>SJYO01000647.1:13361278-13961278 GCA_006410555.1 Capra ibex | reverse complement strand
TGGGTCTGTGTCTGGAATGTGAACAGTGTTTTTAATTGAGTTTTACCTAGTACCTTCTGGATTTTCAGTTTGTGTCTTGATACATTGAGTGGTGTCTTCAATTGGTATCCTCTTTTGCATCTACTGGAACCCATACTTTTACTGAAAAATCTATATTGTGTTTTCCATGTTAGGTGCTTTCTTCCTTAACTATTCGACCTACAGTAATTTCAATTTTTGGAGACAAGACAGCTTCTTTTACAGTGTTCGTACTCCTGTTCGGTGTCTGACCCTCTTTTACAAATAGACTATTTCCAGATTAAAACTTTAGTTGTGTCTGTTGTGAATTTTGAGTTGTCATTCTTTTGTTGTACTTCTTTTTTGCCCGGTTTCTAGAATTTTCGATAAAGTGGTTCCTTCTGTACGTCTGTTTATTTCGTGTGCTTTTCTAGGAGTAGCATACAGTAGTTCCTTTCCGTTAATTCTGTTATTCTATAGTGATGTGTAGATAATTTTACCGGTTTTAGGTTTTGTGACTGTTGTGGTTTACGACCGGTCCTACACTCTGTTGTCCTTGAGAGTAAGTAACGACTAACCTTACGTCTTATCATTTCAGCGAAAGGTTCTGTCAAACTGTCAAAGAATGTTTTGCTTTCTAAAAGAATGGTATACTAGACCGTTAGTACTAGGAACCATAAATGGTTTCCTCAACTTATGAATACAGGTGTATTTTCGGACGTGTGTCTAAATACTGTCGAAATAAGTATTGACGGTTTTAAACCTTCGTTAGTTCTACAGGAAGTAATCCACTTACCTATTTCTTCGATACCGTATAAGTCTGTTACCTGATGATAGGTCAAGATTCTCCTTTATTCGACAGTCCGGTACTTTTATGTATCTCCTTTAAATTTACATATAATATTTTACTTTCTTCGGTTGACCTCTTCCGATGGGTGACACTCTATGGTTGAGTTATTGTAGGCCCTTTTGCGTAACAATGTCTCTGTGATTTTTCTAATCACCAACGACCCTTCCTTTCCTTACTCAGCCACCTTCCGTCTACTAAAGTCCCCGTCACTCTGATGAAACATATGGTATTACTACCCATGTATAATGATATGTAAACAGGTTTCGTTTCTATGTTGTGGTTCTTCTTTGATATTTGATACCTGGGACCCGGTAATGGTACACAGTCGTCTCCAAATAGTTTCCATGACGAGAACACCCCTTACAACTACTACATACACACCCGACCCCCCTCCATATACCCTTTAGAGAAGTAAAACGACACTTGGAATTTGACGAGATTTTGATCAGAATTTAAAGTTTTAGTATTTTAGAAAATTTTTTAGTAATTCGGACCACACGACGTTAAGTACCTGTGTTGAATCACTCACTTGTTGTTGTTTCTACTGGGATCTAGTTGGGACTTGAAAGATACTACTGTTTTTGGTATATGTATATGTGAAAGGTCGGACCATCAAGGGTCGATGATTCGTGACTTTACATCGATAACATTATCTCCTTGGTTTAAAAGTCAAAACAAAGTACAATTAACTAAAATAAACTTTAAATCTCTGGACGTCCACCTCGGAAGGAGTATCGAGTCGACCACTTCTTAGGCGGACGTTACGTTCTCTGGGGTCAAGTTAAGGACCCATCCCTTCTAGGCGATCTCTTCCGTATCCGATGGGTGAGGTCATAAGAACCCGAAGGAAACACCTAGTCGACCATTTCTTAGACGAACGTTACGTCCTCAGGACCCAAGCTAGGGACTCAACCCTTCTAGGAGACCTTTTCCCTTTACGATGGGTGAGGTCATAAGACCGGACCTCTTAAAGTACCTGATATCAAGTACTCCAGCGTCTCTCAGTCTGTGTTTATTCGTTGAAAGTGTAGTGAAGTGACCTATGACCGGTGGTACGACCTGTCGTACAGAGGTCTTTCGAGTTAGTCATTCTTTTTTAAGTGACGAACTCGGTACTAAGTTTTTGGATCTTATGTTCTTATTATAAACGTTGATGTTAATCCTAAGTTAAAACTGTCTAGTTCTCGAAGGGTTCCTCGATTCACCATTTCTTAGGTGGACGGTTACGTCCTCTGTGTGTCTGTGTCCAAGTGAGAGACCCAACCCTTCTAGGTGACCTCAGCCTTTACCGTTGAACGAGGTTATAAGAACGGACCTTTTGAGGTACCTGTCTCCTCGGCCCGCCCGATGTCAGGTTTCTCAGTCTGTATTGACTCGCCGACTCGTGAGTGTGTAATTGTCTAGTTTGCACCACCTGAGAGTTGTAGAGTCCGTTGATGGAATGCTGGGTTCCATTTTTGATCGTCCCTCGTAGTTAGAAATTTTTTTTTTTCCGTATAAATTTTTATGACACAGTAAACTAAAAATCACTTGGTGTCTATAAAAAGTCTGTAATAATCGTATACATCCTTCCGTTACTTAATAATATTTTTACCCTTTGTCTAACGGGGTACTCATAAAATCTTTCCTTTTCATATCGACTTTATTTGTGAGTAAAGAAGAGTAACCATAGTGAGTGGGGATTAAAATTCTTACTCTACTGTCTTTTCCGGAACAGATCGTGAAATGTTAAACGTAATAACATGGAACTATCTGTATTGCCATTCAACTAGAACAGTCAATATTTGTCACAAAAGTGTGAAGGATATCTTCACGCGGAAGTAATAATAAGTTGTAAATTAATTCAGTGTTGTGGCTTTTCTAGACCATCACTCAAAGTCGTGTATGTGACATGTGTCGATTGATGTCTTTGTCTCGACCTTGAACTCTGACATTCATTATGAAGTCCATGTTATAGACTACAACTGTCTGTACTCGTGTCCCGTTGGTTGATCCTATCATCCGTTCGTGAGTATCTATTTGTGCTGACCTACCCACGAGGTCGTGAGACACACTGGTGCTCCTTCAGTACAGAAGTTGTGGAGTCAAAAGAATAGACTTTTTACCCCTGTCATTATGACTGAATTGTAATTGAGGTGGGACCCATCTTACAAGACCCGTCTGTGTTCTTAACACATTTAAAACAATCAGTATGATCTTCTAACAGACCAGGGTAGTGAAGTACCCTTTATCTACCCCTTTGTCACAGTCTGAAATAAAACCCCCCGAGGTTTTAGTGACGTCTACCACTGACGTCGGTACTTTAATTTTCTGTGAATGAGGAACCTTCTTTTCAATACTGGTTGGATCTATCGTATAAGTTTTCGTCTCTGTAATGAAACGGTTGTTTCCAGAACGGATCAGTTCCGATACCAGAAAGGACACCAGTACATACCTACACTCTCGACCTGACACTTCTTCCGACTCGCGACTTCTTAACTACGAAAACTTGACGCCACAACCTCTTCTGAGAACTGTCAGGGAACCTGATGTTCCTCTCGGTTGGTCAGGGAAGACTTCCTCTAGTTGTGACCCTAAAGAAACCTTCCTTACTACGACTTCGGGGTCATGAAACCGGTGGAGTACGCTTCTCAACTGAGTAACCTTTTCTGAGACTACGACCCTCCCTAACCCCCGTCCTCCTCTTCCCCTGCTGTCTCCTACTCCACCGACTTACGGTAGTGGCTGAGCTACCTGTACTCAGACTCACTTGAGGCCTTCAATCACTACCTGTCCCTCCGGACCGTACGACACTAAGTACCCCAGCGTTTCTCAATCTGTGCTGACTCACTGACTTGACTTGACTTCTAACAGAAACCAATAAAGTTCATTGTTTTTGAGACCCTGTGAATCCTGGGGTCAAGGTTGAGTGAGAAACGGTACAGACCCGTCCAAAGAATTTTTAGGACTTACTGTCCTTAAATTTGAAGAAATAGTGTCTCCTGATTATCAGGGAAACTATATAGGACAAGTAAGGGACTACAAGTTCTGTGACTACAAGAATTGTGTCTCACTTCCTTTATTCACGAAGTAAGGTTGTCAGAAAGGTTAAGGATACTTGTACGATGGAGAGACAGGAGTCTGGAACAGTCTGTAATCCAAAGGAAAACCCCCTCTCTAATTACTCCGTTCTTCACCTTGATGGTCAGTATCTAAGAATTTTTAAAACTCGAGTTCTCTGGAATCTCCGGTAGGTCAGATTAGGAGATTAAAACAAAAAACCTTGAATTTGGGACCATCCGATTTAACAAACGAAACTAAAAGCTCCTTTAAGATAAGGGTCAGAGAGGATGTGGTGACGTTGTTTTCAACTGTAGTTGTAAATGAGTCTCGACTGACCAAGATACCAGGACCATAGGCAAATAGCCCTGAAAAGTTCGTTAGTGTCGTTATTAGTATCGTTACTGTTACACGTGTATTTTTTACTTATGGTCATTGACTGACAATTGTTTCATTATATTCCAAAAAAGAATCCTGTCCTGGTAAACTTACTTGTGTACCTTCTTATGTATGGAAGGATTTTTCGGGGTTTTAGATGTTCATATTGGACGACCTATAATGTCTATTCAAACTAGGGTTGTTTAATAAATCTTTAATGTGAATCCGGAGAGAGGAGAAAATAAGTTATATTAGATTTTGGTGTAACTGAACGACATTTTGATTACAAGGAAGGTGATCTGTTTGACCGAGGGTTCTCTCGGATCTTTCTTTTTTTTTTTTTTCAACTCTTGGTTATCACGAGAATGAACATTTACAGCGATTACATTTTTTACACATTTCCTCATAACTTTGGTTGTTGATTTTATGTAAAGTCCATAATAGTTACTATAATAGAATAGATAAACAGTCACGAAGGGTAATGGACTAAGTTAACTTGACTGACGGCTAAGTAGAAGGTCACCCCTCTGTTATTAATTTTTTGTCAGAGTGTGTTTCGAGATTCGCCCTCACACACACACAGCCGGACTGGGTGTGAGAAAAGGACAGAAGTGATAAGGAAGAGAAACCATCGTCCAAGATCTCATAAGACTACGATAATCTCTAGAGTGAAAGGAAAGACCATAGACAGTGGTTTAAAGTTTATCCCTGGTGAGACTTGGTTGGTAGTAACTGGTTGCCTTTCCTCGTGTTCGAAACTTTAGTCTGACTGGAAACTTTGATGTGAGGGTTGATAGTCGGTTTACTTAAAGTTAAAAGAGAACATGTTATGATATTTAAAATACAGTATCCCATTATCCTTTTACTTTCTATGATGTACATTTTGTAGGTCGTGCCATATACTTTTGTCACGGGTCTTTTTTACCGTACATGATGACGGTAGAAGTCGTTATTTGTCAATGTCTTCAATGTCGAAAGAAAAATTACCTTCTTTTAGTTTAGGGAAGGGAATTCCTCGAAAGTTCCGTTGAGTCCCCGGGCTATTTGAGTGTCACTGTACTTACCGTAACATTCGTCGTCTTCGATGGTCGGTTTACTCTCGTGTCGTCTTTTCTCTTTAAGTCCTCCTCACTCCCCATTCAGAATTGACCTTATTAACCTCTACGAAGAACCTTGTTGGTTCTGAACTTGACATTTGATTTCGGGTCGAGTTGCACTTTTACGTGTTTCCTCCTCTACGTCGAGGACGTCCGACTCTACGTTGACATCGTTTCGATTGACGTCGCCTCTACATGGAGACATCCGTTCCCATCTTTGTCTCGTAAGTATGAATTTATAGTCCTCGCCGTTGTTTACCTCAGGTCAGACCCGTTCGGACCTTGTGGATTCTTTGTGTTCAGTAGGACGCTAGCACCTCCTTCGTACCTTGAAAGGAGTGTCACCTCGCTGTATATGGGTCACACGTAGTCCTTCTCCGTCCTTTACACTTCCGTCCCCCTTCGTCTCTCCACTACCGTTGGACCCCTGGTCTCGAAGGTGGAGTTTCCACCCGATCCAGTCACACGACGAAAGAGGGGACCAAATGCTGTGATCGTGACTTTACCCTCTCGGAGTGTGTCCTATGTCTCGTGCACAAATAAACAGGTCACTTACCCTTGTCTCTACTGTCACTCCCACGTTCAGAAAAGTCCCACAGTGTCTTGGTCCTTCTCGTCCGATCTCATCCCATATTTGGTCCCCCTCCGGTTCGGAAAATCGTTCCAACTCGGACACCAGTGATTTCCTTCGTAATTCGTCGGACGTCATCCTAACATTCATTCTTACTCCAAGGATCATTACCTGTTCCGTCTACCTCCCGACCCGTCCCGATCCCCGTTCCGACTTCCTTCAGGTTACGGTCCTTACCCTCCCGGTACTCTTTGACTGGGTCGTTTTTCTTTTTGAATTAAAGTACCTCAATGACTCTACAAGTATTAATGGTGGGGTCCCACTAAGAAGATACATATTATTTACCTTCGGAAAGTCCAACTACGAGTAGGGGAGCACCCAGATGGAAGTAGAGATCTTCTAAGAAGAGGTAGGAAAAGGACGTCGTCGACGAAATGTAGGACGTACCGAATCCCGACGTACAAGACTGAGTATTTGGAATTTTTCTATAGATTCCGAGGGATGAGTAACATCCGACATCGTTGTTCCGTCTGTCTGTGTCGAAAACGAAAATATCTCAAGTGTCGCATTACTTCTTCACCCCTTCTTCTTGTCTCTCGTTTTTGTAAGTAATTTGTTTATTTACGTTCTATTACAGTAATAATTTGTTTGTGTACTATTACAGTTCTCTATTTTCTCTAAATTTTTTTATATATTTCCGTCACTACGTAGTCCCGACCCACTCTGACGAGACCAAACCTCAGTAGTATCCTCTTTAGACTCGATTCTTTCTTTCCACGAGATCCGTGTTTTTCGTTCTTCCTCGAACGAGATACTTACCCTTTCTTTCTTTAGGGACAACTTTCTTGGACTCCTCCTCCCACCATGTTTCACTCGTGGGTGAGATACGGTCCGCGGTTCAACCCGTGAACCGTAAGTACTAGAGGAATTAGACGTTTTGTTAAGTTCGACGTTGGTAAGTGTGAACCACCTACTTGTGTATCCAAGTGTCTTCAATTCATTCGACTGGTCCTCCTATCTAAATTTTTCCAGTGTAGACTGCGACCTGGGACCAGGTCCCTGGTTCTCGAATGTTCCATCAAACCAATTTTTCTGTCCCTCGCTCTCCTACCCGGACGTCCACACACACGTCTCTGGACGTGAGTCCCAACTCGGATGTTCCGGCCCTTTCTCTCCCGACGATTGTCAAGTTCTTTCTGCTGTGAGTTCCTCCGGACCCAAAATCGGGTACTGTCACCAAAATCTAGCTACTTCCCGTCCCTCCGTCCCTTGTCGACCCGTTTCTTTAAGACTGTCCACTCACCTTTATATGACTTAAAGACTTCTTTACGACCCGGACTGCTACACCGAGGTCGGTATACCCTGAAGTCGTCGTAGAGACACCAAAAGATTCACCCTTTCATCACAGGTGTAATCGAGTCATTGGAAGTTCTTTGTACCTCCTTAAAAGGGATAGTGGGTAGTTGTCCTAAGTGGGGTATTTGTCTGTGTGTATGTGTGTGTCTATTAAATTCGATTACCGGGATGATGTGTCTGTTTGAGTGTCCTTTTACTGAACAATATATCTAAGTTTACGCGGCTTATTTTTACGACGTTTTAGTACACCCGAAACTGACAAATTACCATAAGTTAACTACAGTAATCTTGTCTTCTTAATCTGAACATTAATAAGGGAACACCCAAGACGACAGAGTCCCTTTTTTTTTTTTTTCCTTCTCGTAAGTAAAGACAAGGGTTTCGTTGAATAAACCCCTCTTTAATCTACCCAATTTCTGTCGTTTTAAGTTCAAAGGGGTATATGTCCCCCTCTTCTTTTACACACAGTTATTACTCATTGCCGGGAGGGGGCTCGTCCCGCGGTAAACTTTCCACGTCGTCACTCTGTCTCGGGAAGAGGGTCCGAAGTCGCACGAGTGGTTCGAGGCGTGAGATTGTGAAGTAATTGTACGATTGCACGCGGGTAATAAAACACGTTCAAAGTAGCAGACGTAGAAAACTTCAGAGATAGTTGACGTCGACTTACGTTCCCTGAACGACAACTTTTTCTGGGGTCTTGATTGAATGTGGTAATAATTATTCTTTGTTGTACGACAAGTTCTCCACAGGGGGGGTTGGGGGTTAAATTCCGAAATCGTCCAGTTAGTAAGAAAGACACTTGTAGTCACTCTTTTCTTCGACTAAAGAAGACTTCGTGTTCGTTTGATCATAATTGAAATGGTCCATTTGTGTGTGTGTGATTTACGGTTCCATAATCTCGATGCACCACTGACGTCCGTACCAAAGAACCCTTTTCATTACTTGATTCTCTTTTAGACTAAAGTTAAACTCCAAGAGAGAGTCAGATTGAGACATTAGAAGTCACTCAGTAGACTGGAGTGACCCTTGAGTAAAACAATAAATGTTATACAACCTCATAGACTCTAATAGAAATTCTAAAAAAATAATGTGTCTATTAGGTGCTAGTTTCCTATAACAATGAACTTGTTGACAATTTGGGAGTTAAAGAAATAAAGTTGATAAAATCTTAGTAAAAATACCTAAACAAAATAAACGGAAATAGAAGATAACTGAGGTTGACGACTTTTCTTATCGATATAGAGATATTTCTTGTTAAACTTTATATTCTTCCAACCATTAAAGATGACGTTATTTAAAGTATGTTCTACTTTATCTCTTTGACCTTTCAATATTTATCTTGAATCATTTTCCTACAATGATGAAGACAACATAAAGTATTTAAGTTTATGTAATATCCTTAAAGGACCACCAGGTCACAAATCCTGAACCACAGAGTGACTCCTGTCTCCCGGATCCAAGTTAGGGACCAGTCCCTTGATTCTAAGGTGTTCGGTGTACCGTACTGAGTTTTTTTTTTTTTTTTTTTTAGTTTATGTAAAGATTAGTTTTTAAATCAACTTAACACTCTTTGAATTAAATTCTAAGTTTATTTCTTTTAGTTGTTCCTTCTAAATGAGTATATAACTTTATATGTTGGTTCGATGTCATTGCTTTGTCGTACTTGATACCAATTTTTTGTTTGGTCACCTTGTGTTTCCTCTTGGTTGAACGGTTCCTTTACTCTTGGTAGTATACCTTTATATTTTGACTTAGGGGAGGATGGTGGGATGTGTGCGTTACCTAAGAAAGCTCCCCATTTCTGGATTTACACTTTTTTATTTGATCTTTGTCCATCATATTTAAAATACTGCCCCCCCTATCTCTTATTAAATATAATGTTCAGAAGTGTCGTTTTAGACATACATGATGTAATTTCTAAATCCCCCAAAACAAGTGATTCTCTTGTGGTACCTGTTGCAATTGTCTCTTTATTTTTCGATCCTCTTATGAACAGTTCAAATTGTGGTGGATCTCTGATAGACCTTCTGTGTTTCTTGAATACGTTTAGTTGTCCTTTTTGTGTTGAGGGTCACCTATTTACGTGTGATTTAAATTTCCCCTTTAAATACCTTCTCTTTGTAGGTTTTCTGTTGTTCATATAGACGACCGAATCACCATTTCTTGGACTGACAATTACGTGCTCTTTGTCCAAACTAGGGACCCATCCCTTCCAGGGGACTTCTTCCTTTACCGTTGGGTGAGGTCATAAGAACGGACCTTTTAGAGTACCTTTTTCCTCGGAACGTCCGATGTCAGGTACTCCAACGTTTTCTCGACCTGTACTGAATAGCTGATTTGTTGTGTAGTCCTCTATTATTTTAATTACAGTCTATTTTCGTTGTTTTTCTACAGTAAAATGTGGGTGATATGTCTTTGCCCTCTTTACTCTTCTGAATGATTGCCATTCATAACCTCCCTTATGTCCATATACTCGTGAGAATGTCAACCACCGTCACACCTGATCACTTAGTAAAACCTCCATTAGGGTCTCATGAACCTCTTTAATGTGACAAAGTGTCATAGACTTGACATATGTATACGGGACACCGGGTCTCTAAGATAGTCAGATCTAGGGTCTATTTCCGGGGAACCATCAAAGGTCCTCCCCGACACAAACTCCGACAAGTGTCGTCGAGACAATCACCACTCTATTCTACTTCTGTCGTACCCATATACCTAAAGTGTCCGTCAATCGTGCGTGTCCAAGCTAGGGACCAGTCCCTTGATTCTAGGATGTACGATGTGTGGTTTTTCAAAAAATTTGAAATATTAAATGTTTTAAATTCTGTTGACCCACAAGTAAGGACCCCCTCTTACATTCAGTTGACACGAGATCCGTGTAACATTGTATGGTACTACACTCTACGTTGTCCAAGTCAAGTCAACGAGTCAGCACAGGTTGAGAAACACTGGGGTACCTTAAGTTGTGTGGTCCGAAGGGACAGGTAGTGGTTGAGGACCTCGAACGAGTTTGAGTACAGGTAACTCTACCACTACGGTAGAGTAGGAGACAGTAGGGGAAGAGGACGGATGTTAAAAGGGGTCTTAGTCCCAGAAAAGGTCACTCAGTCAAGAAGTATAGTCCACCAGTTTCATAACCTCGAAGTCGAAGTTGTAGTCAGGAAGGTTACTTATAAGTCCTGACTAAAGGAAATTCTACCTGACCAAACTAGAGGAACGTCAGGTTCCCTGAAAGTTCAGAAGAGGTTGTGGTGTCGAACTTTCGTAGTTAAGAAGCCGGGAGTCGAAAGAAATACCAGGTTCAGAGTGTAAGTATGTGTCGAAACTGATCTTCCTGCAAAAAGTCGTTTCATTATAGAGACGAAACATTATACGACAGATCCAACCAGTGACCTCTTCCGTGACCGTTGGGTAAGGTCATGAGAACGGACCTTTGAGGGTACCTGTCTCTTCGGACCACCCGACGTCAGGTACCCCAGTTCTTCTCAGTCTGCGCTGACTCGTTGAAGTGAAAGTGAAAAGTGAAAGTACGTAACCTCTTCCTTTACCGTTGGGTGAGGTCACAAGAACGGACCTCTTAGGGTCCCTGCCCCCTCGGACCACCCGACGGTAGATACCCCAACGTGTCTCAGCCTGTACTGACTGCGCTGAATCGTCCTCGTCCAACCAATATCGGATAGAAAGTTCCTCGTTCGTAGAAAATTAAAGTACCGACGCCAGTAGTAACGTCACTAAGACCTCGGGGGGTTTTGTTTCAGACAGTGACAAAGGTAACAAAGGGGTAGATAAAGGGTACTCCACTACCCTGGCCTACGGTACTGGAATCAAAAGACTTACGACTCAAAATTCAGTCGAAAAAGTGAATGGAGAAAGTGAAAGTAGTTCTCCGAGAAATCAAGGAGAAGTGAAAGACTGTATTACTACCACAGTAGATGTATAGACTCCAATAACTATAAAGAGAACCGTTAGAACTAAGGTCGAACACGAAATGGATCAGACTATAAAGTGTACTATATGAGTAGTATATTTAATTTATTTGTCCCACTGTTATATATCGGAACTGCATGAGGAAAGGGTTAAACCTTGGTCAGAGAACAAGGTACAGGTCAAGATTGACAACGAAAAACTGGACGTATGTATAAAGAGTCTTCCGTCCAGTCCACCAGACCATAAGGGTAGAGAACTTCTTAAAAGGTGTTCAAACAACACTAGGTGTGTCAGTTTCCGAAACCACATCAGTTTTTTCGTTTTCATCTACAAAAAGACCTTGAGAATCGAAAAAGTTACTAGGTCACCTACAACCGTTAAACTAGAGATCAAGGAGACGGAAAAGATTTAGGTCGAACTTGTAGACCTTCAAGAGTCAAGTGTATGACAACTTCGGACCGAACCTCTTAAAACTCGTAATGAGACGATCGCACACTCTACTCACGTTGACACGTCATCAGACTTGTAAGAAACCGTAAGGGAAAGAAACCCTAACCTTACTTTTGACTGAAAAAGGTCAGGATACCGGTGACGACTCACAAGGTTTAAAAGACCATATAACTCAGGTCGTGAAATTGTCATAGTAGAAAATCCTGAACTTTATCGAGTGGACCTTAAGGTAGTGGAGGTGTTCGAAATAAGTATCACTATGAAGGATTTCGGGTGAACTGAAGTGACTGAGGTGCTACAGATCGAGATCCACTTGCTAGTATGGTAGTGCCAGTAGACCCAGCACTTCTAGAAAAAACATATCGAAACACATACAATCCAGGTGTGGTAAAGACAAGAAATAACACGGGTAGATAACACGGAACCGTAGAGATTAAAAGAACTTCTCTAGAGGTCAGAAAGGGTAAGATGACAAAAGGAGATAAAGAAAGTGACATTATATGGTCACTAGTATAGTAATATTGTAAGGTACTACAATCTACGTTGTCCAATCCATATATATATCGTCATAAATACCGGGACTTTTGTTGTAACTCACCTCTTTTATAATATCCTATATATTGTATAAATGTATTTAATTTTACGTCCATGGTATTTAAGTTTTATACTTTGATACTCGTAAAATTTTCTTGTACAAGTAACTGTTCATGTATGTGAAACTTTTGATCCGAAAAATTTACTTGTCTTCACCTCAATGTCCTACTACAGGTTTTCAGGACGTCTACACGTCCTGGGATTCCTTTACAAACAAGTATGCACACACATACACATAATTTGTTTTCAAAGTGTTTTTATTGTAAGAATAATGTGAATTACACGAGACAAATATAAAACAAATGATAAATATTACGACTAGAGATACTTTGGTTGACGTATTGATGTACCAATTTTGAATTAAAATTTCATGTCTAGATCTATTATTATTCCCGTAATATCACTCAAGACCTTATTATTATCACGGTACGTAAGTAAAAGTTAAATTCATGTCTTTCGTCTTGACTCTTCTTCGGAGAGAAGACGTCGGAACAGACTCTGTGAGTAGGTGTCCCTTACCGACTCTCGGACCCGACGAGGAACAGTGCACTAAGTCTGGATTTGTCGTGAAGGCCTCTCACTTGAAAAGTGGGGAGGAAGTCGGGACCGAACAGACGGATTCTTTTTTTGATTTCGTCCTTTACTATACGGTGAACGATTGCGTAGTTCCCTAATAAAATTTTGTATTTCCTTGTGAAAGTTTGTAAGGAATCTACGTAAAGATACACATATATGAATATTTGTTATCATACGTCTGTATTCTTTTATGCCAGCGACAGGACTCTTACCTTTCGACCTTCTATACTTTTCCCGTCTGCACGAGTCCTCGTTTTGTTATTTTGTTTTTGGAACCTTTGTCCTCATCCCAACGTGTCTGAAGTTCTCTCGTCCTTCGATTCAGTCTCATCCTCCCCTTCCGACGTCTCTGGACCTTACAGGTAGACGAGAAGGGTCACACGCCGAGTTATTTTTAATTTTCATTTGTTTTTAAAGATGAGGTTTAGTTACCTTTTGACGGAAAACTCCCGTCGAAATTCAGGAAGAATATAGTTTTCCAGAATAGTCTTTTGTAAATAACCCAGTCATGACTGTTATAAGTACAATTTCTTAAAATTGTCCCAGTCTATATAGACCCGATTTACTCAAAAACCAAAAAAAAAAATTTCATGTTATGTCTCGTCCCGTGTCTTGGAACAAAGATGGAAACGTCGACGTGGGTTCGAGTCTCTACTCTTGTACATCTGTCCAAGTCTTTGTCTTGTGGTCGTAGGAGAGGGGTGAGTCTCGGTTGTCGTGAGATTGGGGGAAGAGGGAGGTAGTGTGTTACAAGGGACCCCTCGCTATGGGTCCTCGATCGGTATACTTGAACCCAAACTTCGACCGTAGATGGATCCCGATGGTAGTGGACGAGTCTTTTGTCTTGATTCACTCTTCTCTGTAATCCTTTTGTTTTGTTTTTAGATTTCTATTGATCCAAGGTAGATTGACTTTCGTGGATGTCTTCTTTATCTTAAACGTGTTTCTCTCTATACTGAAGACCTGATAGTCCATCTTTTTCCATTTGTCGGTCGATACGTCTATTCTGTCCTTCTTTCGATTGTCTGACGCCGTCCATGTAAATTCTCTCTACCTGTGTCTCCTCGGTCCTTCGTCAAGACCACACAAATGGTTTATGACCCGGAAGTGAGTGTCCATAAGTGTTCCACGTTTTCATGTGTATACTACAATTTATATTACTGGTCGATGAAAGTCAAAACTACTTTTGTCTCGTTCTCTTGTCGTTATGACTTTCGATGGTAAATGACTTTTCCGAGAAATGTTATATATTAACGATCACGAAGGTTGTTAAGACGTTCCATTTATTATAGGGGAAAGTGTCTACTTCTCTATATAGTAGTGTCTACTATTCGTTTCAGGAAATTGTGTCTACAATTTCCAATGTGTCCTTCTTGATTCAACGTCTCGGTTAAATTGGGTTTCGTAAGAATAAAGTTTTACAAAAATAATGACAATAATTCATATGACTAAGATTTTTGATATGCTCTTACTTTTAATTCACAATGCACTTTTTCTGAAAGGAGGTGAGTTTTTCTGATTGTACCCAATTCGAGACCTTGACATTTGATGGTCACTGTTAAAGGACCAAAACTAATGAAATGAAACGAATAACTTCTATGGTATAGTAAACGCCTTGGACCCTTTTACCATGTACCTGTAAGATAATAAAAACATGGGAGAACACTGGATTTTAATAAAAATTTTGATTGTCCTTACTAAAAAAAATTCTTCTAGTTAATTGACATAGGTGACCAGGTTTAAACACCTAAGTTTGTTGATGTATGGTTTTTGTAAGTCTTTTTTAAGGTCGGTTCAAGGTTTTCCGTTTTGGACTCAAACGAAACGCTGATAAGTGTATTCTCCATGTGACACAAATGTTGATACTGTAAATGACAATTCATTAGACCGCTACTGAATCAATGTCCCCTCCTACGATATACGTTTATGTTGTGGTAAAATATATTCCCTCAACTCGTAGGGGTATAAAACGATAGACATCCTCAGAACCTTGATTAGAGGATACCTATGGTTCCCTTACTCTTTGTTGAAACATATAATAGTTATAATAGAAATGAATACCATATAGACTCTATATAAAGTATATATTTATATGTAAACTCTATATATATCCTCCATTCATAAAGAAAACTTCTAAAAAAAGGTTTCGTTTAAGAGTCAACAGACGTCACTGGTATTCTTTATTTTGTGACCTAGGGAAGATAAGGGTAAGTCATAATTGTTTCAAAGTAATTTGTGAGTACTGGTGTACCGGGACCTGATAAAGTAGAGATGTTCAGATCCACGAGGGTGTCTTGAGGGTCTAAGGAGTACGAACAAATTGTACAAATGTATGTCTTGAGTCCCTTTCCCGATGGTAAGCATTGATTTAACTTGTAGTACTCTTATTTTACGGATCGACTGTAATTTTTCTCATACTCTGTTCTTTAAATGAAAAATAGGGATTCTTAATGACTCGGGGGAAAAAGGTCATTTACCCTGTTAAAAATTTGTCGAGGGTAAATAACTCGTGGTAGATACAATAATTTAAATAAGTGATAGTATTGTTTCGAGATTTCATCTTTAATTGTATGGGGTGAAATGTGTATACCTTTCGTACGGTCTAATTGTGCTTTAACACGTAGATAAGTCATTATTTCTCTCCTAAGTTTGAGTCCAGATATACTGAGACTTCTGCTATATAGAAGGTATTGAGACGGGAGGTGTGAAAGTTCCGATACGAAATTTTTTCGTAGGTAAGATAATGAATAATTGGTTTGGAGTTACCGTTTTATAGGCAAGACTCGTGTAAGTGTACAATTTTTTTTTTTGAGTTATAAGTACCGACCGAAGATAAACTTCGATTTCAAACAATGATTTCGACTTCTTTTAGAATCTTCATACTTTCTTTACGTTCACCATAAGGTTCATTGTTATACACACGCGAGTTCACCCTTTGTACTCTTCTCCTAGACGGTCTAAGCAAAACCGGAGTAGACTATGATAGAGTGACTAGACCCAGGTTGAATCTAAACAAAGAGAGACGGAAAGGGAGGGGATGAAGGAGAAGTAAGGTCTTCGTATCCTTTTGGTATCGTTTCTTCGACCGATCTTAAAGGTTCTTGTGTGACTTTCGTGATAGTATCTTTCTTTACCGGTAGGTCAGGTTCGTATTGGAATAAAGTTACTTCTTTTTAGCTTTTTGTCCTGTCGTCTAGAAATACCCTACTTTTTATTATGGACCTTTGTTTTAATAGATTTGTGACTAATACTTCTGTTTATCTAGACCCCTCTCCTTTCGAGGTTTCTTGATTAATTTATATGAAAAAGGAGACACAAATACGTGTCCTGTAATATTAAATGAGACTCAGTTGGAGTTCAACGTACATGAAAAATTAAGTTAAAAAAATTCAGAAATTAATACAAATTAAGGTGAACGTCGAAAACAAGGGACGGTGACTAGGGAAAGACATTACTTAGAGTCTAAAGCCTATAAACATTGACTTGAGTACTCTTAAGTCGTAATCAAGGATACCAGATCTTTAAAGTACCGTCACGGGAACTACAGATAGATGTAACGTTTTGACCATCATAAAAAAATTTATTTCTTCGTTAGTCAAGAGCTAACCAATACGAGAAGTTTTCCTAGTTCTATTTTTACCGATCAACGAAATATAAAAATTTCAGTAGAGTCACAAAAGAGGGATACCACTATGAAATACCACAGATATTAAGAAAGGGAGGATGAAGAACTAATTAAACCCATGATATGCTATAATCATGTTGTCATTTTTTATTTACTGAAAAATCATTTGGTTTGTGTCCGAATTCTGAGGACAGAGTCGAGGGTCTGTTGATTCATGATAGATTGTTAATCTTCGTTACTTCTAAAGGTAATAATATGAGTCCACGGGTCCATTGTTACGATACTTCAGATTAGACGTTCAAGGGATTGGTAGGGGAGGTTTTTATTCCATTTTGATGTATTGACTCAGTCTGTGACACGATTAGAGCCCTCCGTGGTGTCCTTTAATATAAAATCATTGAAGGGATTGTGCAATTGTCAGTTTTCCTCCTCTATTTCAATTGTCTGTTAATATTAAGTCACACTACTCGCTACAATGTTCCTATTTGTGTCCCACGATGTGTTTATATATTCTTCCTTAAAATAGTGTTAGATTTCTCTTCTACCCAATGGCCACAAACTTTCTCAGGGTCTCTTTTACTACAGGTGTTTCTGATCCTCTATTCCTAGATACGATGCGGGGGATATGCCGACATTGTCCGATATTTGACCGTCATTGCCCACACCTTCCTCTACATCTTTTTGACCTTGGGAGTACGTAATATGTAGTGGACATCCTTGTATTTTAACATATCGGCGAATCTCTTTGTCAACTGTTAAAGAGTTTTACAATTTCTTAATGGGATACTGGGTCATTAAAAGTGAGGATCTATAAATGGGTTCTCTTATCTTTTGTATACAGGTGTCCTTTTGAACATATACTTACAAGTGTCGTTATAATAAGTTTTATCGAGGTTTCACTTATGTTGGGTTTACAGGTAGTTGACTACTTGTCCAGTTATTTGACACCATGTCAGGTTCTACTTAATAATAGGTCAGTTCTTCTCTTGGTTCATAACTATTTACGGCCTTTTACGTGCTTACATCTACTTGGGAGTTTTATACTTCACTTTCTTCGGTCTGTATTTTCCGGTGTTTAACACACTAAGGTAAATGTACTTAACAGGTCTTATTCCTCTAAGGATCCCTGTTTCATCTAGTCACCAAAGGTCCCCCGTGTTCCTTACCTCCCTGATGATTACTCATACTTCAAGGAAAGTTACCACTAATCTTATAAGACCTTAATCTAGAACCAGTGTTAGAATCTTGAATCACTGATATGATTTTTGACGACTTAACTGACTTGACATGTGAAGCTTCACCTTTTGTGATTCCTTTTGTGATTCCTTTGTAAGGAATTTTGTGATTCCTATCATACTCGAAGGGTCCACCGAGTGTGCCATTTCTTAGACGGACGTCACATCGTCTGGGTCCAAGTTAGGGACCCACCCCTCCTAGGGGACCTCCTCTCGTATCGTTAGGTGAGGTCATAAGAACGGATCTCTTAAGGTACCTGTCTCCTCGGACCACCCGATATTAGGTACTACGACGTTTCTCAGTCTGTACTGACTCATACTGATTGTGAGTGAAAAAAGTTCCGGATGTTTTACTTAGAGTTATACGACCTATTTCGTGTTCGACCTTAGTTCTGACAACCCTTTTTATAGTTATTGGAGTCTATACGTCTACTGTGGTGGGAATACCGTCTTTCACTTCTTCTTGACTTCTCGGAGAACTACTTTCACTTTCTTCTCTCAATTTTTCAACCGAATTTCGAGTTGTAAGTCTTTTGATTCTAGCACCGTAGGCCAGGGTAGTGAAGTACCCTTTATCTATCCCTTTGTTACCGACTGAAAATAAAACCCCCCGAGGTTTTAGTGACGTCTACCACTGACGTCGGTAATTTTCTACTTTAATTTTCTACGAACGAGGGATCTTCCTTTCAATACTGGTTGGATCTATCGTATAATCTTTCGTCTCTGTAATGAAACGGTTGTTTCCAGACAGACCAGTTTCGATACCAAAGAGGTCATCAATACATACCTACACTCTCAACCTGAAGTGCTTTCGACTCGTTACTCCTTAACTACGAAAACTTGACACCACAATCTCTTCTGAGAACTCTCAGGAAACCTGACGTTCCTCTAGATTGGTCGGGTAGGATTTCCTCTAGTCAAGACCCACAAGTAACTTCCCGACTACAACTTCAACTTTGAGGTTATGAAACCGGTGGACCATCCGATGTCAGGTTCACCTGTGTTTCTCAACCTGTGCTGACTCGTTGAAGTGAAAGTCGTTCAACCATTCCATCCTTCAAACTTCACTTACCTCATTCTATACTTGTTGGAGATAGGTTTTGTTTTTCCTTTCTCATTACTGGTCTTTTATTCGGTCAATAATTCAAAGGGTGTGAACGAAATGTTTTTTATTTTATTTTAGTCGAAGGTAGTATTTCGTTTGATGAATTCTGTGTTTTACAAAGGTTAAAGATACGTGATTTGTTCATATATGATCACTTTATAAAAACCTTGTGAAGGAGATAACGTTCGAGAAAAGTGTATTCTGAAGTAAACAAAGCATAGGGTTGTACCAAATGTCTAACACTTCTACTCGTCGATCATTTTTCGTCTCGGCTCCAACCTTGCGTACCTAAGGTCGAAATCCAAGATTCATACGGTAGTGGTGGATTTGACGAACCTGTAGGTAAGTGAGCTGAGGTGCTTTCTGAAGATTTCGGATCCATCATACTCCTTAAGGTCCATCAAGTAAGGGTAAGTCAACGATCACAAAGAGTTTTCTCTGTTTACCCTGGGTTGTAAGTTTTATGATATCAGTCTTTCTATATCTCTTACACAACTCTACAAAGAGTCCGAAAGGATACGGACTCAAGTGAGATGGTCAACGGGGGTTTACACGAAGTCAAGTCAAGTTAGCGAGTCAGTACAGGCTGAGAAACGCTGGGGTACTTAGCGTCGTGCGGTCCGGAGAGACAGGTAGTCGTTGAGGGTCTCAAGTGAGTCTCAGTGTAGGTAACTCAGTCACTACGGTAGGTCGGTAGAGTAGGAGACAGCAGGGGAAGAGGAGGACGGGGGTTAGGGAGGGTCGTAGTCTCGGAAAAGGCTACTCAGTTGAGAAGCGTACTCCACCGGTTTCATGACCTCGAAGTCGTAGTAAGGAAGGTTTCTTTAGGGTCCCGACTAGAGGAAGTCTTGCCTAACCAACCTAGAGGAACGTCAGAGGAACGTCACTAAAACCTCGGGGTTTTTTATTTCAGACTGTGATAAAGGTGACAAAGGGGCAGATAAAGGGTACTTCACTACCCTGGTCTACGGTATTAGAAGCAAAAGACTTACAACTCGAAATTCGGTTGAAAAAGTGAGAGGAGAAAGTGAAAGTAGTTCTCCGAAAAAATCAAGGAGAAGTGAAAGACGGTATTCCTACCACAGTAGACGTATAGACTCCAATAACTATAAAGAGGGCCGTTAGATCTAAGGTCGAGCACAAAGAAGGTCAGGTCGCAAAGAGTACTACATTAGACGTATCTTCAATTTATTCGTCCCACTGTTATATGTCGGAACTGCATGAGGAAAAGGATAAACCTTGGTCAGACAACAAGGTACAGGTCAAGATTGACAACAAAGGACTGGACGTATGTCTAAAGAGTTCTTCGTCCAGCCCACCAGACCATAAGGGTAGAGAAAGTTTACACGAAGATATCGGGATTTTAAGGAGTAGTCACTTTTTCCTTCTGGACGTAAGTAACAGTGACATAAAGGAAGGAGACTTATCAGTACGTAATGGATAGGGAGGTCCGTGACCAGTTTTAGAGAGAGGAGAGTCAGTCAACCAGAGAAGAAAGTAAAATGTAAAACAAGTGCGACCAGATGGGTGTTAGTAAATCGCGAATAAGTCCATTATCCGTCAAGCTAAAGAAGGAAGTTTCGGAAAATCCTTTCCTCGTCTGATATTTATTTATTTTCGCACATTCCGAATTACGAGGCATTCATGGCACACCCGACGTGGCACTCGCACTGGTCGTCCTGAAGTCCCTTTCCCTCAGGAGCGCTCAGTCTACGTCCACTGTCCGTTGGGTCCGAGGACTCAGGGAGTTTTCGTAGGAGGGAGGTCCTTCTAAGGTTCAAAGGATCGAAGAGACTACATGTGTAAGTAAACGTAAACGTTTATACGTTTGAACGACTCGAAGTTATACACTTGAACTTTATTCTCGGCGTCAGTGTTTTATAAAAACGGTTTCAGTTGTAAAAAGAAACGTAGAACTAAGAGACTAGAAGCCAGACCGAAAGAAATACAAACCAAAACTAGGACATAAGTAAAGGCAACAGGAAGGACTTGTGAAATTTTACACACGGAAGGGAGAATATTTTGTCATTTCTTTCAAATTCCCCACCGAAACCCCTATTCTCTTCGTAGCGAATTTTTGTTTTTTTTTAGTCACGTATCACAATTCGTACTTTTTTGGTTACCGTAAACAAAAAGAAAGTAGTCACATCCTCTTCCCTAATTTACAGGTTGACGGTTTACCTTTAAGAAAATCGGTCGGAGAGATCGGAAATGTATTTAATATCTATAACACTATCAACGTTATCATCGTTATCATTATTTTTTTGTGTATCGTAAATAGGATGTGGTTTATAGGAAGATTGGTAAACTGACCATAATCAGTACACCAAGAGTGTTATTGAGGTAATGTATCCATGATAGTAATGGATAAACTGACGACTCTACCTCGTGTCTGTCCAATCCGGTGGAGGACCTACAGTGTGTAGACCAGTCACCACTTCCGTGGGACTGAGGTCTTGTGGATGAGTGTTGGGGTAATTGCACTTTACAGAGTGGTGGTAATGCTATCAGTGTCAAAACTGGGACCCTGGGAGATGTCAAGAGCAAAACAAGAGTCAGTTCGGTATGGTAAGCCAGGTGTCTGGTGTAGTACCCGGGTCGTACAGGACTAAAAGACTTTGATGTCAGAAGTGATATGTTGTAAGTATTTTTGTGTCTTTACTTTCAGACTAAATTAATGTGGGACGTTCTAAACATATGTTCATTTTCTTTTTGTCTTAAGTCTTTGATAAAACATTTGTAGTATGTTATTTCATTTTTGATTCTTGATTCGTAAGTACACGATCACTAAAGGAAATGTAAAGGTTTTTTTGCACTTGGACGTCTGTTCAACACGTTTATCAAGTTCTTCAGGGTTATGCGGGAAGTGAGCACTTTCAAAGAAGTATGTTCACTCGGGTTGACGGGGTTATTACAAGAAAGATCTGTGTCTTAGGTGGGGTCCTAGAGTGACACACGAATTCAGAAAAGAGAGGTCAGAAATTAAACCTCGCCATAGGTCGAGAAGGAAGTTCAAGTAAAGGGAATGTAACTTCTGACGACCGATTAATAAAAACGTCTTACGGGGAGTTTACTCTAATCATCCAAAGAGAGTACTCTTCTAAGTTTCCAAAGTAAAGACCCCTTTCTACGACACAGGAGTAGTTCACTGTGTATGACAGTCAAACAGGGTAGTCCCCACTGCCGTTGAAACTAGTGTACTAAGTCTATTTTAGAAGGTTCAAAGAGATCGTCTTAATGACCCGACGGGAAATGTTCCTTTTTCCTAAACACCTGTCAAACTCCATTATGTTGATAGAACTAGGAGTAAGTTGAAGTGAGTGACCAAAATCGTAAGTAACTACAAAGAATCGATTAAGGACTAATCTTTCTACGGTTTGGTGGTTACAAAGATTAGAGTCGAAAAATAAGTTGTCTATTGTAAGATAAAAATTCTTCTTGAGAGAGAAGAGTGGATAAGTACGTAAATGACTGTAGTTGTACCGGGGTATGTCAGAACCAAACAAATCAACCTATATTAGACATTATGATAAAAGTACGGGTTTAACAGAGTCCAAACTAATCACCCTTACGTGAGTTCGTCCGACGACACAAGAAGACGGTGGAAAGGTTATAAGAGACTCTTGTAGACAGAAAGGATCGTGTTCTTCTATAAGTTTTGAGTAAAACCCAGAAGGGACAGGATCGGGATCTTGTTCTGAAAAAAAAAAGAAGGTTTCAGGACACCAAAGCAACTCGTTTCTGACTATAAATCTTTGATCCTAAACTTGTTATTTACACAAGGATAAGTGACCCGATAGTGACTTAGGACCGGGAGAATCACTCGACTCAATCCTTTTACCCATACAACATATGAATACGTGTATGTACATGTATAAGTATATACGTGAAATTACATACACGTGTATGAAATTATAATTAAAAACAAAGATATAAATTTTAATAATACAGTATGTGTATTGTGAAGATGCATAACGTTAAGTACTGAAGTGAGTATGAGATTAGGTATCGTGTCCCGAGGAAGATCGAAAAGGGAAAAAAATTAAACATCGAAGGAAGAGACTGTCATTCTTCAGACCAAGGGTAATGGAAGTTATATAAACGAATAACCGGAACGACCCGGAGGAACGAGTCCGGACAGATTACCGAAAAATTGATTCAATTTACTCCTTCCTTCCTTCCTCCGGACGTTCGTTCGTTCCGCCCGTTATGGTTCAGAAACTCTAAACCAGGAGAGGAATATTATTTTTATATTGCATCCGGGATTTTACTTTATAGAGTTGGGACATGGAGTGAGGGATCAGTGTCCCCTATTGTTTCAAATTTCGACAAAAGGTTACCGAACAGTAGACAGAAAGTTACGAGTATTCTGTGTATTAACAAGTGTATAAATGTTATTTTTATTAATCGATAACTCATCACTTCCAAACTTCTTAGACGACAGTTGAAAAAGGTTTCTCTAGTTTCTTTAAGATCATTTAGGAGTCACTTATAGGTTCGGTGAACATTACTTTTACCCCGTTTACCCTGGGTCTTTCCAGTGTCCGGACCGGACCTCAGTGTTTCGATTAATTATCGTTTCATGGTAGGCTGTGAATCCAAGTACTGACAGGGTTAGACACACGGTACGATGGAAACTTTTGCAAGAGTATGTTAAAATTTTGTATGGGTGACTCTTTGTGTGTCACGACATTCGGGAGTACTCGTTATAAATATGGGTACTTACGTCGTCCGGAGGAAATTTATTGATCTTCTCTTGTCAGAGAAGGTACCCTTGTAATTATTTTGTCAATGAGTTTACGACTTGATATTTACATCGAGTGTATTGGTTGTTCGCAGGGAATTGAAATCGTCAGACGATAAGGAGGTTCTGCAGTTTTAATCATAGTCGGTCGTTTCTTGTTGTTTCTTCTTTGTGTGTTACCTCTACCATTCTGGTGGAGAGAGGATTCGTATGACAATTCTAATTCTATTACGAGTCCTTTCATAATACATTTAACTCGACACGGGATGTCAAGATTTACCGAGAAAAAGGGAACTACATTTATCCCTCAAAGACACGTTTTCCGACTAATTTGTTTGAAACACGGTGTAACATAGTCGAGACCGTGGTTCGAGTGTGGTTCCTGACGTGGTTCGTCCAGTAGGGTTGAAAACGGTCGGATCAGAGGTACAAGGGGTTACCATTTTGCCGTCACTGTTGTAGGTCACGGACCTCGACCATACGTTTAATTTATCTTTTTTTTTTAGTTCCTTTCGTTTGTGCTTCGGACCACGGGTCAATTATTTACTGTCAGTGGTGGGAGCAATTTCGTGGCGGTGGTGATAGAGACACTAGTCTCAATAGGAATAATGCACGTCTGGAATACGCGTGTTACGTGTTACGATCCTTGTTTTTCGATCGACTTTAAGCGATGCCAGTATTTTTTTTTTTTTTCCCTCGAGTTAAACACAAACGTTCTCTTGCACATCCGTTGAGGATTTAGTAAAAGGAAAAAAGACCTAGACCGGAGTATGTCAGGACTTCCTTCTAGGATCAAAGATCGAGGTGGGGGCTGGGTTCTGTAATTTGTACTAGTCACTTGGGTCTATAGAACCCAGGTTTCTACAGTAAATAGAATGTACTACACTATGAAACTATGAGTCGGTGCGTCCCCCGAGTACTTCCTACTTTAAAGTCTGATCCTAAATTTTTTTATATAACTCAATTAAAATACCTTTCCGCCTTTTTTGCTATTTTGGGAGTCTTCTAAATTTTGTCTAATCCCTGTTTTTGTCAGAAGTCCGTCCGGTTTTTACCACCGAGAGAATTATGTCCTGAGGACCGTTTGACTCGACATAAAATAATGAATTTCAAATCGATAAAAATTGACAACCACAAAAAAAAAAGGAAAAGACTCTTTTTTTATTATACAGACAGACTACAAGTTACTTTATGTCCACGTGGTACCAAAAGTCAGAACAAATTTTTTTTTTTTTTTTTTGTGCTAGATAACAGCGAGTACCCGAAGTCGGATCGGACAGTTCGTCCTTAATTTTAGAGAAATCTTTCGTCGAAACGTACCAAGTACACAGTCCGGCTGTACTCGACCTAGTCGAATGTCTTCCCCGGTCTCTATTCCGTGGGTCTCTTCCAATCTTCCTTTCTCGGGGGTCTTTTTCAGATACTAAAGAAATGAGTAGATGGGGTGAGAGTAAGGGAAAGGAAATATTCTTGACCTCGTTTCCCGTCTACTTTCTCGCTAAAGAAAGGGAACTAATTACTGACGTGCTCTAAGACTTTAATTGGGTAGTCCTTGTCCAGATAGAGGATGAAGCTTTCTAGAGAGATAAAAAGACATTTTTAGTGTCTTCTCTTTGGTGTAGTCAAATTTTCGGGTGATAGTTGGGAGACTAAAATAATCCAGGTTTTCGTTGTTCGGACGTCTCCTCCTCTCAAACCAAATAAACTTTCCTTACGTAGTTTATAATCGACTTTTAACCAACATTTACCCCGGTGAATTTGGAGGTTCCGTTCCTTAACGTCCCCAAACCCTAATTTTAACGTCCTTCGGTCCTTCTTTTAACTCCTGTTCCTTTACTACTGACTTCCCGAACCCCGATAATAGAGGTTCTTCTCCTTCCTGTGACTCCGAAGTCCCCCTTTTTTTTTTTTAATGTATCCACTGGAACTCTTGTTCAGACCTGACTCTTCAGTCGACCCACACCGAAGGATACCCCTACCTTCATGTCGTCCGTCTTAAGAAGTAAAGGTTTACCTACTACTTCTGCAAAGTCTATTCGTCGACACTAAGGGAAAATGTGTACGCCTCAACGTTCGAGATAGAGGTTCTTATGTACAGTACGACGGGAACATGTTACGAAGTAGAAGGCGTCGTTATCAAACTTTGAGAATGTACCAGGACCTCCTAAAGCACTGAAACCTGTGTCCTCTGACCTCTAATTTTTACCTGAGAGAACTGATTTAATGGTATGTCCGATAAACAGAAGTAGGAAACAGTGAGGTGTGTCTTACCCCCCGGGGATTGACACTTCCTCAGATAGATTTGAAGGACTTTGGTGAAGTTTGACTCTTCATCCTTGTCTAGAACCTAGAGTTCCTTACATTGGGATGTGAACTTGAAGGACTTCCACTTAAATGAATGTGTAAGGAAATCTGGTCAAGGATTCAGCCAATTATAGGTCTGAGAAAATAATTTTTAATGTCTCTTTTTGTGAATGGTACAACGTTTAATCTTGTTCAGCAATCATAAATAATTAAGTAATTTTTATTGGATTTTTGTATAATTGTATGCACTCTCTGAAAATTTTCGTTATTAATCTAAAAGGGAAGTTTTACATCACGGTAACAAAATGTTACAACACTTTAAAAAGTAGGGACGTAATTGTCTTCTCTCGACTTCAGAGGATACACGACATAAGTTAGACAACACGGGAAGACCAATCTTATACATTTGTGTCACCCTTACACCTCTTTATTGTTATCGGAAAAGATTATTAGAACCTAATAAGAAAGGAAATATGATGTGGTTTTGAGTTGTTGACCATGAAGGGTATCCTTAGACTTGGGAATAGTCACTTTAAAATTATGAAAGGTGGAATTCTAGGAAACTACCTTAATGGTGAACTAGAAATTGAATACGGGTCAAAACTCTGTGGTTAGTATCTGATAAATTTCTTATGACTAAGTGACACAATATCTCTCCGAGGTTTACATGTCGCCTTTTGAAGTACTATTTACACTCTTTCTTCTACTTTTCCCCTATATTGTAGGATCAGATTGATGCTTTTATCTAAACTGGAACATCCAGGTGACTTTTCCAGATTTCCTGGAACACGATTCAGTGAAGTCCGTACAGAGTGAGAAACACTAGGGTACCTGATATCGGACGGTCCGAGGAGACAGGTACCCTAGGAGGTCCGTTGTTATGACCTCACCCAACGGTACGGGAGGAGGTCCCCGAAAAGGACTGGGTTACTGACTTGGGAACAGAGGACGTAGAGGACGTTACGTCCGTCTAAGAAATGGAGACTCGGTGGTCCTTCGGAGGGTTCCTGGAGTCCCCAGACACTCGGTGCTAGCTAGCTCGACGACGAAATTCGATAGTACCGTGGATTTTACGGGACTCCAGTGTTACACTGTCATCAACCGTTCCAGGAACTCCCTAGGAAAGTCCCCGGTCAATTGTAAAAATCTTTCACAGGGTCAACTGAAAGATGGACCTTAACCAGTCTTTTTAAGATTTAAACTCTCGAGGTTTACCACAGATTCGACATACGATCTTTGACCTTTCCTATGTCGGGTCACTTAAACCGAACAAGTGATGATGTCTTGATAGGTTCAAATTCATGATTGTTGGTACAGAGTTCAACTTTAGGTCCATACTTTTATTGTAAAATATTGATTTTTCACTCTTAGGAAATAATGACTACAAAGGGGAGAAACACTTTCAAACTCCAAATCTCAAATTTTAGTAATAAACAATCACCGGGTTTATGGTGTTTCTCTTAAAATTTAAACATAAGTAGTTTGGGACTATCGGATGTAAGAAGTTTTCAGTCGAAGATCCCGTCCCCGGAATTGTCAGAACAAGTTATGTCGTAGGAGTCGGGGTATGGTAGACTTTAGTCACGGACAGCGGATAAATTTCGGGCTATTTATAAACACCTTTCTTAGTTCACTGAATTCAACATAAACTTATGACGACTTAAAAGTTTCCCGTTTATACTGGGACACACATGGTACGACTTGTTTACTTGTTCTTTAGGTCGTAGTGATTAAGACGTCTTAATTATCGTGAAATTACCCACTCCCCTTTTACCTACTTGTCAAATTTAGCCGAAATGGTTTTTTGAACTTAAGTGGTCCCATAAAAGCCCCTTGTGGAGTACTGTAAGTGTAAAGTATAAGTTTGAGATATTAAAAATTAGGTTACTTTGCTTCCTTCAGTGACTTCTTTTTAATTAAAGAGGACAGGTGTCCGACAACGATGTTACGTGGACTATGAAACGCTTCTCGTTTAAAAGAGAATTAGGAAAGTTCTAATTTTACGATTCCTTTTCAATATGTTCTTTGTTCTGGGACTGAGTTTGTACGTGTACACACACACATAAAAGTACACATATACTTGTGTAGTAACGTCAAAAGGGAGTACACAATAACGACGTATTTACCAAGACCACAAGAAGTCAAGTATTCCCTTCTCTCCTCCTTCTGTCCCCTCTACGTCTTCCGACCGAAATATTGACGAGTTCATGAAGTCTTCAAAACTAATGAACCTAATACGTCCGAAAAAAAAAAAAAAATTATCAGGACGAACCCCTCTCTTTCACCCGGAGGAACCACTTGTCTTCACTGACACGTTGTCTTAACTAATAGACAAGTTCTACCGAATACGACGTCCTGATATTTTTTAACGTCCACCGAAACCAATGTTCTCCTCGGTAGTCAGTAGGACTTGATAACGTCAGAGTTTACAGAGTCATTCCAATGGATAATTTTACACCTCAGGATGGATTCCCTTTTCCCCCTTAAATTTGGTTTTTCAGCTGTGGGTGATCAGGATCTTGTGGTCATATGAAATTTCGATCAACCTTCGGTTCCCAGCCAAGGGAATCCGAGCGGTAAGGTCCCCTTGTGGTCATAGGTCGATGGTGGAACAAACTTACTTTGGACTCTCAGTAAGTAGGGTCCCTGACCCTTTTCGATGATTTGAAAAGTGTCGAAATCGTATGCTGACCCAGTACTTGATTATGTTTAATAACACTCATAAAGAAAAAGAAGTTGTCGTACGAACGTACGCACCACGGGTCAGTACAGACTGAGACGCTGGGATGTCTGACATCGGACGGTCCGAGGAGGCGGGAACCCCAAGAGGTCCGTTCTTATGACCTCACCCCATGGTAAAGAAAGAGGTCCCCTAGAAGGACTGGGTCCTTATCTTGGGCGTAGAGGACGCAGTCGTAGTTGACGTAGCGTCGGTCCAAGAAATGGGGACTCGGTGGCCCCTTCGGGGCTGTCACACGAATAGTGACCTGTTTACTGTCTATTTTTAGTTAAGCTCAGACCGGGGTCTTCGAATTTTTAATGATTCGTTTACGACTGGAAGGACGTAATAATCTCTGTCAGTTCATTGGTTTGTGTTTCGGCTCTTAGAGGAAGTTCTCTACGTATTTTTGTGACGTCACTACCGACACACTAAAGGGATGGTGTCCAGGTCCGACGACCCTTCCAGTGGACTGTCGATTACTGGTTCCCGACATTGAAAGTCCGTGTATTACGTCCTAAATTCTATTCTGCCGTTCAACAAAAATACCTGGAAAAAAGGGGATTACATTTTTAAGAGGTAGATCCGTAATTAATTACTTAAAACAATGTAGAATCAAAGGGTTCACATTCAAAGAAGGAATTTAATTCGAGAGACGTTAGGGAAAAAGTAGACGAAAGGTTTGGACCGGAAGTGAGGGGTCCTGAGATCACATAAGTTGGAGTACTTCGTTCACTCAGGGAGACGTTTCACAAAGGAGAGGAAGAGAGGTAAGAAGATCCCTGGTTATGGACCTGTAACATCTCAAATAGCTCTAGAATAGGTCGTCTTTAGACCTGTTCTTCTCCATTCGTGTAAACAGTTTTCTTTGCCTTCAATTGTATCATTTATCTTCTTTAACAGTGATTACCATGTTATGCCGTACAGAAAACTAAAAGAAAAAGAACCAATGATAACAGAGTTCTACACCGAAGGGACCACTGAGTCTATCATTTGTTAGTCGGACGTTAGTTCCTCTGTGTCCAAACTAGGGACCCAGTCCTTCTAGGGGACCTCTTCCCTCGCCAAAGGAGGGTGAACTCCTCCCCGTCCTTTCCGCACCGATTCTCGTCTGTGAGTACTTACTCAGAACTTTTCCTAAGTGGACCACCCAATCCTCTCAGTCTCTCGTCCTATTTCCTGCCTCGTCCTCTGTCGTCGCTCCCCTTGTGCACAGAACTTGTGCAGAAAGACTGTAGGGACAGGAGGTGGAAAGCCTAGGCGTGTTAGACGTCCAGTGCTGAAAAGATCGAGTCTCTAGAGTGTCCTCAGGGTAGAAAGAGGAGGTCGACGAAGTCGAGGTCGTCTCCTGAAACAATACGTCGTTCGTGGTGACTGCGTCAGGGGACAAGAATGGACGGGACCTGAGAGTGGGAGTAGTGGTCGGAGGGTAGTCAGTCCGTGAGGTGACGGATGTGGACGGAGACCTTCCGTGTTGTACGGGTAGTAGAGGTCCAAGTTTAAGATCTCGGGAGAAAGAGTGGCCGTGACTGGGGGAGTTGAAGTGCAAGGCGGTGGACTGAGGTAGACTCCGTCACCTAAGTCACAGACTATGGACCTCTTCCGAGACTCTACCCTGGTACCATCATTGGCAGAACGTCTTAATTTCCACTTTACTCTTACGTATGTGGTTGTGTCGTGTCACGGACCGGGAGACGTGGGAGTGTATCCTTCCCACCCCTCTCCCCTCTTTCCTCCCTCCGGTTCTCTCGATGAAACCGAAGAACTAAGAGAGAGGTTCTGTCGGGACGGAGGAAAGCAAAAGGCCAGGAGTAGGAATTTTACAGGTTGTTGTTAAAGTGAGACGATGTCATTAGAGGGAAGACCCCATGTTAAGCCATGATTAAAAGAAATAAGTAATAACTAGGACTGTTTGGAATTAGGAGTACTATGTCGAGGACGTAAAAAAAAAATTTCCTCCTTGATAGTAACCAGAGGTAAATAGGTTCGTTTCATTGATGAGGGAGGAGTAAGGTGTTAGTCAACCAGTGGTTGACGAAATTTTAAGACTAAAAGAGTTAAGGAGAGTTCATGAGGGAGAAGAGAGGTAGAGGTTAAAGGTCTTATAAGTAAAGTGTTTGTCCTTTGATTACTTATTTCTGAGTTAAATAAGTGACTCTTGAAGAAACATTACACACTGTAGCATATCGACAACACTGTCAATTTACTCCATTGTATTCTTTTTAAATCTTCGATAGAAATTTACGTCTGTGTCCGATGACACGACAAAATAATTCCGGTCCCCTTTGTTTAAAATTATTGAATTACCATTTAATCGTAAACTTCAATAACTTTGTGTCATAGTTCCGTTGTTGTTGTTTTTAGATCCTAATCTGGTGGAGTTTCACGAATCTGAGGGAGACGCTATGTCACCTCATCTAAGTCAAGTCAAGTCAAGTCAGGTCAGCGAGTCAGCACAGGCTGAGGAACGTTGGGGTACTTAGTATCGTGCGGTCCGGAGGGACAGGTAGTCGTTGAGGGCGTCAAGTGAGTCTGAGCTTAGGTAGCTCAGTCACTACGGTAAGTCGGTAAAGTAGGAGACAACAGGGGAAGAAGAGGACGGGGGTTAGGGAGGGTCGTAGTTTCAGAAAAGGTTACTCAGTTGAGAAGCGTACTCCACCGGTTTCATGACCTCAAAGTCGAAGTCGTAGTAAGGAAGGTTTCTTTAGGGTCTCTAATCCAGTCTGGTTGGGAAGGTTGTCTTTTGCTATATTGATGTCCCTTTTTGACAATGGTGTCGATAACAGACTTCCTTAAACTCCTAGTACTTCTGTGTCCAAGGTAGGGACCCAGCCCTTCTAGGCGACCTCTTCCTTTGTCGTTGGGTGAGGTCATAAGAACGGACCTCTTAGGGTACCTGTCTCCGCGGACCGCCCTCAACCTGTGTTAAATCCCTGATTTCGTTGTTGTTTACTGGGACCATTCTTCTCTAGACTACGAAGGACAAGTTGTTTGTGCAGACGACTAAGACGACGTCTGCCACCTTCTGGATCGTTCAATATTCGTTTAGAGTGTAGTCTCAACTCGTCCATTTTTAACCGAACGATTCCTTTCCCCGGGACAATTGTTGGGTCTTGAAACCGATCCTCAGAATCTTGATTTGGTTTCCTTCTTATTCGGTCTTGGCCTCGTCGGAGTACTTCTGATTTCCGGTGGAAACCTTGTGAAATTAGGAACGTACATAAGTTCACGAGATAGGAAGGGGACGGACGGAGGGTCTTCTTTTCATTTGTGTAGTCTCCTTTTATAGTAGGTATCGATTCACGATAGAGATATGAAAATTCTGTGTTACGGGTCGTCAGTAGACGTTATTAGTCCGAACGTTTTTATTCTGGATTGGTTTTTAGTTCTCTTTTTATTCCTTGTTATCTTTGACTGGGCGTCCTTTAAGTCTGTGACATCAATGGTCTACTTAACGAGTTGATTTCTTAAAGTCACATTTTACTTAGTTTTCCTGTAGAATATTAAATTTTATGTTGGTGACCATACTTTTATAAGTTATATATATAAAAACAAGTTATATATATATAATTTGTCAGATGGTACATATGGACCTCTCTCTTTTACTTGACCTACGATGTAGTCCTCCTTTATAGGTCTATTTTCGCAGTTCTCTTTTTCCCTTTCGTTGTGTCCTTTGGATCCAATTGTATGTACATTAATCTTATGGTCTCCTGTCTTCCTTTGCCCCATTTTCGTAATTGACTTCTCTATTGTTATTCTCTAAAAAGGGTTTTAGCTAATTTTTTTTTTTCGTGTCTAAGTTCTTCATGATATTTAGAACTCAATCCATTTGTATTCCTGCAAGTTGGTTCTGGTAATATCTTTTCGTTGGCTTTTGACTTCTGTTTTTTGTTTGAGAATGTTATGATTTTTTTTTTTTTTTTTTTTCACTTGTAATAATTTAGACACCCCACCTTCCTACCCCTTCCAAATTGTCCCTCTGTCATAAAAGTTTACGTTTTTATTCTGACACACGGTTCTGACACATGGTTCTAAGTTGTCTTAGTACCATCGGTCGTCTGTACTATAGTCTTTACGATAAAATTTACGTGACTTTCACTAAAGGTTCTTAAGACATGTGTTACTTTTGTCTCCGTCATATTTCAGGAAATATATTTTAGATTTCTTAGAATTGTGGTCGTCTGGACTTCTTTATGACTTCCCTCGAGAATTCCGCCTTCCTTTCGTTAGGGTCTACTTTCGCATAGCATGTTAAGAGAAGGGTTACTCATAAAAATTCATCTAGACTTTTATGGTCCAACTTCTAGACAATTTATAAACAGAATTACTGAAGTGACCGTTCTGTCCTTTTATTTATGACTTTTATGTCTTAACATTTACACAAATTATAAGTTTAAAGTTTCTGTTGGGGGTATATGGTTTTTTTTGATTGGTTGAGTGAAAATGACTTTTCGTAAAATACTGGACTTCGATCTTATGTGAACGGGAGTCTTATGGGACGTAAGGGTAGGTTAGTAAAGGTTTGGTAATTTTAGACAGGAAGGAAGTTAGATAAAAATTTAAGGGGATTGTTTGTAAACAGTGATACATGGATAAAAACAGTTAAAACGTGATCCACGACACACTCACATAACCCGTAATTTTATCTAACGTGGGTACCAGTAGGGTTCATATCTCTAATGGTCTGACATGTGTTGACTTATGTAAGAGAGGGAGAAAATTGTCCTTTTTGAGGATTTTGTGGATACTGCCGGTAAGCAAAAACAACACAAAAAAATTAAAATTTGGGTAGTGATGTGGTGTTAGACAGACTTTGAGAACGTACCCACTAGAGATGTGTAGTAAATCGTGTTAAGACGTGTGGTCTCGGAAGTGTATTTATCGGTGACTTAATTTAGAATTGTTTTCCTTCGTTACTCGGGGTTAAGAGTAGTGTCTCGAATTGTTTTTGAGGAAGTAAAGTCTAAAAATTTTTACTTGACATGTTCATGACCCACCCTTTCACGACTGAACATTATTCTTGTTGTAAAATCGGTGATTTTTCGAACTATGTAACGTTTATATAATGAATCCAGTTTAGAATAGGAATTTCCGATCCCACCTAGGTCATGTGCACTTCAGTAGAAGGATAGGTTTGCGGATACCTTTGACTAGGTAGAATTTCAGAAGTGTTTTTTGTAGACTACTGATGACTGTAAGTCATCTTTGGGAATCGGTCAGTCGTAGACTTCATGTCTACTTTGACATGGGTGAATAGAAGGGGAAGTAAGACTCGAAACTTTATTACGATCATTATGAAAACGGGTCCAAAGACGGTGAAAGTTTGTTAAGACTTCCAAGAAATAAGCGTTTCACTTTGAACCACAATCAAAGGAAGGCATAAATGAATTGGAAGTTCCTTATTTTGACAAACTTTCTGTTTAGATCTAAAGTTGTGTACCACGAGTATCGCTTTTGGTTTAAGTGACGTTTCCAGACCTGTAAACTTCAGAGTGGAGGGAGCAGAGTAAAATGATATAATTAAGACATTGAGTTCGAAATTTTTTTTGTAGTATGTTTTGAGGAGGTAGACTGAACCGTGAGACCATATTTTGGTCTCATTGTGGTGAAGAAAGGAAAAGTAGAAGGGGTTTGCGATCAAAATCACAAAGATGGAAGTCCATCTTTCTAAAAACAAACAAAACAAAATTATGTGCACGTATAGAGGAATTATTCTGTCAACTACATCATCTCATCCTCCTCGGAGTCCAAAGTTAAGTCGAAACACAGAGTAGGTATCAAGATGGTCAGTTACAGATATACCACAATCTGTATAACGGTTCTATGAGTTGAAAGAACCGGAGTCAAAGGAATAGACATTTTACCCGATTGTCATAACTCAAGATTACTAACAAAAGTCTGATCTTTATTATCTTTAGAGACTTGTATGATAACTATACCTTCTATCTATCTATGTATACATTCGTGTCTGTGTGTATGTATATATATGAATGACAAGGAAAGGTAGGCGACAGAAAAGTCATGGGATAGGTTCCTCCTAAAGACATAAAGTCACATTAGAACCGTTGGCACAAATAGAGAGATCCAATTAAAACATAAAGTAACAAGAGATTCAGTAGTAGACACAAGTCAAATTCATAGACTCAGTAATTATGAGTAGAGGAAAGGGACTATAAAGAAAATCTTTAATACCCATACAGGAGATAACACATACTCTTACCCCTTCCATAATTCTTACTGGGTGTCAAAGGAATATCGTAGGGAGAGGAGTTGATATTCTGGTTACAACCGAATATTGACACTGCTAGTTTGACCGTAAGGAAAAGTTGTACGTGGGAAGGACAGAGGAGGTACCTACGTAAGTGGGTCTAGGTACTCAGGTAGTAGAAATATATGTTCTGGACTAGGTCTTTCAGTCTTGGACAAAAATCATAGTGAATGTTTCCGTCAACAAGGAAAGTATGTAAAAAGAAAATGGTTTTAATGTTATAACTAAAAGGACGATGGAACAGAGAGTTTTCGGGAGTTTACTGAAGCCATCGGGTAATTCCTTTAGGTATAAAATATTCCGTTTTAGTTCTTCGAACAAAGTTGATGTCTCGAAAAAATCCAACTCACGAAACAATGCAGTATAATATTCGTAAAATGTGTATTCTTGTGTAGTTTAGAGTGTTGAGGTTCGTCATATAATGTAATAGTAGGGGTACCTCACTTTAGTCAGTCTTTCTCTTTTTGTTTATGGTATATGATTACGCACGTACATCTTAGACTTTTTTTAACCATATCTACTAGAATAGATGTTTTCGTGTTTATGTCTGTGTCTGTCCCTTGTTTGTATACCTGTGGTTCCTTCCCTTTCTCCCCCACCCTACTTGACCCTCTGACCCTAACTGTACATATGTGGCGATACATATTTTATCTATTGACGATCTTAGATGACACATCGTGTCCCTTGAAGATGAATCACGAGACGCAACTGGATTTACCTTTCCCTTAGTTTTTTTATCCCCTATATGCATATCGACTATGTGAAACGACATCTCATCTTTACTTGTGTTGTAACGTTTTCGTTGATATGAAATTATTCAAAAAAAATTCATTTATGTTAAGTCTTTATTTCTTTATATGTCTTTACTCGATTTTTCACTGTACGTCCACAGATTATTCACTGTCCTGTTCGTGAGGCTAGGTGTGTCGTGGGGACGTGGTAGTCACTGGGACCCCTACGGACTCGCGAACTGCGACCAGGGCAGTCGTGGCGAAGAACGTCCTACGACCCCACTGTCCTAAATGCGAACCGGGAGTCGGAACGTGTCTACTCTCACGATTCCTTCGTCCTTAGGGCTCCTCCACAGGTCGGTCCTCAGTTCCAAAGGAACCTTTGTGGACTCGACGGAGACGCAGAGTGGGAGGTGAGACACACGAGGTCGAACTCCTACGCGCTCCCTCACCTACCCCAAATGCTAGGAGTGTGAGGGGAACGAGTTCCAGTACTCCCTCGGACCTTCCTCTTAGTCCTTTTCGGAAGAAAGGGGTCCTTCGGACGTGAAAGAACCTCAGAACGTCTCCTAGAAGATACAGTAGGAAGGATGGAGACTGTGTCGTGTGTTTGGTTGCACACGTCAAGTCCGAGGTCCTGTGTCTGGATAAGGAATTAAACGTGCTTCTCAGTGCACATAAAAGGTGTACCACGGTCCACCTGTCATTATATGACATGTAAAAAGATCTGCATTCAATATGAAAGCAGTGTTAGAATTTTACTATAGATCACTTCGGGGTTTTGGTGTTCGTTTTAAAGTAAAAATTTATAAAATTGTGCGGTAGAAACTGAATTTGGTAGACTATTCCTATAATAGCCTTGTCTCTCCGTCTAGAAGCTTTGCAGAACTATAAATCTTTATACATGACTCGATCCTGTATTTGTCTTCGATTCTAGAAGGTTCAAGGAATTTAACGAGTTAAAAGACGAAGGGGGTTAAGTGAGTGGGGTTCTAGGTTGTATGGGACGATGGACAGTAACCGACTTGTAAGTGACAAAAGAGTATGGACCTTACAGGTAGATTAAGTAAATCGTTTATAAATCAGTTCTTTGTCTCGACTTTTCTCTCTGAGACGGATCACCCCTTTTCTATAGTAAGTTTATTAGTACGTTTATTATAGTTTCGTGTCGACGTTATTGACGGGATTTCTTTTCCATGAACTTACTCGGTCGAGAAGAGTATCTTTCCTATACTGGACCTCTTCGGTCTGATCGGACTCCCTAATTACACCCTAGACCCTAGAGATTCCCTGACTTGGTTTTACCCTCATCGAAAAGGTTGTCTCCCTTTCCTTACACGTTTCCGGGACCCCAATTCTCCTTCAACCACTTATCCTCTATGGTTTTCCTCCGTTGTGGGAAGAGACGGAAGTGTCAAGGAAGAAAAGGTAGGGTACGTCGACCTTATACTGAAGGAGACCCTTCGATCAGGGAGGAGAGGTAGACGTGACATTTACCTATATGGGGTGTATGGTAATATCGTAAAGAAAATAGGAAGGCAATCGTGAATCGAGTGATATAACGTTAATAGACAAATGTGTAGACGGAGAAGGTCTGACTCTTAAGTACCTCCTGTTCTCGTTATTTCGTAATAGACACACAGACGTATGTGCCTACCCGCATAAAAGTTACGAGTCGTTCACAGAGTTCTTACTTGATCCTACTGTCTTGGTACGATCCGTGTGAGACTGGCTTTGTAAAGTGGAACTCTGACAAAATGAAGCACTCAACTAGATTTTACAAACGTTTCTGCGTCTACATTTGTCGTTGAAAATTTTTCTAGAGGGGGTGGGGTTGGAATTACTTAGTATTCCACAATAAATGACTTCGCAGTCTTTGTCGACGGGTCTGACACACTCGTGTTGCATTAAGTGAAATATTTATAGTGTGTTAATAGATTAAAGATTTTCAGAGACGTACGAAACTTTCCACAATAAAACTTTTGTTCAGGACCGGGTAGGCTCCCTTTAAGGGATTGATCGTGACAGTAGCGATTCATATAGGTGTTTTTGAACCTTTCTGGTCTCTTCTTCGTATTTGAGGGACGAGGAGACACCCGTAAGTCTCACGAAGGTCGGACCGTACCCAACCCCCCAGAGACGTGTGTGGGGGGGGGTTGGGAGGTCACTCCCGACGTCAGTGGACCGGGTGGACATGAAGGTCCATTGTTAAGGTCTCAGACCGAGTTGATTGGGAGTCGAAGGGAGGTAGTCTTTACGGGATCGGTGGGAGTCGTCGACAAACGGACGGCCGGAAACACAATAACCCGTCAGTTTCGGCACCATTCCTAAGCCCTTGTCTCCGTCCGAACAAAACGACCGGAAAGACGACTCGGGAGGTTTACCCTTAGTGTCGGAGACTCCAAAAGGAATGTACCACAGTCGTTGGGGTGACGTCTAGGCGGAGGGCGGAGGCTTAGGTTAGGGTGGGAAAATCCCTTTCCTCTTTGTTACGTTAGTTCTACTCCCATAAGGACGACGTTCGGTTAGGGGTCCAAGAGACCGATGAACTATGCCCGACCCCTCTATCCCGAGAGGGGGAAAGTCCAGATAGACATGGACTGTAGAAAGGTCCTAGTGCCCCCTACACTCGACGCCCTCCTCACCATTGACCTTTGGCGCGGAGGACCTCGGGGCAGACTTGTGTTCGTCTACACACGAAATAGCAAGGGTCCGTCTCTCTCCGTCTCCGAGGCCTCGGGACTTCGTCTGTGCTTGGGACTCTTGCCGTGAGGGGATCCGGAGACGAGTGGTGAAGGAGGGGCTGACCAGGGTGAGGCTCCCCGTCCTACACGTGACGGACCCTTTCGTCGGGAACCGGTCGGGCCAGTGTGCGACGGGAGACTAGAGAAGGGTGGTCTGACACAATGAGACACCCGACCGAAAAAAAAAAGGGGAGGAATTAGACCGTAGGTACCTTCAATCGTGAAATAATGTCTAAAGGACGGAAATAAATAGAGTGAATTAATATTATAGAGGACCCTTCTTCCTCGAAGACTTTACGGTCCCTTTCCTCTCGGTCCGACCCAAGATTCCCTCGGTCCCTCCGTAGGGTCTGGCCCACTAGAGCGCCCAAGTGTCTGTTACAACACATAGCCCCAACCAAAGTGTTATCCCGTACCGAATTAGGTGTGAGAATGCCACCCTCGACAAACAGAATGTGTTGGCCCCAGGAACCTACACAGACAGAAGAGAGAGTCTGTTCTGGTCCGGTCCCCCTTTTCACTTCCCCACGTCAAGGAGACCACCCGCCCCCTAAGGGGTCGTGGGGAGTACACTTGAAGACGAGGTCCGGGCAGGAGTCTCCGGACATGTGTGTGAAGGGTGTGCGAAGGGAAGATGCCTGTTCTTATAGGGGTCCCTGTCCAGTCTTATTTCGGAGGAGGACGAGTCACTTGAGACACACGGGAGACGGGAGAAAGGTTTGTCCGAGTGGAGAAATGGTACACGAATACCAGATGATGTACGGGATGACCCCGTACATAGTGGAAAAAAACCGAAACTTATTAAAATAAAGGAATACTTGTCTTGTATGAACAACCATAGAACCCATTTGAATAGTAAGAGAAGAATCTGAGAGAGTACAACGTACGTACGCCCGGGTCAGTACAGACTGAGAGACGTTGGGGTGCCTGATGTCGGGCGGTCCGAGGAGACAGGTACCCTAAGAGGTCCGTTCTTCTGACCTCGTCCAACCGTAAAGGAGGAGGTCCCCTAGAAGGGTTACGTTCATGGCTTGTGCACAGAATATAGAGAACGTGACCCGTCCGTCCAAGAAATAACGATAACGTTGAACCGTTCAGGTGTAATACCGGGACGACGACGACGATTCAGTGAAGTCAGCACAGGCTGAGACACGTTGGGGTCTCTGCCGTCGGGTGGTCGTGTTGGAATTTTTGATCTCTGACTTAAGATGGTCGTATAGGTTATTAGGTCCCCCGTCGTTTGAAAGATAATTCCCGGTCTGTCATTTATAAAAACCAAAGTCGAAACAGAGTTGATGTTTAGTGAAGTCAACACTAAAATATCGCGGTTTTGACCTCTTCCGCTACCGTGGGGTGAGGTCATGAGAACGGACCTTTTAGGGTACCCGCCTCCTCGGACCACCCGAAGTCAGGTACCCCAGCGATTCTCAGTCCGTGCTGACTCGTTGAAGTGAAATTGAAAAGTGAGAGTACGTGACCTCTTCCTTTACCGTTGGGTGAGGTCACAATGACGGACCTCTTAGGGTCCCTGTCTCCTGGGACCATCCGACGGCAGAGACCCCGACGTGTCTCAGCCTGTGCTGACTTCACTGAATCGTCGTCGTCGTGATCGTCGGGGTTTTGTTGATATTTGTTATGTACTTACACCTGTAGAGAAACACGGTTATTTTGAAATAAATGTTTTGGTCGACTACATTAATTGTCAACTCGAGTAGTTGTAATGGTCGTTATAATTTGGGATCTTCTAGGTACGAAGGTATCGGGTCAGGGTTCGTGTCAAGACAGTAGATCGTGACTTAAGGTCGATTTATGTTGGGTTGATACGACTCGAACGTGTAGTCGTTTCACGTACACTGTTATTAGAACATAAACTTCTGGTACAAAATCCTGACAACTTACGAAGGTCGTAGGTGTATTTAGATACAAAGGAGAAATTTTTATTGCAACTCAAAATCCTTTGGTGCACCTGTGTCTTTGTTCGGGTAGTTTGTCAACCTTCCGTGTTTTCACCATACTTGAGTCTTTTCCATCGATCAGAGGTACCTTTAGTTTGGGTACTAGGATAAAGCTTATATTGGTAACTTCGACCAGATCGGATGTGGTAGAAGAAGTCATTGAACGACTTCGTGGTTCGATCGGGTGTTCCTATTTTTATGAAGTACTGTTTTCATGTATAGGTCTTTTATAGTCGTGACGTGGCCTTGAATGTTCAGGTAGACCCTTTTGGTCTGAAGATTAAATGTGTTTCTTTGACTCCGTCTCTCTTTGACAGTGTACGGGTTCTAGTGGTTTGACTAACATCTCTCCCGTACTAGCGTGCGGTCACTCGGTGCACGAGATTGTTCGTGTCTAGTGTACTGGATACCGAGTTGCGACATGAGGGACGGAGTTGTTGTCAAGGACCGTACTCTTGTGTACTCCTTAACTACTATTTGTTGTTTCCTCGGTCTGGAGGTGTGAAGGCGTAGTGTTCATCACATGTGATTATTTAGGGAACGAGGATTTCTTACAAGATACATTGAAAGAAGGACTACAGCTTAGCACACGAACCGGGAAGTCTGTGGTGTTAGTTGACGACTCGTTCAGATTCATCGGATTTCCTCAGCTTCGTGGTGAGGTCCGCCGGTCGAGGTAGGATTCCTTAATAAATACACACTACTCGGGGACAGACCTTGTAGTCACAACAGACCTAGAAGCTCCTGGTGAGTGTCCTGAGGCGGATTCACAAGATTTTGTGACAGACGGGTCCCAAAGGGTCCTGAACGGTGTACCTTCGGACTAACGAAGCTCTTCAACACCGAATAAAGTGTAATAGATGTGGGTGAGTAGGTAGTGGTACTCTGTCACCCTGTGTTTCGGTCGAGAAGTTTCGTTCCGGCTCTTCCGGGAGACTGATAGGGACTGACAAACGGTGCAACAGGGCGGGACTGTTGTCTACCCTGTCCACGATGGGGCTCTCTGCGACGACACACTCTTCGGGAGGATAAACTGGTGGTAGTGTAGATTCATGGAACGGGACGAAGTGGCAACTTCCAGTTCACCTTTGTAAGGAAGGTGTCCACAACCGGAAAATTTTCCTTACGTCTGCAGCTCGAGGTAAATTCAAAAGTTTTATAACGAAAAAGAAACTTGAGCCTTACACATTGAAATAGGTGTCTGCCACGTGTAAGTGGGTCTGACACAAAGATACCGTACCGAGAAGTGTCTCTCCCCTCTTACCGTCGGAAGCGTCTTTCCTCACCTCATAAGTTGGGGGTGGAGACCGTGAGGAGCGATTCAGGTGTTGTTACTAGCGAGTCGTCCTCCGGGAATCTCTTGGTCTTCAGTAATTCCCATCCTTTCCAGGGAGAGGGATTAGTGGGTTAGAAAATGTCTTTTTGTGATAGTTTTTGTGAACCGACTAAAAGTCAAGACGGTTGGAAGGGTTGACAACGTTTCGTGGTTTACTATAATATAGTTTCCGTCTTATTAATTTTGTAGATTTTTATATACTGGAGACCCTTATTTATAAAATCTATTGTGAAAGAGTCAAGAAACACGAAATGACTATATTGGACGAAGACCTTTATGACTCTTATGGTGTACGTGGGGGTTTTTATTTTTTACGACTATGGGATTTTTCTTTGTCCGTCTCCATAAAAAACAAAGTGTGTATGTGTGTTAAAAGGTCCTACCGAGTGCATGTGTCTGTGTGGAACTGTCTCCACTTTACGGTCTAAATTTTATTTAGGTTTTGTAAATGTTCTATTTTAAGTCTGTAGACTCGTCCCCAAAAGGGTGTTAATTTATACGTTACAATAGTTGTTTTAGTCAAATTCTGACGGACGGGTTATATATTTAAAGGGAAACACAAACTTTATGAAAATAGTCTATTCTATCGAAAACAAATTTGATGATAAAAGTCTTAAACGAAATCCCCAAAACTTATGTGTGTTCTCTTCATTGAACTCTAAAGGATGGGACGAAATTTTACACAAAGAAGACAGACAAACATAAATCATTAAAGGACAGTTTATTCGAGTGTATTAATTGAAAGGAACGAGGTTGGAGAAAAAGAGGGGGATAAGGACGAAGGACTCCTACCATTATTTTACGACTAATGTAAGACGACGATAGACGGAAAAGAGGCAGCGGGAGGTCGGAAGAAACAATCTCGGGTGAGAGTCCAAAGTCGTCAATCTGACCCTCTCTGGATGTTGTCTTTCCTTCGTTCAGTCTGAACCCTTGAAGGACGAGTAAGTGTAGATAACCACCGGGGTACCGACTCGACCCCGGGTAGTTCCTCACCCTCCGGACTAAAAAAAAAAGGGAGGGTTTAAGTCACTTTGGGTTCCTGGTTTAAGGTGGGGGTGTGTGTAGTCGGTAAAGACTATACATACCCGTACGGAGGGACAGTAAGGACTGGTCTCCCACTCTACCAACCCTTCTCGTCAGTAGAACTCGTAGAATCCTGTCCTTCTTGTGGGTGGTTGTAAATGTTTTTATCTTTTAAGAATGTATAGACCGAAAAAAAAGTATATCGACTCGTCTAGTCGTGTACAATGAAGGACCATCAATTAGAGAGTGAAGTATGATTAACTTGTGAAGTATCTCAAATACGTTTATTAAACGATTCAAAATAATGGACTCGTAAGATTTCGGATACCGTACTTTCCTTTTTAGTTTTCATGGTACTTAGGTAGTCTAAAATCACAACCATGAAGGTCTTGTGTTTCTGGTTGACGAAAGTGCATGTAAGTTCAAAGACTCGGGCTCTTCTAGGGGACCTCTTCCTTTACCGTTGAGTAAGGTCACAAGAACGGACCTCTTAGGGTACCTATCCCTCGGACCGTCCGATGTCAGGTACCCCAGTGTTGTCAGTCTGTACTGCATCACTGATTTGGTGGTGGTGGTCGAAATCTGTGCCCGTTTGCAAGACACCTGTTTTCAGTGGGAGTCAACTTTTTGTTACTATGTATAATTTGAGTCTTATCATTTCGACGAAAAGGAGTAAAGAATGTCTATTTGGATTGACAATTTTAAGATCGACGTAGTAGTATATTGCCTCTTCCATTACCGTGGGGTGAGGTCATCAGAACGGACCTTTTAGGGTACCTACCTCCTCGGACCATCCGACGTCAGGTACCCCAGTGATTCTCAGCCTGTACTGACTCGCTGAAGTGAAAGTGAAAAGTGAAAGTACGTAACCTCTTCCTTTACCGTTGGGTGAGGTCATAAGAACGGATCTCTTAGGGTCCCTGCCCCCTCGGACCACCCGACGACAGATACCCCAGCGTGTCTCAGCCTGTGTTGATTTCGCTGAATCGTCGTCGTCGTCGTCGTCGTCGTCTTATATTTCCTCAGTTTGGAATTTTAAGGTTTCCCAGAGGTAAGACAGGTGATTTGTAAACTTCTACATTTACAACCACTGTAGAATAGTACTACCACAGACTTCAAGTGGTCACTGTGTAGGGTACCAAGGTTTAGGTAACGTGTATAATTGTCTCTTTCAGGGTTCTCTATTTTAGTATTTATGGAAGGACCTGATCTTAGTCTGGTTTTTTATGGTTGATCGTTTCGCCTTTTGGCGTCCTACGACCTTAGGTCTCGATAGATTCGGTTACCACCTGCTTAGACTACGGAGTGTCCAGTGACTCATATGAGGCATTCATTCGTCAAAGTGAGGTTCCAAATACGGGACCTCTTTGAGACCTTATACACGGAGTCAACTATTCGTGTTCTCACAAGGACTGTCGTGAAGATAACGATCATTTTTTATGTTTTCGAGTGGTTACCCTCTTGTTTATACGACATTATATACGTCTTATATTATAAGTAAAGATGTTGTCTTTTGAACGACGATGTCCGTAATGACTATTTAGAATCTCTGTGCTAAAACTTACTTATTCCGTGTCTTCTGCCGTTGCACGTGGATCAAAATACTGTAAGATTATGTCCGTTGAGATTTAGATAATTTGGATAAAAATTTTGTATAAATTTGGATAAAAACTTTTGGGTTTCTCACACAAAAAAGGGGTCTCACACACACATAACCCCCCTTTTTTTTTTTTGTTTCTGATTTAAGTCTGGTCACCAAAGGAAACCCTCCTTCATTTCCTAATATGTCTCCATTTGACCGGACGTAATCCTTTCAGACACCACTTAGTGACACATAAGTAAATTATAATACAAAGTATTGTGTGTGAATATCATACACACATAAACGACACAGTTTATTTAAAAATTTTTTAAGAGGAAGTCCTTTTCCGCTTCTTTTCTGGATTCTTTTTACTACCATTTTGTTTTTGGTTGGTTTCGTTTATAATTTCGTGAAGTCTCTTTATTGCACTTCGGTTACCTAATTTTTTTCGTACCCTTGTATTCCTTGTTATTTTTTAGACGTTTCATCATTAAAACTAATTCTTTAATTATCGGAAAATTCAATGTGACCCATTTCATTTTTTAGATGTTTTGTCTTTGTTCTACTCCCTTCAACAAATTACCTATCCCAATTCCATAAATTTTTATAATAAATTTTTCCTTCATATTCATTTGAGACAACCCTTACTATTTACCGTATATTTCTGTGTCGTCTCTAATTTTAGTCTTCTGGATTTTGTAAACGGTTGTCTTGCAATTTAATGTCAGATATCAGATAGTTTCATAGTGTCGAGTATTCACTCCTTAATCATGTAACGGTCAAACTTTTGGGAGTACTTTTTTGGGTAGACCCATTATTAATAGTTAGCGACAATTTGTAGAACTCGGAGGGCTTACTTCTTCCGTTGTAAGGGTCATTAAGAATATGAAATATGAATGTGTCTCTTGGTCTGCAGGTTTCCGTTAATTTTAAATCTTTTTATTATCTCCCTTGTACGGGATATTCCTTTGTGCTAAGATGCTTCAGTCAATAACCCTGTTTCATTGTACTACGTCCCTGTCTGTTAATATGGTCCTCTGTCTTAGTCCTAAGGGTCATGTCCGAGTTCTTGGACTTTTGTTTTCTGTTTCGTGAGGGGGACGTGTCGGACTTTAGATCCCAAACCCTCGAGATGTACTGTGCATGTATGTGTTCGTAATGTCTCACGCCTTCGGGCTTCTTGTGACAGACCTTTACAAGCTACCCCAGTTAGTCAAGACTCCTGTCACTCTTTACGCCACACACGGAGACAGTGTCTACGCTGGACTCCAATCGGGAAGCCTACCTACCTACCTGTCTCCCTGACGTCGTCACTCTTGTCCCTACTCCCTGTGTACTCACTGGTGTCTCTACTACGCTGGTAGACCTCTCGTCGTTCCCCTCACGGAACTGTTTATCACTTTTGTGTTCTACTCTACCCTCTTTTACCTTGGTCTAAACTTAAGGTTAGTTAAGTCTGTAAAGATAGGAATGGTGATCTGACCCGTGACTCGTCTTTGTCTAAATCCTGGGTGTTCCAAGGTTAAGTTCTGAGTACTGACTACTCGCCCCATAGGGCTGGGTGTATGTAGTAGTGGTCGTAATAATAATTCACTGTGATAGTACTTCCTCGGTTTCTTACAAGTTTGATGGCGTGTTGACGTGAGTAGAGTGTACGATCCGTTTCACTACGAGTTTTAAGAGGTTCGGTCCGAAGTTGCCATGTACTTGGTTCTTGAAGGTTTCGACCTAAATCTTTTCCGTTTCCTTGGTCTCTAGTTTAACGGTTGTAGCCAACCTAGTATCTTTTTCGTTGTCTCAATGTCTTTTTATAGATGAAGACGAAATAACTGAAGTTGTTTCGGAAACCGACACACCTAGTGTTGTTTGACATCTTTTAAGAATTTCTGTACCCTTATGGTCTGGTGGAATGGACGTCAGACTCTTTAGACATACGTCCAGTCCTTCGTTTTCAATCTTGGTCTGTGCCTTCTTACCTGACCAAGGTTTAACCCTTTCTTCATGTAGTTCCGACATATAGCAGTGGGACGAATAAATTGAAGATACGTCTCATGCAGTACGTACGGCCCTACCTACTTCGTGTCGACCTTAGTTCCAACGTCCTTCTTTATAGTTATTGGAGTCTATGCGTCTACTGTGGTGGGACCGTCTTTCACTTCTCCTTGATTTTTCGGAGAACTACTTTCACTTTCTCCTCTTACTTTTTAAACCGAATTTTGAGTTGTAGGTTTTTTACTTCTAGTACCGTAGGTCAGGGTAATGAAGTATCGTTTATCTACCCCTTTGTTACCTTTATCACTGTCTGAAATAAAAGAACCCGAGGTTTTAGTGACGTCTACCACTGACGTCGGAACTTTGATTTTCTGTAAAGGAGAAACCTTCTTTTCAATACTGGTTGGATCTGTCGTATAATTTTTCGTCTCTATAATGAAACGACTGTTTCCAAGTAGATAAGTTTCGATACCAAAAAGGTCACCAGTACATACCTGCACTCTCAACCTGATAATTCTTTTGACTCACGGTTTCTTAACTACGAAAACTTGACACCACAACCTCTTCTGAGAAACCTCAGGGAACCTGTCGTTCCTCTAGTTTGGTTACTTAGGATTTCCTTTAGCCAGGACTTATAAGTAACCTTCCTGAGTACGACTTCGAGGTTATGAAACCGGTGGACTACCGCTGCTTGACTGAGTAGCCTTTTCTGGGACTACTACCCTTTCTAACTTCCGTCCTCCTCCCCTGTTGTCTCCTACTCTATCAACCTACCGTAGTGGTTGAGCTACCTGTACTCAAACTCGTTCGAGGCCCTCAACTCCTACCTGTCCCTTCGGACCACACGACGTCAGGTACCCCAGTGTTTCTCGACCTGTCCTGACTCTCTGACTTCACTTGACTGACACTTCCTTGTTCCCAGGACTTGAACTTGAGTTTTGGTACCCAGGTTCGGGACCAGTCTTGTCGTATTACCACATCGGGTTCGAACCAGATGTAGACGAAGACATGAGCCGTCCTAGAACTATGTGACGAATCACAGAAGTACCGAGTTGTAGGGTACCCATTCTCCTGTCCCTATTATAATGCAAAGATAATCATATAAAGATAATCAGATTATCATTGTCCTGATTGTACTTCTAAATTTTAAATCATACAAATTTCGTGAATCTTTTCAAGAGTCCTTTGTCTTACGTGATTTATCTGGAAATCGACAATGTTAGTGGTCGAAAGGTCAAACTACGGTAGCTCAGGTTCAGGAACTTTAGATTCGAAGACGACAGAAGAAATATTCTTCTATCATAAGGACAGGAGTCTCGTAACGATATACCAACATCTTCGTTTATTTTTCTTTTTTGTTCGGAAGCTTTAATGGTTATAATATGATTTTCATCAATATTTTGATTCAAAATGATGTAAAGTTTCGTAGTTTCCGAGAAAACAAAAAAAGAACATGTCCGACTACACACAATTGAGGAAGTCAACGATTCTTGAAGTATGTCGTTAAAACAATTTCTTTTAATCGGTAAGAGTCGAATATTAATTTTCTTAGAAGAGGTATTTAGATCGTGTAGTTAGTCGATCCATGTCGTGAGGTTACAGGTTGGTTGTCTCTACAGATTTGTTAAGTCAAGTCAAGTCAAGTCAGTGAGTCAGCACAGGCTGAGAAACGCTGGGGTACTTAGCGTCGTGTGGTCCGGAGACACAGGTAGTAGTTGAGGACCTCAAGTGAGTCTGAGTGCAGGTGTCTCAGTCACTACGATAGGTCGGTAGAGTAGAAGACAGTGGGGAAGAGGAGGACGGGGGTTAGGGAGGGTCGTAGTCTCAGAAAAGGTTACTCAGTTGAGAAACGTACTCCACCGGTTTCATGACCTCAAAGTCGAAATCGTAGTAAGGAAGGTTTTTTTAGGGTCCCGACTAGAGGAAGTCTTACCTGACCAACCTAGAGGAACATCAGGTTCCCTGAGAGTTCTCAGAAGAGGTTATGGTGTCAAGTTTTCGTAGTTAAGAAACCGCGAGTCGAAAGAAGTGTCAGGTTGAGAGTGTAGGTATGTACCGGTGTCCTTTTTGGTATCGGAACTGATCTTCTTGGAATCAGCCGTTTCATTGCAGAGACGAAAACTTATACGATAGAAATCGTTTTCATACGTCCGTGTGACCGTTAATCATGTTTCCATTTTCTACGAGTACACAGAAAAAAATTTCATGATATACGTTACAAATAAGAGAGAAAGATAACAAGGATTAACAAAAAATGTACATCCTTTGAGTCCCGTTAAAAAACTACTTCACCAGAAAAGACTTTCAAGTAAAGTCCTATACTCTACTTTACTTCGTGACAAACGAACACTTTCTCCGGTAGACTTCCAAAGGTTTTCGTTTTAATCTCTTATGTTTATATAGGTACCTTTTATCTGTTAAAATTTCAGTCAAAGGTTTTTATTGGTGTATGAGGAGTGGAGAATGGTCAGGATTAGGTGAGAGTCTCGACGGAGGTCTAATGAATTCTTCTCGAATTATTGAGACCCCTAATCGGTTTAGGAGACGAGAAAAGGAGTGGTCGAGGGGTGTTGATAGGGGTAGAAAAGGTGAAAACTCTTAAGACTAACATTTGACGAAAGTGGTTTGTTACTTTCTCCACTGTCGTTCCGTTTTCGGTATAATTTAATCAGGTAGAAAGAAAGTCCGTCGAGACTACTTTTGGAATCCTCCTTCATCTTTATTGATTGTCTATTTTAACTCCCGAACCTTAGTAAACTCAGTTATGTACGGATTATTCATTCCTTTTCATTTAGCGTCGTATATTCGAAAAGTCTTTACGACTTCAGATGGTCCACTCGGAGAAAATCTAGATGTCTCTGTTTGGTCTTACGGATTAAATATACCTTGGTCCACCTTTACCATTGTGATGTACAAAACCCAGACTCTCATACATGACCAAAAAGTTGATTTAGAATGTTATTTTCCATTGTTTCTATTAGGTCCAAACCTCGGGTCCGTCTCCCCTCCCCTTCGTCATCTCAGGTAGTCGGTTTCCTCTGCCGTGAGTAATCGTCATAGAGTGCGAGGTGGTACTCCTTTCCTCGGGTACACGTCTTCGATTATATACTACTTCCACTGACAAGACACGTAAACTCTTTCCTACCATAAAATATATATATATATAAAATATAAAAGTTGTTTACCGACCAAGTTTAAACTCTAGGTAGTCCCCCTTTTTCCACTAGGAAGTAAAGTGTCGTATGTATGTTCAGTTAAGGTCCATCTAATATCTAGATGTACACTCTTTGCTAGTTCAAGTGTCTTTTGTGTGTCCTCTCATCGACGTGCTAAACCACTAACTTTATATTCAAGAATGTGTCTTGTGTTTACCGCAGTTAGTCTCCTTTTCTGGCTACTCAACCTCATTTAATTATAATTAGCGAGGACAAGTAGTTTTCCGTGGTAATACTCTCGTTTTTCCGTTTGGTGTCTCACCTGTTTCTATAAACATTGTGTGTATTGATAGTCTCAAGTAACGTTTCATATGTTTCTTGAGAGTCTTCAGTTTTTTTTTTTTGTTATTTTTTACCCGTTATTTAAACTTATTGTAGAAATTTTTCTTCCATAGGTTTACAGGTGATTCGTATTATTTTCTAATAGTTGAAGAATCGGTAATGTTCCTTTACGTTTAATTTTAGTACTTCTGTATGACGATTGTGGGTGGTCTTACCGATTTTACCCTTCCAGACTGTTACGGTTCATGACTGTTCCTATATCTTGTTACTCTTTTAATTATGTGAAAATCGTCAACACATTCTTCTATATCAAGTACCCGAGTGTTTCTCAACCTGTGTTAACTCGTCGATTGTGAAAGTGATGAAGTTCTTCCATGTTGATCGGAGTTTTAGACAAACCGTGACGGATAATTTTAACTTATATACTTTTGAAGTATCGTGTCGGGTCGTTAAAACGAAGATCTCGTACACTCAAACACACCTACACGTATACACATTGTTGTTTTTTTTGACATGTGTGTATAAATAGTTTTCTAAATATGTCTTTACAGGTGTCGTAGTATTAAGTGTGATGGTTTTCGATACAGTTGATGTCATTTCAACTATCAGATATAGGATTTTTATCTTAAAATATACTACTGATTTTACACCGTTTGTAGTGACTTAGAGAGTTTGTACAGGTCACCTTTCTTTTTTCGGTGGGGGGATCCGATAAGTTTTTAGTCAAGGTTAATACAGTCTAAAGACCAAGATCCATTCTTCCACATTCGTATGAAGTGGGTGGAGATGATAACTTATTTTGATATTTTGGACCCATCTACTGTGTCTCGTCGATACACTTTTAGTCTTCATCTGTCGTCGTCCACTTGGAGTCTACAGGTGACCTTAAACTTCATATTAGTTTGACCGGCACCCAAATGGTAAATAAAAGATTGAGATAGAAGATCGGACTTATGGCGACCTTTGGATCTTTACTCGTAACACCACTCTTACCTGTTTCAGGATCCTAGGATATCCTCGGGATAGTGAGTACTTCGTTTGTTTTTTTAGCCCGGTGAGGATTGTCAGTGTCCTCACCTCTTTAAGAGGTTAAAATAAGAAACAAAGAAGGGAAAGACAGTGAAAAGAGTACTGGAACGAGGGTACGTTAAGGTACCATCAGTGGTCCTTACCTACAGGGACCACCGAGTCTGTCATTTCTTAGACGGACGTCAAGTCCTCTGGGTCCAAGTTAGGGACCAAACCCTTGTAGGGGACCTCCTCCTTTACCGTCGGGTGAGGTCAGAAGAACGGACTTCTTAGGGTACCTGTCTCCTCGCACCATCCGATGTCAGGTGTCCCAGTGTTTTCTCAGTCTGTACTGACTCGTTAATTGTGAAATAGTCCTTACCTCCCAGTTTTCCTCACTTTTGAGACTTCCTCCCCTTAGAAAGTTAGGTAATGACCCTTGCAGTAGGGTTTTCCGACTCCGGGTAGAGACAGCGAAGAAAAGGAGAGAGGAGGACGACCAACCTGGAGTTTTTTCAGATTTGTCCCCTTGTGTCATCTCAACTCTCCTGACTTTTCATTTGAGATTCCTTGACATTACATGGTCCCTCGCACGTCTCTCCTTCTGCAAGTCCTTTCGCTGGGACATTGTAGTAAACTTAAAGTCCCTAGTGGTGGTTCAGGTCTTAACCACCTAGTCTCTGACATTAATCGTATCGTTTCTGAGACTCGTGCCTTAATTGTTTACTCGGTGATGTGTTTAGTGTGCGACCGGTTACCCAATGTGTGTGGGTCTTGTCTTGGTCTCATACCACTCCTAAAACTTTTCACCTATAACTTTGTTATAGAACTCGATCCAACCTTGAACGTCGGACTTAGTTTGGTCCAGTTCATTGACCAAATTTTATTTTTTTTTTTTTAAGAAGGGGTTTAAATTTGTGTTAGGTCTCAGAGTATTACATTAGAAGTTTTATAGGTCCTATCTAAGGTTTTAATGAGTTGTATGGTTCTTGGTACTCTTAAAGTTGAAGTGTCCTTTTCTATCAGTTGTCTACGGTTACGGCTGTACTATGTCTACCACCTTAATTCACTGTTTCTGAAATTCCGTCGATGATATATTTACAAACTTACTGGTTAGTACTTGTAAGAACTTTCTTTGTAATTTTAATTTCAGAGTCATTTCCTTGTCTTTTATATTTCTTGTTTACCTTTAGGATCTTGACCTTCACTGTTATTAGTTTTAATTATTAAGTGTCCTACCTGAGTTTTCGTCGGACCTCTACCGTTTACTTACAGTCGTCTGAACATCTATTTAGTTATCTTTAATAGAGTATACTTATCTCTTTTTGTCAACTTTTATTTACTTGTCTTTAAGTCTCTGTACACTGCCTTATTGTCTTCTGGTTTGTAATTACAGTTTCAGGGACTTTCTATGTCCTTTTTTACACATGATTTTCGTAAACTTCTTTGTTCTCACCTTTTAAAGAGTTGAGACCTCTTTCTGATTGCAGTCTAAGTTCGTAGACTCGTTTGGGGTTTGTCGTGTTTAAACCCCCCCAACGAGATTCTGTTTGACGATTTTTACTTTCTGTAAGGTAAACCCACTACTGTTTCAAGACCTTATTTGTCACCATTACCGACGTGTTGGAAGTAACATTAACTGATTACGATGACTTGACATGCGAAGTTTTGCCACTTTTACCGTTTAAAATACCATACACATAAAATGGTGTTAACTTTCCCCTTTTTTTTCTTTATTAGAAGTTTTATCGGTTTCATTTCACTATCCAATGTACTAATATTACTAATCTTACTGACACTGATAGAGTATGTTTTGTAGTTCCAATTTTTCTTTATCGTGTTGTTAAAAGTTTTTGACATTAGAGTCTCATATTTGTGTAATCATTATTTGCACTTTATTTCAGTAAGAGTTTGCTTCACTTTACAATTCTTAAGTGTCGTCTGAATGAGATTTTCTTAATGATTTCTTTCCTTTTACCACCGTTGGGTGAGGTCATAAGAACGGACCTTTTAGAGTACCTGTCTCCTCCCAACACCAGGTACCCCAGTTCTTCTCGACCTGTACTGACTCACTGATTGTGTGTGAGTTCCTTCCCGTAGTCTTTCGTTCTTCCTTTGTTTAATCCTCTTGTTTCCTTCTCGTTTACTATTTATTGACCTGTTTATGTCTGGTCAGAGGAGAACTCGAGAAATGTTACACAAAGTACTAACTTTCGTTTGTCAGGGACTACTGTGACAGCCACACACTTCTACAATGTGTATTCTGTAGTTAGTGTAGTTCCCCCTTTACGTTTCCATAGAGTCTATGTCCAAGATGTAAGGATTACTTCATTGTTCCATAGTTAGTATGCAAATTTCAATTTGTACATAAATCAGTAGGTATCTTTTTGGTGATTTTTCGATGTATTTCTCTAAAACAGTTTTAGTATTAATTGTACTTTATAATTTTTTGACGTGTTCACTGAGTTTCACACTGTCCTTTTCATTCTCTTTGTTCTGTTATGTCTTGTTTGTTATCTTAGCATCTAGATTTGGGTTTATGTAGTCATTGATATAATTTAAATGTACTAGATTTCATTAATTTTCAGTGTGACAGTATAATCTAAAAAAATTACTGAGTTGATACGATAGATACTCTTTAAGTGAAGTCTTTATAAATTCATTTTCTTGTTTATATATTACCTTCAGTGTTACTTTTATTTCGACGTTTCCGTTCGTTAAGTATACTTCCATTGTCTATTTATGTACGGTTCTAGAATTTGTAGTCGTCGGTCTCTGTAGGTTTAATTAGGTGTCATTCTATAATGTTTCTAGGCATGTCAGTTTCGATACCACAAGGTCATCAGTACTTACATACACTCTCAACCTGGGATTTCTTCCGACTTACGGCTTTTTAACTACCATCTCTTCTGAGGACTCTCAGGAAACGTGTCTTTCCTCTAGTTTGGTCAGTTAGGATTTCCTTTAGTTGGGACTTATAAGTGACCTTCTTGACTACGTCTTCGACTTCAAGTTATGAAACCGGTGGACGACGCTTCTCGGTTCGGAACCTTTTCTGGGACTACGACCCTTTCTAACGTCTGTCCTCCTCTTCCCCCGTTATCTCCTACTCTGCCAACCTACTGTAGTGACTGAGTTACCTGTACTCAAACTCGTTTGAGACTCTCTACCACTCAGGACCGTACGACGTCAGGTACCCCAGTGTTTCTCAACCTGTACTGAATCACTGACTTGTTGTTGTGTAGATAGTATTACCGATTTTATTTTATATCACTGTTGTAGTTTAAGACCTTCATTACCTCTCTTTGAGCCAGCAAGTACAACACCTTTAAGTTTACTATGTCTGTAAGACCTTTCGGTGATTTGTTACGACTCAAAGAATAATTTAATCTGTTTAACTCAAACAGATACTATACTAAAGTAAGTACATTGTAAGAACTTCACTGTTTTGATATCTGAACCTCTTGTCAAATCACTAATGGTGCCAACCCACAACCCTCTTCCCCCTTCCCCTCCACTCACACTAATATTTCCCGTTGTGTTCCCTAGGAACACCATTACGTTGACGACACATAGAATTGACGCAATCATTTATGTTTCTAGATGTACACTATTTTACAATAAATTGTTTAGTGTGTTAATGTACATTTTGAGGTATTTATACTTATTCTATTAGCTAAACATATTTACAGTTAAAGAACCAACATTATGACATGCTACCAGACATTCAATAATGGTAGTCCCTTTTAATTCATTTCTCAACCCTATTTCTCCCTTATGACGTATTACTATTCTCTTATCTAAGTGGTTTTTTGGATTGTTAGTATATATGTACGTGGGTTTTTCTCCTTACTACGATTTCGACTTTGAGGTCAAGAAACCGGTAGAGTACGTTTCTCAACTGAGTAACCTTTTCTGAGACTACGACCCTCCCTGACCCCCGTCCTCCTCTTCCCCTGTTGGCTCCTACTCTACCGACCTACCGTAGTGACTGAGCTACCTGCACTCAGGCTCACTTGAGGTCCTCAACCACTACCTGTCCCTCCGGACCACACGACGCTAAGTACCCCAACGTTTCTCAGCCTGTGCTGAGTCACTGACTTGACTTGACTTATTCTCAGGTTTTATTTGTTTCGTTTTGACTGGGGGTTTTCATTTAGGTGTTAATGTCGACTTCTGAAGTTGTGTGGGGAGAGTAATTATCAATTTTGATCATCTGTCTTTTAGTTATACCTATCGTTTCTTAAATTATTATATAGTTGACCTAGATCAACTACATATTTCTTGACGAGTACGTTGTGGTCGTTTTATGTGTAAGAAGATCTCATTTACTTTGTGAGTTGTTCTATTTTGAATTAAACCCGGAATTTTTTTTTTTGTGTTTATTATAATTTTCCACCATCAGTATGTTGCATTTAGGAGTCTGGTTTTACGTTTATCTCTGACAATTGTTCTTTTAGAGGTTTCTACACTTTATTTTGAGTCATACATTAAATTGGATGAAAAGTAAATATGAAAAAAAAAAGTTTAAAACTATTAACATTCAATATATATTAATACAGGTAACACGTAATTTTTTTTTTCAGTCCTCTGTCAATTCAGAGACCTTAATCACTAAACCGTTAGTCTTCAGTCTGTGTCAGATACGGGTGATACTGTGACAGTTGTGACAACACATTGTACTTCCTTGTCAAACTCGGGATGAGGTCTTACCGTTCCATTGTTACTTATTCTTGATAAGGAAGTAGTCAACCTATATTCAGTGGTGTTTTTTTTTTTCAGACTTATAACAGTTATTCCAGGGAAAGTGGAATTAAAAGATAATTAGTAGAACATTAAATAATTATCGTTATAAGTAAAATTCCTCAGTCACGAGACTTTGTATTGATGTATTTTTGACTCTAAGATATACGAACAAGACTAGGTCGAATAGGTCGGGAGAGGATGGGAATTTATTCAAATTTGTTCGCACTAACTTTCTTAGAGTCAAGGCTCTACATTTACTGAAAAGGTGTGAACTTTGTAAATCCTCTGAAAGGCTATATCTCTTTTATTTCAAACTGAATTACTTTTACATCCAGTTCCAACTCTGTCAGACAGTTTACACAGTGACTTCCTCTTCAACCAATACCGTGTAAAATTACAAAATTCACACATATTACGGTCGTAGCGACTTAAAAGATTAAAGTTTAGTATGAGAGTAGAGGTTGTCATCGTTACATCAATAAAATTTCCGGTTTCCTTTTACACGGTCTTTCATTTGTCACACTCTTGTCTGGATTTTATACGTAAAAATATCCATGGGTGTAATTTTTTGGTTCGTTGTGTCGGAGGTAGAAGTCGAATGAGTTATAAATAACTGATAGATAACTCACGGTCTGTACTACGTCGGTGACGGGAGCTCTTTATGGGTCCAGTCACCCGTCTGTATTTGTTAATGTTAAAATGTACGATCGATAATAGACATTGTTTCGCCGGTGTCTCTTTCCCTATAACTGGCCGAAGTGTTTCTTCTGGACACCAACCCTAAACCCCATCCATTCTGTTGGAGATCCTCCTTCACTCTTTTTCTCTACTTGGTTCTCTTCCTACCCAGGTGCACACCTGTCTTGCTCTCTCTCGTAATAAGGAGTCCTTGTGATCTTGAACCCCGTGAAATGTGTGTCCTACTCCGCCCCCTCCGACCTTCTACCGACTCTGGTAAACACTTTCCCACAATATGTAGGGCCTCGTAATTCCCCTCTTTTCAGACCTCTGTCCATCGTAGAGAACACTGATAGGTCATTCTTCACTATTTTCTGACTTGAGTTTGACGTCGGTACTTTTGTCTCTCCCCTCCTGTCTCGGGTCCCTAGGAACCGTCGATCGTGTCTTTCTAAATCACTGGCTTGTCCTGCACTCCTTCCTCAGGGTCGAAGATTTTACCTGTGTAGGATTTCTGTCTTATGTCCTCTGTTCGTTAACCATTTCTTTCAATGGGACAAAGAAAACAACAAAAAAGTTTGTGGAACCACAAGTTACTCTAAATGAGGAACCATTGATCTACCTCTGAACTTCGTCAAGACACGTTTGTCTTACACCCGAAGTCCTCTGAGATCTCCGTCTCCAAATCCTCAGGTACTAACTACTGAACTGGGGAGATCCCTACCTACCTTAGTTCGTGTCTTTTATATAATAATAATATTATTTACGAAGGAACCGTTTCTTCGTGACTGACTTTTGACTAAAGTTCAAAATCCTGTGTTCGACGGAAACAAAGTTTTCCAGACATTTGGTGAGAGACTTATACTAGTAGTATTTTCGGTTGTCACTATGGTGCAAGATGGTAGTTGTGGATAGAGGTGAAGACGTCCCCTCGTTTTTTGTCCGGGCGGGGGACGGGTGAGGTCAGTCCCATCCTACGGTTCTCGACTACTTTCTCTTGGGTCCCAGTCGTCCGTGAGAAGAGGGTTTCAAGATTAATATTTGAGGTTTCGAAAAAGGTGTAGAGGGAGGATCCCTCAGGAAGAGAGGAGACGAGAGATGGGTGCTGGAACAGGAACGTTGGAACCGGAGAAAGGACTTGCATAAGCATCCGTTGTTTGTCCGATATCTGAAAACCTCGTCTACCAAATTTGCATTGTATATCGGTCAATACGATCCACCTCGATCACCATTTCTTGGGTGGACGGTTATACCCCCTGTTTTCTCTGCGTCCAAGGTAGGGACCCAACCCTTTATGGGACCTCCTCCCGTATCGTTTGGTGAGGTCATAAGAACGGACCTCTTAGGGTACCTGTCTCCTCGGACCATCCGGTGTCAGGGATCCCAGAGTTTCTCAACCTGTGTTGACTTCGTTGAAACGTGTATCAGTCATTAAAGTCTTTATTTGTATCTTCTTTAGTCTAACGAAAACCTTAGACTTTTTCGTTGAGTTCTCAGTCTTGATCTTTCTCGTTGTCCTTACTGTTTTAAGTTCCCTTCCAAAGGGACGAACACTAATAAACCCCCGTTGGTTCCACCGTCGTCACCATTTCTTAGATGGACGGTTACGTCAGCTCTACATTCTTTGCGTCCAACCTAGGGACCCAACTCTTCTAGGGACCTCCTCCCGTACCGTTGGGTGAGGTCATAAGAACGGAACACTTAGGGAGTCTCCTCGGATTGTCCGATGTCAGGTACCCCAGCGTCTCAGTCTGTTCTGACTTCGCTGAATCGTGAGTGCGTGGAGATCCCATACATTTCACTCGGTCTTAAGACGAGACGTAAAACTTTTCCTTTTTATCAAGTCACGTCTAGAGGACTCGTTTCTTTTATCACGGTCGTTGTGGGTGTCACTACAGTATGGTCGACGATCGAAGTCCAGTTGCCATCACATTCTCCTTCGAACTGACCTCGGTTCGCATGGGAGGGACCTGATTAGCTGTCTGAAGGTTACGGGACGTTTTTATTGAGAGGAGAGACCTGTTCACTCCACGATTAGACACATAGGTTGAGACCGTAAAGTCTTCGGTTCGGGTCTTATATGTACGGTTATGGGTAAGACGTTTCATTACATGTCAAGTCTTCCACGATATAGTAAAGTTAGTCAAGTCAGCGAGTCAACACAGACTGAGACACGCTGGGGTACTTAGCGTCGTGCGGTCCGGAGGGACAGGTAGTGGTTGAGGGCCTCAAGCGAGTTTGAGTACAGGTAGGTCAGCCACTACGGTAGGTCGGTAGAGTAGGAGACAGTAGGGGAAGAGGAGGACGGGGGTTAGGGAGGGTCGTAGTCCCAGAAAGGGTCATTCAGTTGAGAGGCGTATTCCACCGGTTTCATAACCTCAAAGTCGAAATCGTAGTCATGAAGGTTACTTGCGGGTCCTGACTAGAGGAAATCCTACCTGATCAACCTAGAGGAACGTCAGGTTCCCTGAGAGTTCTCAGAGGAGGTGGTCGTGTCAAGTTTGCGTAGTTAAGAAACCACGAGTCGAAAAAAGTGTCAGGTTGAGAGTGTATGTATGTACTGGTGTCCTTTTTGGTATCGGAACTGATCCATCTGGAAACAACCGTTTCATTACAGAGACGGAAACTTATACGATAGATCCAACCAGTATTGAAAGGAAGGTTCCTCATTTGTAGAAAATTAAAGTACCGACGTTAGTGGTAGACGTCACTAAAACCTCGGTTTTTTTTATTTCAGACTGTGACAAAGGTAACAAAGGGTACTTCACTACCCCGGGCTACGGTAATAGAATCAAAGGACTTGTAACTCGAAATTCGGTTGAAAAAGTGAGAGGAGAAAGTGAAAGTAGTTCTCCGAAAACTCAAGGAGAAGTGAAAGACGGTATTCCCACCACAGTATACGTATAGACTCCAAGAACTATAAAGAGGACCGTTAGAACTAAGGTCGAACACGAAGAAGGTCGGGTCGCATAGAGTACTACATAAGACGTATGTTCAATTTATTCGTCCCACTGTTATATGTCGAAACTGTATGAGGAAAAGGATAAACCTTGGTCAGACAACAAGGTACAGGTCAAGATTGATAACGAAGGACTGGACGTATATCCAAAGAGTTCTCCGTCCAATCCACCAGACCATAAGGGTAGAGAACTTCTTAAAAGGTGTCAAATAACACTAGGTGTATAAGTTTCCGAAACCGTATCAGTTATTTCGTCTTTATCTACAAAAAGACCTTGAGAGAACGAAAAAACTACTAGGTCGCCTACAACCGTTAAACTAGAGACCAAGGAGACGGAAAAGATTTTGGTAGAACTTGTAGTCCTTCAAGTGTCAAGTGTATAACGACTTCGGACCGAACCTCTTAGAACTCGTAATGAAATGATCGGACACTCTACTCACATTAACACGCCATCAAACTCGTAAGAAACCATAACGGAAAGAAACCTTAACCTTACTTTTGACTGGAAAAGGTCAGGACACCGGTGACGACTCACAAGGTTTAAACGACCGTATAACTCACGTCGTGAAAGTGTCGTAGTAGAAAGTCCTAAAACTTTATCGAGGTGACCTTAAGGTAGTGGAGGTGATCGAAACAAACATCACTACGAAAGATTCCGGTGAACTGAAGTGTAAGGTCCTACAGACCGAGATCCACTCACTAGTGTGGTAGTACTAATAGAACCAGCACTTCTATAAAAAACATGTCAAGAAGACACATAAGAACGGTGGACAAGAATTATAGAAGACACAGACAAACCAGGTATGGTAAAGACATGAAATAGCTCGGGTAGAAACGTACTTTACAAGGGAACCATAGAGATTAAAAGAACTTCTCTAGAGATCAGAAAGGGTAAGACAACAAAAGGAGATAAAGAAACGTGACTAACGGCTCCCTCCGAAAGAATAGAGAGGAACGATAAGAAACCTTGAGACGTAAGTCTACGAATATAGAAAAGAGGAAACGAAAAGCAAAGAGAAAAGTGTCGATAAACATTCCGGAGGGGTATGTCGGTAAAACGAAAAAACGTAAAGAAAAGGTACCCCTACCAGAACTAGGAACAGAAGACATGTTACAGTGCTTGGAGGCAGGTATCAAGTAGTCCGTGAGATAGTCTAGATCCGGGAATTGAGATAAAGAGTGTCGGGACAGATTGAGTCACTTTGATTCGGTACAGTACACCCCGGTAGGTTCTTCTATAGTAAATTCGGGAAAGTTTAATTTCTTCGATTTAAGAAGAAATTGACAAACAAAGGTAGTAACGGTTCGGGTTTACATGGTCAATTGTTTTTGACTCCGGTTACGAACACATAGAGACGAAATTACCACTCCTGGTTAACTCCATTTATGTTAGCTGTCCTTTTCGTTTTTAGACAATGGGCTAAACTTTTGTTCCTTTTCAACCTAAAGTAAAAACAAATTACTACTGAGAATCGGTTAGACTAAGTGTTGATGAAGACACGTGTTTGAAGAACACATTCTACCACACACACACACACACACGCAACTCCCTCCCGGTCTCAAGAATGGTAGTAGTGATAGTGGTGGTGAGGTTTTTTCATCTGTAAAGATATGAGGTTTTCCGGTGTTAGAAGAAAAGGACCCTCAAAAACGACTACATAAATGACGAAGAGGAGACGGGAGGATTTTGATAGTCGTGTATCATTCATAGGAAAGTTATTTTCTTGTCCCCCTCCAGTTCCGGCGAGTCTGAAGGCTTCCGAGACCACTATCTCCTGTCTCACCTAAATACCGGGGCCAGTTCACAAAGATAGAAGGGTCCCCTCTTTCTATAAACACTGATGATCTCTCTATGATCTTTCTTACGTCAGATTGAAACAATAGTAAACATTTAAGGGACGGACTACACTATTGCTTATAGTGAAAAGTAAGTCCCGGTAACGAATTTTTTTTTTAATGACACTATTGTTTCCACGGTAATAAAGACCATCTTAAAAGGACCCGGGACAATTATTAGTGTGAACGTCAGTTGATTCCGGGATCCAAGAGTGTAGTGATTTATTTATGACGGACCACCGTTTATAATCATAGGGGTTGAGACGTAAGGTTTCTTCAGTACTTTGAATAGCATTTCCAGTCTAGAGTCATTTATTCCAGTTTCGTTTTGATTTTAAATTTTAGAGGATGATAAAGAAGTTGTTTAAGGGTACAGAGACCGAGGGTCACGTTAAAGGATGGTCTGTGTAGCCACCAGTGACATTGGGGTAGTATAAACCGTAATGTCTCCACTTCTTGTCTTCAAGTATCTTTATCTCAGGATTTTCACTGAAAACTTGTCCCTGAGAATTGTAAACAATTTATGTCCCCTCCGCACTTACGAGAGTTCAACCTCAAAATTCTTAGATACGTGTTATATCAAAAGAGTCCTTTTACAGGTACCAAAAGAATTTAAGTTCGTAAGAATGATGAGAGGGGCAAAATCTTGGTGACCCTTGTTTACCCAGTAAGAGTTAAGAACGACACGTAGTCTTCTGAGAGACCCCTTGAAATTATTTTTTATATGTAAGGTTCTGGGATGAGGTCTAACTGATGTAGTCCCAGATCCTTACACTTAAAATTTTTTTTTAAAAAAAAAAAAAGGCATTTTTTCTTCCCCTCCTGATACCTTATTAATATTATGTATCGGTTCCAATACTTTATGATACATTGCAATTCAATTAACTATCAGATAAAGTAAATTAATGACTTGAAATTTGGACCTTCTTTGAGATCTATAGTTTTGGGAAATGTAAGGAAAGTGACTCTCCTCGGTGTAGACAATTCTCTGAGTGGGTCCTAGTGTGTTGATCAAGATTTATTTTTACGTTGGTCTTAATGTCAAAGGGGTTTATTTCAAATACACGTTTACCTCATAGAGTATTTCCTATTTTATGTCTCGGTTTTTTTATGACGAAATCTAAAAATTTTAAGTGTGAAAAGATGGTTTTTTAGTATTTTCCCCAAATCGTTAGAAGGAAGATTGAGGTAGAGAATGTTGGTGGAGGACTTAAAGAAGAAATTGTCTCTTTTAAGTAGTGGAAAACGTCGAGTAAACATTTTTAATTGGACATAAACGTATTTCAATTTATTTATATTGTCTTCTTAGTATAAATATCTGTATTTGGTGTCACCTATCAACTAATACTATTTATGTGTCACCCCTTTTTTTCGTTCACTTCCCACCGACTGGGAAAATAGTTGTCACCCTCTTCAAGGACTAACAGTTTAGAATCGAGTGGTGTTAAACAATAGGACGTGAAAGATCGATAATATAAAATTAAAAAATTTACAAAATAAATTTTTTACTTTACGTAAGAAAATAAATTGTTTATTTTACGTAAGGAAAAAGTTTTATTTTGTGTAATAAAAATAATAGTTGTGGTTCTTGATCACGTACTAACGGTGGTTCTTCCCCATATATTTGTCGACGTCGTAGAGTAAACGAAGTCCTTCTATAAATGTATCAGGTTTCACCCATCCTGTCCCGTAAATTATACACTTTATTGTTTAAATGGGATTCTCTTCCTAAAAAAAATTACGTTAAGTTCAACTTCCCTTTTTCTCTTTCTCCACTGAAAAGGAAACAATTTAAAGTGTTACTTAAATGTGGGTCTAAGTCGTTCACGAAAAGTCACCGAAGTGTCATCGACTCTATTAATATACTGACGGGAGAACTACATACTCAGGGGTAACTCGTTTCAGCCGACTTAGGGTTCCTGTCGTAAGGTCCTACAACTTTTCTTAGGAAAGTCATGTGTGGGTGACACACAGAACCACGTCCGTGTCAAAGAAGAGTTCCTCTGTCACATTTTCTTCTCGGTTCAAGTGAGACGACTGTCTCTGGGTCCGTCAATACATTTTTGACACTTGTAAGTTCACGAATATACGGTTATTGACGAGTTTTTACAGATGTGTGATCGCACGATCAGTGAAGTCAGTACAGGTTGAGAAACGTTGGGATACCTGACGTCGGGCGGTCCGAGGAGACAGGTACCCCTAAGAGATCCGTTCTTATGACCTCACCCAACGGTACGGGAGGAGGTCCCCTAGCAGGGGCCCAGAGAATCCAGAGGACGTAACCGTCCGCCCAAGAAATGGTGATCGCGGTGGACCCTTCGGGGTCATTTAATACTTAAGAATTCCTTATACAGAGTGAATTGTGCAAATTGGAGAGTGTCTCGGGTCCTGTTCCAGAATGTATGTGACCTCTTACTAATGACCTACTTTACTTTCTTTAAGGTCTTGTAGTCAGGATTTCCTGTACTCATAAGGGATGTTAATTGTCAGGAAGTGTGTCTAATCACTACGGTGTAAGGACCAGACACTAATGAGAAAAGAATAGACATAGATACCACCTTCGTCTTTACAGATCAGGAACCGTATCCGGGGGATGTAAAATATATCTATATATATATCTATTTATAAATACTTATACATAAATGTACATAAGTATGTGTGAATAATTATCTATATATTATAACTTTATTCTCTTCCGTTACCGTGGGGTGAGGTCATGAGAACGGACCTTTTAGGGTACCTGCCTCCTCGGATCATCCGACGTCAGGTACCCCAGCCACTCAGCCTGTGCTGACTCTATGAAGTGAAAGTGGAAACTGAAAGTACGTAACCTCTTCCTTTACCGTTGGGTGAGGTCACAAGAACGGACCTCTTAGGGTCCTTGCCCCCTCGGACCACCCGACGGTAGATACCCCAACGTGTCCCAGCCTGTGTTGACTTCACTGAATCGTTAGAACTTTATTTACTTATTGAGTAGAAGTTTCTTTAATGTATAAAATATATGAATAGGAAAAAATTTAAGGATAATTTTATAATCAAGGTACTTCTGTCATGCAACACAGACGGGTGACGATAATGGTTGTACGGTATCCCGTTACGAATCCTTTCTTCGTACGTACGATTCAGTGAAGTCAACACAGGCTGAGAAACGTTGGGGTATCTGACATCGGGTGGCCCGAGGACACAGGCACCCCAAGAGGTCCGTTGTTATGACCTCACCCAACGGTACGGGAAGAGGTCCCCTAGAAGGGGTGGGTCCCCAACTTGGACATAGACAAATGTAGAAAGGTTGTTTCGCAGGGAACGTAACCATCTGACCAAGAAATTGTGATCACGGGCCGGGTATAAATGACTTAAACACAATAGTTTCTTTGCTTAATTTACAGTTCATTTTCGTCCCGTGACACGACCCAGGACCTCTGTCTTCTTTATGTCACGTAATAGAGGGCCCACATCACAGTGAGAACCAGAGCCGCAACGACTTGTGCCCATACTCATCCCGACTTGGTTTTCGACTTTGGTAAGACAATCTTTTGTCTAGGAAGATAAATACATTATCATTGTGAAATCAGGGACCCTGACGTTCCTCTAGGTTGGTCAGGTAGGATTTCCTCTAGTCAGGACCAACAGGTAACCTCCCTGACTACGACTTCGACTTTGAGGTTATGAAACCGGTGGACTACGCCTCTCGACTGAGTGACCTTTTGTGGGACTACGACCCTTTCTAACTCCCGTCCTCTTCTTCCCCTACTGTCTCCTACTCTACCAACCTACCGTAGTGACTGTATTACCTGTGCCCAAACCTATTTGAGGCCCTCCACCACTACCTGTCCCTCCGGACCGCACGATGCCAAGTACCCCAGTGTTTCTCAGCCTGTGTTGACTTGTTGACTTGACTTGTGAAATATTTACGGGTTAATACACAGAAATCGGTACTTGTGAGTAATAGGTCAGGACTTACGTTGTTGTAGAACTCAGGGTCCGTTCTCTCCGGACATGGGGTCGTTCAGGTAGTCGTCGGGGTTCCCAGTGTAAGGTCCATGCCCCTGGGACTGTGAAGGAAAGTTTAGGTTCGTGTGAATGTCACATCCAAAAAGGGGTCTATAAGAGGGTTCCTGTCGGAAGTTATATGTTGGGACCCCGGGTGTTCTACTCAATGCCGAAGTCGTGTTGTTCGTCTGAGTCGGTAGGTGTCCGTCCATACGATCCAGGAGCAAAGGAGGGTTCGGTGGACCAGTCCATAGCTTGAGGCTTCTTAAATCTTTGAGTTTTAAGTTTGGACCGGAAGTTCCGACAATGTTTCCACATAAACAGTCTCATCCCCCTAAAGACTTGTACTAAACTGTCAACGACAAAAAAATCAAACTAAACGTTCGAATATCTATAAATTTATATATCTTTCGTCCCTTGAGGGACCGTCAGGACGTAATCCTGACCGCGACGGTGACAGGTCTCGGACCCAAACTAGGGACCAGTCCTTTGATTCTAGGACGTTCGGTGTACCACTTCGGTTTTCTTTTTTTCTTACACCTGGACGGAAGCTAAAGATCGGTACTCCGGGGTGTTAGTCACTTGCTTTGGTTCCGGGTCTCGACAATTGGTTCGTTGATTCCTGTGTCCGAAAAAGGTCATCGACTTTTTCGGTCTTGAGTTTCGGTCGAGAAGTGTCATAGTCACAGGTCAAAGACTCCGTTTGGGGGTAGGGAGTTGAAGTGGGGAAGTTTCGTGGATCAACACGAGGGTACTAATATCGTTCGGGCCCCCGAGGACTCTCCAGTTCACCACCCAGGTCCTTGTATGTCGGGAAGGAGAGAGGATTGTAAGACCCGAAAGAGGAGTTAGTGAGTCCTCTGTTTACGTTCGTCGAACATTTAGGTTTACCAACGACATAGATACGTACGAACATCGATGGACAACACCTCCCTCTTAGATACGATCTCCTCTCGTTCGTGACTGTGTACGGAGTCCTTGGAGTGTTCTACGTCGGAGTCCGAAAACTTACATGTAGAAAAAATGTTGAGATTTGGATCTTCACGTAATCACAAGAACGTTTTGTCCGGTACACCGTCAAATCTTTCGGGTGTATATTATGGAAGGATTCTGGACACGACTGCCTCTAGGAAAGTAGGTTCTTTAGGTTTCATGAAATGTTCGAGTTTCGGTAAGTAGCCTTGTGAGGTCCCTCCATACGTCCACCGGTCGCAATATGAGGAACTGTTCTTTGACTCCGTCCGACTGTCGGAATTCATGTCAAGAATTTTTTGACAGACACACAAAAAACTTTTACTTACCGGAATTTGTAGGTGGGTATACCCCCCTCTTTCTACACATGAAAAAGAGATTTTGACTTTAACTTACATTGTCTTAATTTATGGTACAGTGTGTTCAGATATGGAACGACATCAAGGACATCGGTTTTCTCGGTTTTTAAATACAAATCAAGAGACACTCCTCCAATAGTTTAAATTATGATAACGTAAAGTTTTACGTTTAAGGTTTAGTGTTTAAAATTCTGACTTTTAAGTTGACAGAAGGGGGTGGTGGGGATTTGTCTTAGACCGAAAATGTGGAAACCGATTTTTTGTGAATCCTTTCCACTGTTCATATAAGAGAGACCGGAGAGAGACTAAAGTTCGGTTCCTCTAATCAAATTAAACGAAAGTCACCCTCCATTTACCGGGGTCCCTTTTATACTACTTATCGTCGTCTCCTTCTCAGGAAAATATTTGTTCCCTCTAATCCTCAAGTTCTTCTTATTTTATCTTCCTCGGTGACAACTGTTTTTCAGAGATAACTTTTGTAAAGACTTTCAATACAAGTATTGTTATTGATTGTTGAATCACTCCTGAATGACAGTTCAATTGGTAACAAGAACCACGATTATTCGTTGGGTAAAATATCTACTCCTTTGACTCCGAGTGTTTTACACTATGGATAGTAGAGTTTCTGGAATGTCACCTCAATTTTTTAGTGATAAGTAAGTTATTCGACTTGATGTGTCTTAGACTTTATGTCTTTAATTGTATCTAAAGGGGATCCCTCAAGTGGAAGATTACCTCCTTACGTGTCCAATTTTTTTTGAAAGTTTATCCGTACAGGTCCCACGCACGTTATGTCTTCCGGGTCCAAGTTAGGGACCAGTCCTGTTAGGGGACCTCTTCTCTTACCGATGGGTGAGGTCATGAGAACGGACCTCTTAAGGTACCTGTCTCCGCGGACCACCCGATGTCAGGTACCCCAGCGATTCTCAGTCTGTGTCGAATCGCTGATTGTGTTCCGTGTTCTCGTTACGTTACCTTCGATTTGACCCCGTCCTTTCTTTCTGAAACGTCTCTCCTAAAGTTCTTCGTCTATGTTCTTCCGTAAAATCTGGTTACCTTTACCGTTTACCGAATACGTTTACGTGGTTCTAAAGTCTCTTGAATTAGACCCACTGTCTCCAACAGACCGAAGGGATCTCTTACTCCTACTTACAATCATTTTCCATTAGACCCAGACCTGTCCATACCTATCTGTCCTTAACCTATAGCTCAATTAATGAAAATGTTGGAGCCTATAGAATAGAGAGGGTTGTTCTATATTCAGAGGCTCTCCCTTCTTTTGGAAAGGACGTAAGAGTGTCTCACCAAATACAGAGGATAACAAATTAGATTTCCTAACTAACGACAATAAAGAAGTAATGGGAGTCTCGATTGTGAATTCTGTTACCGGGTGTCGGTGTTGAGACTCGTGAATATAATTGAATAAATTCGGAATTTGTTTGGGTTACTCCATTTAAGGTGACGATAGAGGTAAAAGGTTTGTCTTACCTCCGTGTCATTACACGATCTTGTTTGTGGACGATGTTATGTGAACTACCTCAAGCACAGAGGTACCGTGTGGGTCCTGTCTTCACGTGTTGTCAAATGTCCGTAAAGAAAAGATACATTATCGTTGTGTGAAGGGAGGGTATGGTACGTGGGAGCGGGTGGTACTCGTTGACAGTTTCTGAGGCGTTCTCTATACTACCTAGTCGAGGACTCGTCATAGAAGAGCAGCAGGTAGTGTCATCGACGGCGAAAGGAAGAGAGACGAGTCGACTTGGGTCACGATAGACGGTTACTCTTGATCACAGTTTCCACGATTGCGGTTACGTGATTAAATCGACGACTCTGTGGTGCCTGCAGTGAAGGGTCCTCGAGTTCGGTGGATTGAGAACACCGACGGTTGGAATAAGGACTACCTCGATGACAACAGTGCAGCGTCTGAGTTGAACAGTGTTCTAAAACCACTTTAGTCAAGAGGCCTCAGAGACGAAGGTGAAAATTATATCAGTCTGGAGGGATCCAAAGGTCCTGCTAAGACTTCTCAAATTGACCTTCCATTAGGTTTGCTGACAGTGGTACGAAAGGAACTTGAAGAGGAATAGGTAGTTGTATTTCAAGTCAAATATATTTGTAAGGAAGAAAACTAAAGATTAAGAAACCTGTTCGTACTGTCCATGTATATAAAAGTCTTAAGTTTGACCCTTTTATCATCCGACCATCTGTAAGTTGATATTACTTACTTCATCATTAAAAGATACGGGTGGTATCCGAGTACTCTGACATGCACAGAGAAGAGACAAGTGAAGACAAGTAAAGGAACAGATATTTTTTACACAATTGTCGTGATTGAAGTATCCCAAATTCGTGAGTTATTGGTACCAATAGTATTCGTAACGAGAGTCTATATGTGTGAATTGTATGTGAATAACAAGAGTAGTCCATTCCGTATTCGTTACCGGCACGAGTCAGCGAGTCAGTATAGGTTGAGAAACCGTGGGATACCTGATATCGGGTGGTCCGAGGAGACAGGTACCCTAAAAGGTCCGTTCTTATGACCTCCCCCAACGGTAAAGGAGGAGGTCCGTCCTTACCGATAGACAGCAAACTGATAAAGAACAGGTTAAGTTGGTTCAGAAGGGTATTTTCTAAGGAATTTGTTACTGCTTTTCTTTGAGAACCTTTGGTTTTGTGGTCTGGAGGTCTGAACGGTCTTGTTCACGCTTAAACTTTTATACTCACTCGTGTCTCCCAGTTTCGGTGTCAATGTTGACTTCCAGTACAAAAGGTGCACGTTGGTTTTGACTAGTAGCCTTTTCCTTTCTATGTGTGTACGGGTACCTACCCGCTATGAAGACTTACTCTTTCATGTGTTTGACTGGCTTCTCGGTGAAGATGACTGAGCTATTCACCGACTTTTCGTTAGTCCCGTTGTACGGGACGTAAAACCAACTGTCCCGCTGTATTTGGGTTGATTGTGGTCTGACACACTGGAGTTGGGCCCTACCCTCGGTCTCCAAAGTGGACTCTGGGTTCAATAGTCTAGACCTTCGACAGAGTAAACGAAAGAGAAAATCGTCTTGTTTTCCCTCGTTCCTGGGTTCCTCCGTTCTTCCATCTTGGACTTCAACAGGTCTGAGGTAATGGGATTTAATGGACTACTACTTATTTATAAGGAACAAGGTACCAAAGTTACCTTCCACTTGATGATGATTTTTATAGGCTACAAGTAGTACGAAAGTTAGAGAAAGAAAAGAGAAAATAGTCTTTCTTAATAAGTACTAAAGACTGGTTTCCTATAGGGAAATCATATTGGAGTCCGTTTGGGACATAGGAACAAGATAGAAATATGTGAGAAAGTGAGGGTAGTCAGGAACAGTCAAGTAATTGGTACCGTCTCGGGTCGTGGGATAATATTTGGAGGGAGGGTCGTACGGAGTCACCTTTTTGGTTTAAACGTGACGAAATTTCGTAGTAAGACTGAGAACTGTCGAGTTGTTAGACCCCCTTTACAGAAGTAGAGAGACCCGGAGTGAAAGATGTGGGTATTTTACTTCGACTAGAAGACGTGGGGGCAATGGTGGATTTTAAGAACGTCAGAAATCGGGTGTCAAAAGTTCAGAAGTCGGGTATCAAGAGTTCACTCGGGTCTGTGTCTTAGTGTCCGCCGATCTGCCGTGAAAATGGTACACCCACTTTTCTCGAGACACTTTTGTACAGGAATGCCCGTCCCCGGTGGACCTCTTTTATAACTTCTGTTGACTTATGACACCCCGTCCCTCCCACCCTCCTTGTAGAATAGGTGGTTTCCCTTGAGTTTTGACACTCGTGAGTGTTGGTGCTTCCTCTTCCCGACGGTCCCTCGGGTCACCACAGCTCATGTGGACTTTAGAGGGGAGAGGCGGTCATGTCTCACGAAAACGTAGGTCATGTTGACCTTTCCCTTTTAATCTCAACAAAAAAAAATTTCTCTACGCGTGCACACTCACAGACGATTCAGCAAAGTCAACGCAGGTTGAGAAACGTTGGGATACCTGACATCGGGAGGTCCGACGAGACTGGTACCCTAAGAGGTCCGTTCTTCTGACCTCACCCAACGGTACCGGAGGAGGTTCCCTAGAAGGACTGGGTCCCTGACTTGGACGTAGAGAATACAGGGAACGTAATCGTCCGTCCAAGGAATGGTAATCTCGAGGATCCTTCGGTAAAAATTCCCTATCCTGTCAAATAATCCACGATATTTCGTGTCCATACCTACATTCTCAACCTGACACTTCTTTCGACTCGCGGCTTCTTAACTACGAAAACTTGACACCACGACCTCTTCTGAGAACTCTCAGGGAACCTGACGCTCCTCTAGGCTGGTCAGGTAAGACTTCCTCTAGTCAGAACCCACAAGTTACCTTCCTGACTACGACTTCGACTTTGAGGTCATGAAACCGGTGGAGTACGCTTCTCAACTGAGTAACCTTTTCTGAGACTACGACCCTCCCCAACCCCCGTCCTCCTCTTCCCCTACTGTCTCCTATTCTACCGACCTACCGTAGTGGTTGAGCTACCTGTACTCAAACTCACTTGAGGTCCTCAACCACTACCTGTTGAGGACCGCACGACGCTAAGTACCCCACCGTCTCTCAGCCTGTGCTGACTCTCTGACTTGACTTGACTATTTCGTGTCTCACCGTGATCACAATTTCTTGACAGGATGTAATATTACGTCCTCTACATTCTCAGTGTCTAAGCTAATGACCCAGTCCTTCTAGGGGACTTCTTCTCGTGTCATTGGGTGAGGTCTTACGAACGGACCTCTTAAGGTACCTGTCTCCTCGAACCGTCCGATGTCAGGTACCCAAACGTTTCTCAGTCTGTGCTGACTTCACTGAATCGTACGGCATGTTTCGTGTCCGTTAGTCAATGCAGAAAAAAGTCAACTTAAGTTGTGGAGAGAAGACCAAGAGAAATCTTTCTAGTACCACTTCGGTTTTACAAGGTGAGACGACAGATGATGAGTAAATCACTTGTAGAGTACTCAGTTATGTGTTTAAATTTTAGAGGTTTTTGTCTTTCCGGGATTAATACTGGTGTCTCATGATTTCTTAAGTTAGTCAATTACAAAGTCCTAGATGGGTAGTTTGTACCTGTCGAGTGTTAGTTACATTCTTCAGTAAAATATCTAACCTAAAAGGGGGGAACTTAAATTCTAGATCTTCGGACGGAACGAACTGAAGGGACCTTTTAAAGGTCTAGACGTGAAGTCAAAGTTGAAACACCTAGTCCAAAATAAAGAATGTCTGTTATCACTTACCAAAACGATGACCGATAATTTAGACGAAACTTCTCATCGAGTCCATAAGAAACGTTTCTCCGAAGACTATAAAGGTAGTACCATTAAAAGTTAAAAAGAAGATGAGGTAAAATTTAGGGGAGAGGGAACCACCATACGGATTCACGAGTCCATTATATGTATGTTTACGAAGGTCTCTGTCTACCCATTCATGGTAGAGTACCGCGGGTATGAAGAATCACTTTTTTCATGGGTTTTGTCTGACGTCATTAAGGTAGGGGATGCCACGATATTATTAGGGACTTCCCCCATCAAACGTTGATTTTGATATCGTGTTACCTACATATTTAATTCCGATGGTTATTACGAACTGTTATGTTACTTCTTTCGTAAGATTATAGGAGTAAGGATTATGTGTGGGATATATCTTGACCATTTGAGTGAGATTGTGGTCATCGTTTTATTACAAACAATTTGGTAAAAATGTTTTAGTTACGATACAAGAGTAAAAAAATTTATAGACTAAATTTACATTGGTTTGTATGAGGTCCTCACACTTGGAGGTTTGTCTAAAAGACTTCGACGCCCAGAATAGTCGAAACATCCAATCAGAGGTCCGTGTCCTATGGACTTTCGAAGAATTAGTCATTGTAAATTCTGTAGAAATGATTTCACGACTAGTGTTATCCTATCGAGGGTAAAGCAAGACTATATAATGAGAATAGGGGTAAAATATCGACTCCTTTACTTCCGAAATTCTCTCTTCAATTTATTAAATGGACTCCAGTGTAACGGTCATTTACTGTCTTGTCTCTAAACTTGGACACTAGAGGCTGAGATCTCGGGTCCGTAAATAGAGGGGATGTTATAGTGAAACCGTCACCTGGATCCCAGGTGCTAAAATTTCCTTTCCTTTTTGTCGAGTAGACGTACAATAAACGGGATTCTTTTGTATAGATTCCGGTCTGATTGTCCCTAGGTTCTGTCCTTCAAACCCGATCTCTTTGTGGAACTTCTACACTTGAACGTCTAATGAAACGGATGCTGTAAGAAAGACGTGTTTTAGGTCTTCGTCCCAACACCGTTCCCGGGGAGACTTACTACCCGTCGTCACTCGCAAGGACCGACAGATAGGTGGACCGGTGGACGAAAGTCAACAGACCTCTGTCACAGAAGACTTGACACGTGTATGGTTCTTTACAGTTCCATAGTTATACATGTGGTGTACTTGGACCTCCAGTCAAGTTTCCTATCGTCAATAAATACCCTCACAGGATCAGTGGGGTCCGTCTACTTTCCTTTCCTTCTTGAACCTTGACGAGGGTAAAAATAGAATTGTTAGAGATTGTATTCTTCAGATGACGGTTGGTGATTCTGTAAGGTTTCACTTTCCATTTTTAATCACAAAAATTGTATTTTTATAGTGAACACCATAAGTTGAAAGTACTTAGATTACAGTGGATGTTAGTGTTTAGTCTTCTAGGGTGGTGTAGTTTATCACAAACTTTGGAGTCACACTTCGTCAAGGTTTCTGTCTTATGTAAATGGAATCAAAATCCTACTCAAACCAAGATTTACGACATAATCCGTACAAATTTTTTGTCCTTTTATTTGAGTCGGACACAGATCCCGGTGATAGATATAGGTCACAGATCCCGTGACTATTTTTGTGTGGTAGACTTGTAATGGTTTGCAGGACGAGTTGAGAAGGACATACATAAACGTTGTGTTTTTCGAGACCTATTTCAGAAGAGGTTCCGGTCAAGTTTTGGAAGACGGGATTTGTGTGTATCAACCCTTTCTTTGATAGGTAGGTTGAGGATAAACTAGTGGAGTTTTTACCTTAATTCAAGTATATTTACTTTTACTTTATAAGAAATTTTTTTTTTATCCATCTGTTGGGGGGCGGTACCGGGGGGGTGGGACTTTACGACTGAACGGTAATTGTAAGGATTGGGACCGATTGTGGAACTGGAGTATTTTTCTTGAACTTAAGATATTAATCCGTTGAATCAAAGAAACGGTATTGTTGTAATCTTCCAGTTCTTTGTTTCTTTGTTCTTTGTACCTCCTTTCTGTATTTTAAATTGGTTCCTGGGTGTGCTAAATTGGTCTAACTGTATGATTTGAAAAAGTACTGTTAAAGGAACTTTTTCATTTTCTTTTAGTTCTGAGACGACGAACGTTCTTTCTCCATACGGGTCTCTCATAGTTTTCAACATAAGAGGATCAACTATAGAAGACTTAAAATAGAAGGACAAAACTGATCTCCAGAGAACTGCTTTTCCGGATACCACAATATTTAATAGGGTAATGAGTGAGAGGAGTCGACAAGGGCGACGTTGTCCTTCCCTCATTTAGAGTCTCAGGACGTGAATGTGGGGAATTAGTAGGTGTGTGCACGGGGGGTTTCGTCATATAGTGACAGACAGAGACGTAGTGGTACTAAGTGTGACTTTGTCTCGGCTCTTCTGACCATGAGTCTTTACGGTTTGGGTTCTTTCCATAGAGTTATATAGTGTTTTTTATTATGAGTCCGTGTGGTCACGATAAAGAAGAGTTTCTCCATAGTGTAGTTCTTCATATAGTAAGATTAATTCTCAGTAGTCGGCACAATATCCGTTTAAAAATATCTCGTTTCGAAAGGTTTGTCTTGTAAAGTCCTGAGGCATGGGAAAGATTTGAGATAATTTTGGTTCGTAGGAATCGTACAACTGAAGTGAATCGTCTTAACCAGGACGCCAATCCGACTGAAAGGAGAGGATTTAAAGTGTCCCGTCTTTATACTTGTTAGTATACAAAATTCTACGGTGGATTAATAAATTTTCTAGAGTAAATAAAAATGTATCTTCACTAATTCTTAGTTTTATGTGAACTGGGAAATTGTTGCATCAACTTTTATACACATAACGAAAGGGACCCATAAGTTCCAAGGGATAGGTGTCTAAGTTGGTTGACGTCTAGTACATGATGATAATCGTCCATAATTGACTTTTTTTTAGGTATGGATTCACTTGGGTACGTCAAGTTTGCGTACAACAAGGTCCCCGTAGACAATTCTTATAAATTCCGATGGGTAAAAGATTCTTTTACACAGGTAAACAGATGATGATGTAGAACTCGTCTTCCTTCTTCTCAAGTTGTCAATGTTTTAGATGAAAATAAAACTAATGGTTTTTTTACGTTTGACAACGGTCCACATACACTTAACATATTCAAAACCACCCAAAAGGAAGAGGTATATGTTACCGGACCGAAGGTAAGACAAACAGAACAACCCTCCTCCGTCGATGTCCTCATGACCGAGTTATGATTCTGCGTGGATCTTAAAGAGGTCGACCTCTTCATTCCCGTGCCAGAGGAGGAACGGTTCGTTTTCGGTTGCCTCGTTCTGGTTTACTATCATTCTAGGCGTCCTACACAAAAGACTGGAGAAAACAGCTCAGACGTGACAAGAATAGTCGACGGGAAGTGTTGGCGGTCGTACGAGGTAGTTAAACTATAGTCGAGTTATTGTCACACTATTGTCGTGTTACCAAATGGTCGAGGTTGTGAACTCTAATTACTCACCTACACTTACTCACGAGACCGAGGTTCTAAACGAAACAAAAAACCCCAATAAAAAAAGGATAAGCTGAGAGACTGGAATTATATAAAGTAAGTTTTTAAACCTTGATTTCCAGTGTGACCCGTTTCTTTTCGTACTACTTGAGAAAGTCGCCCTTGGTCTGGTCCGATTGTCCGACGAGAAGACATTGACGAAGGTCGTTCCACCGGAGGAGTTTCGAATCCGAGACTTTACCGACTCTTGTCCCTAGACATCCTGTTTCTTAACTGTAAAAATTGTCACCACTTATATATGTATCCTATACACAAAAAAAATTTATTTTTTAGTAACACCATGTAAATTTCTTCTCATTACATTACCTTTTATCTAAAAGAAATTTTTTTCTTACTTGAGTTACTATGGTGTAAAAATTCCAAAAAAAAAAAATTAACTAAAATTTCCCGAAAGATTATTCTAATCTACGGGATGTAACATCCCGGTTTTCGAGAATCCGACGTATATTTACTTAACACCAGACGAGGTGAAAGTTGTTTCCTGAGAATAGGTCTGAGGTAATTGTAATGTAAGTTTGCTTCCATAGAGGAAACTGAAAAACCAACACGGCACCTTTTTGTGATTGTTATTCCGGAATCGGACTTATATACACGTACGTTTTTATGGAAAAGGGGAATGTTCGGACATGATTGTTTATGACCCGTAAGTATAATTTGATGTACCAGTGTTATACAATAATCTGTTTTCCTTAGGTAGAACTACTCGTAAGATGGTGTTTTGTGCACAAGGACTCCAATGAAGTTGGAATGACCACGGTATATAATTAAAACGTGGTGACTTAAAAAAAACGTAGTGTGCACAATGTAAAATGGAGGTCGAAAATTTAACACGTTTTCCTTTTTTTTGGGTAGAATCATTTGTAAGGGAATAGTAGTCCAATAACTATCTGGATTTTTTGTTTCGTTATATTTGGTGTCTACAGCCACGGACAGTCTATCTTTCACAGATTTCTAATGGGTGTCGTTTGACGGGGACTTAGTGTAAGGTCCCGGTGAATTTATGTTTGTGTTCTCTCCGTGGAAAATCGACTTTTACATATACGGTCCGTCGACGTACAGTCTGAAATTTTTGCTAGAAGTCTTTTAGTGTGTACCCAAGGATGATAGGATTTTGTCGTTTATGACTGAATTTTTTTGCATTATGGTCATTTGGCGTACGTTCCAGTCATTTTCAGATGAACCGGTGGACTTATTGAGACGGTATAAACCATAGGTTTTAATTTTCCGTCTCTAAATTTTCGTCAGCAATTTACGATCTAAAGTTGTACTTTTGAATTTTGACCCCGTCCCGTATGCGGTTTTATTTCTGTTGAGTAAATTACCGTAAATCAGTCGAATGAAACAATTTATGTGTGGCGAAGCGTGTCGGTCGGTTCTCGGTCGTGATTGCAATTCGTCTTTACCGATTACAGTATTAGTCTGTGCATGTGACTCGGTGATGTTTACAATCCTTGTCAGTGTTTAACAATCCGGACAGAGTTCATCCGGTTCTCTATTGACTCATAATAATTTTATCATTTTATATACTGATCTGTTCATATCGTCCCTCACGTGAGTTGTCTTGCAGTCATTTAATATAGGAATTTAGGAAGAACGGAAATTTTGCGTGAGGGTAGTCTGTGGGTAGGTGGGTGGTGTGTCGTGTGTTGGTCTTTCGTCGCGTCTCAGACGTTGGTTTTACTATCGGGTCCTCAGACACCCAAAATCTTTACCACTGAACTCTAAATGCAAAGAGACATATTTATTTTCTAGGTACCTTTACAAGAGGACTGTGATACCTTAGTGTCTTTTCTTCTAAATATCTGGGTCACCGAATGGGTAAAGAAACTAGTTTTCGTCTCCTGGTTGATCCAGTCTTCAGGGAAGATGGACGGTTACCTAATAATTGTCCCTCCATCCTTCGACCAAAATAACTGACTGGTCTTTTACAACGGGAATAGTTCATGACTTATTACTTCACGTCTGTGAGTTAAAGCTAATCTGTCGTTGTTAAGTGGTTTCGTACTTTCATAGAAAGTTTGTAGTAAAATTTCTCCTCCAGACATCCTTCTTCTTCTTTTGACATGTCTATGTTTTTCGTAGTCACGATACCTTCTCGTCTCTTCCGTGATTAAAGAAGGAAATAGGACCCAGATTGTGAATCCACGTAAATCCGAGTCTGACGTTTTACTCATGTTCGGTGTTCGGACTCAAAACATGAGGTCACTGGTTATGCTTATCCCGAAGGATCGACTTCTCTTACAGTAGACTTGTAATAATACCGAAAGACTACTAATGAAAGATAGTTAGAGGTTGTATTTTTTAAATTCGGGTGGTAACAACAACCATTACTGAGTTCGCAACGTGTCCCTTGGTTGGATTATACAGAGACACAGAAATAGACCAACCTATTGTTCTTCGAGAACCTCGACTCTTCAAGTTTTTCCGTCGAACAATAGGGTCTCGGGATTCAGATATGTAGAATGTCGACTGTAAAGGGTTGGACCCCGTTATTGTCTACTCTTCTGCTGCTCCCACGTAAAGACAAGAATTCCTGCCTTGACCGTCGACAACAAGAGCAAACCTTATGAACCGAGTACGCTTGAACAAATACGTAAACCACAAGTATATTAAACAGTCAAACGATCCGAACTGTGGCCATACTACCGACTTGTAAACGGCGACAACAGGTAAACGACTGGGTGTGTTTGAGCTCCTGATTACGGTGTATTTTTCCTGGACTGGTCGACGCCGCTCTCTTTCATGAACTACTTTCTCTTGTTTTTTTCAGAACAGGATTGAGAAGAGACCGTTTTGAGTTCTTCCTTGGTAGTAAACGATTAGTAAGATTAGTGGGAAAATAAATGGGAAAGAAGAATGTTTTTGATCTACATAAGAAGCGTATAAAGATATTTACCGGAGTTGGTGACGAGTTTTTTTTTTTTTTTTTTAGGGCATATCCATTTTAGTGAAATCATAAATCGAGGTTTACTTGTGGTCGATTTATTTGATGACTGGACTCTTGTATTTGTGTGTCGGTCAGAGTGAGTAAGGACATTCAGTGACCCGATTCGGAACGAACGATCACTCTTCGTGTAGAAACCCCAAAAAACAAAACAAAGAAGTGGAAGAGAATGGGGTTCTTTCTCTGTTTGGTATGTAGATAACTGAGTACTTTTTTTAAAAAAATGTACTCTGGTTACAACCAAAAAAGGTCTCGGTCATAAAGTATTTTTAGGGATTGTGACTTATTATCCTTTGATGTAATTTTTTTTTTTTGATAAACGTGTTGTGACTTACATAAAGTCATACACGTCTCGGTGTGCCAACCGAGCGATTCGTATATGTGTGTTTTAAAGTCTTCATGGTTCGCCAGGACGAGAAGGTTTTGAGAGAGAAGAACGCGACGAATAGTCTTATGGTTTTAGGGGTGGTACTGAATTCACAGAATCTATAGGTTAGGGGAACTATTTTATTGATCATTGGGGAGCCGTATTTAAACGAAGTCTCACTAGATCACTGGTTCTCGGTTTCTTGTATTAGTCGACTTGTCACTTTGGTATCTTTCTCGTCCCTTACGTCCTTTTCGAAACAACGTCCTCTTTTTTTAGAACAGTAATCCCACCTGACCCAGAGCCTTCGTCCTCCTAAGTCCTTTGTCCTTTTCTTTCCGGGTCTTTGCGGATAGCCTTGTCTGCGTTAAAATTAGGTGATGTTTCACTTTTTGCAGTTCTGAACCGAAAGACATCGTCTACCATAGAGTTCTAAATAAAAGAGTGGTCGCCGTGGCAACCAATCCATTTTGGTTGTACATAAATAACCTCTCCTCTCTGGTTTCAGAATGAGAAGACAAAACGAACCTTAGGACGGAGGGAGAGAGGGGTGACGGGACCCGTGGACGGTAGGGAAACAGGTGTTGGTGACAATGAAGGAGACAAGACCGTGAGAAAAGAGGTCGAGAAAGTATTTTAAGGTCCTCATTCTTAATTTTGGGAGACGGTTTCTTAACTACGAGAACTTGACACCACAACCTCTTCTGAGAACTCTCAGGGAACCTGACGTTCCTCTAGGTTGGTCAGGTAAGACTTCCTCTAGTCGGGACCCTAAAGAAACCTCCCTTACTACGACTTCGACTTTGAGGTCATGAAACCGGTGGAGTACGCTTCTCAACTGAGTAACCTTTTCTGAGACTACGACCCTCCCTAACCCCCGTCCTCCTCTTCCCCTGCTGTCTCCTACTCTACCGACCTACCGTAGTGACTGAGCTACCTGCACTCAGACTCACTTGAGAGCCTCAACCACTACCTGTCCCTCCGGACCACACGACGCTAAGTACCCCAGCGTTTCTCAGCCTGTGCTTACTCGCTGACTTGACTTGGATTCATTTTCCTCCGTGATAGAAAAATTTTCAGATCGATGGTTTTTCTAAATATGGCTTCTTTTGACAACTAAACAAATGAGTCTCTTGTGTCTGCGTTCCCACACCGCCCTCTCTTTCGGATAAGAGATAACTACATTTCAGATCTAAAATAGGGGTCCTGGTCAACAAAGAGTAGTAATAGTAACATCTTTTTAGTGAAGATAAATTCAATGTCTGGTTGTAAAGTTTGGAATGGTTTTGTAATTTTACAAGTGAAAAACTCACCCTACTATTAGTTTTGATATCTTTCTAAGCCGACTCGTAGGAAAGTTGGTCTGGAGCTAGTGTCGAGTTCAGGTTTATGAAGACCTATAGTCTTAATGTTTTCGGACCCGTTGTCCAGTCGTCTAAGGACAGGTTACAGTTTGCTCTTCAGATTCGGTAATGTACTTCAGATACGAAGACACAGGTCACCAGTCCGTTCGAGAGGATTCTCTTCAAGGGTTAAGAGTGCTTCGTCACTCGGGGTAAAGAAGACTCTTGAGCTGATTCCGAAGTCAAAACGTTCGACTTTTTCAAAACCTCCAACCGACGTGTTGTTACGTTATATGGATTGCAAAAACTCGACATATGAGTCTTTACCAATTGTGTTATTTAAAATACACAAACGACTGACTTTAATTTTTCTTTGTATAGATCGGGTATTAGACCTTCATTGACGAGAGAGAAGATTTAATGATAACGTAAAAGTGACATAGAGAGAATTCTATAACTAGATTATCCTTAAATGAATCATATTACCACGATTGAGTAAACTAAGAAATTTCATCATCGATGATCATAGTCAGGAACATGTCTGTTCCTTTAATTCCGGGTTTCACTAATTTATGTGAACAGGTTCTAGTATTACTGTTTGACTACCGTAACTATTGTAGATTAAATACACCGTGGAGGAAATGGAGATTGTGTGGGAGGAGGAGAAAGTTTTCTTAGAATGTTCGACGTCGGAGAGGATTGAAGAGAGTAGCTGGAAGACGTTCGTCCGACGGGGGTGCGGTACGGGTGAGGTGTCGAGAGGGTTTCCAGTGGATGGTGGAGGTGTAGAGACGGTGAATCGAAACCTTCGAATAGAGTGAATCCAAGACACATGTTTCCCGACACAGACGGGGTGGGAGAAGGATGACCTTTAAGAGAGAAGGGAGTCCAAAGACCTGTGGTAGAAGAGGACCAGTAGGCGGAGAAGTAGATTGGTCAGGAAGGAATAGTACAAGAATTGTCTAAAAGAAAGGGTCAAAGATAGTTTGTTACCGATTACCCACTGTTTTACTCATCAATTCTAAATGAGATGCGACTAAATTGTGTAGGTGTCCCAAGAGAACTCTGAACACATTATCCAAGGTGCCCGAGGTCCTACACTCAGAAGACCTCGACAGAGAACTTCTACTCCTAACATGTAGTGGATGGGGTACGGAGGCTTACAGACCGTGAGATAGACTGTGTAGTATTGGGAATTGTCTCTGAACATGGCGCCTTAGAATGATATTGATTTAAGAGAGACGGTTCAGACGGAAGGTTGCAGTGAAAAGTGACTCTGTTCAAGGGCTTGATGAGTTGACAGGGAAAGTAAGGTTCCTGTCACTTCCCACATTGTACCCGAGGTCTGGTATCGATTGCGTCTCCGTCCTATAGGAGCAACAGAAATAGTCCACCAAGAGTCGGGACGGTACAGTCTGAACCTCGTAGGGCTCGATAACACATCCTTGAAGGTGACCTACGACGGCACAGGTTGACGACAACAGGGTGAACGGTAACGTCTTCCAGAGTGGGGTGATATTGTCGTAATTTACTCTAGTCCTGTAAATTCACTAAAGGGACGTAAAGGATTAGGTTAATTAACTCACTTTATGAACTTGGAGATTATTCTTTTAGTCTCCTTCGAGTTTTCCACACACGTCGTAACTGTATAGGCAATGACACCCATTTTCTCGACCCCCCCTTCGAGGAGATATCGTGTCCTTGAGACGAGCCACGAGAACTACTGATCTCCCGACCCTACCCCCCGCCCATCCTCCCTCCGGGTTCCTCCTTTCCTATGTGTGGGTCTTTCTCGTCTAAACGACACAACATGTCGTCTTTCATTGTGTAACATTTCTTTAATATAAGGTCATTCTTATTATTATTTTTGTGCACACCTATAGGTTCAGTCGAGTCAAATTCACTTCTCACTTTATTCCACTATATATCTATTTTAAGCGGTATTACAGGTTGACTGTCCTTTAATGTGTTACCGTCTCAAGACAAGAAACAATGGGAAGGAAATTCAGAAACAAAATGGGTGGTCGGGGGTATTTACCAAAGGTAAAGTAGGAAAAAACTTATCATGTAAGATGTCAGATGAAGACTAGACTGGAGTGTCTACAAAAGGATAATCAGGATACGAGTCGTATTACCTTACAATTATCCGACAATACTAAATGAGATGTTTTTAGTTACCACATCTACGACGGCCCATTTATTCGATGAAACCACCCATACGGATAGGTATACCGTAATCCATGGTAAACTTTTCACTGACGAAGTTCCCTACTTTTAGGTAGGGTCCCTTAAGTCTCGTAAGAACTTAATTATACACACACATGTATCCGTGTGTATACCTCTTTCTATAGAGTGGATTAAAGTGTGTGGACTCAATTGACAACTCCATCAACGAGTCTCCATTTCTTAGGTGGTCGGTTACGTCCTCTGTGTCCAAGTTAGGAACCCAGTTCCCTTAGGGGACCTCTTCCTTCGTCATTGGGTGAGGTCATAAAAACGGACCCTTAAGGGCACCTATCTCCCCAGGACCGCCCGATGTCAGGTGCCCCAACCTTTCTCAGTCTGTACTGAATCGCTGATTTATTGTTATTAGATAGGAATAATCAGACAGTATGCCTGTTGTAGGTTTAATCCCGTTATAATTCTATTGTTAAGTTATCGTTTACTACTGGTGATTTAACATTTAAAACCTTCCGTCAACAGACCATGTTCTCCTAATTAAAAAAATTCAGATCTTTTTTTCCGGATTGTATATTGGTTTTGGTCCTTCATATAATGTTATGCTGTAAGTTCTATTTTTACCATCAAAAATTAGCTTTCAAAAACTTAAGATACAAAGTTGTATGCTTTTCAGTAAGAAACTATTGACACTACCCTGTACTTCAACTGGGTACTTTCATAACTACGCTTTCTGACTCGTCTAAAAAAAGATTTCTCTAGTGTTACGAAACTTTCTACCCCTTCCTTTCTGGAAAGATGTTAAGACTCACAACGTCTTTTGTAAGAGGATGGTCAACATAACTTTATACACGCATGAGTTCTCAATTTCGAAAAAAGTTATAAAAAAAAAATTATCTTGTGTACATTTCACTAGTAATGGTTCGGGTTTCCAAGATGAGAGTCCTTGTTACCACAGACTTCGAGTTTATAGAGTTTATAGGTGGGTCTCTTTGTTCGTATAATTCCCCTCTCACTCTACACACCCCTCGACCGGATACCGTCGAGACCTCTTCCATAAAAATTAGTCACAGAATGAAATCCTATCGATTAATGACTCATTATTTTGTTGTGTGGTTGAAAATGAATCGAAATAACAAATTTTAAGAGATGTCTGTTACTTGGGGAACTAATGGATATGTCCCTCGATTCGTACGGGTGACCGGAGGCTGAGAATATGTTTGATACACCTTACATTGCTAGTAGTGGTGGAGGTACTTCGGAAGGGGTTGAGGAGAGAGCCTCGTGTCCAATGTTTGACACTAAAGGACAAATAAAAAGAAGGATGGACCATCTACTACTCCAACACCTGGGACCTAAATGAAAGGGTTATAAAGGTTACGGAGCGTCTCATGGAGGTTGTGTTGGTCGGCAGGTGTCAGAGTCATTAAATTCCTTTTAGGTAACTCATAAACAATAACGACTCCAAGAAGGGATACACAACCCAAGGTCGTCACTTGGTTTGTATCCTTTTCCGGTCAAAAGTAACTCGAATGCAAGTTCTCTACAACCTTACCGAGGACAACCTTGCGACCTCTCTGTTGGCATAAAGAAGAACTACCGAACCTTTAAATGAGTGACTTTATTTTTCTTTGTACTTAAACCGGACAAAAATGTAGTAAGAAATGGTGATACTTCTGGGTTTGGACTGACGTTCACTTTAAATCTCCGGACCTTGATAGTAACATACGCACGATTCAACGAAGTCAGCACAGGTTGAGAAACGTTTGACCCCGGGTGGTCCGAGGAGACAGGTACCCTAAGAGGTCCGGTCTTATGACCTCACCCAACGACACGGGAGGAGTCCTCTAGAAGGAGTTGGTCCCTAGCTTGGACACAGAGGACAGAGGACGTAACCGTCTGTCCAAGAAATGGTGATTACGGTGGACCCTTCAGGTACCAGTCTATAATTTGGAAGGTCTTAAATTTCGGAAACTGACACACCTAGTGTTATTTGACACCTTTTAAGACTTTCTCTACCCTTATGGTCTGGTGGACTGGACGGAGAACTCTTTGGATATGCGTCCAGTCCTTCGTTGTCAATCTTGACCTGTACCTTGTTGTCTGACCAAGGTTTATCCTTTTCCTCACACAGTTGCGACATATAACAGTGGGACGAATAAATTGAATATACGTCTCATGTAGTACTCTTTACGACCCGTGTTCGACCTTAGTTCTAACGGTCCTTTTTATAGTTATTGGAGTCTATTCGTATACTGTGGTGGGAATACCATCTTTCACTTCTCCTTGATTTTTCGGAGGACTACTTTCACTTTCTCCTCTCACTTTTTAAACCGGATTTCGAGTTACAAGTCCTTTGCTTCTAATACCGTAGGCCAGGGTAGTGAAGTACCGTTTATCTACCCCTTTGTCCCTTTTGTAGTAGTCTGAAATAAAACCCCCCGAGGTTTTAGTGACGTTTACCACTGATGTCGGTACTTTAATTTTCTACGAATGAGGAACCTTCCTTTCAATACTGGTTGAATCTATCGTATAAGTTTTCGTCTCTGTAATGAAACGGCTGATTCCAGATAGACCAGTTCCGATACCAAAAAGGTCACCAGTACATACCTACACTCTCAACCTGACACTTCTTTCGACTCGTGGTTTCTTAACTACGAAAACTTGACACCACAACCTCTTCTGAGAACTCTCAGGGAACCTGCCGTTCCTCTAGGTTGGTCAGGTAAGATTTCCTCTAGTCAGGACTCACAAGAAACCTTGCTTACTCCGATTTCGACTTTGAGGTCATGAAACCGGTGGAGTACGTTTCTCAACTGAGTGACCTTTTCTGAGACTACGGCCCTCCCTAACTCCCGTCCTCCTCTTTCCCTACTGTCTCCTACTCTACTGACCTACCGTAGTGGTTGAGCTACCTGCACTCACACTCACTTGAGGCCTTCAACCACTACCTGTCCCTCCGGACCGCACGACGCTAAGTACCCCAGTGTTTCTCAGCCTGTACTGACTCGCTGACTTGACTTGACTTCGATATAACAATAGAGGGAGTAAAGATCTAGTGACTTCTACAAAAGTTGAATGACTCATATATATACCACGTATGTACGAGTCAGTGATTTAACACAGACTGAGAAATGTTGGGGTATCTGATATCGGTGGTACGAGGAGACCAGTACCTTAAAATGTCCGTTCTTATAACCTTACCCAACGGTAAAGTAGAAGGTCCTCTAGAAGTGTTTGGTCCCTAGTTTGAGCGTAGAGGATGCAGAGGGTGTGACCGTCCGTCTAAGGAAATTGTGACTTCGGATATATGTACCCAGTTTGTATCATTTGGAGTTGACATTCGAGGATCTTATGGTCCTAACATAGGGTAAGAGATAAATAGGGATCGGGAGTTGTTTGAACTGCTCATCGTTTCGGGAGTCGTTTATTACTTACTTACCGTTATACTGATGTGAGTCAAGTCAAGTCAGCGAGTCAGTACAGGCTGAGAAACGCTGGGGTACTTAGCGTCGTACGGTCCGGAGGGACAAGTAGTGGTAGAGGGCCTCAAGTGAGTCTGAGTGCAGGTAGCTCAGGCACTACGGTAGGTCGGTAGAGTAGGAGCCAGCAGGGGAAGAGGAGGACGGGGGTTAGGGAGGGTCGTAGTCTCAGAAAAGGTCACTCAGTTGAGAAGAGTACTCCACCGGTTTCATGACGTCAAAGTCGAAATCGTAGTAAGGGAGGTTTCTTTAGGGTCCCGACTAGAGGAAATCTTACCTGACCAACCTAGAGGAACGTCAGGTTCCCTGAGAATTCTCAGAAGAGGTTATGGTGTCAAGTTTCCGTAGTTAAGAAACCGCGAGTCGAAAGAAGTGTCAGGTTGAGTTTGTAAGTATGTGCTGGTGTCCTTTTCGGTATCGGAACTGATCTGCCTGGAATCAGCCGTTTCATTACAGAGATGAAAACTTATATGATAGATTCAACCAGTATTGAAAAGAAGGTTCCTCATTCGCAGAAAATTAAAGTACCGACGTCAGTGGTAGACGTCACTAAGACCTCGGGTTTTTTTATTTCAGACTGTGACAAAAGGGACAAAGGGGTAGATAAAGGGTACTTCACTACCCTGGCCTACGGTACTAGAAGCAAAAGACTTACAACTCGAAATCCGGTTGAGAAAGTGAGAGGAGAAAGTGAAAGTAGTTCTCCGAAAAATCGAAGAGAAGTGAAAGATGGTATTCCCACCACAGTATACGTACAGACTCCAATAACTATAAAAAGGGTCGTTAGAATTAAGGTCGAACACAAAGAAGGTAAGGTCACAAAGAGTACTACATGAGACGTATATTCAATTTATTCGTCCCACTGTTATATGTCGGAACTGTGTGAGGAAAAGGATAAACCTTGGTCAGACAACAAGGTACAGGTCAAGATTGACAATGAAGGACTGGACGTATGTCTAAAGAGTTCTCCGTCCAGTCCACCAGACCATAAGGGTAGAGAAAGTCTTAAAGGGTGTCAAATAACACTAGGTGTGTCAGTTTCCGAAACCGTATCAGTTATTTAGTCTTTATCTACAAAAAGACCTTGAGAAAACGAAAAGGGTACTAGGTCGTCTACAACCGTTAAACTAGAGACCAAGGAGACGGAAAAATTTTTGGTCGAACTTGCAGTCCCTCAAGTGCCAAGTGCATAACGACTTCGGACCGAACCTCTTAAAACTCGTAATGAAATGATCGTACACTCTACTCACGTTAACACGCCATCAAACTCGTAAGATGTGATGTGATCGGTGACACTTTTGACCAACTTCTCGAAACCAATACAAAAAGACGAAAAAGAAGGGACAGAGGATAATTAATGTAAAACTCGGTGAATTTTCGTCTCTACGAGACAGAAGGACATATTTAGTACATGTCTTGGGGTCTACCACAGTGCGAGTACACTGTACACACAACGTAGTTATAAACAAGTAACTAAACAACGAGTTTATGGTGATGACTCAGCACAAACGGACCGTTTAGTACGTTGAAATTATTAATCACAGACTCCACCCTTTCACGGAAAAATAATTTTTTTTTTTGTCCCCATTCACACTTTATAACTCAAACTATGACCAGACAACCTTCATACGACCTTCCTTTACGTAAAGTTATCGTTTTTTTATATTTGCGTATTTCATAATCCCATTATGGTGTAAACAAAGTGTTTGTGTGGGGGTGTTTATGTGTGTGTGTGTCTCCGAACAACTTATTATTTATGGAAGTTGTGGAGACCTTAGAATTTTAAGTGAGACATATAAACGTTACATGTTCGTAGTTGATAACGAGGTCCTTTACTTTTCTGAGTAACAATAGAGATGTCAGTGATTTTCTCAGAAGACTGATTTTCATGTACGTGAGTCACACAATAGTCCGAGGGTCTCCAACTTACTCCATAAAATTATTTGACGTAAAGACTAAATGACTTCTAATTGGTTTTTCGACAAATACCAAGTTCGGTAGACTAACCTCCTTTTTTTTCAACCGTCCTCGTCATGTTTACTACCTTAATTTAGAGCGGGTTATTTTCCTTCGGAAAGGACATGAATAGTGACTCTAAAAATCCTTATTTAATTCAAGTGAAAAAGTATGTTACTTTTATTAGAAACTACTATTTCCTAAAAGTTCGTCACGTTCTGACACAAAAACTTAATCTTAAAAATTAAGTCACTTGACACTGCTACGATAATATCTTATGACCCAGTTTCCATGTGTCTAGGGTCCTATATGGACCCCTTCCTGTGGATTTTTCAATTTTAGGAACGGTACAAAATGATAGTAAGTAGAGAGGATTCTCTCTACGGGTTTCTGTCGTATACAACTAATTTCTTAATCTTAAAAACTCAAGACCAAAGGACTCCGAATTAAAATAGAAGTAACTCTTTTTTAAGCTATAAGACTCGAGTTCGTCAGTCTAGTGTCGGTTTCCGTTACTACAACAATTACGAATTAACTTTTGAGAAGACTTAATAATTACTACGATCGTATTACCGACGGAAGTCTATTTATGTATAAATAAAGTTAATTTCGAACAGGTTCCATTCTAATATGACGTTACTGTTTGATCATATGAGAAGTCTTCATAATGTAATTGTAATAAAATATGTTATTTGTTTCGGAATTTTGGATTCCATGTGCCTTTCAGAAGAGATTTAGAGTAAATGACCGGTCACGACTTCAGGACTTCAATGGACGGATAGGGTACTACAAATTTTGAGTCTAGTGAGGACGATCCTTTGTACCGTGAGAAGGATCTAATTGAAATGGAGTGAAAAATGCTAGGTCGACCTCGGGAAAGGTTTTTAAGTGGGACTAAGGCCGGGGGTTCTTACCTAACTTGTGAGTGTCGGGAAAGGTGTGTCACGATGTTCGTTGACAAATACAAGTCTAGGTGGTAATAATCTGGGATTCGAGGAACTCCCGTCTTTGGTAAAGAATAAGTAGAAAGTCAAAGTTTTGCATCGTCTTACGGGTCGTGTATTATACCTCCTTTTTTCCGATTTGAATTGAGACTAGTAATAGAGAATAAATATGTGTCCTTTGGTACCGACTTACAGAATAAAAAATTTTCTATGACTGACCCCGTTTTACTTTTGGATACTTGTCTTACCTCAAAATTCTGTTTTAAAGTTGTCTACGGGTCTCATAAAGGTTGACATGTATAAATTCTATAGGATCAGAGTTACCTGTCTCCTCGGACCATCCGACGTCAGGTACCCCAGCGATTCTCAGCCTGTGCTGACCCACTGAAGTGAAAGTGAAAAGTGAAAGTACGTAACCTCTTCCTTTACCGGTGGGTGAGGTCACAAGAACGGACCTCTTAGGGTCCCTATCCCCTCGGACCACCCGACGGTAGATACCCCAGTGTATCTCAGCCTGTGCTGACTTCACTGAATCGTCGTCGTCGTCAGAGTTACATTGGAGGCAGGGGAAGATTTCCTATTATTTGAATTGCCTTCCTGTTTTACGTAATAATTGATCACGAGTACTAATAGACAAGAACCTTTCGTAGTATTCGTTTTGGGGTCGAAACCCACTTTTAGTCAGAAACCCTATAAAGATACAAAGATATATCTTTGACACCTCCATATGTCTTTTATGTCTTTAGAAAACCCCTAAGTAAAGGAATTTCAAACTCATGTGAAGGAAGTACATAGTATAGGTCTTAAGCTTATGGTTTTTGTCTTAAGTACGTTTACGTCCACATTTTTCCCTAAAGGTAAAAATTAGGTTTCCTTCGAGGTGACGATTACTTCGAAATGGTAATCAAAATTCTGAAGGAAACTTTCAAGATGACTAAGATCTGTCAATGTATAAATACCCTAAAGGGACCACCGAGTCTACCATTTCTTAGACGGACGTTACGTGCTCTGGGTCCAATCTAGGGGCCCGACACTTCTAGGGGACCTCTTCCCTTACCGACGGGTGAGGTTATAAGAACGGACCTCTTAAGGTACCTGTCTCCTCGGACCACCCGATGTCAGGTACCCCAGGGTCTCTTATCCTGTACTGGCTCCCTGATTCTGTGTATCATAAGTACGGTTTTCATGGTTCTCTTTTTTCCGACCTCACCACCCCCACCCCTTCCCTCACTCGTTCTCCTTTCTACTCCGAGACCAGTTCAGGTGCACACGGCCAGACCGGTACGTTCGGACACCAAAGACGGCCCGAGAAGGTCTTCCCGTACAGGAGTGTTTTGCAGATACTCGAGTCCGTCCTCACCCGCCCGTCCTCGTCACAGTCTCTCGTCCCGGTCCTCCCAAGAGCACCTCAGTCGTCTGTGTCACGTCCCGTGTCTGTGTCGTTTCTAAGGTGTCCTCTTTTGGTGGTTCCCGTTTACACCGGGGTCAAGACTCTCTGGGCCATCAATCTCCTTTCCGAAAAATTTTGAGTCACCTTTTCCGCGTGTGTGTCGTCCGTGGTCCCATTAATGGTTTCGGTGACCCGGACAGACGGTTCGCCCCGACTACACCGGAGCACTGGTCCAAAATAAGAACCAAAGACGACGGGAGAACAGGGAGCCGAGAAGGACGAGGGTGACGAGTTATTTGGTCGTCTACGAACGGAGGACAGGGCGTTTGGGACCCGAGAGACAGGAGCCCATACAAAACCGTAAATGAGGTTTTCAACCTCCTTGAAGAGACGTCGAGTATACCCTTTCTTAGACGGACGTTACTTCCTCTGGACCCAAGCTAGGGACCCAACCCTTCTAGGAAACCTCTTCCCGTACCGTTGGGTGAGGTCATAAGAACGGACCTCTTAGGGTACCTGTCTCCTCGGACCACCCGTTTTCAACCTCGCAGACACTTTACCTGGTCGAAGGTTTTACGATGAAGTCCTATTGGATTTTCTTAAATAAAGATGTCTAGGTTTCTGATGAGACTTAAAAGGAAGGTTTATCTGTAGTTCGTACTGGGACTGTGTTTGTCAGTGGGCCGGTAGAAACAATAAGATCTGTTTATGTGTTTGACACCCCCCCTCCACCCACAACCCCCCCCCNCCATCTCAAACGAAGGTCTAGAGAGGACTTAAGGTAAACGAGGGTGAAAAGAACCCAGAGGTGTGTTAGAATAAATGAGGACACCGAAGTAATGTCCGATGTACAGTTACTGAGGGTTTAGAGAGGGAGGTGCGGCCTGGTGAGCCGAGTTTAGGACTGGGTCTATAGGCTCCTGGATTACCTGTAAAGTTCATGTTTGACGAAGTTTAACGTGAGTAGGAGGAGAACGGTCACGTAACGTAGTGGGTGGCCGGAGGGGGAGAGTGAACCCTCAGTAGGAACTGAAGAGAGAAGAGGCGGAGCGCAGAGCAGTTATTTCGATGAGACCGGACTCGGTGCGAGACAATTGGTTCTCCTCGATCTGAAGACAGTCTCCACTCGTGCGAGAGTACGAGAGCCTCCTTGAGAGAAGGTCCGAGGTCGTACGCTACGGCATAACGTCACCCGTGGGTGTCCCACTCGAGTCGGTCGCGGGAAAAGTAAGACTCGGGGGAGCTCCGGTGCGGGGATACAGGGGTAAAGTTTTCGTGATCGACCGAGACGTGTCCTAGGTAAAGAAATGCAGAAACCCTCCTTTTTTGGGGGAAATTCTTCGGAGACACTTGCACTCTCGAAGTTTTTCGTCAGGTGTAAAGGGTTGTCATGGTAGAGGTTCCTTTTAAGAAGTTCATACTTTGTTGTTACATAAAGTAGTTTGTTTGGGTTTTCCTTAGGTTAGCCAGTCACTTTGACATTATTCGACGTTTCGGACTGGATTGACCTTATCTCTCAATTTCAACACTGTCCTTCTTGTCTTTTATCTCAATCCTTACCACCTTCCGGTGACTGCCGGCTCACTGGGAGACGGAACATCTGTGGACGTGTGCAAGACAAGTCGTAGTCACAAAAAGTCGGACAGGAGCTGAACGACTTTAAGTCGAACCTACAACCATGGAACTCTCCGATTTGAAGTTGTGACCTGATAGTTACGTTGGGGTTCGTCTTAATAATTTCTCAGGTCACAGATTAAGCCTTCTCACCTGAATCAAAGTCGAGTCAAGTCGAAACACTCTTATAAAGTCGGGCACCGATGTACAGTTATTCCCACAGAAGGAACGATAGAAACCCCTCGTCTCAGTGGTAAAGATTCTGGTTCGGGTGTGTTTTTCACACGTAATAGTTCACGTCCCAGGGTGGTCTGTTGGGTCTGTGACCACCGTCGACTTTCCTGTCTCAAGGACGCACGACGAAAGGTATTACTTTAATTAAGAGAAATGGGGACTCAATTCAACTAATGAGTTTGAGAGTTCTGAAGAGGAGGGAGGTAGGGTCGGCTGAGTGCAAAAGGAATCCGGCTAACTGCGATCCTTTTGTTCATAACGTAATACGGACTGAGGAACCTTACTCTAGTCAAGAGCAAAGTTTAAGGGAGAGTCGCGTTGGGGCTCCGGTGTCTGGGACAAACTCTAACGTCGACGAGTCACCGCGTCCTACCGGATTCGATGTCGTTCCTTCGTGTTGGTTTCAGTGTTAGTCGTTTGTGTAGGATTGGGGTCTGACCGTAGAAGTGTCCAGATAAGGTTTCGCGACCCGTGCCTGTTCTGTGTAGACATCGATCGGGTCAGAGCCGAGGAGGAGGTCTCCGACGAGCCGGTTCCGCTCCGACGCCACGTTGCAAGTCGTCACTAAAAGAGGTTGACCGTGGTAGACACGGACGGGACGGTCTGCACGACTGTCTCGTCCGACGCATCTGGTAATGATTAGAGGGTCCCAGTCGCCCCAGTCCGGACGTTGTGCTACGGATATCTAAAGTTTCCGGCCGGAAGGAGGGACGGTCGATTAGTTAGATGCAACTTTTCGGTCGTGTAAACATAAGATGAAAGAAAATTTAAAGTTTCTTTTTAGAGTAAAAATTTCGAGAGTCGGACTCCTAACGAACGTACATTAGTCACAGGACTAAGGTCAATTTAACATGTTCTAGAAGTTCCCTACTCCGAGCGGACAACTCAGAAACGGTTTTGGCCCCTTTCTCTAGTCCTCCTGTCGAGAGGAGCCTACTACTTATCGGAATTTGGTCTCTGTGTCTCCTTCCTGTCGCACCTAGTTCTGAGTCTGAGAGGACGTTTGGGGGATAGGGTCCCGACTCAGATGATTTCGTCTCATTCGCGATCGGTCTCTTACATTTCAGTCCGACAATTATTTTTACGTCGTTTAAGACGGTACTCCTACAAGGGATGATAGTCGACGGAAGGTTCCAAGATGACTTGTGGATGACACACAGTTCTCGAAATACGAGGAAACGTAGGGATAGTGATTCCTTACCCCTATGGAACACTCAGATCTTGAGCCGGAGAATGACCGTTCTTCTCGGGGTCTCGGGGTACTCTTGTCCTCCTACCGTTAGGACAGAAGACTCACGGTACCCATCGTGTCTGAAGGACATCCTTGATTTACTTCGTACTACATGTATTCGAGTAATTATGTTTAGAAGCACATAGTTCTGGTTGATGATATTATTACAGAAGTATCGTCTCCCACAATAAGATCTAGAGGTTCAGGTTCCTACTGAGTTAGACTATTCTCAGTCGGAGTGTTCATTCTGTAGTAGTACTCGAGGTTTCTTTGATCTGGAAAACAAATGTTATTAATTTCCAAATTTCTTTAGAGTTCTATTCACTGAAGTAGAAGAATGAACACGAATCTATAGTCAAAGAGGTGAATGGTCTCAAATTCAACCCGATTTCCTCATCCTCCTTCCTCCTTAAACACCCAATTTTGTAGTACTTATTAAGGGGATTGGGCCTAGTGAAAGGAACATTTCACTCGACCCTCCCAGTGTGTAGACTGCACCGACGAAGTCGTGATAAACTCCTCGTCCAAGTGTACTCAAGGTACCTCATCAAAGAAGAAGGTCGAAAGGGTTCGAAGTTCGTTGATGTCTGAGGCCCGACTCGACCGACGGTTGTGTGGGTGAGAAGGGACGAGTGTTCTCACCGAAATATCACAGATTTTTATTCAGTGTGTTAGTGAATCTAGGGGAAGTTGATAAGTTATAGTTTCTTTGTGACGACAGAATTGTTGTCTGGAGAAGAGACGGAAATCTGAATAGACCTACAATATTTTGTTTGGGTTGTGTGTGTTTTTTACCCTTGTAAATTCTCCTCTAGTACAAAGTATAGATAAGATAGAAACGATTGGGTGGGACTCTGGAGGTCACATACCTCTTTCTAAAGTAAGATAAATATTTTACTTGTGAAAGTGTAAGGTCCTACCAAACGAAGTCAGAGAGTCTTTCTACACTCCAAAATGATCCGGATTGAAGTGTGTGACTCGAAAAGTGTCTCTCGAAATACTGTAGAAAGGGGGTGCAAACTCGGGACAAGACAAAATCACCGAACTGAACGAGATTTGTAGTCATAGAGGAAAAAATTTGTTTCCGACGGGTTGTAAGTCGAAGTAAACAGACTAAGACGACCTCGTCTTCTATTCCTAGATTTGTCTCCGAAAGTGTCACAAAATGGATATTGAACGGATTTGGTGGTTGACTGTTTGTCCAAGACGGGTTTCCATGGGTTCCATAGGTGTGTCGACGTGTCTGGACATGGAGGTTGTCACCAAGGTTATGTTTTCGTCGGTCACCTTGCTAGTCTTCCGTCCTACGGATCTACCATGTTACTATTTAAGTACTCCCTGGATTTCTATTAGTTCGGTTCGTTCCTCCACCGTTTCATTACCGTCTTGATACCGGTATCTGAGAGTTGTTTGGGGTTTATTTTGATGGTGTACCGGGTCGTAAAGGTGAGGACCCACATAGAGGCTTTCTTTGTTTTTGTGATTAAACTTTTCTGTATACGTGGGGTTACAAATGGCGTCGTAATAAATGTTGCCGGTTCTAAACCTTTCTAAGTCACTACCTACTTACATATTTCTACTACACCGTCCGTACATATGTATGTACGAACAGATAGGTGTGTGTGTGTGTGTGTGTGTGTTACCTGATGATGAACCGGTAGTTTTTCTTCCTTTAAGTGTAGTCATCTGAACTTCTCATAGTACGATCCACTTTATTCAGTTTGTCTTTCAGTTTACGACATACTATAGTGAATATGTACTTTAGAGTCTCTCATGTTGTTTGATCGTTGATTGGTTTTTCTGTCTGTCTATATCTCTTGATCACCAATGGTCGTCCCTCTCTTTTCCCCCATCCTCGTTATATTTCTATCCCCTAATACAAGACATTTTTTATTTATTTATTCTATGTTCTAATATAACATGTTCTGTCCCTTATGTCGGATATAAAACATTATTGATATTTACCTTATATTGGAAATTTTCAACACTTAGTGATATATTATATGGATATTGGGTACATTAGGACATGTAATTGGTGTGTAGTTAATTTTTTATACTGGTATGTCGAGTGTCTTGTTCTGGAGGTGTGGGTTCAAGATTCACCTCTACCATTGTCTAGGTACAAAGAATTTGTCGGGTTAGTAGAAGTTTTTCCGTTTTATCTATTACCGGTTTGAGACAAGATGAAATTCGTTGAATGTTAGGATTTTTCAATGGTTTTTGTAGAACTAAAAACAGAGGAACTAAAGATTTCTAAATTGGTATTAAGTACTCGGATGATGACTTTCCTTCATAAACACCCCAATAAAAAAATTAAGAGAGTAGTTGAGATACGAAATTATAAGTGTAAATCATTAGTCAAAAATATGAGACGTTTACGTCTCAATTTTTTATGTACTGATGTGAAAATTCCCCCTTCTTTTTGGGAGTAAAGACTTCTACATTGTCTTCCTGTTTTTCTCTATGCCAGGTAAAGTAAGAGACGGAAGGATGGATTGGTTAATCTAAAATAGACTAAATACTCCTAAAGTTTCCTTCTAAGGACGAAGTAGGAGTTTTTGTGTTAGACTGTTCCTCGGTTCAATGTCCTTCAGGGGTGAGATGAGGTTCGGAACTGACCCCGGGACCCTGTGATTGTTCAATGGTAGAGACGGGAGAGAGTAGTGAAGTTTTGTTTACTTTTCCTTGTGAACATTCAGAAATGGTGACGTCACAAATTCTTTCTCACCGCATGTACCCTATGGTTGGTTTGTAGGTAGAAAGTAAGATCCAAGTCTTTTCACCCCCTTTGCTAAAGGTCTCACTCTCCTGATTCTTTACGAAACCAAAGACCATATTACAACCACATTATAATTTTTGGTCAATTCTCACTAGTTTCCTTGGATTTACTTTGTGACACCAGTGAGAAGGAGGTACACAGTAATCGCAAATGGGTTTCCGACGGAGGCACTGTATAGTTTTACCGAACGGGGTCCGAACGAGACGAACGTCCTTGGTCTAAAGTTGTTGTTGGGTACAGACTAGAACTCTTATGGAAAAAAAAAAAAAAAATTCAACTATACAAAGAAGAGATGTATTGGTCAGAAAGATGTTACGAAAATGTAGATTAGGGGTTCTTAGGAATTACCTTTATTGAATCCTGAGGATTAATGGGGTTTCTTTGAGAATGACAGTACGGTCTTTACCTAGTGTCCTCCCTTTCGTTTCTGTTGGTGTTTCTCTACACCTTTTAATTTTCCTTTTCCTGAAGAGAGACAGGACCCCACAATATACACACATCTTCGTCCTCTGAGTGAAGTCCTCAAGACTAAAGATTGGGTGTTAGGTCTTTGGTGGTTTTGTGGTAAACCGGTTTAGGTTTTACTAAGATTTACCCCGACTGAGTGCACCGACCGTAACGTAAAATACTGTTGTAGTCGTATGTAACAACATTGTGTTGTATAAATTCCACGACTCCGTATTAGGAATGGATATTTATACAAAATTATGAAAAAGGTCTACAGGGTAGATAAAAGAGTTGGTATACGTATCAAGTTATTTGTCCCCTTATTTATTCTGACTGAAAAATTTCTTCCGAGTCCTAATATACGATAAAAATCTGGAAATAACTAATCGCGTGTTGAGCGGTAGAGAAAGGAAGATGTCACCTCAGTTATCATATGGAGGACGAAGTATACTAAGAAAAATTACGGTTGAAAATTTGAGTGTCTTAACGTCACAGGCTTGTAAAGTCTTCACTCTCGCGGACCCTTGGTTGATCGTGTATAAAGGACAGTGTTTACTCTGATTTCGAGTTCGTCAATTCACTGAATGAGTTTCAGTGTATCAACCTTTGGTCAGTTAGCTCAAAATATCCGGTTTACCTTTATATGTCTTTGTTTCGTGGATCCTGTACGTTTTTAAATGGTAAAACCAATAAAACATAAAGTTATTTGACATTTATTGGGTTCCAAATAAAAATTTCTATAGACTTAATTATGGAACATTTTATTTTAAAAATTTTTTTTTGGGATAACGGTAGTAAATTACCAAGCCAATTTGAGATCACAAAAATATTGGTGGAAAGTTTCGATTCGTGTACAACTTTGATTGACCTGGTGGGTTCAGTTTTAAAATCAATACGATAAAATACAAATAAACCAAACAAAGATTTACACATAAATTCACCGTTTCAGTATTTCCCTTCTTAATTACTATTAGCTATGGTCTAGACGTCGATACCTCGATCGAGGGGAACGCAAATGTCCTAAGTCACTTCAGTCGGTTCCCCTTTTTATAAGATTTACTCTGTCGAGACCCATCAAAGTGCGTTCAGGGGTCGATGTACGACATAAGGCTTTCGTCTTAATAGGGTTCTGGTTTTGTACTAGGAGAATTTCTATCAGTGGTCTTCCTTTTGTACCCTCTGGATTCGTCATGCTCCTTCGTCGTTTTCTCTAAATTACGGCCCCTTCTTGTACGAGAGCCGGGCGGACAATGGAAGTCTAGGTAGTGTTGACAGCTAAGATTTTACTTCATGTTTGAACCTCTCTGAGTCTTTGTTTTCTACGCAAATGATTGCACGTACACCAAGTATAAGGATTCCTTACAGCCATTAAATAACCCTTGAGTCTTATGTCGAAAGAGTATCTTTGTTGTAGTTTGTCAGTAATCCAAAGGTCTGTCTGGATGATGTCTTTGAACAAAAAGTAAGGTAGATATGGACTCCACCATTGACGATCATTAAATATCTTGGGTCCGTCCTTTCGTCCGGGAGCCGGATTCCGTCGCCACTCGTCCTTTCCCCAAAACATCCCTGGGTCTCCTTCAGACGAAAATAAATGGAAGAGGATCAACAAAGAATTGTAGGCCGATGTAATTACCCGTTGGTTGGTGGGGGTCTGGGGGTGTTGGGACGAACCGGAGGTGAGGGAGGGAGGACAGAGGGAGGGAGGACAGGCCTACCGAGAGGCGGACGGGTGGGAGGAGAAATTATGGACGAGAGGCCCTCTTCTTCTTTCTTGGTCTCCGTTTTTTTTTTTCACACCATTAAGGGTGGACGGGGACGGAGATTGTCCGTCATTTCGATTTACTCGCGCGTCATGGACCCGGGGTCTCCGACCTGTCCTTTTCGGTGCCGTGGTTGTGGACTTCGATTGTACGGAGACCCGCGGTGTGACCCACCCAACAAGACCACTTTTCCCGAAACTCTTCTTTAGCCCGTGTGAATCTTTTTGTTGGTCCTTTCGTTTGAGTCAACCGGGAAACTTTTCACTCCTTTATCTTGTAGAGAAGGGATCTTACCCACAGTCCCATACTTTAATCATACCTGACCCGAAGGGACGATTTTTCACTTTCAATTTCAGTGAGTCAGCACAGGCTGAGAAACACCGGGGAAACCTTAAGAGGTCCGGTCTTATGACCTCACCCATCGGAAAGGGAAGAGGACCCCTAGAAGGGTTGGGTCCATAGTTTGGGTCTAGAGGACGTAACGTCCGTCTAAGAAATGGTCGACTAGGTGTTCCCTTCGGGAGGGATGACCGAATCACCATATTTATATATGGTGAGACGGCCGGTGGGACGGTAACGTCCCTTGTGTCCAAACTAGGGTCTCGACCTTTCTAAGGTGTACGGCGCCTCGTTGATTCGAACACACGGTGTCGATGGTTCGGACTCGAAATCTCGGCCCCTTGACGTTGATGACTTGTGTGTTGGTGACTTCAGACGTGTAGGATCTCCGACACGAGGTGTTGTTCTTTTTCGGTGGTGTTACTTTTCGGACACGAGAGGTTGATCCCTCATCGGCGGGGCGTTGATGTCTTTTCGGACGTGTCTTCGTTTCTGGGTCGTGTCGGTTTTTATCTATGTTAATAAAAAAATTTTGTAATCATACTCGACACTAACTCCAAGTGTATTAAGTCCCCCCGTTTTTAGTCATTGAAAGGTCTCGACGGTAAACGTGGGGATTTAGGTCAATTAATAGAGGCATATAAAACGTAGAGTTTAATCTCATTCTTATGGTGTGTTCCGACTAGGTAGTGTTTATTTCTTGAGGTTTGGGTCTTCTCGGACCCCGGATAAACTAACAACGACGAGTCAACGAGTCAACACAGGCTGAGAAACCCTGGGGTACCTGACGTCCTGCGGTCCGAAGGGTCTCAAACGAGTTTGAGTACAGGTAACTCAGTTACTACGGTAGATTGGTAGAGTAGGAGACAGTGGTCAAAGAGTCGGAAGTCACCTCAAGGACCTCTTAAGGTACCAGTCTCCTCTGACCACCCGATATGTCAGGTACCGCAAGGTTTCTGAGCCTGTGCTGAGTCGTGCGTGTTCGGAATAGTTATTTTAGGTGACGTGTTTTCGACGGTTGTTCCATTCGTTATGGTACTTCAAACGTTCCGTTTCGGTATGAGGATCTCTTCAAGATTGGCCCCTTTAGGTGTTCCCTTAGGAGTAGTGGTCACCCGTTAGGAGGAGTGGGGACCAGAGTCTTCTATATTTTGTTCATAAGAATTTTACCTTGATTCAGGTCGACTTTTGATGCCGGATCTAAAAGTTTTGATATCCCTCAGTCTTAATTGTGGTGAGGTTCCCGAGGTTAGGGCAAGGCGAGTCCCGACGCGCGGAGACGTGTACGCGGCGACCGAGGTGGGGCGTCAGGGGCGAAGCCTCTCCTTTACCGAGGTCTGTTCGTCCCCGTCTCCTCTCGTAGGGCTTCGACGTCGTCGTTCTTGGTGGGACCCCACCACTACGGCAGCAGGGAGCTCCGCGGGTCAAGAGTCTGGTGTCCTCAGCGGCAAATGCTGCACACCGTCTTTGCCCGACCCTCAACCTACTTTGCACTACTCAATTAAGTCGCGTCGTCATTTTAAGCGTAGCCGTGGCCGTACTACATCAGGACAACTGAGGCCGTTTAGAGCTCTATTACTCCCTTCGTCGCACCGCACGTCCTTTCCGTCACCCGACTTAGACTTCTGGATCTAAAAACACGGCTGAGACGGCCGACTAGAGTTCCCTTCTCCGTTTAGCGTGGGAGAGACCCTGAGTTAAAGGAGTAGACATTTTATTTCTCGTCTACACGAGAAGATCGAGTCTTCAGATTGGGTGTACCTTTGACTAAACCTTTGTGTGCAGGAGGGCACAGACCGCAGGAGGACGCAGATCGCGTTCCTTGGAGGCCCTGTAAAATCGGTCGTGTAAGTGCCTGAACCCTCTTCTGACTTCTGTCACCATACTCGTTCCGTGGACGTCTTCGTGAGAATACTAGGGTTGTTTTATAGAAAGTTTTTATAGTGTGATCGAAAGAGGAGGAGACGGAGTCCTAGTTCAGGAGAACCTTCCCAGTTCGTGCTGGAGTGTCGTAGGGATGTCTACGGGCCGTCGGTGGAGTTTAAAGTTTAAGGGGGAGTCGACTCGATCGGGAGGCCGTCTCCTGAAGGTCGGTCTAGTCAAGTAAGGCGGGGCGTTCGGTGAACGCTGTCGTTGGGAGACGCAAACACCACGTCCCTGGACACAGAAAGGACTTATCCAAGGATCATCGAACCCCCGTTCCTTATTGAGGTAGAGGTGTAATCCCTACGGTGAATTGTTCCACTGAGTTACGGACACTTCGTCATTTTTCGTCAGTCGTGTCTCGGACCCCACCCCGGTGACTCCACCTTGAGAAGGTACCCTAGGAAAGTAGACGACCCACTTCTGTCAGGCCCTTGCGGGAGGGGTCCTCTTGCGGGAGGGGTCCTCTTACGGGGCGAGAAAGGAGGTGAGACCGTGTACAGAGTAAGACGGTTTCGGATCTCCCTTGAAGGGGGAGTCCTCTTACGTCCACCCCCCGAGAAAGAAAGGAGAGAGGGGAGTGTGGACTCAGCAAGCGTAGAAACGCATTGAGTAAGGGTGCATAGGTGATCTAGTCGTTAGGGGTTGGAAATGTCGTGGATCCTGGTGAATCCATCTTTTGTTACAAAGGTGCCTGACGGCGTACCCCGCCACCCCCGCCACTAATTCCCTACTAAGTTCGTGTAGTAAGAATAACACGTGAAATAAAGATAATAATAATGTAGTCGACGTGAAGTGGAGTAGTCCATAATCTAGGACCTCCAATCCTTGGAGATGGGATCTGTGTTCTGGACGTCTAATAATAAAAAAAAGAAGAAGGGTTCGGAATTTAGACGTGTTAGACTAACCTTAATTAAGGGAAGTCTGTGCTTCCTTTACCCGTCAACGGGTTCTACTCTCGTGTCGGGATTGTTAGTCCCGTGTCTCTATCTGTGGGGTATTCTCCCAACGGTCCGAAACAACGTTGAATCTTTTACTGGAGTTACCTTTTAACTTCAATAGACCTCGTCGTGAGTCGGGAGGACTTCGTGATAATGTCGGACTCAGGCGGGTCCTGGTAGTGGGAAATCGTGGGAGACAAAGGATTTGGTCTTCGTTTAGGGGGGAAAGTGCAAGTCGTTGGATAATAGGAGAGAGAGTCGAAGTTTTCACTTGACAGGTTCTCGATGTAAAAGAGGTACTTCGGTTAAGGATTATCTAAGAGATCCTCACGAGACGAAGGTTTTGAATTTTCCTCGGTTCTTTAGAGTTCGGAGACTCTAAATTGTTGAAACACGTCATACGGAGTTAACGGACGAGAGATTGAGTTGGGTATTAGGGAGAAATTTTAGAACTGTCATTGCCCCCCTTTTTTCCTAATATATTTACTATTCTGGATACCACGACTATGTATTTTAGGACCTAGGTGAAGAGTCAAGTGAGTGACTGAAAGATCCCTAGCAATTCTTCCCGAACATAGGCGAAGAAGGAAATACTCGATACAACTGTACGATAGTATATTACGAATGTCAAAATTCGTTTATTCCTCGTGCCTCCGCGGAGGTTACGTTATTAAGACGTGTAAAGAGACACTAAAACAGATCATAGATAGGCAGTATACAGAGTTCCTAGACGGGGATGTGTGATAACTGTTGTCTTGGGGTTTAAGAACTTTACTTCTGTAAAGATTAGTGTTTCTCTGGTGACTTACTAGTGTTTATTAAGTGAATTCATTTGTAGAACTGGTTCTCAGTAGTATATACGATGTGTGGTATGTCTCATACTTCGTCCCGATGTTCGAATCGTTACTTTGAGGACCTTCGATTAGTGAAGTGTGGTTGTGAGGATCCTACCTAAACCTATAAGGTCACTCATAAAGTATAGTATTGTTGTATCTCTCCCTCTCAAACGTTTTGACCTAAATAACTCACAATGGTAGAGTGACCCATTAATTGTCCTTTACCGAAATGAGTGTATTCCCGATGGTTACCAATAATAAATTTGGAGAAAGGGTAAAAATTATCACAGAGTCCGTCTAGAGTGGTAGACCCCATTGAAAACCAATAAGTTTGAGTTCCGGTTCGACTTAAAAACAAGAATTCAAGTAGACACCAAAGTGTGGTCGGGGGTGAGACTGGGGTCCGTTTCGACACTGGACCGGACACTTGTCCCTCCAGACCTTAAGTGAAAGGGGAGTCAGGGAGGAGGGAGAGACCCGACAAGGACGTTCCTTTACCATCCTTCCCTTACCGTCTATAGAAGGATATTCTGACCGGTACTAGTGAAGGGTTCGATTACGTCCGACGACACCCTTAAGAGGGTTCCCGGGATATCCGGGAGGAGTGGTGTGTCGTAGAGACTACATCAAGACTGGACTCGGGGTCGAGTTCGAAAGGGTGGGTGGAGAACCGGCGGTACTGGTCTTAGGTCCGAGAATCCTGTCTGTTAGATCGTTCTACCGAGCTCCAGTTGCTGGTCAGAGTCACAAGTGGAACTTCTTAAGAGCATAGGAGACGTTCAAATTGTCCTTTATTGCATTCGACGAGGTCCCCGTCGGGGAGAGGGAGGAACGGAGAGTCCAAGAGGGGAAAGGTTGGGTCTATTCGTGTCCGTCCATCTGTTCAGACGGACGAGTCTGTAAGTTGGTCTTTTGGGTTTCCTGAATGTCAAAGCGTCCGTGGGGGTCGGAGGTACCCTCTTAGAGGACGTTGAACGGGAGAGTGAAAGCCATATTTCGCTTACTTGGAAAGGAGAGGAGGGAGCGAGGGGTTACAAGATGCGTCTGATCTTTTATAACCCCTATTGCCGTCCCCCACGATTGACCACCGTCTTCTCGACCAAAAAGAAAAAGAACCATTCGAGAAACCCCTGCACAGACCGGAGGTTTCCAACACCGAGAGTCTGACACTTCACTCCAGAAGTTTAATACAAAATCAACCTTGGATTTTGTAGATAAGATTCCGTCGTCTCTTCAGATTAATAATGTGTGTGTTTTTTTGTGTTAACATATCTTAGTGGTTTAATAGGGGTATGAATTATCATCTTTGTTGTCATACTTAAGAATCTTTATACAGAACACGTACATTTTTCCGGATGGGAAACCATAGACAGGTAAACTGAACAGTCTGTACACTGTCCACAAACTGATGAGGGACTTTGACATGAAAACTAAAGAAACAAACAAAGACCAACCATGTCTTATTAGAAGGGACAATAAGATACTTACTTCGAAGTCATAATTTTGACAACAGAAATAATAAAACTCTCTAGTGAAGTTGTTTTTTAGTTGGGACTTATAAGTAACCTTCCTGACTACGACTTCGAGGTTATGAAACCGGTGGACTAAGTTTCTCGACTAAGTAACCTTTTCTAGGACTACGATCCTTTCTGACTCCCGTCCTCCTCTTCCCCCACTCTGTCCTACTCCACCAAGTTGCCGTAGTAGTTAAGTTACCTGTACTCATACTTGTTTGAGGTCCTCTATCACTTCCTGTCCCTTCGGACCGTACGACCAGATACCCCATTTAAACCTGTGTTGACCCACTGACTTTTTGTCGAAGTCGATGTAAAGTACAATATCACTTAATACTTTAAGTTTCCGTGGTACTACTTTGTCTAGAAATTTTACTCGACAAAATTTTACTCGTTAGGGTTAAGTAAAAGTGAACGACCCAAACAAAAAAACCAAAAAAAAAAAATTCAGAAAATCGAACAGGTTCCATGAAAATCTGTTTTTGAATTAGAAACAAAGTTTTGTAAGTTTACTTCCGTTAGTATATAAACAATCGAAAATTCAAAGGTTTTACATAGGAACTTAATAGGGTGCAACGGAAATGTTGTCAGGGTGGATCCTTCTGTTCATAAAAAAGAGAGAGAAAATTTCTACACTTGTAATTCTGGGGTTTCCCAAATTTTCAAGATATCGTCTATAGGTTGATCAAAACGTCTTATACTCTTTCCTACTTGATCCTTTGAAAAGGGAATAGAGTTCTAGGATGTTTGTTTATTTTCTTACACGAATTAATCGATTCTTGATAACAGATACACTTTCGATTCTCTCGAAGCGACCACAGGAAGACAATTGAAGCTTTAAGGTTTTGTCCGGGGAAATAAAATTAATGTCGGAACAAGTGGTCTTTATGAGAGACCAAAGGGTCCTAAGGTGTTATACGATAAAAATCTATGTCGGTTTTTAAAAACTTAGTGATCTGCTAAGACCTCCTATTATTACTTCGTCGCTTGTAAACGTGATGTGCACCATCAAAACCTATGTGTTGTTGTAATGTAATGGAGAAAATTGATTACTTTCATTTACAGATTCCCCGATTTAGTAAATTACTTCCAGTGTGTCGATTCACGTGTAAACCCTAAGTTGGGACCCGGTAGACTAAAGATTTAGAAACCCCCACCGCCCACCCCGTCTCAAGAGAAGATCCATCTCATGGAGAGGGTGCCGTGAATCGTGCAACGGGTCTGTCCAACTGAGTAAAGTGCTGAACCTTCAAGAAGCACATGAAATGGAGTAGACTAAAAGGGTCACCGGGGTGTCTCTTCTAATCGATAAAACAGATAAAAGTTCTACTTCTTTAGTTTCAAATTGAATAGCTTGAACCGCTTTCGGGAGGTCGGGTCTTTTATCGTTTTTTTCTTTTTGTTTTTTTTTCCGATCTTCAGTCAAAAGACTGAAGACGAGATCGTGTGTAATTAGGGATATCAACTACTCTAAAGAGTAGAACTTTTTCTCTAAAGAGTAGACGGGTCCTTGGGGCTCCTACCCTCGACTAATTTTGTGTCTTGGTGTCTTTTTTTCGTGGTGCCCTTGGGGCCTGGATCACTCCACTGTCGAGAGTCCTGTCTCCTTATTACTTTATTGAACTTCACTTCAGCGAGTCAGCACAGGTTGAGAAACGCTGGGGTACCTGACATCGGATGGTCCGAGGAGGCAGGTGCCCTAAAAGGTCCGTTCTTATGACCTCACCCAACGGTAACGGAAGAGGTCCCCTAGAAGGGTTCGGTCCCTAACTTGGGCTCAGAGGGCGTAACGTCCGTCTGCGAAATGTTTTTCTCTGGACTTTGTTTCACTCTGTCCTGTAACCTCTCTCGTCCACTCGAAGAGTCTGAGGGGGTTTCCAGAGTTTCCCTCCAAGGACGTTCCGGTGCTCCACCTGGGACCGTGGCAGCAGTCCGTCTCCTACTTCTGTTCCGTTCCGGTGGGTGTTCGTGGTGACCCGCCTTCCTGTCCCAGACAGACCTTGTTTCCGACCTCTGATTTTAGCTGTGCGACTGTGAAGTGACAACGTTGTCGGAACTGGAATTTCTGTGACGTTTTCGACAACGACCGTCGGTCGTGGGTGTAAAGTCTACATTGAAAGGAAAATAACTTTCCTTTTTCCTTGTACCACTAGATGAACAATTGATGATATACACCGAAGTGTGGAGTCCGTTATCGATTCTTTCCACAGCCCCTGTGGTGAATGGGGGAACGGTTCTACGGGTTGTTCTTCGTACCCCGCCCACACAGAAGTCGAGTTCTGGACCTCCGAGGAACCCGGAAACGACTCGGCGAGGAACTCGGACAAGAGGCACGGACCGGGGTTTATTAAGAACCTTTACAATAGTCCTTCTATTTCTTTACGTTCATGGTGAAGTTACATACAAGACCCTCTGAGATACGATACTTAATATACGAATTTTGGTAATATATTTTTATCAGACCGTAGTAAAACCACCATCTGTGTTCTCTGAGTCGATTACACCAATTATACTACAAAATATAAATTTTTCGTTTGGACCTGTTTCTAGGTCAGAATGTACAACGGGTGACTCCTGCACCGAAACACAGTCGAACAAACAGCGAGTCAGTGATTCAGTGCAGGTTGAGAAACGCTCGGGTACCCGACATATCGGACGGTCCGAGACAGGTACTCCAAGAGGTCCGTTCTTATGATCTCACCCAACGGTAAAGGTCCACGAACCGTTAATCGAAATATTAAGTTAATTGGTGTTCTGTGACACTCCGTCGATAATATTGGTGAAGGGTGTCCTTTGACCTCGTGGGGTGGGGGTTTCTCTTAAACTTCTTTGTCCATAAGGTTGGATTCTGGTGTACACTTTAAGGTCAAGGTGGTTTTGTTTTTACCGAGTCCTTCCTTCCTGGGGTAACATAGTCCTTCTAGCATCCGTAGAAGGGTAGCATACTGTAAAGTGTCCTGGGTTTGGAGACTTCTATCACCAAGTTATAACGACGAGCGTTCCTGTCTCGATACCAAAATTTTGGACACTTAAACCATTACGTCTTTCAATCCGGTGCACGTTCGATTTTAACCTTCCTGGATAAATTTCACCTAGTGGTCTTTAAGACGTGTCTCCATTTATGTATTCGTGAGATTGTGGTCTGGTGAGAATGACTAGAGAGAAGGGGAGTTAAAATATTTAGTATGTGTACTTGTTCCTCCTTTACCTTCAATCCAATGTTCACAAGTTATCTTGACAACTTTATTAACTTCGAATGACATGAAGGGACCACCGAGTTTGACATTTCGTACACGTACGTTACGTCCTCTGGACCCAAGTTAGGGGCCCAACCCTTCTAGGGGACCTTTTCCCTTATCGTTGGGTTAGGTCGTAAGAATGGGCCTCATAAGGTGCCTGACATATCCGGTACCCCAGTGTTTCTCAGCATGTGCTGATTCGTTGACTGTAAAGTAAGGTCACACACAATCCGAATGGACAAACGTTTCACGAATGAGTTGATGTTGAGGTTTCCTCCTAAAACGACATTGGGAGTCTCGTGACCTCCCAAAGTGATCCTTGCCGTCAAAACCAATTGTGCACAGTACCACACATAAGTGTGTTGTCGTAAGAGTTTTGGCACCGACTGGTTCTGTTCGAGCTCCAAAACCTGGGCCTTGGTGACAGTCTTTTATACAGAGAAGATGATTTCCACTTCTTATCGGTTCTTTCCTTCTGCTCTGTTGATAAGGGTCTCTTGGTGACTAAAACGTGAGAGCCCGTAGACGGACACACCGTCGACACTCAGGGAGAGGGGTAGGAGACCCTAACAAATTTTTGTTGTCTCGTTTGTTATCGAGGTGTTTTCAATAAAAGTGTTCAGTTCACAGGTTACTCCTGACCCTTCCGACCCTGTTCAAAGTTTCACTACCTCCCTCTTTGCAGAGTGTAGTGTCTAGACGAGACTACACCTTCCTTCCCTACCACCCCTTTAGACACGTCTCCTTTGTCTCCCCCTACCAGGAACCCACTTACTTTCCGAGGTTATTATAGACTACCTCACTCGGTACTTGGTACGGTAAATCTGTACAAGTGGAGACCAGCAGAAGAACACACAAAATTGCAAACAACCTCTCGTTGAGTTTTCAAGAACAAAAATTTATATCGGCTGCCTCCGTTGAAGCAAAAGACATGAAACAAAGGTGTGACGCAGGTCCGTCACCAACCTGTACGGCAGGAAAAAACGGGAAAGAGTACTAAGTGACCCTCTAGGAAAGATTGTAGAAAACCACCAACTCGATAACCCCAAAAAGTGGAGAGACTGTCAGGATAAAAGTTTTTAGCCGTCAATCGACTCTCGTCTCTTTCTTCAAGGTTTCCCTTTTCTTAAACGTAAAAGGAAAACTTTACAGTGTAAGGGGTTTAGTTTGGTCAGTTAGGATTTCCTTTAGTTGGGATTTGTAAGTGACCTTCCTGACTACGACTTCGACTTCGAGGTTATGAGACCGGTGGACTACGTTTCTCGACTGACTAACCTTCTCTGGAACTACGACCCTTTCTAACTCCCGTCCTCCTCTTCCCCTACTGTCTCCTATTTTACCCACCTACTGTAGTAGCTGAGTCACCTGTAGTCAAACTTGTTTGAGACCCTCTATCACTTCCTGTTCCTTCGGACTACTCGACGTTAGGTACCCCAGGGTTTCTCAACCTGTGCTGAACTCGTTGACTTGTTGTTAAAGGGTTTATGATACATTAAGTTTATAGGAATTAAAAGAGTTCTAAAAAAGTAAATGTTACACTTGTTCTAGGAATTCGAGTTCTTTCTTAGAATATCCTCTTTCTGATCGTTGAGTCGAGGTTTACTGGTGAAGGAAATATTGAAGTCGAAAGTTTTGTGTGTTGGTACATAGATGGGCACTGATTCAAGTTCCCTGGTCATGTACGTATCATTACGTATTCTTTATTGATATACGAGGGGAGGGAGTTTTCTGACTTCTTTGTATGATTCTTACTTAAGACTACTCGTCCACAAGGTCTGTCTTTATGAAGATCGATCGTAGTGGGATCCAAAGTTTTTATCTAAAATTTCTATTTAAAGATAAATAAAATTTTGTATATTTTTACCTTAGAGACCTAAAATTCCTGTACTTTTGACGAGTACCCGTAATCAAAACAGTCTCTATCTCGTCTGAAATATATAATGAAAAAGGTTTATTGTATCAAACTACGTCGAAAAACCATGTCTTTAACAACAAAACTGTACTCTTGTAGAAAAAATTGACCGGGAATTTTCTTGTTGGGGTCCCCCCTTCTTTTTTGTGTGTGTGTGTGTTGGGTCTCGTAAAAGTCGACGAAAAAATTTTTTTTTGTCTTTTATTACGTTGTCTGTGGGAAGTAAGATGTGGATCACCCCGTCCCGATTCGACCTAAATCCCTTTCCTCAAGTGACAAGTCATTTATTTGGACACGATTGTAACACGGCTCCACGGGAGACCAGTTGGAGATCCAAAAAAGTAACTGTCTCTCTTCACTCACGGTTTGGAGTCGATCCTTCATTCTCTTGGTGTTGAACGAGTCCAGGGGAGAGGGGTTTGGATATAAGAAAAGTGACAAACTACGAGAGGTGTACAGTCAAAAATAAGGGTAGTACATATTCCATTGACCTGAATTAACAGGTCGGTCGATTCGTCGTAATCGAACACAAGTGACGACGCTGAAGATGGAAGAAAACTAGAGTAAACGGGCGATTACACGTTACACATAATCAAAGGATAAGGACACATTATTTGATGGTGTTTGAATCACCGATTTTGTTCGTCGTAAATAATCGAGTCTCCAGAAATCCAGTCTTCAGGCCGTGCGTAGTACCGACCCAAGAGACGAATCGTGTAGTTTCCCGACCTTAGAGTCAACCAACCCGACTCAAAGGTAGATCTCCGCGATTCCCCTTTTTTTTTTAGGGAAGGTTCAAATAAGAACAGTGACTTTCTTAAGTCAAGGAACGTCAATATCCTGACTCCAGGGTACAGGAACGACCGACCGTAGAAGTTCTTACAGATGTAAAGAACGGCGTACGGGGGAGGTTTAAGTTCGGTCGTTCCACGGGACCGACTTAGGAAGGATACGAGAGAAGTTAGTCGGTCTGTTTTGGGATGAGCACTGTTCGATTACACCGATTCAGTCCGAGTGGACCTAGTAGTGGTATACACTTCCAGTTTATACAGTATTTGGTGAAAAAATTTCAGATAGTGTCAGTGTTGGAGACCCTAATAAGTCCCACGTGTACGTCACCCTTCAATCCCCTAGAAGTCCCGGCATGGTCTTAAGACGAAAGGTGTGTTGTAATATTCCGGTACAAATAGGTGTGTTGGGAGACGAGGTAATTTTTTCATTAACAGACTTTACCTTGTCGTACCTACGTTAAATCTTTTTGGAAAGTGTCTTTGTTCGTACATGATAACGAACTTTTACTTCTGTCTCACTAAGAAACGAGAAATTAGTAACATAGTTATCCCTACCTTTTGGTTTGTGTCAACCCATTGGGCCCCTATTTAGACTCCAACTGTCTCACCGTATCACTATGTCAACCAAGTCTTCTTAAAAGCAGTGGATGCTATATTCTATCTCGAATTCTTGTACGGACCAGTTCCTTCAGTGGATTCAACGAAAGGGAGGTAGAAGGTCGATTCCGTATTCACTGGACAAAGGAATCCCGTCCTCGGTCAGACAGTTGAAGCTTCTGTTCGTATTCTAGGTCGTGTATGAGGCACGAATTATTTAAAAGTAAGTTTACTTGAAATCCATGCTTCGCTTTACGACTATATATGACTACTGGGTGGTCGTTACTCGTGTATTGGTATTTATTGCTTTTCCCCTAACCGTTGAAGGACAATTTGTCTTCGTGATGGAGTGAAGGAGAGTGAACTTTTGGATGACTTTTTTCTCCTCAAGTGTTACGTCTTTAGGTGTTCCTGTTCTACTAGTCCACTGTTGTCGAAGTGATAACACCTTCGATCTTTCGTCTTACTCCTCACTTTTCACTGATCGTTCGGAAACCTCCCCAGGATTTGATCGGGACCCCTTTCGTCTTTTTAAGTTTCATGGAGACGTCCACTTTACATCTTAGAGTCTAGAATTGGGTCTGGGTGAGGTAGGTTTACACCTGTAATTTAGGGGTCCTCCAAGTATAAGTATAATTGATTCTTTATAAATCGAGTTGGGTAAAACAAAACCCTGTAAATAGTCAAAAGTACACAAGACCCTTAAGGTCTAAAATTTGTTTCGTTTATTAAAATAAAAAGAATACTACCTTAGGTTTAAAATTTTCATTTGTCCTCTGTGTTTATGGTGTTTACTCTTATTTTTAGGATTGACCGGAAAAGTCTAATTTACGTTAATAAACGGTGTTTGTGTGACCCGTAGAGACCCGAGAAAAATCTACTATCACATTGTTTATATAAACATTTAAATATAACGACCATATTTGTAATTTTAGTCAATTTCACTGTCTAAACAAAATACAATTAAAAATTCAAAAATTTCGATTGTAATCCCAAAGAGAAAAACCCGAAAAGAACAATAAAAAAAGCGAAATTAACACCATTTTGTTTTTGAATTGTTTTAAATGGTACCGTAAACAACAATTCACATGCGTCTCAAGACATCGTAGTACATGGAAATGTGACGACACGGTGGTAGTTGTGATAGTCAGTGTGTTGAGAGGTAAATGTTTTGTTTGAGACATGGGTGAGCGAGGCATAAGGAGGTGGGGTCGGGGGTCGTCGGTGGTATGACATAGACATGCTCAAACTGATGAGGTCCATGAAGTGAATTCACCTTAGTATGTCATAAACAAATAACGGACCAAATAACGTTGTTCGGATTACCGGAATTCGAAGTAGGTACACTATCGTACACAGTCTGACAGGAAGGAAAAGAGAAAAAAAAAAAAAAAATTAATACCTTCATATAATTGTGTAAAAACGTCCTCTGAACCTTTTATGTTTCAATGTATATCAAATGTGATGTATAATGTTAATAAAAAATTCATCTATTTGATTCTTAAAGTCAACCCCAAAGTTACAGTTTGAGAGTTTCTAATTATCTTACTTACATGTCGTTTCATCTTCCTATGTCATGGGGACTTTTCGTGGTACTTGGTTAAGTTGTATTAATTCTAAATATGTTAAAAGTGTGTTATCGTCCTATGTTTAAGATAAGTTCCAGGGTCCGTGATATTTGATCTAATATTTGACCTTAATGTAATGTGTAGTCATACTTTTCTATAAAATTTTATTGGGTGCATAAAAGGTCACGTTACATTGTAAATGGTTCTCTCTAGAAACTGAATCGGTAACTTTCGGAATTATTTCAATCTCTACTGTCTTTTTTATCTCCCACTAACATCTCTTCTTTCCATAAATTTACTCTTTAATCATAGTTTCTATGAAAATTTTTGTTGGAGGATATAAACCTTTAATTTACAGGTGAAAATTTACTACCCACATGGATTCTCCAGTATTGTTCCTTACACTCTTTTATGGAGGAAAACTTCCGATTGTAAGATGATGACATACGTGTCTTGTGTAAAACAACTGCCTATGAACCCAACGAAGATGGAAAGATGTCACACCTACGTAAAAATTGAGGGCGGGGGTAAAAATTTCGTAGACAGAATGACTACATTACCTTTGAAAATGAAACCAAAATCTTTTTATATATAGGAAAAACCTTTGTGCCCCGATCTCAGACTGACATCCTTGTTTCACTCTCTGGTAATAGTTGGTACGGAAACTTTGACGTTCGGAAACTCTTGGTTCCGTTATTTTTGTTAGTGTCAATGGAAGGTTCTATTAGGTGTGGAAGAGGAGGGGTCATACCGCTCTGCTGGGAGTAAAAGAGTCTCCATAAAAATTTTCATTAAGGAGAGTAATGGATGAACCCTTTTTTTTCACCTCCCTTTCGAATAAACTTAATCACTTTCAGAACTTAATGTCTGCGAAATTTCGTTTCGTTAAAATAATGAGAGTTTGGATACCCTTCGATTGTTTAACAGACGTCTCGGAGGTCGAGTATAAAATTACTTGTGCCCTCTCAGCATACATTAATAGTATAGTTCGTGATGATACCTTTACCTCTGAAGTTCATGAACTCCTGTGAACTTTTGTCAAATGTGCCATCCTAAAAATTTATGGACGGTGGTGAAATAGATGGCGTCATAGTAAACTGACAATTAAGTTTCGTGACTATTTCCAAATGGTTCGTTTCTAGTTGAAGTCGGGTTATAAAATCTAATTGTCCAAAATAATGTAAAAGTGAATGTTAATTTTAATAAGTGATACTTGTTTGAATTTTTCTTTTGACTGTTATAAACTAAACTAAACTACCCTTTTGTTTTCGTCTAAATGTTGTCCGACCATATAAATGGATTCCAGATCTGGTTATGAAAAAAAAACCGTTGGTTGTTTTAATCATTCTCTTTCCTTTTTTCTTCTCTTTATTAAGGGTAGCGTGGAATATGAGAATCCCATTTTTCCTTTCGTTGTTGTACTGGTTTGAAAAAAGTCTCCTTATTCACTAGTTTCTGGTTCCGTTTGATCTCTTGTTACTTTATAGTTTTTGGGGTTATTTTTTTGGGGAGTTCGAACTATTACAAAGTGCAACTTTCCAACAGATAATAAGGCAAGGTTAGGAATTGAAGTTTTCATATCTTTCCGTCTTTACAAACGTCGAAACTTAGTGACTTACTATCGTATATTTGTTAAGGTCGGAGAAAGTAAACGAAAGGGACTTGTAAAAGTTTAACTGTTCACGAGTTTAAGTAGTTCTAGTAGTGAGGGGTGGACCTAGACCGTAGGAATTTCCTCCCTCCTTTTATCGTAAGAAAAAGATAGAGTACTTATAAGCCGATCCTATGTTTGTTTGGACGTCGTTTTTATTCGTGTTTCTGTCGAAAACCTTTGTCGTAGAGAGTAGGTGTCTACGTCCGGTAAAAGATAGAGTTCCGTGGACACTTCTAAAGAGTCATAATTTCTACCCCTCGCCCCGTCCCCAGTGGTTCTATGTGAGTGAAAGTACAATGTCGTTCTCCGATCCCAGCTCTCTATTTCAGTAGGTTGTCACTCTATACCTTTCTTACTTTCTTAATAGTTCCCCCCTTTTTCACCTCTCGATCGTCTAACGGGAATTAATAAAAAATAGGGGGATTAAATAAAAACGGAAATAATTTTCCTTTTTTTATTCCGTGTGCTCGTAAGAGACTCTTTGACTAATAAACCGAATTACTCCGTATGTGTTTTGCGGAAAGTGAATCGGTCTCCACGATGTCACGGATGACGTACGACAGTTCTTACTCTGACCGGAGACCTTCCTTTCGAAGGGGTGGGAGTCTTTCGAATGAAGGACGACCTCCGTTGAGGGTAGGTAGAAAGAGAGAGGACCTCCGTTCAGGTTTCCGAAATCAGATCGTTTCCATAACGGTAGAGGTCGGTGCGGAACAGAAGTGGTGGTGAGGGGTTTGTGTGGTACAAGTACGTACGAAACTAGAAAGTGGAAGGCCTGGAGGGGAACCCGGAAGGATGAGAACCTTTTTAAGAGGAGGAGAAAACGTCGGACGGTCAAATTTATTGTGGAGAGACCCTTCTGTAGGAGTTTAGGTCCACAATCAATACAGAGGAGGACATCCAAGGATATGATTGACACGTGTTTCCAGGTAATTGTCCTCGTTCTTCATACGCTAAGACAGGTTCCGTTTGGACAGCCACACGGGTAGCCGTCGTGATTCAGAACGAACCGCATGTTAGTGTTATGTACTACGTTACACAATACAAGGTATGTACAGACGACTCCGTTAAAATTTTGTTTGGTTTTTTTCCACACTAAGACAACGAGACACGACTGTCACAGTGGTAATGAGACTAAATGTAAGTGGGAGTTAATGGAGGATCGGTGTCTAAGGAATGAGTAGGGGTCGTAAAGATTAGATACCTGTTTCACCAAGGAACCGATGTGTACTCTCTAAGATCTCCTGTCTAGACCCTTAACCACAAAAATCAAACGAACGAACAATTCTCGAGTGTCCTACTGAGACTACTCGTCTGTCCAAACCTTTGGTGACCTGAATGGTATTAAAGAAAAAAAATTGTGGTCAAGAATATCGACTCGGGTGGTCGTCAATGACGAAGACTTATAAGATACAGATAAAGTACTACCTACAAATGAAGATTCTACTAGGTCTCGAAGACCTGAGTGTGGTCAAGTGAAAGTCTAATTCGTTACTCTGAACACTGAAGAAGGACCAATAAGACAACAACAACAAGTTCTTCATAAATGAATCGAACCAGGGTCCCCGATTCACTGCGAACCGAAGTATAAGCCCTAACGGGTGATTGAACTAGAACTTGGGAAAGGAGTTTCACTCTAAAAATTTCGTGTCTCGTTAATACATGTTAAGATTAAGTCCTCTCTCGACCGTCATTGAATGTAAAAATCAAGGATTCACCCACGAGGATCGGTATACGTCGAGACCTCACCTCTAATTTGCGATTTATATCTCGTCCTGAGTAGATATGTCATATTAACACCTAAAGATTCAAAATCAGCGGTTCGGTGTTCTTTATTCCCTCGATAAGTCTCTTCTCCTAATCAAATCGTTCATGAGATATGAGAGAGGGTTTAGTGTCAAAAGTTATTTAATCCAACGTTGACTCTTTTACAATGAGAATAGGGATGTTCAATTATGTGGACTATGAAAGATGTCGGGGACTGATAACAAACCCTAAAACCATAGATGGGGGGTTGGAGAGTTTTCCTACTGACGATTAAGAGAAATCGGTGGTAAGGACAAAAGGTTCACACGTTCGGGAAACCACGTTGTACGAAGACGTGGACCTTAGAGTTAATCAAGGTTCGTTATCTTGATCTTTTCGTCGGTAATCATTACCTATACTTTATGGTTATTTAACCGTCTCCCTGTAAAAAATTTCAACTCCATATCACCTAAATGTTATAATATAATCAAAGTCTACATGTTGTATCACTAAGTTTTAAAAATATCTAATGTGAGGTACATGTGAATATTATGTAACCGATATAAGGGACACGATGTTATATAGGAACATCGAATAAATAAAATACACACCACCAAACATGAAGTTAGGGGATGGGGAGAGAACGAGGGAGGGGGGTCGGTGCTAAACAAGAGATATTGACACTCAGACAAAGAACAAAATAAGTGATTAAAAGAAATCTAAGGTGTGGATTCACTATTACATGTCACAAACAGAGACTGAATAAAGTGATTCATCTAAAGGGAGGTTCAAGTAGGTACAACGACGTTTAACGTTCTACAGCAAGAAATACCGACTCACCATAGCCGTCCCTGTGAATTCTCACTTGTGTCGCCGACAGACTTTTATTCCTCAGTATTGGGTCCTGTCCTAAAACAAGTCGGACGTCTCCTTTCAGACCACACATTTGGGGTCGACAGGGATTGCGTCTAGTGAACAAGTCTTCGAGGTCATACTGTAGGCCGAAAACAAGTACAGATGTTCGTAGAACCCGCGACAGAGAATATGTGTAGATCTANGTTTCGCGTACGTCTTTTTGACGAACTTGTGACTGAAGTTTAATCTAGTGATTGTAGTGACCTCCTTTTTCCTTTTACGTAGACAGATGACAAAGGAATTTTTAGGCGATGACGAAATAGACTTCGGATATTTTGTTTGTAGGAATTACGACGTGACATGAGCTCAAGTTTTCAAGTCGTCGCAGACCTCTTTACCATCGTGGCGGACCTCCTCTCCTACCAGACCCCCGTCGTCGCCCTCGTCCTGGTGACGTGGAGTGAGGAGGGTGAGTCCGGTAGACGTTTTCGAATCCAGAGTGTTAGTACGGCTGGAGGCCCCGGGTCTCAGCAATGAGTTTGACGTGGACGGGCCCTAATTCAAAGGACGAGTACTTACTACCAAAGACAGGAAATCAGACGTTTGTTGACAGTGTACTAGGTCGTCGTTCGTTCACCTCCCTCGACCTGGGAACGTTGTCTCGACTCGCCCTGTGGCTAAACCCACTAAGTAGCGGAAGTTTTTAGACGAAGACTTTCCGAAAACGTACAAAGATAGTGAAGAACAAAGTCGAGTGTCCCTATAATTTCGGACAGTCTGTGTCTCGAGATTGGACCCTTTGTCTGATACTACTCTACTAACCTACCGTAGTGGTTGAGTTACCTGTATTCAAACTCGTTCGAGACCCTCTACCACTACCTGTCCCTTCGGACCTCACGACGTCAGGTACCCCAGTGTTTCTCAACCTGTTCTGAATCGTTGACTTGTTGTTGTTGAATATTCTTACTTACCCTGAGTAACAAAAAAAGAAAAGGGAAACTGGGGTTTCCGGTGATTCAGACACCAAAGATTGGAACGATTTTACTCCCTTTAAAACTCTTCGTCCCGTTGTAGAGGGATATTCCTCTCGATATTGACGTACCGTATTTAGTCAATATGGACGAACGAGACGTAAAACATTTAGATTTGTTGTGTCGGTACCCCACGTGTTTTATTGGAACCTCTTGGTAAAGAAGTCACTGCTTCATTTGGGATCCAAGTGAAAGTATCATTCTTTGTCAAAGATCTCTTCTCCTCACTTAAATATACTGTACTCTAAGAGGGATTCTTTTATAACTGTTTCCTCCCGCAATAATTTACTAAGAAGTATTCGGTTCAATTAAAGGTATTGGTATTCTATTAAGATCGGTTTTAAATACTACTATTTCTTAGTACCGAAGAGGAGGGTTTCCTGTCAAGATCTAAAGTAAGGAATTTTTTGTGTATCTCGATATAAATGAGTTTTACGAAGGGTTGTCGATTAGCTTTGTTGTATAGAGGGAAGGTAGTCTCTCTCCGTCCTCCCTTACTTCTGACAGTTTGGAAGGGTCTGGAGGTTCCCAGTGTTTAGTTACGTCCTCAGTTTCTTTACGACCTCGTCACCGAAAAGACTCTTAAGGTCAGGACGCATCGTTCTTACTAAAACCCAAAATGTGTGTACGCGCGTGTGTGTGTCAGACCTGTACGGTGTTCACACTAGGGAGTCGACTTTGTGGTAGTATATTAATCTACTACTCTACTCGTACGTACTTCACCTTTTCGTCCGGTCAAATGTAAATTGACGTCCCAATAGTCTCTCTCTCTTTATTTTAATTCCGAACTCTTTTAACATTTTTCATGAAAAGTAATGGGTAGGTGTAGGGAGAATAGGGGTCTTCACAGTTGGGCCTGAGACTTGTAAACTTCCGACTGTGTCCTTTCGTAGGGGTAGATGGCGTAATCGTGAAGTACACCCGTCTACCGTTGACAACCACGGGTCCACAACTTTTCGCGGACGGAATGAAACTTCGTTATTCTGTTCAGTCCGACTTATGAACACCGACTAATACCGCCGAGAGTTCACTTCCGGTTTTGCTGAGACTTGTGTACTCTTTACCTTATAAGAAAGTTTTGCGAGACTGACTTCACGGAGTAAAATCTAATGTTTTACCTAAAATCTGCAAAGTCGAAAAGTTTTTTTCTCCCTTTCTTTCTTTTTCTTTTGTCCGCCTAGTCAAATAAAAGACTCGGGTTATAATTACTGTTCTACTGTAGTGGTTGTCGGTTAGTCTTTCGAGAGACCACACCCCACAAGATTGTGGTAAAGTATAAATACCCATTCGTGGTCTTCCCACAGTTGGGATTCGACGTAAAGGGAGAGATGAGTGAAGATTTATTTCACGGACGAAAGTAAGTCGTCGGTTTGACCCTCACCGCTCCCCCCCTCCCCTGGAGTCAGAGAGAAGAAGGAGTAGGGTCGGGTAAAAGACTGTCAAGGTTTTGTTATTCACCTTTCACCCGCTCTCACGGACCCTGGAACACAGTGACGAAGGACGTTTCGACGACGACTTACGGGAGATCTCGAAGTGTTATCAGGAGTGACTGTTTGGTTTCGGTTCCGAAGTAGACGTTTTTTGGGCTTCCCGTCCTTTCTCTCTGACGAACGTTTTCTGTCCCAGTTCCGAGGGATATGAGTTCTTTACTTACGTTAGGAAAAAGGGGGAGAAAAAAAAAAAGTTTGATAAGAGATAAAGGTAGTGAAGGAGGGTGAGATTTCGTTACAACTTTCTCTCTCTTTTTCAATTGGGACGTTACTAGTCGGGACCCGGTCACGTCTGTGTTGGCAAGTACTCACCTCGAGGGGTGAGGAAGTCTAGCTACCTTCGGTTCGCAGTAGTGTCCCGGGGTCCTTGTCCCGTTACCTTACTTTGGCCGTGAAGACACTACGACTGTGACGAGAGTTCCGACCAGGATTGATGGTTCGACGACCCTTTACGTCACGGGTCTTGCCCTCATACCGGGTTTAAACAGAAGTCAGATTTGAGTTAGACATACTCGTCTTTGCCTATTACACTAAGTTTAAGCTCTGTCGTGTCTGTTCTACAAATACCGTAGATACTTCCTTTTTTTTTTCTTTCTTTAGACACGGGATCTGTTCACGTTATGTGTATGACGAGACTGTCAAGAGCGTTTTGGAGCGGTCCTCTACTTATATCGGGAAAAGGAAAAGGTGTGGGGATTGGTAGACTACGACATAGTCCTGACGACCTAGGTCGGGTTAGGGTCTTAACATTGTACATTATTTCTACGAACCGGTACGGTGTCTTCTACTGTCTTAAACCGTACGACCGGACCTCGGTCTCACTGTCGAGAGCTCGACTACAGAGAAAGGTTGTCTAAATTATTACATGTTCCTCTTTTTTTTTTAATTATTAGACGAGTCCCGTTTAAGTCACAGATGTTCGAAGAAAACCAAACCGAGACTGTTCGGAGGAAAAGATGTACGGTTTTTGTACGTTTCTGTCACTGACATCGGACTGGGAAAAGTAGTGATTTAACCCAGGTTTCTTTTGGTAGTCTAAGTTCCCCTTTTCTCCTTAACTCCAGGAACGATAAATCCCCGATACATGAGTTTTAGTAGAATAAAGAATGTACGGGGGTGGATCCGGTTTCGTATCTCTAAGAAGGACGGTGTAGAATTTTGAATTATAAAATATGTGTTGGGTGTATGTACGACGAGGAACGTCTTAGGGGTAAGTTCAGTGTTCCTAGGGTTACATTCCCTTTCTGTTAACACACCCTTCGTTTCTTCTTTTCTTAGACTGGATTCTGGAGGATTAGGAATCCAGTGACCCCGAATCTTCTTGTCCCTCTTTTCCTTTTTTTTTTCAAAATGAACGGAAGAATTTTTGTTTTCTTTGGTGTGTGTTTTCCCTTTGTTCTCAGGACAGGGTATACGATTCGTTACCCACGACAATAAAAGTTTCAATATTTTTAAACGGTTCTATTTTTAGTTTTCGTTCTCTCCTTTTAGACTCACGAGTTGTTACTTCCTTGTTTAATCTTCGGTTATACGACCATAGTTTTTAGGTTTTTATTTATAAATTCACGAGGATTTTCCCGTAAGAAGGGTTACGGGAAAGGATTCTACTTCTCTTAGGAAAGGTTTTGGATGGATAATCCTCCGGAACACAATGAGAGATTAGAACCCCGAGGTACCATAAACCGTCTTCTCCTTTGATTAAACCTAGTAGGTTTTTAGTAAAGGTAAACCAAAATCAACATAATATACTCCCACCATTCAACCGTTGTTTGAAGAGAGGGATTAATTCAAATCAAATCTTACTGAAATTTAAAATATAAGGGAGTCGTGTCCGGTTGATCGCTGACGTCTGTCACCGTCCGACCGTTGTCTTTTCTTTTTTTTCGGTTGACACCGAAAAAATTAACAGTATCTATTCAATAAGTGTACGTCGATTAGGACCATTACCTTAATCGGAACTGTGTCCCACGTTCTCGACCACTCGTAGGACTCCGGACCTGAATGAACGGTTACCATAGTACCCACACGTTCGTTTCCATCCTGGTCTACACCGGTCCACGTTCTCCGTCACTCTGTAGTTTTTATACGTAGGATAAATAATATTGGTGTGAGGGAATAGTTACAAGGTACGAACATTGGAGCAGAAAGAAAGGGGATCAAGAAGTTTCCCTTCCGACGACCAACATGGAATCCTAAAGGTCGAGGTTAGGTTGTATGTATAATTGTAGGTGTTCAGTCTTTACCGTGTGACTTGCACCTGGGTAGCACGAAAGTGTCCGATATGTCAATTTGACGTACCAGTTAGTATTCTTGTAACCTATTATTAACAGGTTAGTAGACTAGGTTATCTGTGTCCACTTGATTTCGGAAGTACATGTAAATACATAGTGTCATAGATGAAGGAAACAGTAGAAATAACACTTAAGAAAGGAGTCATATTGGTTCGTCAACCATATATTCTATAGAATCCTCCATGGTAAACATGAGTAGAGTGTCCTTTGCAAACAGAAAAGTAAGTTTAGGTAAAAATACACTAGGGAAACATATTACTTCCTAGTAGTACAGACGAAGATTAAGTACTCTTTTTCAAATTCTTTACACATTCCCCATCAGGGTTTTATACTCTGGTGGTGGAACTTCTTGTTGGTACAAGGAAAGAAGGGGAGGGGTTCGGGTTCCTACATCAGGGGTGACTACCCTTTTCTTATGATAAACCTTCTTTAGTTACCAGTCTAGATTATTCCCACAATAAAAGTAACTCGTAGACTTCACATATTGTCTTTATTTCTATCCAAATTTTAAATTCCTTTCCTTAAAATTTAGGGTGAATTCTGAGTAATAATCTGTGGAACCGTTCAACCCCTCACCAGACATATCCTTTACGTAGACATTCAACGATACTTAGTGAAGAATGTGTGCACTTGATAGTAACAATGAACATCTCTTTTAGTTGACTTTAAATATTAAAATATTTTTTCATTTCGGTTCCAGTGTCTTATCTGGGTGTCTAAAATACCCATTTGGTGGTGATTTCTTGTCGAAAGACAAAGATTCTTCTGACGAGAACAAATTGTTCTCCGTTTTGAACTAAGGGGCAAGGAACCTACTCGTTGCCTTTGAACTGGGTGAACGTTTCGGTCATCTGTATATGTCCGGAAGGGTCAATAGATTGCAGGACAGGGGGGTTTGTCCTTCACTCAGTGACGATTCCTTGACGGGTAGTAAAGGTTTCCTTTTTCTGTTGAAGGTCTCAATTGCAAAATATGAGTTTGTGACATAAGGCTCTATCGGTTTAACAAGCAATACAAATGTTACTGGATTCAGCCAAGAATACTCGTAAAATAGACTTAGCAAACGTAGAGTGAAGTATACGAAATCAGAGATATGTTTTCATTGCAGAGGATAGACCTCGTCTTCTAAGTATCACTACAAGCGAATGTAAGGGTTGATTATCCGACGCAGTCGTATCACAAATATCGTGATTATACTTTGTCAACTCTAATCTCTTCCTACACCAAAATAGTCGTGATACCCAGAACAAGAGGTATGTTTCCTCTGTCTTTTACTGACTCATACCTTTTCCTCGTCCATACCTCTTCCATGCTAATTATTTCGGGTAAAAATTTGTGAGTGTTTCCTCAGGTGTTATTAGAGTCATAGAATTCATCAGGATCAAAGGGATATAGGACCCAAATCAAGAATTAAATAGATTAATATCAATTCAGTGACCTAAACGTCTCTTTCGATCCTATACTCAATGTATTTTTGTTTTGTTACTGATTGTATGAATAAATAGGTCCGTATATTAAGGTTAACTGTTGGTAATGTGAAGTTCTTATCTTCCGCGGATGGGATCCGTGACATCGTGAACTATATTCTATCACAGACACGAACTTTGAATGGAAGATTTCATAACTCTCACCCCTTTTTTCCTGGTATCCAGTACGAGTGAACGGACGTTCAGTGTATATTATACTTGTCAGTCCATAGACGTGTTTATAAAGGAGTCCGGTGAACGAGTAAGGTCTGTAGACTTTCAAGTCAATACACGTACGTATCGATATGTCTTATGTGTATATGGTTTCTTAAAACGTAATATAATTTTTATGAAACAATAGGGACCTCATAAACACTGAAAAAAGGGATGTTGACCCCAGTGTAACTCATTATCTCTTTTTGTGTAACCTTTCACCGAATTACTGGTAACTATCGTAAGAGTCCCAGTGGGGTGTCCCGACGGGATGTACGGACACGGGATTCGTTTCCCTACTCGTCCTGTACGTCGGACGGGAGTAGACGAGTGGTTGGTTCGCGGGACAATGGTTTCTCCTAAAAAGATTGAGTACTCTTAAAAGACATGGGATTTGTCGTATTGACCCATACAAAAGGTCAACGTCTTTATAGACCTCAGACGATTGGTTGTATTGATGACAAGTCTTTTTTTCAGGGGTTTACCTCAGTATATACGATTCGAGGTATAATAGTTTTACTCCGAATTGAATCTGGTGAATTAGAATTTGGTGAGTCAGTCTAAAGTGGACTGACCGTGTTCAATCCAAGGACTGGCTCGGGACGGTAGGGACTCTCCTTTCATTGGAACGTTATTGGATTAAAACAACAGGTAATATTGAAGGGACAAAGACGAGGGAAGATTGATATTTTCAGAAAGTAAAAGATGTCGAAGAAAGACGGAGGATCTAACCTACGACGGGTTACGCTTAGTTAGAAACGAGTTTATTTGAGAATGTAAATTATATGGAGTCGAATAAACAATTATGTATAAACAATTAATATACACATATATACATGGGTATGTGCATATATACATACATACAATAAAGTAACAGTGTGGTCACCATTTCTTAGGTGGACGGTTACATCCTCTGCATTCTCCAAATCCAAGTTAGGGACCCAGCCCTTCTAGGGGACCTCATCTTTTACCGTTGGGTGAGGTCACAGGAACGGATCTTTAAAAGTTCCCGTCTCCTTAGATCGTCCAATATCAGGTACCCTAGTGTCTCTCAGTCTGTGTTGACTCGCACGTGTGTGTGTATATGTGTGTGTAATTTTAAGACCTTACTTACACTATTGTACCTCGAGTAGTAGATCGTAAATCGTCCTAGAGATGTTTATCGAGGACCCAGATTTAATAACTTGATTCCTTCTCGTTTCTCTTCTAGGTAGTTCATCTCCACTACTTCTACCCCCCTTTTTTTCTCTCTACTCAGTTATGTTCCATTTTTCTTTTTACCTTATTTACAGTTACCTGTTGTGTCACGTCCCTCCTGTTCTAACCGTCCTGAACTGGGTGTGTTCCAATAGAAATCGAAAGTAAGGTAATTGGGCTCCCCGATTCGTTAAATCCACTAAATTTGCATCTCACAATCTCTCCGGTCTCAGTACCCAAGTAGGCATACACTCAGTGAGACGAAGACAAGGTTCCGGTATGTAAAACACGAATTGAGTTTAATCGTAGAACGTATACGAAGGTTGATCAGTGTTCCCTCCGGTCTCGTGTCCCCACCTAGATGTCTTTAGGTAGTAGTAATGACGTATGTTTATATAGAGAGTTCCATAGACAAGAGGGATGTTGTCAGGAAGTCCTAGTTCAAGTGGACCTTCACTTTCGTGTAATAAGTCAGGTCTGTCGGGGTTGAACTCCCGTCGGGGCCCAATGTGTCGCTGGGGTAGTTGGACGCAGCACCGAGACCAAGGATCCTACTCTTTTTTCCCGAAACGGAGTCCAGGAGTCGTAAACACATAAAGATAGCTCAAATAATAGTACTCAGGGTTCGTAAAAACAACGGGGTGCCCTGTCAATCTGTTTGTTCGGAACTTTTAATATGATTTTAACTCTTCTTTTACAAAAGTTAACGAGTTTGTCTGTGGGAAGTTTTAATTTATAAGTGTAAGTAACAGAAAAAGGGTTTGAGGGCGTCACTAACCAAATACAATGTTTGATTACAGGGACGTCATAATTCATTTGGTTCGTCGAACCCATGATATTGTTGTTATTAGTGATCGAAACGAAGAAATAATCACCAAAATATCTCTTTGACGTAAAAAAAAAAAAAGTACTGTTTCAAACGAAGTCCGAGGTGAGAATGTATGGTTCGAAGTCAAACACCACTTTGAATTGTCAGAGTAATATTTGGGAGTTTACAACCCTTAATCCTACCTTTACGACTGTGTTGTAATTGGGGTCAACCGTGACGTCGTTCCGAAAATTTATACAACTGAGAGGGGACACTTCAGTCAGAGCTCTCCGATACTGAAACACTAACATTCGACGTTTTCACTTTGAGTGGTCGTCACTTTTGGTACGATTCCCGACCTCTGGAACCTGAAGATTGAGTTCCGTAAATGACAACTGATTCTGTGTAAACTTTTTCGTGAACGGGATAAACAATGAGTTAATAGTCTCCTTTCTCTCTTTATGTGTCTAAAGTAAATTCCTTATTGAAACGCTGAAGAGAATTGTCTCTCTTTCCTCCTATTTTGTCTTACCACACTAAAGACTGCGTGTCTCCAGTTGTCGATTTGTTTCAGCCAGACAAATTAAAACATAAAATAAACGTTCAAGTCTACACTTACTCACTTTCCTTCCTTAACGGACCCTTCACTGATAATCCATTGTTACGATCTTAGAGGAATGATTACGGAGTTGGGTTTCCTACCAGTAAAGTTTCCGATCTTATACACATAACAATTCCTTTTCCTTTTACGTTTTCAAATTTTTTTTTTAATTTAGTTAAGGTCCTTCAGAGTATCTACGGTAAAGAGATTTGAAAGAAGGATACAGTATTAGGTTACAGTATTAGGTACAGTGGTCGGAGAAAGTCCGTGTAGAAACCAGGGGTCTGACCTGACTCGTTGCTTTGTGTTCCGTACAGCATATAGTCCAAATCCCCAGAGGGTGCGATGTGGGGTTTATTCGAATAAGTCGTTTCTGTTGATGTAGAGGAAATAAACTAAAAAGTTAAGTACGACAGAAGGTTATTAGCTTTGGTGGTGCGGGTTTTCCTCAGAACTTATGAGTCCCTCATTTTAAACGAATTTTTGTCCCTCCTTTTCGTTCAGGTGTATATAAATAAAATTACGTTCAAGACATGCGAGGAGTCCCTTGTTAGATGGTGAACTTATCGAAATCGATGGTGGAAAATACTCATTCAGAGTAAGATTAGAGATCTGATGAGAGGATTTCATGTAGTGGATACCAATATAAGTATGGAGGTGAATGTCTATTCTGTCCTTAGATTCGTAGTCGTACGGGTTTGCTCTTGAGTGTCGGAACGGTGGATGGGTGGGAGGTTCCTTTCGTACAATTCGTGTCCGGATCGGGTACGTAGCGTTTCAAGGAAGTAGGAGAGGTGGAACCCGAGACGAGGGATTACGGTCGTTACAAGGAGGTTAGTTAATGTGGGATTTATTTATTTATTTATTTTAGTCGGAGGAGACAGGTTGTTAGATCGAGTTAGTGAGGTGTACGTATGGAGGTTTCACTGGGACTAGATACAGAGATTTAGGTCATCTGTAAACTGAAAAAAGTAGAAGACAGACGTCAACCACAGAGGAAATTACGAGAAAAGGGAACTGAAAATATCGTTGTGTCAGGGGGCTAAAAAGAATGGAAGGAAAGTAAGGACTCAGAATCATACCAAATCCTCGAGTAGGGGAGGATGGACCGGTACTTTACAACAAGTCACTGTGACCGGGTCTTCGGAAAAAGGAAGGAATCAAAGACGAGAAAGGGATCAGTCAGAGTAGGTAGTAAAGTCAATGGTAGATATGTAAGCATACAAGTCAGTGAGTCGGCACAGACTGAGAGACGTGGGGGATCCCTGACGTCGGACGGTCCGAGGAGGTAGGTACCCTAAAAAGTCCGTTCTCATGACCTCGTCCAACGGCAAAGGACGAGGTCCCCTAGAAGGGTTGGGTCCCTATCTTAGGTGTGGAGAACTCAGACGACGTAACCGTCCACCCTAAGAAATAGTGATCACGGTGGACCCTTTAGGTAGATTTGTGAACATTTTGGAGTCTAAACATAGGGGGTTGGTCTGGAGACGAGACTTGAGGTTTCGACATGTAGGTTGATGTGGGGGACTCTAGGTAGTTCCCTCACGTCGGTTTCCCAGAGTAGTAGAGGGTGGGTGTAGTACCGGTGGAGACGAGGGGTAGGGTGGGGGTTTCGAATCAGTCGAGGAGGAGCTAACCGTCTACCTGGTGGTAGTTAGGTCCACAGGTCCTGAAGGGGTCGTCAGATCACCAATTCTCAGACGGACGGTTGCGTCCCCTGTACCCGAGCTAGGGACCAGGTCCTTCTAAGGTGTACGGTGCCTTGTTGATTCGGACACGTGGTGTAGGTGACTTCGGGTGTGCGGGATCTCGGGCACGAGACGTTTTCGTTACTCTTCTGATGTGTGGTGTTCATCTCTCATCGGGGTGAGTGACGTTGATCTCTTTCGGACACGTGTCGTCACTTGTGCGTCACGTCGGTTTTTGTTTAAAATTTTTTAAAGCCACAGGCACAATTTATGGAACTCTACAGGGGAGGGTTTCCGTTAGGTAGTGTTCTAAGATAACTGAGAGAGTCGAACAAGTGGTCATTTTGAGCACCATGGATCCTGTCGTGAATCACGTTTATTCATGTGTTATTTATATATAATTTATTTGTTCACTTACGGAAGATCTTTAACAGTTGATGAACACCTGTCTAGTAAGGGGTATAGTAAAAGATACTACAAGGAAGATGTTTTTGTGGGGTGACGTGAAGTTTTCGAACGTTTATAAATGAACTTAAGAGTCGGTTTTTACTGTGAAAGAATCCTACCAAAGGGAGTCGGAGGGGCCCTGGGTGTAATCCGAGAAAAAGGAGACGATGTCCCATGACGTATGTGTCGTGGTACCGTTGTTGTAGCGACGGAGCGTTATTGTTGTACTTCTGTAAGAAGGAAGGAAACGTAGACTTGTGTACTGTTTACCCGTCCTAGTTGATAAAAGTTTGCTAAAGTAGTCATCTAATTTGAGACAGAAGTAGGTAGGGAGGACAAGAGGGGTCTTTCCCCTTCCGTCCTTTTTTTTTTTGTATAAATGCTCTTTTTCCTTACCGGTTGGGAGTACACAAGAGTACCGACGCCCTTTGGTCTGTCAGGACAGATAAGGGTAAGTAGATAATTATTACGGCCGACCAAATAAGAAAGGTAAAGGGTTTATGTCACTTCCCTGGTCGTCCTCTCCGGACGTGTAGTCAGTCGGTGAAGGACGCTCTACCACCGGTTTCGGAAAGTCCATTCCTAGTTGTGACGTCTCCATGCAAGAGGACTGACACCCTTTTCGACGATCGTTTTCTAATATATGTGTTTCGATAGGCTTGGTGTTCCAACCTTCTCTTAGTTTTATTCGGTTTCGAATTAATCCCGACTTCTAAAGGGCAGACCCTAGGTGCAATCCCTGATTCGAAGGTTTCGGTAGTGGTTCCTCCGCTGATGTACAGGTCATCCTGTTCGGCCACTCTTGTCTCCGTCTCGACCCCAAAAAACGACAAAAAAAAAGAAAAAGAGAAAATTAAAAAGTGTATTAGGGTCGTAAGTACACGTACACAAAAAAGGATTTGAGTCGAGGTCCGAGGGTCGAAGCGAGGGATTGCGTAGGAGAGGGGAAGATATTTAATTCAATTGTTCCTTAAAAAATTTTCTCCTCTAAGAGAATTTCCCAGACAATAAGACTTCAATTACCGAGACTGTACAGCGGTCCGGTTTGTCAGGGTCCGTCGTTATTGAGAACGTTGCCGAGGTTTTGAGTCGGAGTTTACAGTGGCTCAGGATGGGACTCGAAAGAAGGGGAAACTAATAGTGACCAACGGAAGGAAGGAGGGGCTTGTAAAGTCTCGCTTGAGTTTACGTAGTTCCTCTGGTCAATTCCTACACTTCTAACTCTTTGTGTAAGTCAGAAGTACAATACTAGAACGGAAAAGGAAGGGTGTCGAACAGAGGTTCTCTTTTTCCTGTTCACATTTAAACTACAGTGTGTCTTGTTTTGTTTTGTGTAGATTCTGTCGCCCCCTCCCCCTGAGAAGATTTACGGTCACGTCAGTAGATTATGATTATGTGAGTGACGTTCCTAATCCAGTATACACACTTCCCAAGTACCAAAAATGTACTCTTTACTCACCTGCACATGCATTACTTCGTTAGTTCGAAGTTCCTTAACGAAGTTGAGTGGACGGACTTGATTGTTGGTCACTCTACTATTAGTTTTATATTTTTACGTGTGGTTTAATGTCGTCTTGGTTCAAAGTTGTGTGTATTACCCATGTTCTCGTCTTATTTAGACCTCCGCGAATAAAGTCAGGAATTCGGAATTTACTTTTTCCACTAATTTGTGCACGAAGGTTTAGTCGAGTAGGACTTTTATATTAAAAAATTGTTTGTAGTAAAAGACCTATTTTTACCCAGGTTTACGGACACAGGTATTAAACTGGATCTTTACACCCGATTACACGGTTTTAAAGTCGTAAAGATAAGGTTTTGCTACCCATTTCCTTTCCTTCTTTACTGCTTTTCGGTATTTTCAACATAAATGAAGAAGACTACCTAACACCGAATAACTTGGTCGTTGTTAAAAGTTTGTTAAATAGTCACATGAGGTTAGACAGTGGATTATCGGTGTCCAAGGTTTTACTTTCTATATTACTATTCTGTCCACCTTCGTCTGAATGTACTTCCCCTCTGTGGATTTCTTCCCTTAAAGAATGATTCCTACACCCTCTATTTCCTAATGTGGAACTTTTTCGTCGTGTGTACGATAAGACGAATCAGACCCGACGGGAAGAGGTACGCATTGAGATCTTGGGATAAATGTCCCTTAAAATTACACAAGTTCTTTAAAAGTGTATAAATAGAGTAAACTAGGGTATCGTTAGGGTGAAGTGTCCATTCTTTTGACTCCAAGTCCGTTCACTGAAAGGGTTTTGTTATGTTCATTGTTCACTGGTCTCTTGGTGTCGTGGATAGAAGACTAAGGACTCATTATCCAAGTTAAAAATAGTAATTGAAATTTAAATGTTATTCTCCTTATTTTCAACGTCCTTGTACTTGTGGATCACTTAAACGTTGATAGGTTCAGTCCTTATGGTGTCCGTTTCAATGTGTGTTCATTCACGTCTCGATCACTCGAACGAAGCACTAATTATTGACTCACTTTAAAAGGTAGAAAACCTAGATCGAGGTGTTGGATGACGTAAAGGATTGTAGTGTTTATAAACAGATCCGGAACCCTCTCTCAAATAAGACAGGGACTTAAACACTACACTGACCGACAATAAAGTTGACTTTTGTATGAATGGCCTCATGTCACGCAAGGAATGGTTAAGTAGAACGGTACTCCACTTTTACGGGGTCGTGAGTTACTTTTCTTACCAGACCATTATAAATTATACTTGTGTCCGTAAAGAGTAGGTCCCGTTAAGTAACACGTGTGTAGTAATTCCTAGTTTCGTGTCCGTTTCGTTTCTTACCTTTTCCTTAAGCTTTTGTAGTTTCAATTAATATAAACCAGCAGGGTTATCGACAATGAACAAGTTAATTCTACGACGAAACCGATTAGAATTCGGTTCGACACGAAGAGTTTTTCGGGTTCGTTATTTTCGTCTTCAGTTTTGTAGAGTTCGACTTCTAAGGGGAGGGGGAGGGTACTCAAGAGGCGTAAATGATCCCGGAGGTCTCAGAGATCGTTGCACGTTGACAGATAATAAGTGAGGAGTGGTGGGGTCGGTCTTCCCGATAGGTTGTGGGTCGGGGGCCCGTCCAGGAGTCTGTCCACAAGGTACTTCAGTGATATCGACCCGAGAAGTGGGTAGGATACGAAATTTTTTTCTTTTTCTTTTGGGTGTGTCTGCTTCCTCAAGTTTTGTTTTGGTACTCGGACGAGACAACTTTACAGACTCTAATGTCTAATAAATAACCCCTAATTTTTTTTTGGTTGGGAGGAGTGGAGAGTCAGGACGAAAGAGATCGGGACAGGGTACGTGTTCGTGTCCTAGACAGTGATTATGTCACAAAAGACGAGGTACTGGGGGTGAAGGTTTGAGGTTCCCGTTCTTATAAGTATCTACTTAGGTGAGTCACACGATAGATTTCCGATTTCTCAAGGACTCCTTTGGTCCGAGGGTGTGTTAACGTGCGTCACACTTTTCTCTTCTCCAGTGTGTCCTCAACAGACGTCATTTTTGACCTTCCTCCTTTTTGTCAAGCTTCCAGTGACCGTCGTTATTGCGAAATCGTAAAGAGTTCATTAAGGAAAAGAAGGTAAGCGTGTAATAAAAGTACCTCACCTTAGTGTAAAACAGTTCATAAGTAACACGTGGTCCTTGACTTACCTCCGAAATCTTTATAACAGGCTCCGTCCCTTAAGGGACCATCGAGTCAGCCATTTCTTAGATGGACGTCACGTCCTCTGGGCCCAAGCTGGGGACCCAACCCTTCTAGGAGACCTCTTCCTTTACCGTTGGGTGAGGCCATAAGAACGGACCTGTTAGGGTACCTGTACCTGTTCTACAGGGTAGAATTCTGTTACCCCAGCGTTCTCAGCCTGTGTTGAATCGCTAATTTGGTGGTGGCCGAAAGGGTGCTCGGACGTTCTGTCTCCGTCTTAGATTTAAAACACGACCTTAAGTTGTTCGCAGATTGAGGTTTCCGTCGTCGTCCTTAAAGTCCGTCCTGACTAAGAGATCCACTGGGTACTTGAAGAGGACTTTTACGTTGAAGGAACTTAGGTGTGTAGACCTCATTCAAGGTGGTCGAAGGTTCTACCGGTTGTGTGGTCAAGGTAAACATACGTGTTAAGAAGATTATCGACTCGGGTCGAGAAGGAAACGGGATGCCGAGATTCAAGAATACTGAACAGTGTAGTCACGTTTCTCGTATGAACAGAGAAGGGACCCAGAGAAGTTCGGGAAGTTAAATTAAAATTTTTTACGTTGTGCTAGATTACGTTCTCAAAGAATTTCATAAAGTTGGTTAAGAGTACTGGATCGGTAGGAGGATTTAGTTTCATTTAATCAAGAGGGATAGTCCGAAGTTGATTCGTTAGGGGGAAGTTTACCCGTTACCACTTCCGATTCGTATCTCTTTTTCAAGTCTTAGAATCAGTGAGAGAGGTAGTGTAGTACGTCCCTTAGACTGAACGTTTCTAGGGGGTACTTGAGAGAAATGTCTACTACATTACCTTCGACCCGTGTGGTTGAAAGAAAAAACTGAATTTAGTTGACTCCTTTGACGAAAAAGGGGAGAACAACGTCCACGGGTTACAGTCTGTTCCTTTGAGTCAAAAAGGCACTAATGAATTTTGGGGAACTTAAGGAATGATTATCCAAAAGTTCGGACAAGGGGACGACTTTCGGAGCCCCTCTGACATACGGATGTCATCTCTCCTACAGAAAGTGTATAATCTTTTGACTCTGGGAATGTCTTTGAGGAGCAACTTGATAGTGTTTCCCACGTTGATAGGATATAAGGTAAAATCCTGAAGGTCGTCATAAAGATAACACTTGGGAGAAGGTTCTGGGTGTGGACGATGAAATGTTCTCTTCTAAGATGTGGTTAGAGTAAAATTTTTAGTGGGTCTTGACTTTAAAGTCGGGGGGAGTGTGTGTGTACGACTTGTGAGTTCCGTAGACTGAACCAATGGGTCTTTCGTAGGACCAGTCTCACAAATTCACGTAGTCACCCATGGTAGAACGACTCGAGTCAACGAGGAAAGATAGATGTCTCCAAAAGGAACGTTTGTGTGTGGTCATACAATTTCAAACCATCTATGTCACGTAGGGTGATCTCTCGTCCGGGTGTCTCCTTTACTCGTATGTCGAAGAGGTAGATGTTGGAATTAAGAAGGGAGATAAGTGTCGTGATGACGCCAGGTCTTCTTCTATATTTTTAGTTGGTGATGGAATTCTGTTCCCAGTCGTGAGTTGATCCTTATTATGTGGTCACGAAGAGTTTAACGTTACATAAACTCAGTGGACTCACCACGGACAATTTTTACTAAAGTTTCAAGAAGGGGGCACCAAAGACTAAGTCGTCCAGGTGTCCATTTTGGACTTGAAGATCGTGAAAATAGTTCCCGGGGACCACTAGTCTACGACTACCAGGGTCCTGGTGGGGAGCTCTTTGGGGTCGTTCTCCCCGTTCATGTCTCTTACTCTTTGCCTCAACTCAGTCCGGAGACCTTAAGACTTCACCAAAATCGACAACAAATATCAGACAAGGTGACGAGGTCAACTTTCGGACGAGTCAATTTTTAAGTGGGTTGTGTGGGGTCTGTCTTCAGTCTGTACTTTCGGGACTATTGTGATTACCACCACTTCCCCGAAAGAATTTTATCCATGGAACAAACACGGATCGACAGAAGAAAGTTCTAAATAGCTCTCCAAGTCGGAGAACCGAAAGAAACGCAACTTCGTTCGAGAGTAGAAACCAATGAAAGTACCCCTTCTTGTAAGGGATCACGGTAGTTTTTAGAGAGGTCAAGTAGAAAGTAAGAAAAGAAAACATTCTAAAGATGTAATTCATGTCAATATGATCAAATATAAAATTCATGGTGTAAGTAAACACACACACACACACACACACACACACACAAATCCACTTGGAATATGTTTGTACTTCATCTTTTTACGATTACTCCATGACTATTCTATCTGAGTTTGAGGGGTGTTCATGTATATGTGTCCGTGATTTCACTCCTAGAGTTACCCAAATTTTCTTTTCTTGAACCTTCGTCTGATTCTGTAGTTATTTCGGTCTCGTTGACCTCGTGTTCTTCAGATTCACTATATTTTCATAAAAATTCTCCCTAATCGAGACGGATAATTTGTAAATAAGTTGTCTGGAAAACACTTTCACGACAGTTTTCGTCCTTACCTTTATCTTGGGTCCTGAGGTTTTAAGGGTCGAGAGCAGTTATTTAGTCCGTTAAAGGGAGGTGTTAGGATTTATCGACGTTACGAGACCAATAAAAGATTGTATACCGAGTTTATAAATATAAAATTCACGGAAGTCGAATACCAGGTGTAATATTTGTAAGTAATTGTAAATACGTTGAAGAATTCATTGAGATTGAGGTTCCAGTCTGGTTTGTATGTAAACTTGTTTTATTTGTAAGGGTTAGTATCCGTTTTTACCAAGGTCACAAATGGACTATTAGACTGTGGGTGTGAATGACGGAAGGAAGGAGGTTTTATTACAAGAAATCCTCAAACAGGAGGTCGTCTTATGCTTCTATCACAAACTCCGGTCTTTCTCTTTTCATGTCCAAGGTTTCTATGGTTCGAATCTTGGATTGTAAATTTATATTCCCTTTAGACATAGAGTAAGTAACCAACACTAAGTACTTTAGTATAATTGACTAAGTTGTTTAGGAACACATAAAAGGCCGTGCCAAGGTCAGGTTTGCCTATCCAAGGTTCAAAAGCAGTATCTCACGAATATAGGATCATCTGACTGTTGTCTGGGTCAGTTTATAAATTATACTGTTTATCGAAATTCACGGTTCTTCCTTTTGTTCTACCTTATTCCGCCCACCTTTCACTGTTTCCTAATCCCCTTCTTAAGACGATAAAATTCATCCACTCCGTCTTTCTCTTAAATTTAGTGTAACCGATTTAAACTATTCTTACTACAATTGAGGTGAGAGGTGTGAGTATTAATGCCCAGTCATACTTTGTACCTTCCGACAAAATTCGTGCACTTAATTATTGATGGATCCTTAATATCCCTTCCTTTGTTTGTACTCTCCTTTCTTTGTCAAACCTGACCTTGTTACGGCTCACTATGTGTTCCTAGACAACTTAGTTAATCATTTACACTAAGGCACTTAATGTTGGTTGGTTGCTCTATCTAAGAGGATTATTAATTTAAAGTCCAAGACTCGAACCACAGAAACCTTGACACGAAAAGAAAAGATAAAGGAATCAACTGAGAGCTCCTTTCTTTATCTCCGTACAGGAGGGACACCGGGAGGAGTACACTCGACTGGTTCTGGTAAGTGTTCCGACTGAATTTGCGTTTCCCGACGTGTGTTTCCTGAAGGGACCACCGACTTAGCCATTTCTTAGACAGACGTTACGTCCTCTGGGTCCAAGTCGGGGACCCAGTCCTTCTAGGGGACCCCTTCCTTTATCGTTGGGTGAAGTCATAAGAACGGACCCTTTAGGGAGGTTCCTTTCGATAACAACTTAAGGAACCTCAAGAAAAAGATCCCGTTGACTTATATTATTGAAAGTGGTAGTCTACCCGTTCATCGGATTCATTATTCTAAAATCTTTCCAATATAGTAACGTTAATACTGGTCTATGTATACGTAAATAAGAATTATTTCTTCCCTGTTCGAAGTTTCTTTAAGAATAACATTAAGAATAAATTTTGTACACACGAGTTAGCGGAGTCAACACAGACTGAGGTACGCTGGGGTACCTGACATCGGGTAGCCCGGGGAGACGGGTACCCTAAAGGGTCCGTTCTTATGACCTCATCCAACAGCAAAGGAGGAGGTCTCCTAGAAAGACTCGGTCCCTAACTTGGGTGTAGAGGGTGCCAAGGACGTGACGTCCGTCTAAGAAATGACGACTCGGTGAATGTTCGTGTAAAAAAAATTCTATGATTATAGAATGTAATTTTAAGTCATTTCTAGACTGATATTTTTTTATTTATTTATTTTAAGTCCTACATTTTGACGGAATCTTCAAAAAATTCTCACTTTATTTGGAAAGATAAATTCTCTTTTATTTATAACCTTCTCAGGTTGTCATGTCCTTTTAGTATTGGATGAAGTCTAATGTCCTTAAATTTTTCAGTAGCGAAAGATCATTGACCTTAATATGAAACCAATGTTACAGGTAGTGAGGGCGAAAAGTAGACTTTAACCAGGAATTTTTGACATTACTTAATTTGTTATATGGTGGGTGTATTAGTTGATATTTTTATATGACATTGACTTACTGAGTAAAATGAAGGAAGGAGTAAAAAGGTATTACGTAAACTGGGAAAAAGACTGTGGATTAGATTAGTGACCGACCCAATGGTAATTTAGTTCTAAGAGGACCAACACGAACGACTTCAGTAACGTAACCAAGGGGGTTTCAAGTACCTATTAAAATATTTACAGTGGATGGTGTTGATTTAAAAAGTTTTGCATGCGGTATCAAGTTAAGTACGGAAACACAAGGTTCTCGTTCCACTACTATTATGTACCGTAAATTTCTTTGGAATTTAAAAAAAGGTCACAATAGGCTGTCAACGTGCATAAAAATCTGTTCAAAAGTTTGAAGTGTGTCGTGATGAAAATAATGATAGAGGAGGTGGTAGTGAAGATTTTGACTTTCAGACTTCTCGTATATTTTTGGTGTTACTCCATGGTGAAGTGTGGTCAGTCTTACCGACGCTAGGTTTTTAGACGTTCGTTATTTACGACCTCTCCCACACCTCTTTTCCCTTGGGAGGATGTGACAACCACCCTTACGTTTGATCATGTTGGTGATACCTTTTGTTCACACCTCTAAGGAATTTTTTAACGTTTATCTTGACGGTATACTGGGTCGTTAGGGTGACGACCCGTATGTGTGACTCCTTTGGTCTTAACTTTCTCTGTGTACATGGGGTTACAAGTAGCGTCGTGACAAATATTATCGGTCCTGTACCTTTGTTGGATCTACAGGTAGTCGTCTACTTACCTATTCTTTCGACACCATGTATATGTGTTACCTCATAATGAGTCGGCAATTTTTCTTAAGTAAACTTAGTCAAGACTACTCTACCTACTTTGACCTCGGCTAATATGTCTCACTTCATTCGGTCTTTCTTTTTGTGGTTATCTCATATGACTGTGTATATATACCTTAAATCTTTCTACCGTTACTACTGGGACATACGTTCTGGCGTTTTTTCTGTGTCTACACATATCGCCTGAAAACCTGAGTCTCCCTCTCCCTCTCCCACCCCACTAAACCCTCTTACCGTAACTTTGTACATATGATAGTATTCTTAGCTTAGTGGTCAGATACAGGCTACGTCCTATGTCGTACGAACCCCGACCACGTGCCCCTACTGGGTCTCCCTACAGCACCCCTCCCTCCACCCTCCCCCCAAGTACAAACCCTAGCGTACATGTGGTCACCACCTAAGTACAGTTACATACCGTTAACATTTGGTTATGTCATAATATTTCATTTTATTTCATTTTTATTTTTCAAATTTTTTTTTAAGGGTTTCGTAAAAGTGTAAATGGAGTAGACTAGGAGTGTTGTCGGAACTCGGAAAAATTAATAGGATTTAGTGTTTTTATTCAACGGGTTCGACTCTAGTTCCCATTTCTTAACGATTGACCGAAGACCGAAGCAGTTCAGAATCCGACCAACACTGATTATTGTATAAAATGTTATTTCATTAAAACGACGATTCGTCTGGGAGTGACCGGAAAAGAGACCTGAAGAGCTAAATATCCACCCCTATGGTCGATGGGACACAGATGACACATGTCTTAATAGGTTGTAGTAATAAATTTCCGTCTACAAGTCTGTCAAATGGTAGTTGTGGTCAATCGTTGAAGTAAACTTAGACACAATACCTATTTCTCTCCCTGGGTTAGAAAGTAAGTTCCAGTGTCAATAATTGTGAGGTACGGGTTTGGATCCAGAGAGACCGAAGAAATGTTCCGAGTACATCGACTACTAATTTCTGTTCTCACCCCGAAGGGGTCGCCAGGTCACCAATTCTTAGGTGGTGAAACTTTACGTCCCCTGTGACCATGCGAGGGACTAGGCTCTTCTAGCGTGTACGCCACGTCGTTGATCCGGGCACGTGGTGTTGGGACCTCGGACCCTTGGTGTTGGTGACTCGGACACACGTCGTTGATGACTTCGCGTGCACGGGCTCTCGACCGCAAGGAGTTGCCTTCTTCGGTGGTGTTACTCTTCAGGTACGTGACGGTTGATCTCGTCGGGGCCGAGCGGCGTTGATCTCTTTCGGGCACGGGTCGTTGTTTCTGGGTCTTTATTTATGTTCTCACCCCCATTTTATGCTGGAGTCCGTTCCGAAGTTGACCGTTCGTCTTAGTAATAAGTAGAAATTTTGATCTTAAATTTACTCATTCTAGTCTTTTGAGGATTTCGTTGAGGTAAAATTGAAAATCATCGAAAGGAATCAGTGGTAATAGTCTGATTTACTTCACTCTAATAACGACTAATTAAAAATCGTCGAAGAACGGATGGTTTGTTTTAATTTTAGTGTACTTTTTTTTTTTCACACAGCTCTCAAGGGGAGGGGAGGTGGGTCCTTTGTCACTAGTAAACTGGAATAAGACTTATTTACTGAAAAAGAGAAGGTCCGACGCGAAAAACGAAATCTGTACTCTTCCCCCTCATATTAAATTATATATTTACATTATCGTTAAATGTAAACATATCGCGAAATGGTGAATGTTTACGTAATGTAATAAGAAAAACTAGGAACATTTGAGTAACATCATCATACCCTTAATAATGGGTAAAAGTGCTTTTTAATTCACCTCCGGGTCTCTCCAATTCATTAAACGGGTTAAAACGGTCTTGTTCCGTCTTGTTCCAATGTTTGGGTCCAGGAAAACAATTCAGAACCCGAGAATAATAAACCAGTCTTTTAGTAGTAGATTCCTTTTTGTAAGACGACTGGGGATATACAGATACAGTGAGATGTCATTTAAGTAATGGTTCATGTGAGCTTTCCAAAAGAGACTGACATCTAACGAAGAAAGAATAGGGAGGTAGTTCTATTGACTGTCTTCGGTTGTGATGTCTTGACACGTTTCTCTCTCCTCGTGGTTTCAGGTTCAAGATGGTTTTTTTTCTTTTTTTTTTTAACCAGGTGTTCTGGATAAATTCCTTAGGTAAATATACAAAGTCTTAATTGGATCAGTTTCTTCACTCCAGATGATGGGTCCGAGTAGTCTCTTTTCCTTGTCGCTTGTCTTCTAGACTTCGTCTTCCCCTTCCCACCTCTCGTACCTTGGGCTCCACCGTTCGGGTTCGGTAACTGTCCTCTTAATATTCTCGGAATTTTTCGAGGGTCAAGAAAGGTGGGTCAACGACCTTTTGTAGGTAAATATAGACAATTCACTAAGGTAAATAAATGGATGAATAGATCACTGATTTTCGTAGAGTTGGGTTCACTCTAGAAAGGAACCCTATAAAAGAATTTACAAGAACTTTCGATGAACCCGACGCAAAACAAATCAGACAGAAAATTCGTGTCTTAAAAAAAAAATTAAGTTGATCTTTTTGACCCATTTTCCGTAGTTGTCTGTAAAGTGGTTTCTCTTGCAATAGCTACCGTTTATTCGTGTCCCTCTCAGAGTTGTAGTAATCAATGGTCTCTTTGTTTTCAATTTAGATTCCTCTAGAATGACGTATGGACAGTCACCACTATTATTTTTGGTGGTGGTGGTTTACGACCACTCCTACGTCTTTCTGCTCTAGTGATCATGAACCGACCTCCTCTTATTTAACCATATCGATGAGACCTTTTACCGAATTGTCAAAGAAAATTTTGATTTGTACGTTAATGGTATACTGGGTCGTTAAAGTCAGAACCCGTTCACAGGGTCTCTTTACTCTTGACCACAAGTGTATTTTGGACATGTGTTTACAAGTTTCGTCGAAGTGAGCATTATCGGGGTTTGACCTCTGTCGGGTCTACAGGAAGTTGTCCACTTACCGATTTGATACCATACGTATATGGTACCCTTATGATAAGGTGTTATCTTTCGTTGTTCAATCAGCACGTACGTTGTTGGACCTACCTAGAGGACCCTCAATACTACTCAGTTTTCTCGGTTAGGTTTTTCTAATACTTCATATACTAATGGAAAGACCCTTCGAAAATCTTTACCACTCGGTTAATTCCCGGTCCCTATCCCCTCCTGACCACCCTCCCTCTCTCCACAGCGATAATTGTTCCAGTTATTCTTCCTGGGAACACAACGAGTCGTAGAAATGACACCGTCACCTATGTGTTTGGGTATGTACACTATTTTGACATATGTTGATTTATACGTTTGTAGACTCATATCCGATTTGATGTCCATATTGGTTCTGACCATCTGACGTAGTTATAGGATCAATATTGTATGATATGAAGCCGTTTTACGATGGTAAGTCCTTTGACTAATTTCCAAAATAATAAATTGTTGACGTACACTTAGATATTAATAGAGTCATTTTTAAAGTTAATTTTTTGTCCAGTCACTGTTCATAAACGATTGAATCGGTAGAGTTTTATAAAATGGGAGGAAGAAGCTTTGTCGTGGTAAAAACAAAGTGAGGGTTAGTGAGGATCAAAAGTAATATCATATAATACTTTTACTAAGTAATGTTAATACGAATGTTCACTTTCTTCGGAATTTGGTTGTTGGACGCAACAAAACGTACTTCGAAGTAAACGCACTTCGATGTCCTCTCCGCTTACATTGGAGGTCTCCTTTCTCAATTTCAGTCTCCCTACCAATGGACGACTCATGTAGTCCGTCATCCACTGGACTTTCCTTGTCCTCTTGATCGACCCCACTAGTACAAGGTCCAGAAGTATCCTCAGGTTCAATGTGTTCGCACACATGAACAGTTTTTAGTTTGTGTGGTCATTCTAAGAACGTGAAGTGACTTGCATTTGAAGTGTAATTTTTTTTTTTTTTGATATTTGTTTAACTCTACTCCAGACTTAATGATCGAAAGACAATTGAAGTGTAAGAAATCTGTCTACTAAGACACGTCACTCTGTGGCGTGGAAACTATCTAGGTCCCAGTCTGATTTCCTAATGTGTTCAAATGTTATTAGGGTCGAGTATATGTAAGAAGAGTCCCTTTCCTTTAGCGTTGTTCTCATTGGTACCTCGTTTAAGTATAATTTTTTCATAGTAATTTAGTCTGATTTAATTTAATTTTGTCTACATTAGTCCCGGGAGACTTTGATTAAAACCGATTATGAAACAAATGTACGTTATATCTACATCGTTGATGACTGGAGTCCGTGAAAGTCGACGAAAATATAATTAATGATGTACACGAAAAATATGAGGTCGAGTTTTATAGGAAATGTCCGGACTGATCGATTATAAGAGACGGTTCCATTAAGGTTTAAGGTTTACTCGGAGTCTAGGGTATCTTCCTTTTTTTCAGGATACTTTAGGTGTATGACTATAACTACATTGTAGTAACCCGACTATTATTCTCAATATCCAAAACGAAAGGAATTGGTACTAAAACCAGATAAATAAAACCATGTTAACGTACTCCCTACCACCTGACAAGAATTAATGTTAACATGGGTTATCCGGGGTTGAGAAAAGTGAATTATCCGAATGTGACGTCTTTGTACAGAAGAATTAACCGGTCTGTTCACCTCTGCGACTACTTTTAATAAGGGACTGAAATGGTTGCTAAGTACCTCTTCTATTGCACTCTTTACAGATCACGGATGATTGTAAAACCAGAATTTGAGACGAACACGAGATCCGAGGGAGTAATCAAGGCAGAATTTAATGAAAGTCTGACTACCTTGAGACAGTGGTTTTTGATACTTCTTTTACATATGACAATAAGTTACTTTACGTCCTTAATGACTCTATATGCTAAGAGTTTTATAAAGTCGATGTTTAAGACCGAACAAAACATGACAATTTTTATAATTCTGTGGATTCTAAAATCAAAGTTGAAATCCCTCTTTTCGCCCCTATTTCTTTTCGATCTCTTTTCTTCATAACTTTCAACGTGGATCTTCTCGTCTAAGGGTCCATTTCCAGTTCCTTCCTCTCTTGGTAAACAACACATGTGTAGGGCTGGGTCCCTACCTTGGATCCAGACAACGTAAAGTCCGACTAAGGAATGTTAGACTCGGTAGGTCCTTCTGGTGTTACGATAGTCTTTCCGGGGCTTCTGTTCAAAAAACCTAAATAGTCAATTCATAGTCCTCATTTTACTTTCGTCCTCGATTATATTTTTAGGTACGTGTGTCCTGGTTCCGTGTACGTTCAAGATAAATTTCCGGGTCCGAAGGGGTAAAAGGCGAGGTTCCCATGCCTTCATGGGAGAGTAGAAAATAATACACACTGATGGTTGAAATGTCCCAAAGGTGTCAACCGACGTTCGATCCAACGTCACCTCAGTTTATCTTTCAAAATGACAGATCAATAGTTTTGATAGTGTTAGGAAACCCAATTACAAGTGACTTTCTTTCGTTCGTGACTCAGCACAGGCTGAGAACGCTAGGGGACTTGACATCGGACGGTCCGAGGAGATAGGTGCCCTAAGAGACCCGTTCTTTTGACCTCACCCAACGACAAAGGAAGAGGTCCCCTTGAAGGGTTGGGTCCTTAACTTGGGCTCAGAGAGCGCCACGTCCGTCTACGTAATGGTTGACTCGATGTGCCCTTCGGGAACAAGTGACTTTTTAAGGGTTAAGTCATTAGTCCGATTACCTAAAGCCTTACTGTCTATGTGTCGAAACGGGAGAAAAGGACAGGTTTCTCCAAGGAATTGATTAAAAAAAAAAAAATATTTTTTCCATATTTTTACAGTGTATGCGTCCTAACAGAAGATCGATGGTTCGTTTTGACCTAGACGGTACAAGTCCACGATTTATTGGGGTGACACGTGGGTTCGGTGGATTCACCAGTATAGGAAGGGAATTCATCGATAAAACTATATTAAACGAAGATTCTACAATGGTGGTCAAACTTAGGAGTCGGAGTAAAGTAAGGAAAGTGACTGTAATCACCCGTGAAGTCGGGTGATTTCACGATCTGAAATACTTTCTGCGAAACACCAAAACTTGTGCGGTCTCTTATTGGTATGATTTAAGACGTTGGAGAGTAGGCCATTTGCGACTAGGTTCTTGATAAATCCCCGAAGGGGCCACCGAATCTGTCATTTCTTAGGTGCACGTTAGGCCACCGAATCTGTCATTTCTTAGGTGCACGTTACGTCCTCTGGGTCTAAGATAGGGACCCAACCCTTCTAGGAGACCTCTTCCCTTACCGTTGGGTGAGGTTACCTCTTAGGGTACCTGTCTCCTCGGACCACTAGACATCAGGTGTCCCAGTGTCTCAGTCTGTGTTGACTCGCTGAGAGAGAGAGAGAGAGAGAGTGTGTGTGTGTGTGTGTGTGTGTGTGTGTGGATAAATACAGAATTTCATTAAACTCGTTAAAGAAGGTTTATTCTCCAAATGTAACTTCTTGACCCTATAAATTTTATGCTGACACGCTACCAATGGTTGATCCTACTCTTTGGTTTCAGTCAGAGGAAAGGTTAGTTTGGGAGAGGTTTGGGGAAGGTTAAGGGGAGGGAAGAGATGTTTGTGGAGTTTTACGGGAACTGACTCAGTGTAAAAACTCTTCGTATACAGGCAAGTGTCATCCTTTCTCCTACATAACGTTAGACTTACTAAGAAAAATTTCGAGTCGTAAAGAAAAGACGACTTCTAGACAAGTCTTTAGGGAAGGAGGAATCCAACGTCTCGTAATAAGTCGGTCCCCCGGCTGTTTACGACTATAAAGTTCTTTGGATTAGAGAATTACTGACGACAGTCTCTTCTCTCGACACCTTCTCAGTAGAACTTTATTCGGAGTAGAATCCATGTCCACTCGGGTGTTTACGATGGTCCCTTAGTCCTGACGGTGGTTGTACCCTAGTTGTGTGACATAAGACCGTCGGGTGCCCGCACGACAGGCCTCTACTCGACACGGAAGGTTGTCGGTTCGAGGTGTGAGGAGAAGGTAGTGTAGTTTCATATGAGTACTAAATTTCTCTTTGGGTCCGAAGACCCCCGAGACGTGTCTCATTCAGTCTGTACACACGGAGACATATACACACAGACACACACAACTGCCTCCATTCTGTTCTACATCCATCTACCCCTGTGAGTGACTTCCGAATAACCTTCTGAATCCAAAACTGGATCTGACAGTCTTTATTGGTTATATTCAATGACTTGTCACCTTTTTCACGTTGGATCCGTCTCCCTTCTTAGACACGTTTCATTGGTTCACTTTCCCGAAGGGACCACCGAATCGTCATTTATTAGATGGACGGTTCGTCCTCTGTGCCCAAACTGGGGACCCGACCTTTCTAGGGGACCTCTACCTTTACCTTTGGGTCAGATCATAAGAACGGACCTTTTAGGGTATCCGTTCTCCTCGGACCACCCGATGTCAGGTACCCCACGTTTTCTCAGTCTATGCTGAATCTCTGATTTGTTGATGTTTTTTTTTTTTTTTTGTTCACTTTTGTGTACACACGTTTTTTGTTTGGTTTCTTCGTTCATTTAAAAGTTCTTGATACAGTTACCGTTTTCCACATTTTGTCTCCCACTCTGTTCTAAATCCCTCTCGTAATTAAGTAGACTGTGCATACTTCGTAGTCGACGTGTGTACAGTGATAAGGTTCCATGACTTCTTTTGTGCAAACTTTTTATCTATTTTCTAGAAGGAAAAGTTTCCTTTTGGACGGGATCTCAATCAAGTTTGTTCTAAGATTTGTAGTTGAGAATAACATTAAGGAAGGTTTCTGCGGGCCATCTGCAAAAGTCAAGAAATCTGTTAGACTAGACTTTCTTTGCCCATCTTAAATAAAGTCGACCTAACTCCTTTAAGAGAGGGCGAAGAAATAAAACAGTGATCGTTCTAGATTGTCCTCTTGCCATACTTGTCTTTCTGTCTCTATCCCGAAGGGACCACCATGTCACCGATTCTTAGACGGAACGGTGCCTCCCCTGTGAGCAAGCTAGGTACCAGGTCCTTATAGGGTGTACGACGCCTCGGTGATTCGGGTACGCGGGATTGATGACTCAGTCGTTCGTATCTTGGGCACGAGACGCTACTCTTCGGAGACGTGGTGCTGTTTCTCATCTGGAGCGAACAGTGTTTATCTCTTTCCCGTCGTTGTTTCTAGGTCACGTCGGTTTTTATTGATCTCTTCGAAAAATTTCTTCTTTATACCTCTGTTCAAACCATCTGTGTCAGTTAAGAGAGAAGAGACACTCGAATACTTTTCGTTGAAAGGGATCTTTCAGAATAAGGTCGAGTTGGTCGTCGATTCTTCGTAACGAGGTCCCGGAGCCTTTCACCCCTGTCTGACTGGAAACAAGAGGCGTCCGGACTCATGTCTCGGCAAGGTTTGGGTGTTGTGACCAAAAGTGTTAATTCAGACTGGACCCCCTCAGACTTCGTTTCTTTTCCAAGTTCCCGAGGTGCCCCCTGACCTTTCTTACTATTCCCTTTCCCTCCCTCCAAAAGGACGACATTTTGTTTGTGTTTATCGGTAGACGTCCCGAAAAAAAAAAAAAAAATTACAATGTTACCCAACACGAAAAAAAGAGGTATTCAGTAGAGACGAATTCATTGTTTTAGTGCATCCACTCCCGTTCTCCCGCTAAGCCTTGGTTCCTTCAAGTGACGGGTCGAGACGGATTCAACAACTACAAGTGTCAATTCCAGTTCGTGAATTGTGGGTCGTGTCCCTTCTACGGAGTACAGGTGGAGTGAGCAAGGTTCCCGACAGTCACGTCTTTCTCCCTGGGGCCCGAACCTCTTTGCCGAGACAGACTAGAGGTCTATACCGCAAGGAATACTCCTTAGGGAGTAGGAGGTGTCTCGGTCTGAGACCAAACCCAGTCTCTCTCAAGTCCTTTTTCTGTTGTCTCAGGGGTAGTAGAGTAAGGTGTTTCCTTCAGTAAGTATAGTCTTTCCGATTTGCCTGGTCCCGTCTGCTACCCTTCTGGTTTTAAACTACTTTCATACTGAAGGCCCCGGAAGGAGGTCGAGTCGTCCGGTCGAGACTCTCGACGTTCAAGTTGATTCGTACACAAGGGCCGTAACGGAAACGCCCCTCGTTAAAATGTTATGTTGAGATGTCCTATCGGGGTAACAGGTCTACCCCGGTGACTCCATGTCTTTGCAGTCACTGAGTCCTTCAAACTACAACCTCGCACAGGAACAGAAGGAAGAGGTCGCTGGCTGAAAGACCATGGCTCTCCACCGTTTCGAGGGTGTCTACTAGACTTGACGTAAAGATGGACTCTTAATGATCACTATTGTCCCCTTCGAGGGGTCACGAGACTTACAGAGGTCGAACGAAAGGTAAAAGTAAAGTCTATGTCATAATACGAGGGGGTAAGGGTTTATATGAATGACGTAGGACAGAGATACGTCCTACTGTGTCTACAGATATTTGCTAGATGTCTCACTCCGTCTTACTGAGGTTTTGAGTGACGCTTTTAGTAGATGATGACGACCCAAAGTCTCCTGTTAATGGATACTTTGTCCAAATCAAGTCAGTTAAGTCAAGTCAGCGAGTCAGTACAGGCCTCGCGGTTTCTTAACTACGAAAACTTGACACCACAACCTCTTCTGAGAACTCTCAGGGAACCTGACGTTCCTCTAGGTTGGTCAGGTAAGACTTCCTCTAGTCGGGACCCTAAAGAACCCTTCCTTTGTCCAAATAGACCAATTCTTAAGTCACAAAGAATTTAAGAGAAGAACCATGGTTCATATGACATCCAAGACTCGGTTCATAGAGACCTAAGTCGGACTTTGTAAGTGGTTCATGGGTGGTTTCTTCTTATGAAACCCACACTGACTATACAGATTCGAATGGATCCCTGCCGGAGAACACTTTAAACGGCATAAAAGAGTTTTACTTTCCGTAATGTTTATCCGTTGTTAGAGTCTACCAATAACCGTAAGTGAGAACTTGACTAAATCATTGTCTCCCAACCAACCCCCTACTGTGGTTCTTTTAACTCCTTCTTCAATTCTTCCCGTCTGTGTCTGTTCTTTATCTTTATAAGTGGACTTTGTAAGAGAATGATGTCAATGATCACTTTGGTACTGTGAGATCTCTGTAGGGGACTGGAGGACCTTTGACCCTTTTCTCTTGAGCATTCTAACATGAATGATAATACACGCAAAATCCTAACAAAAATTTTGCCCCCGCTTACCCCTCTTAAGTAAGTTGATCTAAAGTAAAGAAATCCACCATACACTTCTCCAAGACAGTTCCGATGTAACGTAGTCATTGCCTTGCTAAGTAAGTTAATTGGTTGGACCCACCACGATGGACTCCGAGTCGAGAAATGAGTCTAAACCTTTCGGTCCTCAAACTCTTTGCACATGGGGACGTGGTACACAGTTCACCTCGGACTAGTTAAGTCTGTCGTTTACGACCTCGGTTGTCGGTCCGTAGTCACGACTTCTCCCTACGAAAGATCCCTCGTGGAGAAACCCATTCTTTTTCGTAGTAGCAAGTATTCATTAAAATTAAACGGTGTGATAAAAATACCTGTGGAGGCTTGTTAATTTTGTGACACAACGTTTAACATCAACGAGTGTGGGTCGACGTTTAAAATGATGGTGTTTACCCCAGGGTTTCTTTGTAATAATTGAAATGTCCACTGAGCAGCGAGGGACTACTACTCAGTGGAAAGTATTTCGGTAAGTCCCTAGTAGAGGTGCCCCCGTCTTTCCCTCATGTCCCGTCGTTACCTACCCACTCCTCCCGTCCGTTCTAGGGTCTTCCTCTTTTGCCTTTGTACTACACTTCTCCCTCCTTCTTCCTCAGGAGGTTCAGTTTCTTTTCCTTAGACTGCTCGTCACTCCTCTTTCTACCCGTGGGTGGTACCTTCTGTTCTTTGCGAGATAAGAGAAGGACCTTTGGTGGACTCGGTCCGAACGGGGGTTTGCCAGTCAATGTGGATGTTGACTTTCGAAACGTTTACACTTGTCTGAATATTGTTATTGAAGACAACTTCAGAACGTTAAGCATTGAGTAGACTTGACACAGTCTTCTCTGTGTCCTCTTTCGGTGAGAGTACGAGTAAGTACTTTCATACAATCGTTTTCAATCTGCAATCTTAACAATTGTCTAGACGATCGACGGACACCTTTTGACTCCTTTCGTTTGCACTCGTTAAAGTGTACTAATACTAGGGATAAGTCGACATCAATTTACAAGATCGTGTCAAGGAAGATTTGTACGAGTTCACCTAAAAATGTATCTGTTATGCATGGACGCTCGAGTGTAGGGAAAGTGTAAAAAATTACGTTTAGTTTGAATTTACATTCAATTTTTGTTACGGATTTGTCAGAATTACAGGTTGTAAAGAGTATGTGAACTTGTATGTATTAATAAAGAGATAACCACATACTATCCCTATGACAGTATCAAAAGAGTAAATTCCTCGGAATACGTACATTTCAAGTACACAGATATTTTCTGTTTTCACATAGAAAATTCCAGAATTACAAATTCTACACGTGATGATTTTCTCTTTCCACATTATACTTTTACACCATATAAGACCTTAGTAAATTCATTGAACATAATTATTAGTTAATTTATTAACTATAATTGAAATCGGTAAATATTGATGTGTTAAAGAGTACCTAGGGTCTGAGATCGTACGGTAATTCCCAGGGAAAATCTCTCACTGAAAGGAAAGATTTTGTAAAGATTCATACAAATTAAACCATCAAGGTGACATTTTTGTTTATGTGTACCCTCCTATCTTTCTTTTTGTTAACACCTACTTCTTCCCTCCCTTTTGAACACACACCGTCCCCCACCTAAACAGTTGATGTGGGATTCCAGATGTAGTAAGTACTTGAAATTTAAATAAAATTAAGTAAAGAGTTTTAAAAGAGACTTTTTATATAAGAGTGTACACTTCACATTGTTTCTTTCTTTTTTCCCTCGAGTCTAAATTGTCTGACGTCTCCCGTTTTCATTCTCACCCAGGTTCTTAGGTCTCTTTTTCGTGCTCCCTCCTCTCTCGGTTCGTTGGGGGAAATACTCGTCTTTTCAGTCTTGTTTGTAAAAGAGAAGGGGAACCAAAGCCAAGGAGTGAGGTCTAGACTCCACACTCTACTCGACTTCTGTTGAGTGGGGGAGGTTAGCTGGAGCGGGTTCGTAGGGGACCGGGTCGGGCCGACCCAGTCCGGTCCGTCCGCCGTCGAGGTCCGTGGTCTTTCCAGTAACGATCCAAACCGTCTTTTACGAGTGTGAGTCACTTTTGTCCGGAGGTTTCTTCTTACTTCGTTGTCGGCCGTTTCTTGGGTGAGACGTTTGTGTGAAGGTTCCTCTTAATCGGAGCACTTTAGGAGACACGTTTTCAAGTGTGGTATTTTGTCGACGACGAATTACAGAACCCCAAGATTAATCGGGGTTCGAGGACTAGACGTGTCTTGAAGACCGGTTACTACAGGTTCGAGGAAACGAGAAGGGACGCGGCAACTCAGGGTGTTCACGAGAACCAGTTTTTTTGATCCAGTATTTGAATAGGTGACTCTTCGTAAATGACAGCAAAGTTTACCGTATAAGACAAGTTCTCCAATACTATTATTTCCTTCCCGACTTTTGTACGAAAGTTCAAGACCGTCCTCGAACGGTCAAGGTCTGTGCCGGAACAATGGAATAGAGTCAAACCGAGAAAAGTTGAGTTTGGGTGACGTGTGACTGGGAAAAGACCTCCTTATGTTTAGTAAAGAACTTACTGATATAGTTTAAAATCAATACGAAAATAAGGGGGGTCGAAATTAGATTGTTCAGGTACGGTTTTTTTTTTTTTTTTTTTTCAAAGGACAAAGTTTTCATAATTCTACGAAGTGGGGACGGTTTCAAATGTCTCATCAAGACAGGACGATGTCTTTCTTCCTACCCCACCCCGATCCCCACGCCCTCGCTCCCCCTACCTTCTCTCGTCGACAAAAAAGTTAATTGAGGTTGTCTTTTGGAGGATGAAGGGGTCGACGGGAAGGTGTGGGGGTCGTCTCTCTTCATCCCCCTCCGTCGGACTCTTCAGGAAAAAAGGTCTCCTCCTTAGTTCGATCGAATGACCGAAAGAGTTGAGGGTGTGTTGACTGGTTCCAGGAAGGATTAAGTGGGCCCCTCGTAATCCCTAGGTACGGTTTCCCACGTAGAGGCGAACAAACCTACGACTGAGGGCGAGACTACCTCGGGGTCTCCGAGGTTGGAGGAGAGGTAGGTAGGGGTGACCTTAGAGTTCCGTTGGTAGGAGGGCAGGATCGTCGAGACTCCGTGTGTACCGTCTCAGTGTCTTCGTCGTCTGAGTTTCCACCTAAGAAAAAGTAGGGTGTGGAAGGTCCTTATACGACCCTTGAGGAGGGATGTCTTCCTGTGCCCCGAGGGGGTTGGGCGTACAGAAGGGGAGACTCGTCGTGCCCCGAGGGGGTTGGGCGTACAGAAGGGGAGACTCGAGTCCGACAAGGAAAGGGAAGACCTCACCCTTCCTTCCTTCCCTTGGACTCTTCCGTCTTGTCTCGTCAACGTCGGGTGGGGAGGAGAAACGGTCGACTTTCCGAGATTAACCAATTGGGTCTTTCGGGACCCCGTAACGGTAGTTTCCCACCACCGAGGTGGGTTCGTCCTGGTGACCAATACAAAAAGGGAAGGTCACCCGTTCGTGTCTTCTCCCTTTTATTCCTGTCTGCACAAGTTTTGTCTTTATGACGGATTGTGATTGAACCGACACCCGTCCCTGGTCTAATGTCCGGGTTGTGGAGGTAAAGACAGGTTCACATTTCTCTTTGACGTCCCACGTTGGAACGAGGTCGAGACTTGAGACGACGGGTCTTTGCTATGGTGGGGACTGCTAGTTGTCCTGGGGTTTAGTGGGGAAAGGGGTCGACGGGGAGGAGAAACAAAACAAGAATCATTCGAAAAAAAAAAAAAAGGGTTATGACACCATCGAGATTACTGCACCTTACCAGAAAATTGACTTTTATGTAAGAACCACACTTTACTAAGTTATAAATTTCTGCTGTCATGTACAAGTGTTTGAAAATTTTTCGGAGATTTTGGAAAGAGTTTACTGACTAGACATCGGTTTCTTACGTGTAGATACGACAGTGGTAAACCAAATGATAAATCCCCCCGACCGCCCCCTTCGTTAGATCCAAATCCATCGTAAGTAGATTCGGGTCATAAAATGTGTAACGGGTAGTGACTAAAATGTTACCATTATCCTCGACTGTATAGTATCTGTGATTAAGTTTAGTAGTACGTAGAGATTTAGGTCGAAGTTATATTGGATTGAGCGTAATTAACGAAAGACTTAAGAGATTAAATTTTTTCAACCTAACGAAACTTTCGGCATTCTATGGTTTTATTTTACAAAAGTCAAAACCGGATCATTTATACATTAATTGTACTGTTGACAACCAGATTCTCAACACATCTAACATTTGATGTGGTAGAGTTTATCTACAAGTCGTTAAATCCAGTGTGATAAAAAAAAGGGTGTGTGTGGGAGACAAAAAGAATTCTCTTTTTTTTTTTTTCCATTATAGATTAATTCGGTTGAGGATTAAGGTTTAGTCATTTTAGATTCAACCTTTCGTCTAAGGAGAGAAAGAAGAGGTAAAGGTACTGTTAGATTCGGATTTTCCTCCTACCCTCGTCCTCTCTGAGAATACATTCTCAATCTCTTCCGGTAGACTTGAACGGTTGGATTCCGGTCCTGTCACCCTAAATTATAAACTAAGTACCGTTTTGGTTATGTTATAACATTTCATTTTATTTCATTTTTATTTTTAATTTTTTTTTTAATTATCGACTAAGTTCCGAACAGTCAGTTTATCTGGTAGGGTCCTTCTTTTGGTTAATTAAAGAAATCAAAACTACCATCTTACCTTGGTTCGGTACCTTTATGTTTTACATAGATGGATGTGTGTGTCTGGGGAGAGGGGGAGAGGAGGGCGAGAACCGATCCGAGGTACAAGTGAGTGGAGGTAGTGGTGGACCGTTTGTTAATAAACGTCGGTTCGTTTATGAATACTTGAATTAAACTTGGGACGAGTGACAGAAAGACGTTTCTTTGGTTTTATATTTTAACGACATAGAGTCACTCAAGGACCTGGTAGTCGTCTGTTTGACCTTTTTTTACCTCTTTTTCTCTTGTTTAGGGTTTTCTCCAATTCATGTTACACAAAGGTATAGAATAATGTCTCAACCAGTGTACCGGAAATTCACTGTCGTGCTATCCTAATGACAAACCTTACCGTTTGTAACGAATAGGTGTCCTAATTTAAGGATTTATTTTTACTCATTATGAACGTTAAGTAGAAAGGATTCTAATAACTGTAGTGATTTGTCGGAACCCGTCAGTTAGTCTTTGGAGGTGAATTTCAGTCAAAAGAACGATCAAATTTTATCACTAAGTGAGACGGATAGACTGGTGATGGTAATTGTCATAGACGTCATAGATATTTTAGTTTGAGGTTGTTGGTATGTGAGCTAGTTCGTTATAGTGTGATAGTGTAGGAGGACTCCACGTCACTTAAAGGATTTATAGATCATAAGTCACCGTCTCTTGGATTATTCTTAAATATAGGATTTAGGTATTTTCAATCCTCAAAACACTTGTTGTATGGTGAGTTTTTTGAGGTCCTTTCCCCTTAACTTTAGGTTCAAGATCTGTCTCAATTTATACTAATAACTTCGTAATTCCCGCTGTCTCCTACTCTACCAATCTACCGTAGTGGCTGAGTTACCTGTACTCAGACTGCTCGAGGGCCTCTATTACTTTCTATCCCTTCGGACCACACGACATCAGGTGTCCCAGTGTTTCTCAACCTGTACTGAATCGTTGAGTTGTTGTTGTTAATTTCCACGAGGTACCGAGGCTCTATGGACTTCAAATAAGTGCAGGTTTACGTCAGAACGTTTTGTTTTACATCGACGTACGAACGTGAAGGGTCTATGTCTCGACAGGAGGCGGGACAACCGGAAGGATGTTCTTGTTTGAACTTGTGTCCTCCGACAACTTCCCGGATGAATAGAGGTAGAGACCCGGACAGGTCAGTCCCTCTCTGTACACCAACAAAGTTCTTGCCGTGTTTGTACTAGTTTCCTTATGTACCCCTCTCCGTCTCTACTCATACGGAGTGATCTAGGGTATGAGTGGTTTCCGTAATCTAAGAGTTCGTTTTACAATCACAAGGAACAATTTTTGACAGTTCCAGGTACCTCAGAGAATGGTATAAAGTCCGGACGACGACGGGAAAGTCCACCTTAGGTCCTGACGAGAGGTAGTCAGGAATTGAGGAGGCGAACTGGTCTTACAAAGGACACAAGAAGATTAATTTAATCCTTTAGATTTATAGTCAGGTCCTTAACCATCTCATCGTGACTGCATATATGTGATGGTACACATTTTGGCTCAATGACCCTCCGACGACATGTCGTACCCCTCGAGTCGCTACTTGGGTCTCTCCACCGTCCCTCCGAGATCTCCCACCCCTCTATACATATGTATATCGACTAGTCTGTGCTGATTCGTTGACCCGTGTGTGTTTGTGTCGGTTAAGTGGAACATGTCGTCTTTAATTGTGTTGTGACATTTCGTTAGAATGAGGTTAATTTTGTATTCAGAATAATTTTTAGGTTTATTTTTTTATTTATTTATAACCAGATAGAGAGGGTTACAGTCCCCTTTTTTTTTTATTCCCGTTAGAATGTACCTTATTTTTACGAATGACATCACTCTTGATGACGACCCTTTACTCTTAAAAATTCAGAGAATATTACACTAATACCGATGATCGTCCTTTTCCCTAATGAGTAGTGACTTTATCTTTTAATTCGTCGTCTCAAGCTCCGTCTGGTTTATGTTTGGTTCGACCGTCGTAAAGAGATGGACTTCTCGAGTAGTTAGTAAGACCAACAGAACACTATTGTGAAGTCGTTTGAGTGGTCACTTTACTCTGACAACGGTTAAGGATCCGCAAATTTTCTCCTGTCTATCCAGTGGGATCCGTTTTGTGCCGTGGTACACTAGTCTTTCTGTAAATTCTTGACCTTCGACCTGTTATTTGCAGTAGTATATGGAACCTTAACACACGGAGACTTCGTCCGGTGAATCCTACATGGACTTTACATGATACCTGTGAGTTAGTCAAAGAAGACAGCAAGCGTAAACATTTTCCTGCACCCTACAGGACTTCTGTACACCACTGTAGTGTGAACCTGTGCTGCAAGTCCCCTATGTCCTGTGTACGTTGACTCTCCGTTTTTTACGTGGGTCCGTGGAAGGTACCGAAGAGACCTTTCTGTTGGTGATGTAAGATGGTTTAGTTTTCGAGAACGGATACCCTTGAAAATAATGTCGATAGTTTTTCTGCCCCGTCCCCACCCCTTGTCCAAAGACCAAAGGTGTCCTTTTCTTACTAAAGGTTTAATACTGAGAACTTTTGCGTCCTCTCCCTTACTGAATAAACGTCATTTACACTTTGTGTACCAAAAGAGTCTCCCAAAAACAGGTGTGACGCGTCAATAAAGAGAATATACTTTCTCTGTTTAATAATTCTAAATTTACGTTATAGGAAATCTTTCATTGTATGTGAAGACGAATTTCGGACTCCCACCTCCGAAATTTTTTACTAAAGTTTCCATTTGTCCTTTTGTGACACTCTGTTCGTCTCGTCAACACAGGGTGTGGCGTCCTTTACGTCCACCTACCTACGTCGCCGTCAGTTGTCGTAGAGACGGGTCACCTGGGTATGGGTCTTATCCTTCTCTTTAAAGTCGGTTTTGTGGTCACCGGACTGACCCTTTATTCCCCTGGGTTCGATGGGTAACATCCACCCTCCCGAAAGACCGAAAAAACAGTAAAACAGTCTCCCAAAGGAGAAATAGGGTCACAGAGAATTGGGGTCGACATGACATCTTAGTAGATCTTCCAATTTCTTTTAAAGGTAGAATAGTCGTAGATCACAACTCTCGGTGACAAGACAGAGTCGTGATTTGAGGTAGTAAATCTGAAGACTACTCGTGACGGTTCGTTCGACGGAAATACTAGTTCAACAGACTCTTCAGGTTCTCCGAGGGTTCCCTTGTGACTGTGTAGAAGGTACGACTCGACTCACTAGCAATACGACACGTCTCGCGGGGATACATGTCCCCCGAAGTGTGTGGTGTGACCTACCCTCCCGTTGTGTGAGGGACCCTCGGGGGTCCACAGGTGGGGTGGGGTTGGCGGAAAGATTACCTACACCGTCGGAGGAGAACTCCCTTCCGAACCCTATCTTAAAGAGTCCTCCAGGATAGGTTAAAGGATCGTTAGACATTGTGTGCTTTCTCAAGAGACGTCAGACAGGGACGCTATGTTTACGAAGAGTGACTATGGAGTTGACAGTCAGAGTGGGATCCATTTGTTTGTAGGGAGATTCGTCTCGAATTCGTGTAAGAGACTTGTTAAACTTCCTACACTAACGTTTCGGACAACTAACGTGAATTAATAGAAAATAATAATGTTCTCGATATATGTTACTCATGGGGGGGTGTGTGTATGTGTGTGGTCGATGGACGAAGAGGTTACCTGGTAGAGAGTCCAGTACTTACAGGTAGTTATATATCACTATTTTAATGGTCTTCGAATCATTCTCGATTCGATGTTTATGAAAGAGTCAACAAGGTACGATATCTATGTTTAAGAAGTAAAGATGAGTAAGTGTCTGGTTTCAATACTTAAACCCCCCACGTTCACCACACCTTACCGTTGAAATCTACACTTTTGTGTTGTTACACTTACTATTTAAAAATTTGAAATATCCTTTTTACGTAAGATTTAAAGATTCACATTTTTAGCTCGGTCCACATCGATACAATCGAGGTGGTTATCATGCAACAAAACGTGTATTGGGTTAGAATTATAAAGGAATTTTGACCGTCGTCTGTCAGGCATTTTACTTCTGAGTGTATATTATCCACGACAAATAGCCTCCTCATTGTCGATAGTCTGTACTACGGTTCACGAGACATCCGAAATGAAGTTAATAAGATTTTAACAAGTTTGACTACCTCCTTGATGGTAAAATATCGACTAATGGACTTTGAAATTATTCGTTTTCACATCGGTTCCAGTCGTTTTTATTTCCTACTGACTGGACCCTAAACCTGTCTTCAGATCGACTGAGGTTTCGGGTAATAGTACAGACATTTGATGATGCCATATACAGAAAATGTTTACTCATTACATGAAGTTACCCGAAGGGCCACCGAGCCACCATTTCTTAGGTTGATAGTTACGTCCACTAAGCTCTCTGTGTCGAAGATCGGGACTCAGTCCTTCTCAGAGACCTCCTCCTTTACCGTTGGGTGAGGTCACAAGAGTAGACTTTTTTAGGGTACCTGTCTTCTCAGACCGTCCGATGTCAGGTACCCAGTGTTTCTCAGCGTGTACTGACTCGCTACGTCGTACGTTACATGAATTTGTGGTGACGGTGGTGGTAAAAAAATTTTTCCCAATTCTCATTTATCAAGTCAACCATTTCTTTGGCGGACGTCACGTCCTCTTGGACCAAGTTAAGGACCCAATCCTTCTAGGGGACCTCTTCCTTGTCCGATGGGTGAGGTCGTAAGAACCCGAAGGAAAGACCGAGTCGACCAATTCTTCGGTGGACGTCATACCCTTTGGAGCCAAGCTAGGGACCCAACCCTTCTAAGGGACCTCTTCCCTTTCCGATGGGTGAGGTCATCAGACCGGACCTCTTAAGGAACCTGGCACGTCAGGTACCCCAGCGTTTCAGCCTGTACTGACTGACTGAAAGTGAAATCCTCAGTTTATTCTTAAGTATAAGGGATTAGTGACGTCTACCACTAACGTCGGTACTTTAATTTTCTGCGAATGAGGAACCTTCTTCAATACTGGTTGGATCTATGGTATGACTTTTCATCTCTGTAATGAAACGGTTGTTTCCAGGTAGATCAGTTCCGATACCAAAAAGGTCACCAGTGCATACCTAAACTCTCAACCTGACACTTCTTTCGACTCCCGGTTTCTTAACTACGAAAACTTGACACCACAACCTCTTCTGGGAACTCTCAGGGAACCTGACGTTCCTCTAAGTTGGTCACGTAAGACTTCCTCTAGTCGAGACCCTAAAGAAACCTCCCTTACTACGACTTCGACTTTGAGGTCATGAAACCGGTGGAGTACTCCTCTCAACTGAGTAACCCTTTCTGAGACTACGACCCTCCCTATCCCCCGTCCTCCTCTTCCCCTGCTGTCTCCTACTCTGCCGTCCTACCGTAGTGACTGAACTACCTGTACTCAGACTCACTTGAGGTCCTCAACCACTACTTGTCTCTCCGGACCACACGACGTTAAGTACCCCAGCGTTTCTCAGCCTGTGTTGACTCGCTGACTTGACTTGACTTCCATTCAAAGCATTACCTCTTCACTACACATACTAAACCTTAGGACAGTCAACATTTGAGTGGTCTCTGTAATGACTTGGAGAAGACAATTTTGCTCGTGTCGTTGAGAGAGACTTCCACTCTGGACAATCCTTCTTTTTTGATTCATCGTAAGTGAAGGAAGGGAGACAGTGGGGTAAAGGCTGACAGTTGGTCTCTTCGAAAGGTAGTACAGTGACACTGTCTGGCGGAATGTCCCTTTTTAGATACTTTTACGAAACTTTTCACATTTCGCTACAAAATCTTTTTGACAAAGACTAGTACTCGTGGATTCCAAATGACTCAGAACGGTTCTTTCTTTATTATTTAATAGTGAATTAAGTGTAACTGCTGAAAGATAACTTCTCGTAGACTTGAAAGTAAGAAAACCTTTCGTTTAATAGGACTGAGTACACAAAAAGTTGAGAATTAACAGAAAACCCGAACTGAAAACAAAACGAAAACTAAGAAGACGAAGTTGTTCAGTGATAATTCACGGGTAATTCACGAGTCCGGACATCCCTTCTTTTGTCCAAAGTTCATCCAAAGAATGGGAACTCCTTCCATATTATATACCACCCCGACAGAATTTCATTCGTGTGTACTTTATACACGCAAGTAGTCGTCGACGGTCTGAATCCTAACCCCTTTCCTACATTGATAATTTTTCCTCCTCTTCCCTCAAGGAAGCACTTCTCCCTTGTTAATCAAGACATGGGACTGATACGAGTACCAATGAACTTATATATTCCTACTATTTTAGAGTGTCTTTGTATATAGGGATGTGTTTTTCTTTACTTAGATTTTTATACGTACGTCCCTAAAGGGACCACCAGGTCGTTAATTTAAGACGTGAGGGTGATGACCCCTGTGTCCTGGGTAGGGACTAGTCCCTTGATTCTAGGATGTGCGACACGTCTGTTTTTATTTTTATACGTATATTTTAGTTGATTCCAGTGATGGACTCAATTGTCGTAACATGGTTGTAGTCAAAGGTCCAAAGTTGTTACTTGGTGGCAATAGATTCTCATAGTATCCCCTTCGACCCATTTCTCATGTACCCTTAAGATATGACAATGACGGTAAAGAACTCAGTTCGACATAGTTTTATTTTTTATTTTTATCGTGAAAATTTTTTCCCGCTCCTTTGAGGGATATTTAACTATACTTTCTGGAAATTCTACATACCGATTCACTTTTGTTTCTCCTGACATGATGTGTTACACACATTATACGATGGAAAACAAATTTTCGACGTTCATGACTTTGTCATAAGTGCAAAGGGACGTTGTACTTCCCTGTTACCTTCCTATGTATTCTTTATTTCTTGTCACCGAAGGACACCCCCAACTTTTCCTCCTTGAGCTGTTCCGTGTTTCTACTCTCGAAAAAGATGAAAGACCCCAATACTTGGTATATTTAAATAACAGGTTTTGTTATGTAGTTTTGTGTTTACTTTTTTTATTAACTATGATAGTCACGTTTTGGGATACAGTAATTTAACAAGAAATGACTTGTTAAATGTACGTAATAAAAATTAGGAGTTTCGTCTTTGGTTTCACAGACTCAAACAGAAAAGTTTCAGCCATTTTGGTCCTGATCAAAAATTTTGAACACGGATTCGGACACCAGAAATGTGACATTGACTAAGAGATAAATTCTGGACGACTTGTACAGTGCGACGAAGAAGAAAGTCACAGGGACATAGACTGAAAAGGAGCCGGACTCTGGTAAGTGGGGAAAGTGAGATAAAACAGAGGGACCTTTTGAGGATAAGTCGGAAGTTTCGGTTTATGGACAGATTGACATAGCGGGATTGGAAAAATGAGTTCTCTTATTTCTTCAGAAGAGAAGACGTCGAGTGTCCAATTCGTCTGGAATTTTCATTGTTAATAAGGAATTGACAAAAATTTCGGAACGGTAGATCGTTTTCGGGACCATTGACAACGGGTTACTTACAGGGAAGTCGAAATTATTTTGAGAAATTTTGAGTGGTACTCGTAATTCTTAATTTTGGAGAGTAAATTTTCCGAGTGAGTGAACGATTGACTACATTTATTACCGTGTATCTATATAAATTTACTTTCATCGATGTTTATGAAAATTTGGGGGGTTCTGGAAGACAACTCTCTTTAGAGAAAAATATATCTCTAAATATTCACCAGATGAATATGGATTCATCTACAAGGAATGTTTGAGACATTATGGTTTAAAGACTCATTCCGACTGAGAATTATGTATAAAGACCATTAGAGAAACGTTTTATACTTAAGGATCACTTCATTATTCTGGAAAATGTTAATATGATTTAAGAAAGAGTTATAAGGATTCGTACTAGAAAAACTTATAGTAAAAAATGCTTTACACAAGTGGAAATTTCCACTTTGTTTCCAGTGGTATAAATTATCTTTGGAACCAAGAAACTACAACTTGCAGATTTGATGAGATACTAGTAAATTATACCGTACCCAAAGATCTACCTGTGTGTCTTGAACGTCGAAATATTTGACAATAAGAAGAGTTTTTCTTAAACAGGAGGTCTCTTACAACGGGTGTCCGGAGTATTCATACGTGAGTATACATGAGTCCAGTCATGTCGTACCTTCATCTTCTTGTTCCAGACTTCAGCCTACGGACTCAAGGTCAAGATGAGACGGTTAAAGACACAAGAGTTAGTTCTATTGAACCCAGAGTGAAAGGAGTAAACATTTTACTTCAATACGACCATAGTTTACGTAACTCCACAAAAGTTCTAGTTTATTAATGTTATATATATGTCAAATTTTATTACGGGTTATATACGGTTCGTGACTTATTTACAACAACAAACCAGTGATTCATAACAGGCTGAAAACGGTGGGGTACCTGATATCGGGTGGCCCGAGGAGACAAGTACCCTAAAGAGTCCGTTCTTATGACCTCACTCAACGGTAAAGGACCAGATCCCTTAGAAGGGTTGGACCCCCAGCTTGTGTGTAGAGGACGTGACAACTGTTTAAGAAATGGTGACTCGGTCGTCCCTTCGGACTTATGTACAATCGATCATTATTATATCGACTGTATACCAAGTACAAGTCATTTATCATTATTGATGTTCTTCCTCGAACAGAGACAGATCGATGTGAATTCCATAGACTTTCTTAATGGTAAAGTTCAAACAAGGTCTTTTATTTCTGTGACTTTTGTGGTTCTAACACTCCCACCCTTTACATGGAAGTCCTCAGGACACGGTCGTCATACTCGATAATGAGATGTAAGGTTCTTCGGACTGAGAGGAGATCACTTCCTCTGTGGGTAGGGTTTGGGACCTAACATAAGTCGAACCTACGAAAACCAATTAGTTTTCTAATAAAAAGAACCTGTTAAAACCAATTATTCTATAAATAATATATATATAATATTATATATAAATATTTTTTATATATAATATAAATAATATATAAATAATAATATCAAACTAAAAAAGGTCTCCAGTACGTCTTTGTGAAGAAAAGTACTTCTACGATTTTACGTACTAGAAATTTTATTTAGAAAAAAATTTCAGAGAACGTTACCCAGAAATAGTACTTTTATCCGGTGTAAAGGTCACCAGTACATACCTACACTCTCAACCTGATATTTCTCTCGACTGGCTTCTTAACTATAAAAACTTGACACCACAACCTCTTCTGAGAACTCTCAGGGAACCTGACGTTCCTCTAGGTCGGTCATGTAGGATTTCCTCTAGTCAGGACCCACAAGTAACCTTCCTGACTACGACTCCGACTTTGAGGTTATGAAACCGGTGGAGTACGTTTCTCGACTGAGTGACCTTTTCTGGGACTACCCCTACCCTCCCTGACCCCCGTCCTCCTCTTCCCCTGCTGTCTCCTACTCTACCGACCTACCATAGTGGTTGAGCTACGTGTACTCAAACCCACTTGAGGCCCTCAACCACTACCTGTCCCTCCGGTCCACACGACGCTAAGTACCCCAGTGTTTCTCAGTCTGTGCTGACTCGTTGACTTGACTGACTGACTGGATCAGTCTACACAAGATTCTCTCAAAAGTAACGGGACACAAATGGTCAGGGAATATGAAGTATTGAGTTTGGTCTACATGATTAAGGTCAATACGATGTATTTTTCGAAATAATATTTGTTATAAAATTCAGTGATTCGATTATAGTTTCAGTCTAGTCATAATGATTTAATCTTTCTGTAAAGAGTACCCCTCTTTTACAAGGAGTTTTTACAACTCCTTAAGTTTGTCTATAAATATGTGGACACAGGAATCGTAATAAGGGTTGTCGGTTTTCCAAAGTCTTTGGGAGAATGGGGTGATTGTTTACCCTTTTGTTTCACACCATATGTGTATGTTACCTTATAATAGGTAAGAATATTTGCTTCCTGTAAAACTATGTACAATGTCGTATCTACTCGTATTCTTGTGACATTCACTTCAGTCAGTGTCTTTCCTTTTATGACATACTAAGGTAAGTCTCCAGAAATCTTATCAGTTTAAGTATCTTTGTTTCTGACCACTAACGGTCCCGGGACCCCCAGCCAGTCGTACCCCTCATTTCACAGATTTCCCATTCTTCAAAGTCAAATTCTACTTTTTCAAGACGTCTACCTACCACCACTACCAACGTGTTGTTATACTCGTGAATTATGGTCACTTGACATGTGTGTCGAAGCAATTTACTATCTAAAATACGTCTAAAATGGTGGTTTTGTAATAATAACTCGTTGATGTTGTGTATGTTTCCTTTTCTTCTTTTTCCATCCGTGGTCACTTGCACCTGATTTTTTTGTCAAGTAGATCCATCAAAACTCGTTTTGTCTGACATTCCTCGATAGTTGTGACGGAACAGAAAGATTTTTTTCGAGGGGAAAGAAAACAAAAGTGAAGTAATACTTTCTCATTTTTAATTGGAGGGGGTTTTAATTTCCCTTTTGATTAGTTCCAGTATAAGGTTCAGAGTCAGTATATTGGGCCTACAAGACAACCCTTGAAACCAATAAAAGTCGTTTCATGGTTCTCGTCTTTAATGTCCTAGGTTTGGATGGTGGAGTGTTACCTTGAACTCGGTAGGTGTTAGAAATTACAGTTTCGTCCCGGACTATATAAAGTGAATCCAATTAGGGTAATTCTAGATTGAAACGATAGGAAAAATGCACTTTTATGCAAATTAATCTAGTCTCCCTGCTTCTCCGTCAGACCAAGACGGTGAAGTCATAGGCAAAGAGTCCTACATACCTGCACTATACTTATACCTCTCTTGATAAACAAAGACTATGAAGTAAAACAAAAGTAAAAAAAGAAAGAGAAAATGGGAGGGAACGTCGAAAGGAATAACTTGACAAGATGACGGACGGTGGTATCGTGAAATTTCCTCTCTTTCAAGAAGCTTTCATTCGTTCTTGTTTATAAAAAGTAAAGAGGTTGTAGGGAGTACTGTGGAAGTCAATTGTCTTCAAATTTTTTTCTCGTGAAACCATTACTCGGGACTCTTCACTCGGACGAGGTCCAGACTGGTAGATAAAGAAGGCTTTGTAACTTAATTTCGATTACCCCGATTAATAGAAAGAGGGATATTTTGTCTTTGTATGTAACAATTGAACTGGATCCCTGATTCCTATTTATCTTTTACGAATTCACTAAAGTATCCGTCTTTCTTCTTCCTGTTCTGTTGACTGTCAGGACATGACCGACACTATTGTGTCTACAGAATGAGTCCTCCAATGTAAAAACGTTATTTGTCTTTTGTCTTCAATCACACTATTGACAACTTAGACCCCTCATGATCTTTGGTCCTACTACTTTTAGTTGAGTACCCTTCAGAGATCGTCCAGAGATATTGACTTAAGTACACAGACGTGCTTTGTATTAGAGATGAACCTTCTCGGTTGGGGCCCCCCGTGAACACATGAGTAGACTAAATCATACTAGATCTTTCTTTGTGTTTTTCAAAGTTATTTAAACTTAATGAAAAGACTAAGAAGTTTCCATTCCATAAATAAAGTAAGACCATTTTCAAGACGACCTTAATTTTTGTCCACCGTATACGTATAGGCCATTGTCTCGACGTTCAAACGTATAGTTGTCTTTTGTCTTTAAAAGATTAGTGTGTTTAGTATGTAACATTGGTGTACTTTTGATGGAGAAAGTTGACGAATCACTCTTTGTAATAAATTTTCCAGATTCTTAGCAGAAGTTCTGGTTATGGAGGTTTAGGACGTCCCATCACTACCCATGTGTTTTACCGACCCCTTTATGTGTTTACAAATAAAAGAATTTTCCGTACAATTTATGAGGTGGCTGGTTAGTTCAAAATTTGGAGACGACAGTTAATTCTTATTTATTTAAGGACTGAACTAATGTAAAAAGAGGGTAGAAGTTGTTACCTTGACCCCGAAATAAAGACGGTGTAGACGGTAGTCGTTCCTCTTCCTTTCCCGTACTTTAGTTTATTCGTGACCGTAGTTCTTTTCGAATAGAGGACGGGTATAAAAAATTAACCTTTTTATTTTAAACAAAAGGTCATTCTATCAAGTAATTTTTTTTTTCTAGACAAAGATGAGTTCCGATCTCAAGATAAATAAAAATTTTACTCCGTGTCCTTTGGAGGGTTCACGTTGAGTCTAAATGTAGACCGATTAGGAGGTTTACACTGGGTGGTTCAAGTACGACAAATAACGATTACTCAAGACACTAAAAACCTATTGTGCACACTCTCTATCGTTTAATTGATGACGATCAGTCGTCGTTCGTTCGTTTTCTACAGAACCCTTCGATCACACTCGTTTAGGACGTTCAGTTAAAGATTAGCGTGAACGGTCTTTAAATCACCCCCACTCTACACATATTCTCTGTCCACACCTTNCCCCACTCCCCTCCCCTATTCCGGACGGTTCTTTTTAGACACCACCTTGAACAAAGGGAAAGGAAAAAGGTACCTTATAAAGTTGTGAGTTTATGTCGAGTTAGAAAGGAAATCCAATTGAGGCCCTGACGTTCCTTCCGAGACCGACGTGACTATGGAATCTTTTTGACTTTATAGAGTGCGACGTTTTAGTCAGGGAGACTCAAGGAAGAGACCTCGGTATTTTTCTTAGTGTCTACACTCTCCCCAATAATAAATATACGATATCCTTGTGGTAGGAGGTCGTGTGCATGTTTACTCAGCTGTTTCAAGTCAGTTTAGGGGAGTGGATCTTTTTTGACCGGTTTTTACAAAACGTTTTCTCGTCGTGGTCGACTTTTATTCAATCTGACCGTCCTTTTGTGAATGGGTTTGGTCCGGTGATTGTCAAATTTTTCAGTCAAACTTTTGGTAAATGAGAAAACTTCCCATTCTGGGGAACCTTCATATGAACGTCCTAGAGAATGGAAGAAAGAGTAGACTAAGGGTTTGGTTTGGATCACCAAGACTTAGTCTGACGTTAATCGTAGTGGACCTTTCGGAAGTTTGGTTGTACCGCGACCCTTGGAAAGGTAAGCGCAGGGAGACGAGGGATGCGGGTTGAGTCAACTTTGGCCTTTGAGAACTCAAGTCTCGTCGACTGGACACAAAGAATTTTCGGAGGATCCACTCAGGCGATGTGTTGGTCTTCTACTTTTGGTGTCGAAATCTTCATACACAAAACAAAACAAAAAGTTTTCTTCGATCAAAGAGATGGTTTAGGTGAGTTTCTGTAATCTCGAGATTAAAGGAGATTAAAGTGGGTCCGACAGGACAACGTTTTTCAAGATCAGTAATGAAGGTGGCGGACGATGGTCCGTGCGAAGGATTACACCTTCGTCCGATTTAGACTTCGAGAGGTGTCGATCTCCACCCTCGTGCGAACCTTGGCCCGGATCCTCCGGTACTTTGGGGTCTGCGGTAGAACCACTAACTTTTCCTCTATGTTTGACAACCCACATTTTGTGAGTTCCTACATATGTGTCCCGTCACAGTTATACAACATTATTGATTTACCTTTTAATTGAACTCACATAATTATGAATTATTTTACTTTTGCTTTTCGTTTTGAGAATAAAGAGAAATGGACGTGTGGTGAAGACTTCGGTTTATACGTCCGAAAGGGTGTTGTTTGCTAAAAGGTTAAGAGTTGTATGTGCCTCAACTACAGAACATGAAATTAAGACTGGGATTGACGGGGTTTAATTGTGTCCGGAGTGACCAAGTCCGGAGACCGGATGTTCTGACGATCGACGGGTGACGTCTACGGTTAAAGTTCAAGTCCAACGTCGGACTCGAAGACTGGGTGGTTACATTCAGTCCCTCCCAGGGTGCTGGGGAGGAAGTCCGAAGTGTTAAATGATCTTGCCGAGTGTGTTGAGTTCTTTTGTCAAGTGAGTGACCTGACCACCAAATAGTAGTTCCTGTGTTGGGTCCATATCCGTCGGTTTACCTTGTCTCCATGTCCCGTTCCACACACTTCGAAGGTGGAGACACAGGTCCTGCGGTTGGAGGGAGGCGGTGGTGTTTGAGTTCACTCGGCGAGTGGTTTGTGGTGGGCCGGGGGTGAGTATCCGAAGAAGTTCCCGTCAGTAGAATGCATTGGTGCATTCGTGCATTGGTGCATTCGTGCATTTCGTCCCAACTAACGTAGTAACCAGTGCCCACGACACGAGTTGGAGGTCCGAGTGACGGGAAGGACCACCGGTCCCCCGCCCCAATTTTCATGGTTAAGGGTTTCTCGTCCAACCAAGGGGATGGTCGGATGGAGGTATAAAGTCCCGAAAGGTTTTAATAGTGGAGTAATTGTATTTAAGTCGTCATCAAATTTCCCCGAAAGAAGGTTATTGTTTTCTACCAGAAAAGTGGAGGAGGTAAGGTCTCGAAATAGACCAGTAAACCTGTTATTGGTTATAACGAGTAGAGAATCCTTTACTGTACCCCAAATCCTCGAGGTCGGTTCTCGATCCTAGTTTCCGGTTTTTTATATAAACAATAATATAGTGTCATAAGCCCCATATTCACGTGGTAGAATCCATAAGACTCCCAGAGCCCTATACAGAAGTTTCTGGTTTATCAACACACATGACGATATACATTTTATCTATCGACAACTTTTCAACGGTACATTATGCGGGTCGAACCACGAGACGCTACTGAATCTCCCCACCTCATCCCCATCCCCTTCCTCCGAGTTCTCCCTCTACTATATACATATTAATACCGACAACGCAACAACATACCGTCTTTGGTTGTGTTATAACATTTCGTTAAAAGGAGGCCAATTCTTCATTTAACAAATTTTATATCTAACACATCACTCATGTGTTAAAAATAAAGGAAACCCAGTCACGCATGGTATTGAGATGGTCTATAATCTTAGTGAACCTCCCGAGAAATTGGTGGGGGTGACGGTTTCAAAGACTAGGTGAGGAAGGACCCATTTCGAGTTGACAAACGTAAAGATTGTTTAAAGGACCATTACGATTACTACGACCAGAGTGATGTGAAGACCATGGAGGTTTATAAACTTTATTGTTTATAAAGAAAAACGAAAATAAAAAATTAGAGGGGGTCAAAATGACTATATTAATTGTATGTCAGAACACATTCAAATTGTACATGTCATATTACTAAACTGAATGTATGTGACACTTTGCTAATGTTATTCAAATGAACAAATTGTAGGTCAATTATGGGTAGTAGAGTATATCCTTGGTTTTTTACTCTCTCTTTTTTTGGTGACAAGTAACACTATTGAGAACCCTAGATACAACTGTTGACCTTTGAGATGGTATGTCGTCACGATCGGCATCGTGAGGACAAGATAAAATATAGGGATTCTCTAGACAAAAATGTCATAGACAGATATAGTATTCTTATAACTTTTAACTGATCTATGAACTATATTTCTTTAAACGATTGATAAAAAAAACCGATAACAAAATCCATAAAATCCGTACTTTTATCACGACACAAATACAAAAATTTTTTTGTTTTCAAGAATAGAAAATCTCTATGTATAACTTTTTTTTGAAAATTTGTAATGTCTATCTCAACTGTAGACGGTACGTGGGTCGGTGCAAGGAGTACCCGTTGGAAACAGGACTTCCCAATGTTGTACGTACATACTTACGTATTTTTATTTTAATTTTTACACTATCTTATTATCGTATTTGTTCTTAGAATTTGTTTCCTTTAGTTTTACCTTTTCTCTATTCCCTTACCACTGGTAGTCCTAGAAACCCCGTCGGGTCTTTACTCGTTCTCCGTTACTCATTTGGTGGTTCCCTCAGTCCCTAAATAGACCTTTAATAGGGGGTAGGTCCTTCAGAGAATGGACTGGTGTGACCCACAGTTCCGACGACATCAGTGGACCCTCGTGACCCTCTCTTTTCCTTTGACTCAGTCTTCAACATTCTCATTTACCTTCCTTGTGTGTCGTCTCGTTCCAAAGTCTCGTGTCAATACAGATGGAACTTCCAAGGATCTCCTTTAAAGCCTCTCGACTAACAAAGAATTTGTTATGGGGATTCTACCCGGAACCCGAACTGACGAGACTTCGGTACGGTCCCCGAGTGAGACCTCTCTCTTCGGGAGGAGGATTGGACCTCATTTTGACCTTCGTAGGTTATTCAGTACCAAAAGTCGAGGTCAAGACGACCAGGGAGCGATTCCTGGATTCGGGCAGTGAGGGGCAAAGACCTGGGTCTGAAGTAATAGACCTTTTCCTTCCCAAAAATCTACACAAGGTCTCACTGAGGGTCTCGATTGTCCTGTTTCGATGTGATCAGGACCCTAGTCTTCTTTTCTCTCCACTGCCCTCACATGTATGATCTAGGATGTCTCAAGAAAAGAGATCAAATAAATTGACTTGAAGATTTTGGGAAGTCATTCCCGTTTTTGACTCTCGTTGTCTTCCGACACCGACTCTCAACGGGTCCCTGAACGCGTTCCAGTGTGTTGGTCGACATCGTTTCGGTATCTAGATTTAGTCCTCGCCCGACTGGGGTTTGCCCTTCAAGAAGCGTATGTGGGACCCACTAAATGACTCGTAGTAGGACAACGACCATCGTAGTGTAGTCCCGGTGGCACTTGAGACTGGGGTCCTGAATTTTCTATCCGTACTAATGGAGTTCCGAATTCGAACAAAAGACACGGGTCTGAATAGAAAAGTTTTTTTAGACTATAAAACACTTTTACAAGAACTAATATTTTATTAACGGATTATCTGACGGGTCTTTTTACTCAGATAGAAGGATTACAAAAATGAATTTTAAAATATAAAAGGAAAGAGATTATAAGGAACAAATTGTCTTTTTGGATCCAATACAGACCTATGTCCTCCTTCGACCCTCCAAAACTAGAGCGAATTTTAAAAATCCCCGATGTCGGGGTTTGATGAATAAAAGAGTCGTGGACCAAGGTTTTCGTTTCAACGACCGTTCAGTACTTTCTAAGTTGATAAAGTGTGGCACCGACAAAAAAAAAAAAATTCCTCGTTATCAAAGGATCCCTAATCTTTAGGTTGTAAGGATAATCCGGTTCCGGTACTTCGTCGAAGTCATTCTCTTAGGTGACGTATTTCGTTGACAGACCGAGAGACCCAGGTTCCAGTTAGAGGAAAGGAATATCCCTAAGTGGATTAACCGATGCGTCTGAGCAGGCCACTTAGTCCACCGTTCTATTGGATAATCTATCTAGTCACCAGACTACATCCTGTGTCGACGAGACGAGGGAGGTCCGAATTTTATTAAGTCGTGATGGTTGGAGGGGGTAGTGTATGTTAATTAAAATACTTATCTATGTGTCTATGTACCTGTCGATGTATAACTATATTGACTTAGTACATACGAAACGATTGTGGTGTGACATTTAGATGACATGAAGTTAATTTCTGTATTTAAATTTTTTTCGAAAATTTTACAAATTTTTAAAATACTTTCCCTTTTTTCCTCGTACCCATTTATTTTACCGGCTGTGTGTGGTGGGTCGTCTTTTTTATTGACGCGTGTTCTGTGAACGAAGGGGTTCACGAGTGACTGGGGCTCCGCTATTATTTCCTCAAGACGTTTCCGACGTCATTTTTCATAGGATGTAAATCGGTCGGGATTGGGGTTAGGTTTGAACAGAGGGTGAGGTGTCGTCCTCCCGGAATGATTAACCTTACACGTCCAGTGCACCGGACCTTATACAAACCCGTCGTGTTTGGAGGTCTCAGGACTTAATGTCTGTGTCTGTACGTGTGGGGTGAGTCTAAAAATCAAGAATGTTTTAAATTTATACGTGTTACTTACTTCAAAATTTTTATTTTCCGACACAAACATACTACCAATTTCTTTATCTTTTTGTCTACTTCTGAAAAAAAATTCGTGTTTAAAAGGGGTAGTCTGGCCACCATTACTAAGTTCTACCTTTGTTGTTTCTGCGGACCACTTTTCCCTGGGAGATTAGTGTAATCGAAAATCAAGATTTCCTTCTACCAACGAGACTTAAAGGGAAATATGTATCGTTGAAGTTTTTTTAAGGATAAAAGAATCATGTAGAAATACATCCTTTCGGACGTACGGAAACTTCGGAGTTGTGTTTTGTTTGTTCTCAGAAATGTTCAGGACAGACTGGTGGGTCCCTCTTAGTTTATCATAAAAAGAGGTCATCCGGTGGGGTCCTATGGTGCTTATTGTTCCTTTCCCTCCTTAAGTAGTACATTGGTCCTACATAAAAAGATCGCAGCAATAATGTGACAAAATTAGATTTATAATACGATGTCACGAGTGATCGTTTCGGTTTCCTGTAGATTAATAAGCAGATAACTCGTCTTCAAAATAACTTTATCGTCTTTTATCCAATTTTGGTTCCCTTGTCGTCTCTCCTCCTTCTAATTCCTTAAAAGAAGAGTTTTAGGACTCTTGACTCGTCCCTAAAAATTTCACGACTACAAGTCCTATCGTTCGATCACTTCGGTCCACGGACTCACAAGGAATCCTGTCTTTGGGACCCTAATTTTGAGAGTTCCCGAATCTGACGTCCTTTAAACCCCCTCCCTCAAAGAAGGCGTAGTGTGACTTCTCGAATCAACGTACTTTCATAAAATCTGAGTATCCTTCCAGAGTGGTGGTATTTGTAGGACGTTGCGTGAGAAAATTAGTACGGGCTAGGACGTGTTTTGGAGGTGTACCCGGTTTATTTCTGGTCTAGGACGTCGGTCTGTGATCCCTCAGAGAGGATTGTCCGAGTTTAACAGAAGTGTCCGGACAAAAGACAATGGTGGGGACCCCGCGTCCTACGATGCCCAGGAGACGGTTGGTGGGGAAGACAGGGAGGATACACGTCCCGTGAAGGAGGGTTGATACGGCTCCTCCTACAAGAAAATAAGTGGACGTTACAGGTCGGCGGGAGTAGAGAGATGACTGAGTTGAAAGTTCTGTCTTCCTACTTTGACCCCAATTCTCGGGAGGAGGACCTAGGGTCGAGACGGAGATTTGTCGGCCTACCGAAACCTGTTCACCGGAGTAGAGTGAGAGGCGGAGTCAAAGAGGTAGACGATTTACCCCGACTATTTGGGATAGTGTGACGACACTCTGGTCCTATTGTTAGGTACCCGCGAGTACTGAATCGTATTGAAGGGAGGAGATTTTGACTTACGGGGGGAAGGGAGTGGGGGTTCGGAAGGAATTGTGAACGTCGGTTTTTATTAGGGAGGGAAGAGATTTCAGGGGAGAGTCGATTTGAGTCGATACGACCCAAGGACCCGTCGGAGGTTGACGTGATGACGATGAGGAAATTTGTAGTGGTGTGGATAGTATGATGACGAAAAACCTCCTCCGCCCTGAGTACAAATTAAGTATAAGTGAAAGAAGGGTGAGAGAATGTATCACTTTAGCGAGTCAGTACAGACTGAGAAACGCTGGGGTACCTGACATCGGATGGTCCGAAGAGTCAGGTACCCTAAAAGGTCCGTTATCATTACCTCACCTGACGATAAAGGAAAAGGTTCCCTAGAAGGGCTGCGTCCCTAGCTTGGGCCCAGAGGGTGTAACATCTGTCTGCGAATTGGCAGACTCGGTGGTCCCTTCAGATTGAGAGAATATATATTAATATAATATTAACTAATATTAGTTAATATCTGATATTAAGATCTTCGAGTCCGAAGATCTTACTTGTCCTGGGTCTGTTTCGGATAATAATAAGATAGCTATTCTTTTGGTTTATCTGCATAGTGACCATTTCATATTATTATTCATATTATCGTCCTAGAATAAATGTTAGATTGACATAAGTCTTGAAAAGTCTATTTGTCGTCGAGAGGGGGGTGAGGGTCACATAGACTAAGGATGTACTGTTTGAACTTACCCACCTACCTACCTGTCTGCCCATTTGTGTGGATTCCGGTCTGGTTGGTCAGTAGTCGATGTCGTAGGTTCTATGACAGTCGTTAAGTTTGGGATCCCCTGTCACTCGACTGGGGGACACATTACTGGTGGAGTGATGAGTCCGAAAGAAGTAACTGATTTCTCAAAATTTACGGTGGGTAAAGAAATTTCCCGAAGGGTCCACCGTAATCGCGGACGGTTACGTCCTCTGTTCTCTGCGCCCAAGTCAGAGACCCAGTCATTCTAGGGGACCTCCTCCTGTACGTTGGGTCAGGTCATAAGAACGGACCTCTTAGGGGTACCTGTGTCCTCGGACCGCCCGATGTTAGGTGTCCCAGTGTTTCTCAGCCTACGTTGAGAATTGTGTGTAAAGAAATTTTAAGAAGTACTATAGGTCTAGTTCTTTTAAGCGGTACGTTTTCCTAGACTTTAGTGTAAGGAGCTGTCGTCCTAGAATAAATGTTGGATTGACATAAGTCTTGAAAAGTCTATTTGTCGTCGAGAGGGGGAAGAGGGTGGGCCACACAGACTAAGTACGGTGTTGGAAATGGCTCTCGGTTAGGGTACGCCGTTAGTGTGCAAACAGGGGGGTCCTTCGGGTGTCTGCCTGGTAGGGGCACTTCTCGAGTGTCGAGTTACAGTAAAGAACGAGGAGAGGAGGTAAGACGGTAGAGGTAGACAGGGAGGTGACTAAGGCACTGCACGTTAGGTGTCTTTATTACTCTCCTTAATACCTTTCCGTCTAACGTCTCGTGAACCGTTTGTGAATTCAGACTTCCAAAACCTATAAAGGGAGGTGTAAAGGGAGGTGAGAGATTCCAAGTCCTTTGCACCGTTACGAGAGTCTACCGTCCTCCAAGGCTTGATTCTAGACCCCGTAACCTCCTTAAAGGGTCTTACGGATGGCTCCTCGGTGTCCTGACTGTCCTTCGTCGGAACCTCTTGTGACACATCACAATGACGTGGTATAAAATTTGATAGGTCGAGAGAGGTATGGAGAGTCTTGAAAATTTGACTGACCTTCACACTACACCCCTTATCTGGTTTATCTTTTACAAACCACAGTCTACCAACCTGGGTCTCTATTCTATACCTTCCGTTCAAGTCTCGTCGACTTCTATTGTGTGTTTCGTTTGGCGGTACCGTGACTCCATAGTGGTAGGAAAGGGAGTATTCCAAGACCGACGAGGTCCTCGTCTACTCCGTTAAAGTCCTCCGGCAGGGACAACGTGTCCCTAGATGGACTCTATTCCTACCACTACAACGTTTACGGTCTGAGACAGAGACTTGATTACTCTTGGATGACCTATCAAGTCGTTTGAGACGAGTCACGAGACACCGTTCCTTTAGGTTTTTTTCTCCCCATCTACATATGTATCTCGACTAAGTGAAACGAGATGTTTATGTTATACCGGAACATATGATATGAGGTTATTTTAATATATATATATATAATATATATATAGTTATTTGGGTTGATCTTGTTCTTTTCTACAGAGACCTGTGAGGTAGATTTGGTCGTGAAAACTGTTGTGAGGATGGGGGTGTAAGGTGAAAATAAAGAAATACTATAAATAATAATGGACTGTAATTTAACATAGAAAAAAGTAAAAGTTATGACGGACAGTTTTGTCTTCGAAGAAGTCCCATACTGAGACAAAAGAATCTTGGTGGGGACTGTGCTTTATCGACCACTTACTTATAGAGAATTTACTTATTAACTTTAGGTGAGAGGTCTAGTCTTTGGACAAGTCCATCTGGGTGCCAATGATTCAATGGCTGTTACCGAAGAGAGAGGGTTATGTCGTTGTACCCCAAATTGCATTGTGATACTTGGACCGGAGACAGGTGATTCTGGACTCCTTCAGTCGTTATTTGTGCCCTCGTAGTTTCTCCACAAAGATCATTAGTATGACGCTATCGTCCACATGTTACCCTCACAGCCTTTTTGGCCTCATATCTCAGTGAAATGGGAATTTCATTTTTCGTGTTGGTTTGGACTCCTCCCTGTGGTAACTGGTGTCAGTGACCTGATAAGGTCTTCGTCTCTCGTGTCACACGAAGACCTTTGTGTACCCGGAGCTTGACTACCTGTAGTAGGGCGGAGTCCGTCACTCTTTGGTGCTCCCCACTGTAAAAGAAGGACTCCGGTGCTCCCAAGGTGACGGTAACTCTCACAACCTATTTCAATTTCTTCGGGACTCCATCTCAGCGGGACTCCCTTTGATGTGGACCCTGTCTCCGTTTTTAGTCCAGTCTCCGGAAATGAAATCTTCTTGTACACAAACAGCTGGTTTCATTTTTTCAAGAGTGTCTTTTCTCGAGATACTTAGTTCACTTTTTCTTATACAATTTTGATTCTCACGGAAGGATTTTAGTGTCATTAAAAACGGACGTTCTAGAAAAAGTTCTTATATTAGTTGATATATGGGCAGACTTCTAAAAGGAGGAAGATAGTTTTTAGTAGAAAAGACTTTTTTGATCTTAGCCCCATTAATAATTGATCGTCGTCTGCACAAAAAGTCCAAAAGATAAGATTTAGTGACATTGAAAAGTGTTCGTGGACGTGTGTCTCATCTTAAAGTCGAGTCACCGTTAGATGATGGACTCTCTTTGAAGTAACAAGAACAATGAAGGGTTTATTCAGTTGTTACCTCCCTCTCTCTACCTGATCCTTAAACCCCAACCAGCTACGTTTGATAATGTGTGTCTTACCTATTTATTGTTCCAGAATGACATATCGTGTCCCTTGACATAGGTTATAGGACTCTGTTTAGTATTACCTTTTACTATAAAAATTTTTTCTTGTATATACACACACACACATATATATAACTCAGTGAAACGAGATGTCGTGTCCGAGCATGTTGTGATGTAGTTAAAATGAAGTTAATTTTTTTTTTTTTTGATTGCTTTGATGACGTATGACCTAAGACCAGAGATAGAAAGGGGGTTTGACTCTTTAAAAAGAGTTGTTTTGACGAAATTTACCTATGTAAAATTTGTTATTCTTCGGTAGGATGAAGACTTCAGATATAAGTAGGATACCTGTCCTATTAGGCAACATGTGAAAGGGTGATTTATCCTTTCTTTTATGTTATACGTGCACTCTTTTACATCCAAAAGGGGTAGACGGGAGTCGAGGGAGTGCATACTTTTACGACTTTGCTTTTCTCAAGGAAAATGGGAGGGACTTTACCAGGGGTCTGTACCCTTCCTTTTCTCACCCTCGAAGTGTCGGATCTTCTCTTCGTCCGTGATTTCTGTGTCAACTCCTTCCTTCACTTTCTCCTTCGCTTCCTTCCCCCAACCCTGACTGTATTTTCCGACTTGTCCCATCCGTCTGTCGTTCCGGTTCTGTCCTAAGACGGTGTTCACTGGAAAGTGGTAGATTAGTGTGACTGGTAGAGTACGTGGAAGTTCGGTCCCTGGTCAAAGGGTCGTCTTCCGGTCCTGTGACGGCTTCTAGTACCCTCGGTAAAAAGGAAGAAGAAGTTCTCGCCGTCATCGTAGACGGTTTTATGTAGGCGTTGGGAGGGTAGGTAGAAAGGAGAGGGTGGAGACTCGAGAGGAGATAGGTAGTCCGATTTGTTTGGGGCAGCGAGGAGTGAGAGTAGGGTCAAAGTTAGTAGTGACTGTTGCTGTAAACACACCCAAACACCTGTACACCGGGGCACGGTTTGTGATTTGTTTGTGTGCCTTCAATTGTCTGAGCCGGGGTAGAAACTCCTCGAAGGGTTTCTCTTACGACAACCGAAAATGTTTAAAATGGTGGTCCCCTTTTTTTTTTTTTTTCGAGGTCATGAACAGGAAAATTGTCGTCCAGACACCGAAACCTATGTTTCTTGTCGTACAAAATATTCCGAGACATTTAGTTTCACTCGAGAGAGGGTGGGTTCGTGACAGACGGGCATGCTCGTGTTTTACCTACAGATTCGGCACTTTGGTTGAGAAAGGCTCCTTACAGAAGCAAAAAAGAGAAAAGTTGCGTGACCTCAACAACGACGTCAGGACTTTATCATACTAGAACAAGCCCTGTGTCAGTTGGTCCCGAGCCACTTATAGACTTGGTACGGAATGAACGTGTGTAATTCAGTAATATAGGGTTCTACTAATACCACCTGTGTAGTGACCCCTTCTAGAAGTCCACGGTTTTTTTTTTTTTTTCAATTTACCTTTTGTCTTTCCCCCGTGTTACTACGGACGTAAAGTTCTCGTCTCTTTAGAAGGAGAGTCATTTACGTATACAATTTTCAATAAAAAAAAAAGGAGGTCTGTAAAGACGAGAGTACGAAATTTTGTGGTACTCGCGACTTACTAGAGTCAGGTCTTTTATTTTTAAAGACCCTAAAAGAATATCCCTTCAAGTTTACCATTTTCTTGTAAACTATAAAAGTCAAAAGGACTTCTAGTCTTCCTGAAAGTCTTATTACGTAAAAAGGGAGTTGTTTCCTGTAGACGTTTCGAATCGGACGACTTTTCTTAGTAAGACTGTCAGAATTACATAAGAAAAGTCCTTTCGGGACAAGTCTCTTAGGGTGTCCCTTTTTTTTTTTTTTAGTCATGGGGTCCTTTCGTGGGTAGACTTAGTAATATCGAAGAACATTTATCTACTCTGGTCTCCTAAAGGTTAATCTATAATCTCTATAATTTATTTCCCCCTTATGCACACTAGTAGAACTTATGATGTATACAAAGTGAAAGAGGACTGCCTGGTTGTAAGTTTGTTTATAAACTTTCTAAACGGTCAGAAAGTTTCTTGTAGAATGTCCTTCCGAGTGAAAGTCTTATAACGACCTTCTGTTTTTATAGGATTCTATTCTTTATATTTTAATACAGTGACAGCATTGACTCTTGTTATTGGGGTCATTATTCTTAATCATACCGTGCTGTACTTATCTTGTACCGTGGAATGTAGGTCCTGAGTCTGACAAGATATTTGTGAGAAAGAATAACCCCACTATGATGGTTCCTTTTTCTTATTGTCCTTAAAAATACTCAGCGGAGTTCAGTGACCAGTCTCCCTTACCATCTACTTTATATTTATGGGCCAACACCAGTCGACTGGGTTTTTTAGTCAGTGTATGGAAAGTTCAGTATTAAACTTCTTAGGTTAAAGGTTCGGTAAAAGTTCTTCTGGGTACAATCAGGAAGGTAATTTAAGACTAAAAACGGGGGGGTGGAAAAAGAGACAAAGGTAACGGTGGGTGGCATTATGTCCATTCTACTTGAAGAGACTATTGGTCTTTCAAGGATTCATCATGGGGACGGACCTTACTTAGAGAGAGACTTAGAAGAGAGAGAGATCCAGAGAGAGACAGAGAGGAGATATAGGAAACTCGTGTCTAATCTCGTTGCGAAAGTTTGTGACCAAAATAGTATAGGACGGGGTCTTGTCCTTCATTCTGTAAAGAGTAACGGATAGTCTTACACATTTCAAGAGTTGGTAGTTAGACTACGAAAACCGTGAGGAGTGGTGTGTGTGCTGTCTCTTGAAAGGTTCAGAGGGGGACGAAGGGGACTGCACAAACAAGTGGGGATGTCCAGAGACGTCGGTATGAACTTTGAGTGGACCCAAAGGATTTATATGGGGGTCACTAGTTCGATAGTCTTACCTCTCCGTAGAACCTCGGGTAAATCAGACTGGGACGGTAGGGGAGAAAGGTGTGTCGGTCGGTATGTCTGTAGATTGAAGAGGAAGGGTGAAAGTCCCGACTCCCTCAGTGACGAGACTTTTGTCACGGGACAGTCTGGAAAATTAACAGTCTTTTGAGGAGAAACTCGACTAAAGAAGAGACAAGTGACCAAGGAGGTAGGTTGTACGGGTTAAGACTTGGGGTCCAACTAAATATTGTTTAGTTGAAAAGACATTATTTTGAAAAGACCATAAACTTTTAGCGATAATACAAACAGGAATTAGAAGAGTCGAGGGTCGAGTAAAACGACGACGGGAAGTCGATAAGGACACCCCGGACCAAAGTTCTGGGAAACGGTAGGTTTTTCAGGAGACTAAACTACGATAATGAGTACAGTCGGAAGGGACCACCGAATTTACCATGCCTTAGACAGCCATTACGCCCTCTGGACCCAAGCTAGGGACCCAGTTCTACTAGAGGACCTCTTCCCTTACCGACGGGTGAGGTCGTAGGAAAGGACCTCTTAGGGTACCTGTCTCCTCGGACCGCCCGATCAGATGCCTCAGTGTTTCTCATCCTGTGCTTCCTCATTGATTGTGAAAGTGAAACCCCGAAGGGATTACCGAGTCTGTCATTGCTTAGACGGACGTCACGTCCTCTGTGTTCAAGTTAGGGACCCAGCTCTTCTAGGGGACCTCTTCCCTTACCGATAGGTGAGGTCCTAAGAACGGACCTCTTAGGGTACCTGTTTCCTCGGACCACTCGATGTCAGGTACCCCAGTGTTTCTCAGCCTGGTCTGACTCGCTGATTGTGTGTGTGTGTAATAAGTACAGTATACGTTTCTCCTTTCTTAGTCTAGACATGTCGTATGACCCCTGTGTCTGTTCCCAAACCCCATCACGACTGATCAAACCCCTGAGACCCGAGTCCGGACACGGGTCCCAACACCCCTACCTACACTTCGTACGGATTTTGGGGACATACCATGGGTTTTCCCTTCTAGATACGATTAATGTGACCAATGAGAATTTTAGACCGTAGGGTTAAACTTGTGTAAGACGTGTCCGGTAGAGTTTAGGTTGAATAAAGTAGTTTGAAAGAGAGGTCATTACTTCCGGGTGTAAGTAAAAAGAAGAAGGACCAATGGTTCACGTTTTATTGACGAACTGAATTTGAACTGTAAACTGTAGTACGGAGAACTGATATAAATGAAATCCTAATAGGATTCGCTCGTAGAATAAAGTACACACAGTCTAAGTGAAAGGTTTTTACTGTCACTGAAACAGTCCCCGATACATAGTAACAGTAATAGCAATACCGACGTTCATGTGTCATATCCAGACCGTGTGTCACCCTGGTGGGTTTTTGTAGATGTCTTGTCATTTCGGTCCTGACTCTCTGATGTCAGACCAAGTTTTCTATATATAGGATGGACTTTTCCTTCAAATAGTAAGATGGACAAATGAGTCCGTCTTAGATTTGTTACTGTGTCTGAAAGTCTGACTTTTTAAAGCATGTTTATTTGTGAAGGTCTGTCCAGGTCTAACCCTTCCTCCCGGTCCCTTAAGGAAGAGGATAGACCCAATAATCTGGGTCTGTGAGTAGTGAGTTCGATATTTGTGATAATTTACGACAACGTATCAAAATAACTTTCAATACAAACGAAAGTCTAATCTGAAATTGTAAATTATGTAAAGGGTAGTCTTATACCATTCTCGTCTCTCATAAAACTAAATTCGAAGTAAAGTTCATACTTTGAGTTCGACACGATCAACTTTGTCCGAGATCAAGATTAAGTCGGAGGGTCTTTCCAGTTCTGACAACTTAAGGGGATTAGGAGAAGGAGGTCCCGACTTTCCGGACCCTTACCTCACTTAAATGCATACGAAGGATCTGGTGTTTCGATTCAGTGTCCCAGGGTCGGTTTGAGAACAGAGTGAGGATGCCTAAGTCCGCCTAAACGGGGACATACCGAGTTGAGTTTTAAGTGGAACCTCTCTTACTTGAAATTCCATTCTTAAGACTGTCTCTTTATCTCCGTCGTGGAAAGATAGGGTCTCTCTTCGGGAGCGAGAGTAGGGAGGAGAGGGTGGGGAAAACCACGGTCGGGCATGTAAACTTTGAGACTATCTAATTGCTCTTCAGCCGTGATCAGGGAGACCTGAACTAGGTAAAAATTCACTCGAGACTCTTGAACCTGTGTAATGTCTAGGATCTTCCTACTTTATACTCCTCTCTTTTCCTTCAAACTGTGTACGTCCCTTAGACTAGAAACCCCGACCTCCTCTTCGATTCTCGTCTCTTTATAATTCTGTCCTACGTCTTGTGTTTGAATTAACTGACTATTGTGGTGACTTCTTATTTCTGACCAAAGAGGTAATTTCAAACTTTCAGCTCGTCAATTATACTTGAACATTGAAGTACGTCTTTTCGGAGTACCGTCCCCTCCCCCTGCCCATTTCCTAAAGTGGCGACGGGAACTTAAGTAGAAGTATAAATGGGAAGAACAGGTCAGACCCGTTCCGTAAACCTTATCTTACCTGTTTTACTAAAATGTGCCTTCCGTTTTTATCGACGTGACATTTTGTTTAATAAACGGAAAGAATGGAAATACTTAGGATTTTTTTTTTTTTCAATATTAAGTCTTCTGCTGAGATCCTACTTCCGTGTCGTCCGGATCCCGATGAAAAGTACGTCTGGAAGTCACCTTTTAATTTAGGGTTGAGATCAAGAAAGAGAGACTTTTATCGTAAAGGTATGTTTAGACAAGTAATTTTCAGTAGTAATAAGATTCCACAGTGGTCAGGTACTCAAAACGTCATTCCTCCCTAGATAAATAAAATTAAGATGTCGTTATAGAAATTTTCAGACTACCACCTACCACGCCCTTATGGGTTTTGATTGGTAAATCAGATGTATATATATTCGTCGTTTATTGACCATTTCTTTTATCTTTAGAGGTGAGGACAGATGTGATTGTAGGAAAAAAAAAAATTAGGTCGTTGATTCTTTTAAACTTTTTGACTTTTATTATAGTCTAGTTGTGGATTAGGTCACGTCCTGAGCTATTCATTAGTCATTCACTTTTTGACTAAAGACAATTTTGTACTCTTTCCTTTATTTATTTTGTTATTTTGATTTATTTATTTTTATTATTTTTCTTCTAACGGAAGAGTATCCGTTTCTTACAACTTTTCTCTTTAGTTTTAATATACTGACGACTCTAGCGGGTTTTCTGGTACTGGCTTCCTCTACTCTCAGATTTCCTTCATTATTTTTGTAAAGTGCTAAGTGTCATGAATACGACGTAGCGAAAGTCTAATTGACTTAAACATTAGTTAACGTAGTAGGGACACTTTACTTATAACGAGTCTTGTTATTTTCCTGTCACACACTCGATTTTGGTTCTGATGACACTCCAGTTTCCAAAAAACTCTGTTACATGTGTCCATCTACAACCACGATAATTCTTATGTTTCTCTTTGCGAAAGTTAGTCCGACGGAATCATACTTGACAATTGGTATGTCCCGAGAAGAATCACACGTATTAACAGTTTAAAAGAGGTGAGGGATGGTACTGATTCTACTCGAGACAGAAGAACATGAAGGTGTTAGACCAAAACGACTCATAACGGATACCCATACCAAGTATTAAAAAGTAATAAAAGGCTTCTAAAGGATAAAGTGTTTACATTCAACCATGTCTATGGTAAGATGTAAATCTTTATTCGGTTAGAGAAGATTTAATGAATCGATGGTTAGGTACCTTTATAGAGACAAACTTATTCATGAAATATCAAAAGAGTTCAAGGAGATGAAATTTCTTTAAATTAAAAATAGAAGAGTGACTGGGTAAAGTTAAAAAAAGTTCTTACCCTCAGTACGACCTATTCCAACGTAACAGGACAGGTCACTACAGTTTGTTTAACTTCGGTTCACCTGAGGTCTGTTTTCATAGTCTGAAGTGGACTCAAAATTTGTTTTTTCATCGGAGAGGATGGTGTTAGTAAGTTTTCCATTCTAATTAAGACCTATAGAGACTTTCCGAAATGAAGAGTTTAATGGTTTCACTGATAAAAACCATTTGAGGATTTATCTATCGTATATGATGTAAAGGAAAAGTCGTTACAAACGTAAACTAAAGGGTTATTTAAGTAAAACAATTTTGTGAATAAAGTCGAGGCACCGTCTTAGTACACTTCTCAACTGAGTAACCTTTTCTGACACTACGACCCTTCCTAGCCCCCGTCCTCCTCTTCCCCTGTTCTCTCCTACTCTACCGACCTACCGTAGTGACTGAGCTACCTGTACTCAGACTCACTTGAGGTCCTCAACCACTACCTGTCCCTCCGGACCGCACGACACTAAGTACCCCAGCGTTTCTCAGTCTGTGTTGACTCGCTGACTTGACTTGACTATGACAAGAAACAACGCACTTTTTGTTGGGAGTTTAATTAAAATACATGAGTACAAATGTATTTACGTTTATCGTCCTAAACTTTAAAAAACGGGAACGTCCAGATTACTTTATTTGGTCACAGTAGCATTAGTCCGTCTGGTTTCGTAGATTTGCAAGTTTCACTCCTTCTTTCGTTCCCACCCTCTAATAAACGTTTGTCCTGGTCCAGAACCTGGTTTGGAATGTATTCTCACCAAGGGCTACCTGGATGTCGTTTTTGTTCTCTTCAGAATTTGTCTTCTACGGACCACCCGTCCGAAGATGTTTAGAAGTCCTGTGGGTTTGTATTCGTACTTCGATCCCTACCTCCACTAGGGAGGTACTTATATCTCTCGTCAGTTCCTCGTTTTCGGGACGGTACTAACTGAGACGTGTCTCTACTTCCCGTTACGTTGATAGTTTTTGTCTCAACTCACTCACTCACGATTCAGTGAAGTCAGGACAAGTTGGGAAACGTTACGATACCTGACATCGGGCGGTCCGAGGAGACAGGTACCCTAAGAGGTCCGTTCTTAGGACCTCACCCAACGGTAAAGGAAAGGGTCCCCTAGAAAGTCTTGGTCCTTAGCTTGGACGTAGAGAGCACAGAAGACTTAACCGTCTACCCAAGAAATGGTAATCTCGGTGGACCCTTCGGTAATAGTTTTCGTCTAACGAGGAATCTCTGATCGGATTCGACGTCTCCTGCGAAAACGTCGGGTTCCTTACGAATCAGAACATCGACCCACACCTGGACATTTCTGTTACATATTGGGAAAACCCCAATAACATTGAAGTCTAAAAAAATAAATTTTTTACAATGCACGGTATAGATTAAATGTGTGTGTGTGTGTGTGTGTGTGTGTGTGTGTGTGTGTGTGACGAGCGGGGGTCTCGAACACCTTAAGAAATTTATTTAGTTTATAATTTACGAAAGAGATTAAATTAATACTCTTGACTATACAAAAGGACGTGAAAAAAAATTTCCTTTGAGGAACTTATTTAATAATATGTAGGTAAACCAAACTAGGTCACGAGGTACAGTAAGTATTCTTATCAAGATCTACAAGACCGAATCTTTCTACTGGTATCATATACTTGTACACCCATTCTTAGATTCGTCACGTTCTTCTCCATATCGGTGGGTGTACGTGGTCCCTCGAATGTACCTCAGCCATATTTTGTAAATTTTCTACCTACTTACTTACTTACGATTTACGTGATTCACCGACGAAGTATATAACTTACTGAGCAAGGACCCACTTGTTGACTTTCAGAGACTAACGTTCGGAAGTGTTTGTTCAGATTGGACGAGTCGACCACATTCTCAGGTAAAGAAAAGTTGACCGTTTTTCTTAGAAGAGGTCAAAAATGAACTAAGATGACTAATGTTGTCGTTTTCACTTTATCGATCCGAAAGGGGCAAGGGAAAAGACCGGGGAGATGTGAAATTAAGAACCCGTTGAAAGGATAGTCTGATTAAGAGTTTTGAGTGCTCTTCTTAAATAAAACTGGTCGTGTAAGTTCTTTTTTGTTTGTTCTTAAGTCCGAACAAAGGAAGATCCCTAAGTTTTATCAGGACCGGGGGATGAGGTCTTCATGAGTTTTTTAGTGTCAAAATACAGTAAAGATAACATCCAGGATTTCGTTAGGTCTCCTCTTTTCCTTTTATTTATTGGAGATTCGTCCAAGACGACTCATCCCCACTCTTCCGTCTTCCTGTTGGGAATAACGAGAACAGTAGTTAGTGTAGAATGTCGTACAGATTATTCTATTTAACAGTGTTTTATCGTCTTCACAAGGGGAAAGTTATTTCCACAACCGATACTTGATTATTTTATAAATGTCCCAGAATTTTTACGTATAATAAAGATAAAGACGAGAGAATCATCCGTTGTTAAAAGTCTGTGAATAAGAAGTAATAGTCTTGTTATTCGTGGGTAGACTTGTCGATTGTGTGTTAAGAAACGGTTGCAAATCACTTATTTAATACGACCTAGTAAAATGTGATCTTAGTACGGTTGTAGTAACTAGTAAAGAAGAAAAAAAGAGGGAGAGAAAGTAATTTTATTTATGTTAAAAAGAATCTTTCTGAGAATCGAGGTTGTGATTGGATAGAAGAGTCTCCATTAAATAAAATTTTGTTCGGGAAAGAATTATGATTTTGACTTGAGTCGTCCTCAGGTACTAAAATCCTGATGGAGTGAACATGTATAAGACTTAGTGTGAGGGGAAGTTCTTGGTCAATTTTAATACAATGAGATTTTACGAAGGAGTGGGTCTTGTGTGAAACCCCCCTTAAGAAAGTGGTGACGATAATAGTTGTCATGATATTTGAGGAAATAGGTATTGTAGTCACGAAGTTCAAGTATCAAGGACTTCTTCTAAGATACTGTAAAAAAAAAAGGAAAGAGAGGAATGGTGTACGGTCCGTAAGTCGGTTGTAAAGAACTTACTTACTAACTTACTTTTTTTTTACTTTCCAACGTGAGATACGGAAAACTTTTGTTCGAAACCTTACTTGATGGGTACACAACTCCACTAAGAGGGAGACTACAAGATTTCGGGGGAATTTAATAGGTCGACTAATTTTCCTCGTTACTGACCTTACACTTTTATTGTGGGTTGTATCTTCTATGAATGTACCACGTACAATTATACCATGTAAACCTTTGTACTGTTGCGTCACATTAAGTCATTGGGACCACGACATCCCGTCTCCGAAAAGCCAAAACGTGGAAATTCTCAAGGTATCAACCTTCATTACGTTGAATTACGTTATGTATAAATACATATCTTTTGGTACCCGAAGGGACCACCGAGTCGCCATTTCTCAGGAGGACGGTTACGTCCTCTACACCCAAGCTAGGGACTCACTCCTTCTAGGGGACTTCTTCCTTTACCGTTGAGTGAGGTCATAAGAACGGACCCTTTACCGTACCTGTCTCCTCGGACCACCCGATGTCAGAGTTTTTCTCAGTCTGTGTTAAATCGCTAGTTTGTTGTTGTCAAATTTTTTTTTTTTTTTGTGGTACGTAGAGGACTTTTATAACGTTTTTCAGGGTTTGTCTCTGAACATCGGGTTTGTCTACTCCTCTACGAAGTCAAAAGGGACCCAATTCACTCCGGTCACATGAGTTCTCGAAGCGTTGTCCACCGGTGTGTTACAAATGTCCACACAAAGGTATCATTAAAGGAACCAGGACCCAACTGACCTACCGCGGTCCCCCAGGTCCCGGGAGCTTTGTCGACGTCGGATACCTGGTCGGTAGAAACCGGTGTACGTTGGGACAGGTAACCGAGGACGTACACACGGAATGTTTATAAAATACACGGCATTACACCCCCTTTTTCGTCTCTGTAATGAAACGGTTGTTTCCAGGCAGATCAGTTCCGATACCAAAAAGGTCACCAATACATACCTACACTCTCAACCTGATATTTCTTTCGACTCACGACTTCTTAATTACGAAAACTTGACACCACAACCTCTTCTGAGAACTCTCAGGGGACTTGACGTTCCTCTAGGTCGGTCAGGTAGGATTTCCTCTAGACTGGACCCACAAGTGACCTTCCTGACTACGACTTCGACTTTGAGGTTATGAAACCGGGTGGACTACGCTTCTCGACTGAGTAACCTTTTCTGGGACTACGACCCTTTCTAACTCCCGTCCTCTTCTTCCCCTGCTGTCTCCTACTCTACCAACCTACCGTAGTGGTTGAGTTACCTGTACCCAAACCCACTTGAGCCCCTCAACCACTACCTGTCCCTCCGGACCACACGACGTCAAGTACCCCAGCGTTTCTCAGCTTGTGCTGACTCGTTAACTTGACTTACACCTTTTCGTACTCTTCGTTGGTCTACTGAGAGGAAGAAACGTGATCCAACCATTCAAGATTGTGGAAGGGTGGAACCGTGTCTACCGGTTTTATTAGTTTCGAACGACAGGACACTTCGTTTTTAAGATATCTATACGGGGTTCTATCTCTTTGTGTCTTTCTTTCTGTCGATTACCCGACTCTTAAATCGTTATAAAACGTACTGTTCACATAAACAGGACCGCNGCCCCCACAACCATAATAGTATTCTCGACTAGGGTTTCAGAACCCCTCCTTTGACGGAAATAAATCCTTTGATAGAAATACTCGGTGAACTCCCTTTCCCTCTGTCCTCTCTTTCCTATGTCACATTAATTTGGAGAACTACATTTTTATCATACCTTTAAACTCTCTCGTTCTTTTTTCTTCCTAGTTTTAAGGTTTCAGGTACTTTACAGGTCATTCTGTCATGACTTCTTGTCCTTACGAATGATTTTCAAAATTTTATGACCATAACGACACTAAGATTTTACGGAAAGTAAGTTTAGAGATACAAGTATTACGGAACACACTAAAAAAAAAAAAGATTAGTACCTTTTCTCAGACTCCGAGGACAAACTCAAACACGTCTCTTTTCTATTTCTCTGTCGATACCTCTCCCGGAATACTCACTCTAATTCCTAAGTCAACCTTTTTCTCGATTTTTGTTCTTTCTGAGGACCTTTAAGTTCCTTGAGAAGTGTTCCCTACCACTTCCTTCTCACAAGTTTGTAAACGTTTAGATACCTTACTCCTATACTCCCTTAGAAATGATTTATAATTCTCCGATCAGTTACCGATGTAAGGTCCTCTATGTCTCACTATTTCTACGTCACATTTACTTATATCTCATTCTCTACTCCGACCGTTTTACATGACAGGGATGCCCCTTACATTTTCGCGTTTACTCTTTTTACTCCGAAGTTGGAGGAAAATTTATCTGAGGGAATTAGGGAGTTCAAATTTTTTAGAATTTTCCGGTCTATTTGTTGTTCTAGGATGACCTATTGTGTCCTTTAATGTGAGTTACAGGACATTATTTAGTATTACCTTTTCTTATCTCTTTTTGTTATGTATATATATATATATATATATATGTGTGTGTGTATATTGAGTTAGTAAAACGACATATGGTCTTTGTACTATTTAGTTAATAAGAAGTTAATTTTTTTTTTAGGATTTCCGGTCTATACTGAAAGAAACATACACAAACGGTATCCAGTGGTTTGTGCGTTTGTGACTGAGAAGTCTGAAAGTATTTTTTGGGCATGATAACTAAAACGTATAGATGGTTGTATCACTTGTTTTCATATGTCAACTGAGAACTGGTTGTACCTAGACTTGACGTGTCCAAGTGAATATACGTTAAAAAAAAAGTTATCTATGTATCTCATGATGTGTGTGACAACCAACTTAGTTACCTACGTCTTGGTTGTTATGGTCTCTCGGGGACTGATACCCTGATCTCGGTGCTTAAGACCTTAAACGTCGGTCAGGATCTTGGCTAGGGGGTGTATGTGGTTCCCTACTGACATAGGTAAAAACAAGTGGTTTCTACGTTATAAGTATTTTAATGGTCGAATAATCATTACCTTTGAGATTTACCGAGACGGAAGTGTGTGTACCCCAATCACATTACTGAAGTAGAAGAGTGGATTAATACTACAATAATAAACACTGGACATGTAAGACTCGACACAAAGGTTAGTAGTATCTACGTGGACCCTGACTTAAAAGTACAAAAGAGTCACATTTAACAACACAAGTCACCCACCTGACGCCATCTGTTGACTCGTTTGTGTCTCGGTCGAAGGATAGATCAGACACTAGGGTTCGATTCGGACAGTCCGTAGGCTCTACCGACTCAGGAATTAGAAGAACTTTCACACTCCGACAAATGTTCGTGTCGGTCGAGTTGTTGACCAAGTAGAACCAAGATCCTCTCTGACCTGAAAAAGAAGACCCAAATTTTGGTTCCATTTTTGGTTGACCGCACAAAAGGTTTTGGTTTAATATCAAAACATATTTATTTCTTTTTAACCTGATCTTATTTTATAAAATTCATGGACATAAAAAAATTCATGGACATACTCCAGAGTGCCTCTTCCGTTACTGTGGGGTGAGGTCATGAGAACGGACCTTTTAGGGTACCTACCTCCTCGGACCACCCGACGTCAGGTAACCCAGCGCTTCTCAGTCTCTGCTGACTCGCTTAAGGAAAAGTGAAAAGTGAAAGTACGTAACCTCTTCCTTTACCGGTGGGTGAGGTCACAAGAACGGACCTCTTAGGGTCCCTACCGCCTCGGACTACCCGACGGCAGATACCCCAGTGTATCTCAGTCTGTGCTGACTTCGCTGAATCGTCGTCGTCGTCGTCGTCTTCGTCGTACTCCAGAGTTGTTCCTGTTACTTTTTTGTTGAAAATAACCCTGAAGAGACCACCAGATCGCCGATTCTGAGCCTTGAGGGTTACATCGTCCGGAACCCAAGCTAGGGATCAGTCCCTTGGTGTACGGTGTTGATTCTGTCGTACATCGGTTTATTTAAATTTTTTTAAAAATTCTAGAAAATAATTTAATCAGATAATAGACTGGGACGATTTGAGTTGGTACTGACTGCCACAGTTTTCGATCGTCACTTCACCAATTTTCGAGAGGAAGACGTAAATTAATACCAATTTTCGTTAAAATCGTACGTCTGAACCACACGAGTGTTTCGATACTTTATTAGGTGTTCAGATTCTTGGAGATTAAGGATTAACTGTGTCATCGAATATTAACGTAAAAGTATCACAAATCATTTTTGTAAGTCGAAAAAATTTTTCCGGGTATTATACTTACATACTAATTTCTTTAGTGGACTCTAGATAAACCTTGTGTTAAAAAGAAAGACTGTTTAGTGAGTAAGAGTGTAAACCTATTGTGTTTCGACTAAAAATTTCGTGACTACGTGAACTTTTGAAAAGGTTTCGTTTCTTTAGGGACACAAATACCATTGTACAAAGAAGAATCTATTTATACAGTGTCAATATACGACCTATATGGTGTAAGGTATCGAAAAGTCAGATTTTTTTATTTCACAAAGTATGTGGGATATGACATGATTTAGAGTATGAACGTGTGTCCTTTTGTCTTCGGTAAAACTTTTCATTTTCTTTGTTTAATGAAGACATCTTTTTTCTTATCCTTTTGTGCGACGACGATTCAGTGCAGTCGGCACAGACTGAGACACGCTGGGGTATCTGCCGTCGGGTGGTCCGAGGCGGTAGGGACCCTAAGAGGTCCGTTCTTGGGACCTCACCCAACGGTAAAGGAAGAGGTTACGTACTTTCACTTTTCAGTTTCACTTCAGCGAGTCAGCACAGACTGAGAATCTCTGGGGTACCTGACGCCGGGTGGTCCGAGGAGGCAGGTGCCCGAAAAGGTCCGTTCTCATGACCTCACCCCACGGTTTTTTTATCCTCTTGTATTAATACGACTTTTGTTATCGATACCCTTCTTTTTTTACTGTTCTGCATGTCTTCGAATAATTTTAAAGTCTTTTGTGACTTGTTCCGTTTAAATTAAACGGGTGGAAGTAGTTTATACGTCTTTTTATAGACTGTTTATGTTGTACGTTTCACACGAGATAGTTTATGGACTTCGTATGTCCATTGAGGAGGACATTCACGGAGGGAGAGAGAGGAACGGATGGTGAGTCGGGGACGGTGGGTCGGTTAGGGTTACGGTAGTAGGTACATATAAAGTGAGTGTTGGTCTCCTACACTCAGGTGTCCTACTTACCAGTGTCGTGGTCTTGTGTCTTCAAGTTTTAGTAAGTTGTGTAGGTCCCCGATGATGCAGTCCTATGGCTGTCTCTTATTTTATCTCTTACCTGTCTAGTGTCCCGGCATGAGACGTCGTGTCCTTTGCTATAAGTTGTGGGACGTTATTTGATATTACCTTTTCTTACACTTTTTCTTAGATGTGTTTGTATTCATATTACCCTAGTAAAACGACATGTCGTCTTTAATTGTGTTGTAACATTTAGTTGATGTGACATTATTTAAAAAAAAAAAATTTCTCTCTCCCTAAAGAAACGACCGTCAGGTCAACAATTCTGTCGTGAAGGTGACGTCCCTTTCACCCAAACTAGTGACCAACTCCTCAATTCTAGGGTGTACGACGCCACACTGGTTTAGATGTATTTATTTAAAAATTTTTTCTTATTCTCTATGTATATCGACTAAGTGAAACGACATTTCGTCTTTAGTTGTGTTGTAACATTTCGTTGTTATATGGTTATTTTGAATTAATGTTTTGTGTATGATGGTTTAATTTTTCCTTTTTGTTCTCTCTCTTTCTGATTTCTCCGTTTTTACTGGGGATGTAAATCCTTTACACTGACCCTTTGAAAAAATCTATTTTGTTGTGACTGTCTCTTTATCTGGTTCTCAGTTACTACCACGTGGTCACCTTAATTGTTCTCACGAGTCCTTTACGTCTTGTTTCATCGTCAGTCCTAGTTCATAAGGTTCCTTCCTTCCCGAAGGACCTGTCTCTAACCAAGGTTTTCGTTCCTTTCCGTGAGGATCCCACTCCTTTCCGAACACGTTCCCATCCGAGCCCTTTTAGTCTCAAAGGTCCTGTGGGAACTTCGGGGAGTACACTGGTCCTGTGACGATGTGAAGAAGTCTGGAATGTTCGTTGGGGGTTTTGACTGGAAGTCATCGAGACTGTAACGTCAGTAGAAACATACAAGGTCGAGTGGTCTTAAGTTAGGAGGGGGAGGTAGGGATGGACACACCCACGAGTCAACGAGTCAACGCAGACTGAGAACCACTGGGGTCCCCGACATCGGGTGGTCCGAGGAGACAGGTACCCTAAGAGGTCCGTTCTTATGACCTCACCCAAGGGTAACGGATGAAGTTCCCTAGAAGAACTGGGTCCCTACCTTGGCCACAGAGTTGGTAGAGGAAGTGACAGTCCGTATAAATGGCGACGTGGTGGACCCTTCAGATAACTGTAGTAGGGATGGAATGTTCCAGGATTCCTGGTCTGGACGGGAGCAGAATGAAGAGTCGTCAGTGTGACCGAAAGAACCCCAAGGAGTAAGGGTTGAGGAAAGACACAACTCGGAAAAGAGACGGGCGAGGGGAGTGAAGTTTACGGGAAGGTGGACTGAAAGTGTCCTGGTGGAGGAAGGACTCTAAGTCCAAGGTCAAGTCTCCTTCGGAGAAGTCTCCATGGAGTGGACTGGAGGGTTAGTCGTCGTGGATGGACCACAAAGACGTAGTGGGAGGAATTAAGAGACGTCTCGTTGTGGACTATAAAAAGAACTCATAATTAAACAATAATGACTTTAGTTATGTCAGTTAGAAGCAATCAGTGTTAAAAAAAAAAAAATGCTTGTACGAGTTGACCGTTTTACAAATAAACATTGGGATTTCAGTTATGAGAGTCACAAAGATGTAAGTAAGGACCTGTTCGTGTCTCGTCGTTGTTGCAACCCAACTGGTTCCGTGTCGAAGGGTCGACCCCGGGTTGTTCCAGTACGAGACGAAAGAGTCCAGAGTATCTCGTTTGATCCTAAGAAAGACTCTCTGTAAACCACTGGCAAAAAGTGTTAAAACGGGAAAAATAACCACTAAAACGAACGAGGACGTTTTTTGCACCACGACTTCACAACAGATCGTATCCTTCCGACACCACATGAATGTCTCTTTTAAGATCACAATCCATTCGAAGAAAGTCCGTACTCAAGGTCCCGACAACCGACACTCAAGGTACAATTAGTTAGTTGTCATAATAATTTAGTTCACAGAAATTCGTTTTTGTGTGTATTTTGTCCCGATACACAACAAGTCAACTATTTTTGCAGAGCACGGGTCTCTGAGTCTCCTTGGATTAGAGTATAACGGGGATACTCGTTGTCACTGTACACACGTTTAAGTCACAAGTGTCACTGGAATATTTTACATTGATGGTACTTGTTGTTCGTGACTTAGGTAAATAAAATTTATACCCATAAAGACCTCAAGAGGTTTCTTTCTGTCAAACTGCTTAGTCAGATAAAACGAGGACGATTTGGTCTGCTGTCGACCACCATTGTTTTCATCGTCTCTTTACCAATTCTCTAGATGAAAACAGAAATTAATCCAAAATTTATTTACAGACGTATATCTATTTCACCTAAATACGTCAAGATCGTATTAAGTAAAAGGGGACGTTCGTCCGTGGTACAGATAGAACAAGTCTTGATGTCTAGTGGTGCGGGTCGTGTTTCACCTGAGAGTAATTTTGAGGTTACTTACTGATTTTGTGAATGAAGTCCGGTTTGTTTTAGAATAAAGAATATGAATAAAGGGAACGTTTTTATATATGGTGTAGACTTCATGAAGTTACCCTATTTTTTTGAGAACAAGGGTGAAGCTACCCTATTTTTTTTAAAGTCATTAACGGACTGTCATTTCTATGACTCTTGAAGCAGTTGTTTCTGGACCTCAATCTAAGATTGAGATTTAATGATGGACTCCAACCTATCAAATAAAATGAAGAGTCTCCGAGTACGAAGAACATATATTTTGTCTCTATGGTGACGGAGGTCGTGTGCTAACACTATTTGCTAACACTGTTAAGTTGTCATAATTATCAGTTTAGATACCTCAAAGGTCATCAGTACATGCTTACACTCTCAACCTGGTATTTCTTATGACTCACAATATCTTGACTATGAAAGTTTGACACCACGACCTATTCTGAGAACTCTCAGGGACCCTGACGTTTTTCTAGTTTGGTCAGTTAGGATTTCCTTTAGTGGGACTTATAAGTAACCCTCCTGACTGCGACTTCGACTTCGAGGTTATGAAACCGGTGAAACTACACTTCTCGGTTGAGTGACCTTTTCTGAGATTACGACCCTTTCTGACTCCCGTTCTCTTCTTCCACCCCTGTCTCCTACTCTACCAATCTACCGCAGTGGTAGAATTGCCTGTGCTCAAATTCGTTTGAGGTCCTCTATCACTTTCTGTCCCTTCGCACCGTACGATGTCAGGTACCCCAGCGTTTCTCAGTCTACACTAAATCGTTGACTTGTCGTTGTTGTTATATGTTAAAGATCATGTGACGGAGTGTGCATTGTCTATAACTTATTTAAGGCAGGTAAGTGCGAAGGTACCTTAGTACTCAGTAAGTATTGTCGTCCCGGTCGTGTTTTCCTTACTTCAGGAATGAACTGTTCTGTCTTCCTTCTCCAACCCATCGGAGGACGTCGGTTCCGTTAAAAATAAAAGTGTCTTGAAGAAACTAATAGGAAAGTCGAGATGGAAGTTTTCTCTTTTGGTAGAAGTCCTCATCCATCGTTGGGAGTCCTTTCCGTGTCTTCAATATGTAATCTTGGATGAAAGAGAGAGTGGGTCAAGTCAAGTCAAGTCAAGTCAAGTCAGCGAGTCAGCACAGGTTGAGACACTGGGGTACTTAACGTCGTGCGGTCCGGAGGGACAGGTAGTGGTTGAGGGTCTCAAATGGGTTTGAGTACACGTAGCTCAGTCACTACGGTAGGTCGGTAGAGTAGGAGACAGCAGGGGAAGAGGAGGGGAGTTAGGGAGGGTCGTAGTCCCAGAAAACGTTACTCAGTTGAGAAGTGTACTCCACCGGTTTGATGACCTCAAAGTCGGAGTCGTAGTCAGGAAGGTTACTTGTGGGTCCTGACTAAAGGAAATCCTACCTGACCAACCAAGAGAAACGTCAAGTTCCCTGAACGTTCACAGAAGAGGTCGTGTAAAGTGTTCCTTGGTCTTTTTGACCACACTTAAGTGTCGAATTAAAATAGAAAATTAAAAATAAATAAATAAACCGATATGACTGAGAATCGACGACGTACACTCTAGAGCAAGGGACTGGCCCCTAGTTTAAGTCCGGGACACGTAACCCTCTCGTCTCAGAATCGGTGACCTGGTCGTCCCTTCAAAGGCGTCGGGTGAAATTTTTTTTTTTTAGACATGAAGAACAAAATTAACACTATTTTATATGTATTATATTTTAAAAGGTAAAATTGGTAAAAAGTCACACGGGAGAAAGAATTCGTTAGTGACCGTCTCCGATGGATGGATTTCTGGACGTACGTATTCTAAACCGGAAGTCTTATGATTCTGACCTACGTTACGAGGATCCGAATCTAAACCCGAAGGGACTACCGAGTTACCCATTTCTTAGACGGACGTCAGGTCCTCTATGTCCTTTGAGTCCAAACTAGGGACCCAACCCTTCTGGGGGACCTCCTCCGTACCGTTGTGTGAGGTCATAAGAAGGGACCTCTTAGGGTACCTGTCCCTTCGGGTCGTCCGATGTCAGGTATCCCAGCGTTTCTCAACCTGTGTTGACTTCGTTGACCCGTATGCGTGTGCAAATCTAAATTCTAAGGACACGGGGAAGGGTGGTGGAAGATGGTTTACATAGTAAGTTCTTTATCTGTAAGGGAACTTTGAATCGGACAGAAGGAGTAAGAACTTTAAAATCAGTAAAAAAGTGTAATTCCGTGGATCATCATTTTGTTTATTATTATTATTGAAAAACACACACTTACCAAGACGGTCTACTTATGAGTTGGTGATTATGTAAAACCCTCATCTAGAGATGAAGTGCACTAGATAGATGTTAAGGTATAATCGTATTAACTTTGTCTGAAAATTGAAGAGGTACGGATAAACAAAAAGATAATTCACTTTATCGACCTACCGTAGATTTTGGGTAAAGTCCAGAGTGTTTCATATTAAGACAATAGTTTTCGTGTCCTTGACACCATATGGTGGGATTCGTGTGTGTGTCATTTTATGACGAAGTCCTTCATGTCTGGTCTTTGAACATACCAATACTATAGTGTGTAAGGGTTTGTTCCGGATAGTTCATCACGTCTGTGTTCTGTCCGTTTGTGGTAAGATTACTGGAGTACGTTGGAGTAAAATATTTGTTCTTCTGAGGCGATGTGATTCGACAAATCTCGTCGTTCTGAATTCGATTGACTATTTCGAAAGAATACATTATAGTCAATGAAATTTTTTTCTCTCTCTCTCTCTCTCTTTTCTCAAGACAATTTGAATGACCGGCTAATTATGTTTTTTTTCAACTCGTTGTTCGGAGGTGCATAAGTTATTTCCTTCACTCGGTACCGAAACCCAGGGAACGTGCTCTAACAACTAAACTAGCACTTGGACTACTTGATGTGTTTCTACAAGGAGATTCAAGGTGAGATATGTACAACGGGTAATGGACAAGGTGCTCCAGTAGTTTCCATTCATAGTACAAGTTAACAAACCACAAAAGATCGTTTATAAAGACCCAGACGCTGTAGGGTTCTCGGTGGAATAATCGGTTGTCATATTGGGTGACTTACACCGAATCATCGTGTCTGAGGCTGAAGTATGAAAAAAATACTGTACTCACTACAGGATTGGGTAGACAGTTTTTGTGAAATAAGGTCTTTAGACGAGGTGTCGGTCTTTAGAACGTACCTTTCCTTAGGAGGTGAACAGGTGTGCAATTTTTGTGACAATTTTACAATTGCACAATCTAAAGTCGAAGATGCATACTTCATGATTTATACTGTTCTTCTTCTTTTCCTCTTCCCCTTTGTCCTTCTCCTTCTTCGTTTTTTTTATTCTTTTTACATTTTATTCTACTGTCTAAATTTGATTTAGTATAGTTGTTAATGTAATTTATGTTTACAAGATTTGTAAGGTTACTTTTCTGTAGATTCTTTTTGGATGTTCATTATGGTATGAATTAAACATTTCTATTACGAAAGAAGACTTAAGTAGATGAAATTATAAACAAGTAGTTTTCACAAATATTCTTTTATTCGATTGTTCCGTGTTTGATCCTCTTCTATATAAACTTCGTACATTTGTGATCATCGATATATATATTTATCTTATATATATGAATATATATATATTCATCTTATATATTTCTTGATGTTTCTCTTTGATGTCTGGTCATCTGTTTCACTGTTTTCTATGTCTATACGTGGAAAGTCTTCTCTTTGTGTTTACCAGGTATTATACACATTTGTACACGTTAGAGTAAATAGTAGGTTTTTTCGTTTAATTTTGGTACTATTTGATGAAATACGAGTGGTGTTATAGTTCGATTCAATCGTTCCCACACTTTACTATCCTTATAAATAAGTGGTGGGTACTCATGACCAATAAAAGATCTTTCTTCAAGTCAAGTCAAGTCAAGTCAGCAAGTCAACACAGATTGAGAAACGTTGGGGTCCGGAGGGACAGGTAGTGGTAGAGGGTCTCAAATGGGTTTGAGTACGGGTCACTCAGTCACTACGGTAGGTCGGTAGAGTAGGAGACAACAGGGGAAGAGGAGGACGGGGGTTAGGGAGGGTCGTAGTCCCAGAAAAGTTTACTCAGTTGAGAAGCGTACTCCACCGGTTTGATGACCTCAAAGTCGAAGTCGTAGTCAGGAAGGTTACTTGTGGGTCCTGACTAAAGGAAATCCTACCTGACCAACCTAGAGGAACGTCAGGTTCCCTGAGAGTTCTCAGAAGAGGTTGTGATGTCAAGTTTTCGTAGTTGAGAAGTCGCGAGTCGAAAGAAATGTCAGGTTGAGGGTGTAGGTATGCGCTGGTGACCTTTTTGGTGTCGGAACTGATCTGCCTGGAAACATTTCTTTCCCCATAAATATGGGGACAACAGTTCTTAGTGACCAACTCTCGATGAGGGTGCCCGGGGAGATCGGACGACGTGACACGTGACCGGTGTGTGTAAGATGTCCCTCGTCCCTCTTTTCTCGACTCCGTGTCTACGTCTGTCATCGTAGGCTTTTAACCACTCTTGTGGTTCATTCTAGGTTCCAGTACCCACTCCGTGATTGTCTTAGACGATGTGTTGATTTTGGGTTTAACAGGTAGTTTTCCTTCACTTATTTAGCACTATGTGAGTCCCATGATGATACGTCGTCACTTTTATTCCGTGGAAGGGACGGAGGACTCTTTGGACATACGTCCAGTTCTTCGTTGTCAATCTTGACCCGTACCTTGTTGTCTGACCAAGGTTTAGCCCTTTCCTCATATAGTTTCGACATATAACAGTAGGTCGAATAAATTGAATATACGTCTCATGTAGTAAGTTTTACGGTTCGACCTACTTCGTGTTCGACCTTAGTTCTAACGCCCTCTTTATAGTCATTGAAGTCTACCGTCTTTCACTTCTTGATTTCTCGGAGAACTACTTTCACTTTCTCCTCTCACTTTTTCAACCGAATTTTGAGTTTTAAGTCTTTTACTTCTAGTACCGTAGGCCAGGGTAGTGAAGTACCGTTTATCTACCCCTTTGTTACCTTTGTCACTCTCTGATAAAACCCCCCCCGAGGTTTTATTGATGTCTGTCACTGACATCGGTGCTTTAAATTTCTACAAACGGGGAACCTTCTTTTCGATACTGGTTGGATCTGTCATATAATTTTTCGTCTCTGTAATGAAACGGTTGTTTCCAGGTAGAGCAGTTTCGATACTAAAAAGGTCACCAGTACATACCTACACTCTCAACCTGATATTCCTTTCAACTCACGGTTTCTTAACTACGAACATTTGACACCACAACCTCTTCTGAGAACTCTCAGGAAACCTGACTTTCCTCTAATTTGGTCAGTTACCATTTCCTTTAGTCGGGACTTATAAGTAACCTTCCTGACTACGATTTCCACGTTGAGGTTATGAAACTGGTGAACTACGCTTCTTGACTGAGTAACCTTTTCTGGGACTACGACCCTTTCTGACTTCCGTCCTCTTCTCCTACTGTCTCGTACTCTACCAACCTACCGTAGTGGCTGATCTACCTGTACCCAAACTCGTTCGAGATCCTCAACTACTTCCTGTCCCTTCGGACCGCACGACATCAGGTATCCCAGAGTTTATCAACCTGTGTTGACTCGTCGACTGGACTTGACTTGACTCACTTTTATTTGTATGGTGTGTCCTGAAGGGATCACCAGGTCCTCAATTCTGAACCGGAAGTGTACATTTTCCATACCCAAACTAGGGACCAGTCCCTCGATTCTAGGATGTACGGAACTCGGTCCTTTGGTTTTGTATTTTGTGTTCGTTATAATAAAATTTTTAAGTTATTTCGAAAATTTTTACTAAGTGTAGTTTTTTAGAAGAAATTTCTTCGCATATGATGTCGATGTACGGAGTGTTTTATATATTATAATTAGGTTTTTTTCATTCAACATTATCTTCTTTATGTTAAGGTGAATAAATTTCTAATTTTGTGTGTGCCTTTCGTTAATAAATCCCTGTGTATGTACACGTCGTTTTTATATTTCCTTGTGTTCTTTTCCTATGTGTGTTTTAGGTCCCATGACTTAATAAATTGTATCTAACTCTGTTACACAAACATTATTAATACTATTGAAAAAAAAAGACTTTGTGCCTAAAGTTGACTTTTTCCTTTTTAATGTAGACCTCGTGTGCACTCCTCCGTACTGAACCCTCATTTTGGTCTACGCACGAGAAGACAATTCGACGTACCGTCTACATGTTCATCCATGAAATAATAAAAAATAATGTCTTTAATATACATGTAAAAATGTACATTTTATAACAAAATTCAGACTTCATCTTCCATACTCTTACAAGTGTACTGATAGACTCACCTCCTTATAACCTAAAAGAGAGGACAATGAAAAGACCTAAAAGATGTTATTTATACGCAAGGACAATACAATGATTCTGTTGCACCAGTCAATACAGGGGTATTTAAGGGAATAGAGGGTCAGGATCGAGATGAGTAGAATGAATATGTTGGTCAGGTCCTTTCATCTCTTTAGTCAGTAGACTAAGGGTTAACATCAATAATTGAATATGTCTCTAAGGACCAAACGATTAAGTCGATGTTTAAATGTAAGCGGGTGTCCGTGATTTCCATTTTTTTTTTTTTCATCCGGTTAAGATTTTATTTAATAGGTCACCCGTAAAATTTTTGAACTATTTTTAACTTCCTTTCTATTTTAGTCTTGTGATATCCACTTTGAGATAAAATTATTTAAAGTATACTACTAAAGATAAGAGAGTACTTCCCTAAAATTTAACCTAAGTCCAAGATAGTTTGTACCGAACTATATTTATATAATTCTCTGTGATATAAATTTTATTAGTGTCTTTGTTAAAAAATAAAACTTTGTGCTTTGGACTTTCCCCCTTTTTGTGTATTAGAGGCATTGACACCTGATTGCAAGGTTCCACGAACTTTATCGGTTGAACACTTAAGTAGTTTACGAAAGACATAACAGTTTGGTATTTTTGATTCTAGTAAAGACGACGAGAGTCCTCAACGTAGATAGTGTTTTCTGACCGAGGTGATAAACTTACGTTTAAATATTAGTTATAGTTGGTAGGATAGTTAAGACTTTGTCTTATTTACAACTTCCTAAGGTCTCTGATTGATCACATAAGTGTTTGTCTTCGTTCACATAAACACTATCGAATTTTACATAAACAAGTAAGCTAATCGTCTTAGTACACAACTACTACGAGACCAATCCTACAGAGAGAAATCCTGAAGGTTTTAGTAATCCCAAAAACATAAGTATTAGACTCTCCGCGTGTACTCCGAAGTCCCGGAGTCCTCGTAAATTTTCGATCGACCCTTCTTTTCACGGACGGATTTGTCGAAAACATCTCGTTACCTGGTACGTAGAGGAAACACTCGAGGGTATTCGAACCTGGATTCTGAGTGTATTTGAGGGTGGTTAGCTCTACTGGAGAGGTTCAAAGATCGAAACTGAGGGTTGTCGGGTGAGGTAACTGGGACAGAGAAATCGTACTGACATATAATGTTTTTAACAAGTCTTTACAAAGCACGGGATGTTGAGTTTCGAGAGAATTGTTGGTTCGAACCCTCGTCGTTATGTCTGTAACGTGGTTTATTATAAACCTCCTTTCTCCACTTTTTCCCTTCTCCCGGAGTTTAAGCCTCCGTACTGTCACACGTGAACCATTCCTACGCGGTAAACGGTTTTTGTCGTATGTGTATTGCGATTCTTAGGGTTGATTAGGCTCTTAGGTTCTTTTCTAGGACATTGGGCATTTCCGACTTTCTACTTTTTAGCTCAGTTAGTGTTTTTATTGGTCACATAAAGAAGATGTTGTAAAATGATTCGGAGATGAGGTACATAACGAAAGACAAATTATTTTCTTCTTTTCTTTTTATAAAAGACCTAATGGTTACATTTTTCGGTTGAAGTTTCCTCGAAATATTCATGGTATTCCGTTATAACAGTGGGTCCGTTAAGGTTTCAGAAATTTGGTGAGAGTCTATTGATTAGACAATAGACCGTTGAGAATACTCTTTTGTAAAAATTTCTCAGATATTTGTTAGTAATAGAAATTTGTCATAGAAATTTTTGATTTGAGGGACCTATTGTATCTAAACAAAAAGTTAAATTGAGGGAGTCTGAGATGAAGTCTTCAGGTAGGGTTGTAAAAATTAAATTTTTTTTTTAGAAATTTAGTTTTCGATTGTTGTTTTGTCCATAATGTTCTCTAAGACATTTTTAAGTACATCCTTTTTTACCCAAACTTTATATTTAGGTACTTAAGTCTCTTTTCCGTTTCTCTGTTATTTTCGTGTGTTCAGATTTACATCTTTTTTTAGAAATGTATTAGTAAATGAAAAGGTAAAATTAATTTGAACTTAAAGTTTACTACGACTCAAATAATTTTTCTATTAAGAAATATTTAGTGATCACTCGTCTAAGGTATCCTTAAAATACCAAAAAGTTATAGTTTACCATCACATTAGATTCTTAAATCACTCAGTTATTTTATTTTCCATTAGTGTATGTGGGTGTGACTCTTTAGGCAACGTCTGAACCCCCCTCCACCCCCCTGGCCCACAGTTCAATGAAAGTTCCGTGGTTAATTTGGTTTACGAAATCGGGACTTATTAGGTAGACGAGGAGTTAGATCGAGTAAGGGGGAGGGGGTTTGTTTGTCAGTCAAGGGAATACGTGTCATGCATAAAACTCGCTACGTTAGTCGGTACAAGTCTCGACCTTTTATAAGTGACTAGTGTACTTATGAATCTGTATAGTCCATTAGATTTATTTACAACTCAGTGGCTTTAAATGATATAAGCCAAATGGGGTCATTCGAGACAACTGATGTACGACAAATGTTCCGTCGGAGGAGAACGTTCGAATTTTGGAGATCGTTTTGTGTGACATTCCTGGTCTAAAGGTTACAGGACTTTGTTTACGGGATAAATCCGATTGGTATTTACTCACTGTTGTACACATGTGTATACACTTCTACACCTCTTTCTTTAATCCTTCTTTAAAGGGACTTAAGTTGTACTCGCTAAACCTTTAAGTCCTCCGTCAAGTTTGATCATATTTCGTGACGTATTCATTCTTCCACAGACTTGTGCGTCTAGAATTTTAGGAGGTATAAGAACTTATTTCACATTGAAATCCTACCGACTTGAGTTTGCTAGACTCCTAATATTGGGTTAAAAGTTGTTACGTTTCGACCCACCACAAAATTAAAAAGATCATTATATAATGAAATTACATTATAAATGTTTTTTTCTTTTCGATTAGTAGAGGATTAGGTTTTTAGAACTCATAATATGTCTCTTCAAAAAGACAATTTCTTCTTTTATCGGGACGGACCGAGGAAGAGGGGACTTTCTCGTCACTGTGACTGGAGAGGAGAAGATGTCTCCTCCAAATGGACCTTCCGGTCTTAACGTAGGTGACTGACACACTGATTAAATGTGACGCTGTCGTAATTACGTTTAGACCGTTCACGTTGTCGGTAAATGTGACTGTAGGAGAAAATTTGTTGACGATAATGAACACGATTTTTGAGTCGACAGTGTAGATGTAAAAAAGATTCTATTATTAGGGAGATCATCTCAGTGACTTTCCGGTGTCGTCTTGTTGGTTTACAACTCCGGGAACTCCCAACTTATTCGGGTAACAGACCAAACCTTGTTCTCCAGACATAAGTACTACTTAGGTCTCAGTTTTTTTGATTTCGTCTTGTTTATGAATTTTAAGTCTCTGTTCAGTTTTTCGTCGACTTTTGAGTAGGTATAAAATTTTGATGGTAGAGGTACAAGGCACAGTAGAAGATACTAAGGTAAAGTTTTATTTTTACACCTCTATTATATTTAAACATTCCCGTAAATAAACTATATTGTTCAACAAAAAAGTTAAAGAGGAATTGTAAATGTGACACCCTTTCATCGTATAAGAGGGATAGAATTTTTGGAAATTTCACTTGACCTCTAATCAGTTGAATAATTCGTGAGTTAAAATTCGAAACCGATTTCTATATTTAGTATCATTTTCTTATTATGATAAAATATGAATATAGAGAGACATGCCAAATAATTCGTCAAAGTGGATTTAATGGAAGGAATTAGGAATATTGTTAGGACACTTCATCCTTACTGACCGGATATTATCTCTATTCTTATAACCATTAACCATATCTTCTATAAACGGTACAAAAGACTCACCGGTCGTGGAAACCTTGTGGGAACTACATCGACCCAGTAAAGACTGGGTCCAGTTTTACGCAGTTTTAAACTTTTACCCAACTCCCGGGTAAAAGGGTTCTATGTTGAATTCTTCGAGCCAAGAGGTCGGTCGAACGTTGATCCGACTGAAGTCGTGGTGGTTAGTCTAAGTGGGAACGTTTTCACCATAAGTGGATACTGGTTTACCTACTTCCTGCTACGTATGACCACACCTAAACTAAGCGAAAATAACCAGTTCTACCATTGTCTCCAAAGGTAGCGTCCCCCGGTTGTGACCAACGTTCACTCAAGGGTTCATCGTGATGACAACCGTCACCAACGTTAATTTATCTAAAGGCCCGTTGTGACAGTTGGTGTCGTACTCACGAGTCATGTCCTCGTGTGGTCCGTTGTCTAAGAAGAGACCCGGGCAAACGACCGTATCAAACCTGTGACAAGGACTTTAAACTGGATATCACGGATCAAGAAGTCGGGAGGGTTCCTCCGAGAGAGGATACTTACAGAGTTATAGGAAAGTATTCGAAGTAAAGACGAGTTTCACGTAAAAGACAACGAATGTTATTCCTTAGGACTGAGAAGCCACTTCAACCGTTTGTAAGTAAGAGAAACTTTTCAGAAGAGGGACGTTCGCTGGAAATTCGACTCAGGTTTTCCTATGTACTCTAAGTTGGTTTGTTTTGACACCCCTTTCTCTTTTCCGTTAGGGGTCCGTCTCCCGGACCGTCACGTTTCCAGGACACCATCTTTTCTACTGGTTCTTTAGTGCTTATTCTACCCTTCTTGAACGATTTTATTCCGTGTGTTCTCTCGTCTCCCGACCGTCTTGACCAGTGGCCAAGGGACGTATAGTCTTTTTTAAAGGAATAATTCGGTTTTATTTTCGTCCGTATTCGTTGTTTGCAAGTTTCAAAATGGGACTCTTAAAAGTCTTATTCCGATTGATCATGGGGTGGATGTCTTACCCGAGACTTGTGCATTTCTATCACTAGGAGAAAAGGTGTATAGAAAATAAAAGGTGTGACTTTGGTAGGGTCGAAGAAATTGATTCATTATAGGGTCGGTACTGTTAGGTCTCCATTTTCGTTACCTAGACCGAACTCCTTTACCCAAACCCGGGACTACGATCGGAATAATGTACGTACTGGAATTCTTTGGTGACTGTAATAGACCTTTCAACGGGTGTAAATATTTTATCTTTTCTTAGATGACGGGATGTCTAGAGTATCTTAATAAGACTCCTAGTCTACTTGGTTCTTGATACCCTCGGGGTATGTTGTGATCCTTAGCTACGTGTATACGATTCAGTGAAGTCAGCACAGACTGAGAAACGTGGTGATACCTGAAGTCGGGTGGTCCGAGGAGGTTGGTCCTCTAAGGGGTCCTTCCTTAGGACCTCACCCAACTCCATAACAATCTTCTGTCATTGACATTACTGGTATGGTCACAAGTGACGAAGATGTCGTACCAGACGATTTCGTCGTCAGGAGTTGGTAAACCGTGGTCTGTGACCAAAGTACCTTCTGTTAAAAAGGTACCTGTTCCCCGCTCCCCATCCCCCACCAAAGACCTACTAAGTACACGTAATGTAAATAACACGTGAAATAAAGATAATAATAAAATAGTCGAGGTGGAGTCTAATAGTTCGTAAGCTAGGACCTCCAACCCCTGGTGACAGGATTTCCTATTTCTCCTTACGGTTATACGACTTGATTAGTTGTGAGAATTACACAGGTCTTGACATATCTGACATTACAAAGTTTTCGTTAAACAGTGTTCTGGTCGCTTTTTTTTTTAATTGTTTTATTCCACTACCTACAATTGAATAACAGCACTAGTAAAACATTATACAATAGTATAACAGTTATAGTTTAATATACAACATTTAGAAATTGAATCCCTGAAGTCACCAATTCTGAGGGACGAAGGTGACGTCCTCTGTGTCCAAGGTAGGGACCAGTCACTTGATTCTAGGGTATATAGAACCGAGTCGGTTTGTTATTTTCCTATTTTTATGAAATTTGAACATGTTACAATGTCCAACCAATAAATCGTTTATTTGACCCCCTTTTTTGAGTCAGGATCAGTTGAAAGATCGTACTACGATACAGGAAAAAACTCGGAGGAATGATTGTTCAAAAGTTACTCTTCAGTAGGTAACTCGTTGTAACTTACATTTACTGGACTATTATATATTGACCTAAAGGATACACGGTCTATGACACTCACTCTCGCACTTTTCAGTGGAGTCAGGACAGACTGAGAAACGCTGGGATACCTGATATCGGACGGTCCGAGGAGACTAGGTACCCTAAGAGGTCCGTTCTTATGACTTCACCCAGCGGTACTGGAAGAGGTTCTCTAGAAGGGTTAGGTCCCTAGCTTGGGAGAAAAGGTTACAGAGGTCGAAACCGTCCGTCCAAGAAATGGTGATCACGGTGGACCCTTCGGGTCTATGACACGATTCCCGATTATTAAAAAAATTAATTTTTTATTTTCATCAAACTGATTACGTTCCAATGAAACACTACTAAAGAGAAAAATTAAGATTTGATAAAGTCCTATTCAATTATTACTTAGAAGACCAAAACTGGAGTTTACTTGAGTATTATATTTTCTGTGTTTATTTATGTGATCGTATTGTGAACTAGTATTCTCCATTTGGTAGGAAAAGTTTTCCTGTAAGAACAGAATCAGTAGAAACACATTGACCCTATATCACAGTCAGGGATTTTGTGAATCCGTTTGTTATTAAAAAACTACTGACTGACTTATGTACGTTCCGCATGTTCGACGGTGTATTCTCGTGTCTCATATACTTTTACAAAATGATATTTTACTTTTTTTAGAAAATATGTATAAGTTATGTTACTAATATTTATAATTTTTATTAATGTTACGACAACCACAAATTAACGATTTAGCACAGGCTGAGAAAACGTTGGGGTACCTGATATCGGGTCATCCGAGGAGACCGGTGTCCTAAAAGGTCCCTTCTTATGACCTCACCCAACCGTGAATGAAGAGGTCCACTAGAAGGACTAGGTCCCTAACTTGGGTTCAAAGGACGTAACCGTCCGTAAGAAATAGAGACTCGGTGGACCGTTCGGGTTACTTCCGATTGTAAATACTCGTAAAAAAGTGTACCAGGATCTATGGTACGAACCCGAAGGGAACACCGAGTCGACCATTTCTTAGACGGTCGTTACACCCTCTGGACCAAGCTAGGGACCTAACCCTTCTAGGGGACCTCCTTTCTTTCCGATGGATGGGTGAGGTCGTAAGACCGGACCTCTTACCGTCCCTGACATATCAGGTACCCCAGCGTTTCTCAGTCTGTGCTGACCCGTTGAAAGTGAAGTAAAGTAAAGTCTGTGATACAAATTAGGAACTGTACCTAGTTGAATCCATCATAGGTTACGGACTGTCACCCTCCCTCCAGACCCTTCTACCATGTCCTTTTCACTACTCAAAAATTCCTACAGAACCGGAAGTATTAATCTTGTCCCATTACAAATATCAGAAGTAGACATAAATCGGTTTAGTAAGGGGTTAAACTTACAATTCCTATTGGACTATTTAGTGTTTCACTTAAGAGTCTTTACCGGTCCATACGTAAGTTTAGGTACCATTGGTTCAAATTTTGTAAAGTAAACTCATATAAACCCTCAGTGTCCGAATTTTCATAGTCTTTAGACTTTACTGTAAAAGGATTTCTGTATGCCACCGGTTGTTCATGTACTTTTCTACTAATAATTAGTAGTCTTTTATTTTAAGTTTTGGTGTTCTACGGTGGAATGTAGACAGACTACCGATAATAGTTTTTCTGTTCTTTATTGTTCACAACCCTTTCTACACCTCTTTTTCCTTGGGGTCCTTACATTTAACCACGTCGTTGATGCCTTTTCTTATGTCTAAAATAAACTTTTTAATTTTTATCTTGACGGTATACTAGGTCGTTAAGATGAAGACTTATAAATAGATTTCTTTTACCTTTGTGATTAAGTTTTCTATATACGTTGGGTTATAAGTGACGTCATAATAAATGTCATCGGTTCTATACGTTTGTTGGATTCACAGGTGACCACCTACTTGCCTACTTCTTTTACACCCCCCCCCCCACACACACAATCAGTGAGTCAGCACAAACTGAGAAACACTGGGGTTGCTGACATCGGGTGGTCCGAGGAGACGGGTACCTTAAGAGGTCCGTTCTTATGACCTCACCCAACGGTATGGGAGGAGGTCCCCAAGAAGTCCTGGGTCCCCAACTTGAACCCAAAGGATGTAGCGTCCGTCTAAGAAATGACAGACTCGGTGGTCCCTTCGAAATATATATATTACCTTCTAATAAGTCAGTAATTCCTTTAGAACGGTAAATGTTACTGTACTTACCTATAAATACGATTCACTTTATTCAGTCTGTTTCTGTTTATGGTATACTAGAGTGAATATACACTTTAGAAATTTTTCTTTTTCTTTCGAGTATCTATGTCTCTTGTCTAACCACCAACCCTTCTCTGCTCACTTCTTTTACTCACTTCCCTAAGTTTTGCATGTAAAGTCAATTTTTCGATTGATCGAAACCACTGATATCAATTATTAGGACATGACGTGTAAATTTTCGACGATTCTCTCATTTAGAACTTTCGTGAGTAGAGTTGTTGTTGTTTTTTAGAAGTTGATACACACCAGTGTCCAATAATTGGTCTATATAACCCCACTAGTGAAGTGTTATATATGTTTATGGTTTAGTAAAACAACATGTAGACTTTGATTATCTTGTAATATACAGTTGATGTGGAGTTATTTCTTCTTCCATTAAAGTGTCTGAACGGGTTTGATAAGGATGTTGTACACTTTTAAGTAGTATAAGTCTTCTTTTTTTTTTACGATCGTTGAATGTACTGTAAGGTGTCGGGTCAAGTCTTCCTGTAAGGTTACAAATTGTTGAGAGGGTTAGTCTGACACTCCTTTCGTTAAGACTGGGCGTCAGTTTCTGCACCCGTATGTCAAAGGTCTATTGTTTTAGTAGACATTCAATTTTCTCTTGTAAGTAGGTTTTACCTTCAACTTTTCTCATGATTCTTTATTATCGTTCTCTAAAGAGACCACCAGGTCACCGATTCTGGGGTACGACGGTCTCGTTCCGCACGTCCAATGGGACCAACCTCTTGATTCTAGAGAGTACGGTACACCGTGTCAGTTTTTCTAAAAATTTTTAATTTTTTATTAAACTTTTTTCTTCACTTTCGTTCTGATTCTGTGACAACCCTTCTCTTCGACTAGATTCTCGATAAATTAAGTAATTTGACTATGGGTTGATAAGTTCATAAAAGTCGTGGATTAAACTAACACAGGACTAGAACAATGTAAAATTAATTCTAATCAACTCGTATATTTACTTAGAACTCGTATTATAGAATCTCACTTGTTCTGACCTTTCTTAGTCTTAACCAGATAGTTTCTTCCTTTTCACCCCTTTCCGTTAGGAACCCCTCAGAAACTAGGAGTTCCATCCCCCTGGTCTTCAACTAATTCCAAGGACCGTTGGACCTCGGATACCATGTCTCACTTCATTCAGTCTTTCTCTTTCTGTTTACAGTATATGATTCTGTGCATACCTAAGATCTTTCTACCATGACTACTTGGATAAACGTCCCGTCGTCACCTCTGCGTCTGTGTCTCTTGTCTAGACACCTGTGTCACATCCTTCCTCTCCCACCCTGCTTAACTTTCTCCCCGTACCTTTGTATGTGTAATGGTATTCATTTTGCCTCTCGGTCACTCTGAACGACACACTGTGTCCCACGAGTTGGGTCACGAGACACTGTTGTATCTCTCCACCCTACCCCACCCTCTATCGTCCCTCCAAGTTCTTCCTCCTCTGTATACATATGGACACCGACTAAGTACAACTACACACCGTCTTTGGTCGTGTTATAACATTTCGTTAATAGGAGGTTATTTTTTTTTTACTTCAGTCGACCTTCATGAATTCAGAAAGAACCTTCCTACGGGTTTAGTACTACTTCCGTTTCTTTACGTTCACACTCGTCTTGAGATTACGTTTGTAACAAAAGAAAGAGTAAAGATTAGACGACAGGAGGATAAAGGCATAGGCCCATAGTACGGAAACTTGTTATTTTTGGATCACTATACCAGAACTGAGTATTAATTGAACAATGGCTCCTATAGGGACATAATATAAAAGAGACTGAACGCATTTTCCACAGTAAGTGGTGAAACGTTAGAAAACTAATTAAACAAAGGGCAAATAAGTCCCAAGAAACATATAACACAAATCCACTTACATACACATGTAGTTTACTAATATGTGTCTATGTACGACGACGACGACGACGACGATACAGCGAAGTCAGATTTGGTTTAGAATAACATCTCCAAATTCCAATTCTTCCCCGTTATAATTCCTGGTTCAGACGTCTGATGCCTTACCTTTATCAAAAAAATAACCTCATATTAACGTAATGTTACAACGCAATCAAAGAAGACATGTTACTGCACTTAGTCGATATGTATCTGTATATCGGGGAGGGAGAATCTGGAGGGAGGTAGGGTGAGTAGATCCAGTAGTGGCTCGTGCCTCGACTCGAGGGACATGATCTGTCGTCGAAGGGTGATCGATAGACAAAATGTATGCCTTCACGTATGTACAGTTAGGATTAGAAAGTTAAACGGGGTGAGAGGAAAAGGTGAGGACACAGGTGCACAACCAAGAGATGCCAAAGTAGAGATAAGGACGAGACTTTTATCCAAGTAGACATGGTAAAAAGATCTAAGGTACATATACGGAATTATATGCTATAAAAAGAAAAAGTCACAGATCTAAAAGTGTTAATTTTAACAGAAGTTTGAAAGTCAAGTCAAGTCAGTGAGTCAGCACAGGCTGAGAAACGCTGGGGTATAGAAATTAAAAGGTCCTAAGAGGGGGCGTTTTTTTTTGTGTGGTAAAAGATGGTAGTTATGCTAAAATTCGAAGTGTTTTCTAGATACTTAGTGACCGAGGAGATAGAGGTTTAGTTGTAGTGAGTATCTGGTAAATAAAAATTTTTATTGGACAATTATAAATAAAATGAGTAGTCACATTCATCCTCTCGATTCCATATTATGCGTCTTTTGGGTTTGAGTCATTAGACGTCTCGTGTCTAAAACAGAGGAATGTTAACGAAGGACGGTCACCTGAAGCCCCTCCGTCTCACCCCCCACTTCTGTCGGAACCCTTAAATTTATTGTCTCAGTGGGTCCCTTTCGTTCGAATAAAAATCATTCTCTCCCTCCCCTTACGACTAAATTACATAAAGAGACGGACGCTTGGATGGAACCTTTCCTTTTCGTTCTCAACTAATTAATCTAATCGTTTAGGTGATTCAACAAATAAGACAACCCACTTAGTTACGAAGGGACTTAAATGAAATCGAAATAAAAACCGAAAGTCTAGATAGACGATCCATTCTACAATTCTCGGTTTTCAGAAAGAGAGGAGGTCAAGAACGTTTATGGAAAAGTGTACAAATAAACTAGAAAAACACTAACCTCCGTCTGTCTAAAGTGTCAAAGTGGGCGAGGAGAAGGTAGGGGAGTTGGGGTCGAATACCTATTGTGTGTATATCTACTGTCTTTTAATATCTATTATCTTTTAACTGATGTGACGAGATAGGATAAAAAATACGAAAAGTCAAAAGTCGTAAAGAGAAAAGGACGACTGGAATCAAGATTTAAGAGAAAGGTAGGTTATAATTTTGGATTTCCTTTTATTTCGTAAAAAGAGATAATTCCTGTCATATAAAATTGTAATAGTCTTTTCTTAATACTCTTGTTTGACGAAATAAATTTTTTTTTACAAATTACAGAGTATAAAAACGATCAGAAAGGAAGAAGGAAGAGAATTACTGGACAGAAAGAATCCTTCAGGGAAAGTAGACTGAACAGGGTGTTTTAATAAGAACTAAGTAAACAATGACTCTAAATGTCCTCATGTCGACAAGTTTGTTTCACAACCGGATACTTTCGGACCCTTTTAGTTCCTTCTATTGGTTTAATTGTAAGACCGATGTGTAAGAAAATTGTCTTGGGTCTGTTAAAAAATTTTATATAAATGTTACATAAAATTTTCTATTCGAGACATCGTAGTGTCTGGTATAAAAGGTAAATTACTGGACCTACTGTACAAGTCCTCTTTTGGGATGAATAAGTCGTAGTTTACACGAAAAGATCTTTTCTAAGAAAAAAATTAAAAAAAAAAAAAATTTCTTCTCCAAGTTCTCTTATTCTCGAACTCTAGGATCGTCAACCCCTGGTGATCTTTAATAAACCGAGTTTCACTGTCCGTATTTTATGCTCATGACCACTCGACCTGTACTCACAACCCCCCGAAGACTGTTTGTGGTCTGTGGTGACTAAAAGTCGGTTTCCACCTGAACCTTCTCGAAAATTAAGTCTTCGACGTTTTAGTGGAAGAGGCTCCTTCAAATGTAGTGAGATCAAGACACTTTTTACTTTTTGTAATGTCCTAGTGTTAGAGGGCGCTTGAGTACTCCGTATACGAGGACCGGAACTTTAAGTTTACGTGTCTCTCTTTTTAGTTTTACCCTCACACAAGTGCGAAGACTTAAATAAGGAGAGGAGAGGGGACGTAGGCCCGTAACTGACTCGATAGTCTCTTACATTTCCAAAGGATCTAGTCAAATTGTGAGAAACTTAATATGACTTTTCTTGTAGGTGGGGTTATCTATTATTCATAATACAAAGGATCTAGTTCTTTCTCGTAGGGGAAGAAAGATCGACGGGTTCTGAGAGTGGAGGCCAGTCAGTGGTTCAGAGTAAATTTTAGGTGGAAGGATTTATGGAAACCTGAGGTGAGTCCAAAACCGTAAGGAAATCAGAGAGAGGGTTGAATCCCGATGACGATAGAGGGACAGTCTAACGACATCTTTGGAGGGTTGACCAGACAGAAGGTGAAACGGAATGAGGTAGGTAAGAAAATGTGGTCGATTTGAGTAGAAGGATCCTTCGTCGAGAGGATAACGGTACTCCTATTTAAGGTCTGTTGACTTGTATTATCAAGTTTAACACTGACCCGAGACTCGTTCCAAAGTCGGGTTAAAGAGACGAAAGGTAGTGTGAGGTGTCATATCGGACCGATGCGTAAAAAGTAAAAAGGGTTTGTGTGTGTGTGTGTGTGTGTGTATGTGTGTGTGTGAGTCGGACCCGGAAACCGTGCATGAATACAAATCAGTGGTTCAACATAAGCTGAGAAACGCTAGAACACCTAATGTCAGGTGGTCCAAGGAGAATAGGCACCCTAAAGGGTCCGTTCTTATGACCTCACCCAGCGGTAAAGGAAGAGGTCCCCTAGAAGGGTTAAGTCCCTAGCTTGGACTCAGAGGACCCAACCGTCCGTCTAAGAAATGGTGCCTCGGTGATCTCTTCGGACCCGAAACGTGTATGAGGATGCTTACGGACATTGAAGGAGTGACACGGTAGTGAAGAAGGGAGAATTTTAAATTGGAAATTCTCATCGTGGATCATCCACAAGTTATTTGTAAACGATAACCTATTTCCTTACTTGTCCTGTTGTTACGATGATCCGTATACTGTTTCACTGCAAAAAAATTAATTTTAATGAATCTGAGACTGATCCCCCTCTTTAGATCAATATGTCCAATATGTTCACGACCTAGATTTCGTCAAAGGAATAGGGTGGTTCATGGTCTACTGGATCTAAGTCATAAACTAGTGAGAGACGACGGGGATAAAATAAATATGGTGGTCGGTGGTGAGAAACTACAGTCGAGGTATGTTTCGGTCAAAGTTTTCCTGTCACGACTAAATGTGATAATCAGAATGTGTCTAGGAGTTCAGTTTTACGATTTTACTCTTTGTTTCAAGTAGGAATAAAGAGAAGTAAGATTCGTTTGTTTATTTGAAATGTAAGTTCTCGTTGACGGGATGTGACTTAACACAGATTCAAGGGGACCATTAAATAACCCTCAACACTACTTTATCAAGGAGACCGGTTAACGTCAGAGATAGGGGTCCTTTCTTGACTCTAGACTCACATCTACAAGTGGGAATTTTTTGACCACCAGTCTTGACCGAAAGGGGGTAAGTTTTCGTGACCATGGACGTTCTCTTTTAGGTTTGATGAGCCGCACCTTTCGCCTTACCCAAATTTCTTCGAAGACTTCACGGATATGTGGTGGAAAGGTAGAGTAGGGTCGGTACGAAGCGAGAGGGTAGGAGGCGAGGTCCGTATAACGAGTTCTAGAGGTCGAGAAGGAGACACGAAACGAGACCGAGAACGAAACGAAACCTTACAGTGGTAAGGTCAGAGTAGGGAGCGGAACAGGACACGGACCGTGTCAGAAGGGTGGGAGTTCGTCTTAGTCAGTCAGGGGTGGAACCAGGAAAGAAAGAAATGAGAGAGTTCGGCGAATTGTGTCATCTATACCGTTAATGATGAGTACACAGACAAAGGGGACGGTTCAACTCTTGACTCATATTCGTCTACGGAGTAGAATGAACATAACTCTAGGAACCACCTATTTATTATGGATGGTGTACCATCAGTTACTTACCATTAAATTACTTACTTGGACGAAACAGGGACGGGTGTCGACTCCGGCTTGTTGTTTGAATAGTCTTAGACTACCGTTCAGGTAGGTAGCACCAAGATGTGTCGTAGTTCTCGTTGTCTTTCCCGCACGTTCCTGATGTTGACTGAACGATACGTCTGCACCCATTGAATGTTCTGATTGACAGCATTACCGTTCGTTTGTCGAAGTGGAGACTGTTGTGTTGGAACTTGACGACAAGCTTGAACTAGTCGTCAACCTCTGTTAAGTTTTCCCTTACAAATCTCTAAAATTCACTGTGATTGACCGGAAGAATTATAAACGAGTCGTTGATAAACGACTTGTGGTCGTTATACGAACCGAACGAAACAATCACTTTCCTGATGGTTCACCATAAACTTTTCTAGGGAATTAAACTCTCCAAGAGTCAGACCATTTACTTGGTTCCGTTGGTATTCCGTAATGAATATCTACAATACATTCACCATATTTATCCTCTGATGATATTGACTAGTAATGTCCTTTTACTTCTGTTCTAAAACCAAAATACCCGAAAATAACGCAGAGCGACCATCCTGCCACACACAATCAGTGATTCAGTACGGGTTGAGAAACGTAGGGGTACCTGACATCGGGTGGTCCGAGGAGACAGGTACCTTAAGACGTCCGTTCTTATGACCTCACTCATCGGTAAGGAAAGAGGTCCCCTAGAAGGTATGGGTCCCTAGTTTGGGCTGAGAGGACGTGACGTCCGCTTAAGAAATGGAGTCCCTTCGGGTCCTATCATTTACACCGGATTCTAAAACTGACGAAAATCCACTTATAAACGTGTTAAACGACTCGTGTAAGAGTGGTCTCGTTAAGGCCTCGACCTCTCATTTCTACGTAGAGCATACTCTTTTTCCTCCTGTCCCTCTGGAGAAGATCCAAAAAGAGGGTATGACTCACCAAATAGTGGGGCTGCGGAACTCTCTTTTCACAATTTAGGTTATGCGAAGGTCTACTTTGAGACTGGGTTTTGAGTAGTGGAGGGTTTTCTGCGGGTTACTCCTGACCGGAAAAGATGAGGGTCTCGATACGTCAGTGTATATCCTCGAGGGACTTGTAAATAGTGCCCCGGTACCAAGGACGGAAGGTCCTAGAGGTAGGACGTAAGAGTCTCAGATTACACTGACATTTATGACTGAAAACAGAACTATTTTAAATAATGACCTTTGGGAGTCCAACTCATATACAAGGTTAAAAAAAAAATTCTCCCTTTTGATTCAATAATTAATATTAAAGATTATAAAGAGATCAGAGCAAAGAGTGGTAGGTTGTAGGGGTCCTATGTGAGAGAGTTTCAGTGCAAGAAAGAGATGGTGTGAGACATTGATACCGAATCTCATGTAAGTGAACTTTAGATCTTTAGAGGATGACAGAGTATGTTGACGTTTTCAGGTGGAAAAGGGTCCCTGGTGTCTTTATTGGTCACGGGTTTTAGTTCACATAAGTTTTACTGAAAACTATAAAGTCTTGTTTCCTAGGTATCGGTTCTCAAGTCCCGACTTAAGTGGTAAACTTTAACATACTCTTTTAGAATACACGTACACTTATATACCAAAAAAAGAACCCCGATCAAAGGTGACGAAAATTTTTTAAGAGTATCCCCGGACTCTGTGTGTGTGTGTGTGTGGAGGATTTTTGTACTATAAGACGATCAAAGTCATTTCTTTTATAAAGAACATATGTTTATGTTGTGGTAAAGGTAAACAGATTACTTTTCATAGTTGTAGAAAAGGGTTCGGAAAAGTATACTTTATACTAATTTTATAGGTGTAATCGTTCACTCACGGTCTTGTGTTTTTAGGATCTTCTCCGTCGTTTCTTTTTCTCGTTTTCGGGGGTTTAATAAATACGGACTTCTTGAACTTAGTGTTTTTGGTATTCGTTTTTCCTTTTCATCCAGTAACACTGAACTGTAAGTATTTATTTGTCGTTGTGAGATAAGGATGACTGGGTATTTAGAAGGAGGTCAGGACTTAAAGTAGTGGTGGGATACTTTCCAATGACTTGAAGGAGTCGTAAAGAGGTTGTGATGTAGTGTCGATCTCTTGTTGTTAACACAGACGGCCGAGTAGAGGATTTTGTGACCCTTTGTTGTCATTCTTGTTTGCTGAGTGTAAAATAAGTTTGTAATTGTTCTTCCACCAGTCTCCAAGACACTTTTCTTCATGAACGAAAGAATTTTTATTTAAATTATATATTCCGATTTTATCGAGAACTGGAATGTTACAGTGAATGTTCCTGATCTCATTGAGTCTTGTCCTTACGTATACGCTTCCTGGGTAAAACTTGGACAGGGCGTAAAACTAGACTGTATTCGTTGCCTCTAAACATACGACGGTGACAAAATCAGCAGACTGTAGGAAAAGACTTACTTAGGTCTACCTCTACAGAGAGAAGACCAAGAGACAGTGAGTTGACGACGGCGAAGGTAGACATCACGATTCTAGGTAGGGAATAAAATAGGGCCTGTAGGTCGTTGGAAGTAAAGAAGTGTGAGGGACCAGGGAAGAATTGTCGAGGTACACCCTTAGCGACCGAACGAAGTTTGAGTAGGTTGTGAGGAAGGGTTACTAAATACAACCACTGTGTGAGAAAGAGTGGTTGACAGGTCCCAGTGATGAGTCTCCGTGAACCAAACTTTTACGTAAGTCAAAGGGTAGGTCATAAAACCATCGAGATGTCGAGGGGTGAGGTCGAATCGTGTGTCACTTTGTCTTGGTTTAAGAATTGTAAAACAGACCAAAACAGAACTTGCGGGTAGTCAAGGATTCAGACAACAACAAACAAAGGTTGAGACACTGGGGTACCTGACATCGGATGGTCCGCGGAGATAGGTCCTCTAAAAGGTCCTACCTCACCCAACGGTACGGGAGGAGGTCTCCTAGAAGGGTTGGGTCCCTAACTTGGACGCAGAGGACTTAACCATCCGTCTGAGAAATGGAGGCTCGGTGGTCCCTTCGGCTTTCTTGTAATTATAGTCGTTGTTACGACTGTTTTTACTTACGACACAAATTTTTTTTTTTTTTGTTGACTCGTGACTATAGTGTTTTACCTGTGTTGGGGGCTAGACGGTAAATAATGGTCACACTGTAAACTCGGTCGGAGACTTGGAGTGAAGGGATCGACGTTTCAGTCCTCTTATGGCGGAAGGAGTGGTCCGCCATTCCTAATTTATATTATTATATATGCTCCGAATCGTCTCTGTGACGACGGGGTCTCGGTCACGAGTGTTCACAGTCTATAAATAAATAAGACTCTCGTTTCAGAATTAATAGACACACACTCTCACTTGTAATCATACTTTAACAGTACAAAAACAAAATAAAAAATTAATCCCCATACCTTTATTAGATTTACAATTCTTGTTCGTTCGTAAGAACACGTTTTTTGTAGTTCCCGTATAACACTGTCCGGAGACCAGACGTCCTTGTGACCTGAGAAGACCGACTAAGGAAGAGGATTGAGACCAAAACGGAGGGAGAGAGTCGTATTTACTTCTCTCATGTTCCTTCCCACAAGATATTAGTGAGGACTAGATCCGTTATCGTTGACTATGCCTGGGATCTACTTTAGATTCCCGTTTGACCAACGATGAAGATTGGAGAACTGTTCTGACTAATTTCTAAATTTAACACCGTGGACACATTCTTTGTGTGTGTACCAAAATTTTATAGACTTAAGGTAGCCTCTCGAGAAACATTTTAGGTACGTCTACTTCCTTCGACTGTGTAAGTTATTTTGTGTACCCGGAGGTAACATAGTGTCTAGGGAGGTACATAACAATTCGTGGTCTTAGTTTTATGTGTTTATTTTTGATTGTTTTCGGGTGAGAAACAGGGATAGCGGTCTTTTTTTCTTTTATATAACGAAAAAATTTTATTCCTACAACATCCTACTTACACCTGAAAAATCGGGTAAGTCGTCCTAAAAAGTGATTAGACGTTACGTTATCTAAATAAAACAGTAGAAGGTTGTGTTTGTTTAACTTCTTTGAGTCGGATCACGTGTTAGGGGTCCTCTTTGTTAGACGTTAAATTAATTACTTATTACCTTCGGTAAATTTATGTTAAGGTCCGTAAAAATTTTCATTATAAACTTATCTGTAGACGACGTAGATGAGTGACAAATCCGTTTCGTGTTATTAGGAACTAGACTACTCTTGCGGGTTCCAATACTTGTTCTTACAAACGACAATCTCGTTCTGGGTATTAAATTTTGTTTTGAGGTTTTTAGGAGGAGGACCTGTAGATGGGGTAGTAGTGGTTTATTTCTCTATCCCTTCCTCCCTTTCTTCCTTCCCTTCCCCCCGTCTCCCTCCCTCCCTTTCTTCCTTCCCTTTTTCTTTTCTTTTACGATTAGAAAACTTCACACCATATCACCTTGTCTTCCCTAAATTCCCGCTACCAGATTCGTCTTTAAGAGTGAGGAAGTAATGAAGAGATATTGGTGAAGTTGAAGAAGTAAATATTTCATCCTGATAATTACAGATAGAGTGAACTCAAAAACTTATAACTCTTATAAATACTATTTTTGTGGTATATTTACAATTAACTTCTACGACTTTACAACTACTTTACCTCTTATGTTTAGATTAATCAGTATACAGTGATAACATGGAAGTTAGTATTTTTAAAATGATAAAGTCGAAATACTTACATAAACGTATATGTTATGTAAAATGATCCTGGTCTCAAAGTCACATCGGTCTACTTTTCTGTAGACCTCTGCTTACCACCACTACCAATGTGTGACTACATTTCCATGAACTACGGTGACTTGACGTATGAAATTTTATCGGTACTACCATTTCAAATACGATACACATAAAATGGTGTTAATCTTTTTAATTGAATTTGGTGGTTTTTTGTTTTTCTCGTCATTGACTTAGTCTCTTTTACGAACGTTTACTATACTGGTTATTCCTCAATTAAGGTTTGTTTTTCTCGTCATTGACTTAGTCTCTTTTACGAACGTTTACTATACTGGTTATTCCTCAATTAAGGTTTTATAAATTTGTCGATTTTGTTGAGTCATAGTTTTTTTGGGTCAATTCTTTTACTCGTCTTTTGGACTACTCTGTAAAAAGGTTTCTTCTATGTCGTCTCTCGGTTGTCCGTGTACATTTCTACGAGTTATGGTGATAATCTAGTTATGTTTAGTTTTGGTGTCACTGTATAATGAAGTGTGAACAGGTTTCCCGGTAGAAGGTTTTTTCAGATGTTTATTTGCAACCACTCCTACATCTCTTTACCCTTGGAAACATGTGACAATCATCCTTACATTTAAACACGTCGGTGATATCTCTTGTCATACCTCTCAGGATTTTTGCTTTTTGACTTGATGGTATACTGGGTCGTTAAGATGAGGACACATGTATAGACTTCTTTTGTTTTTATGATTAAGTTTTTCTATGTACATGGGGTTACAAGTGTCTTCGTAATAAATATTATGGATTCTATGTCTTTTTTGGATTCACAGACGGTTGTCTAATTACCTATTTCTACATTTTAATATGTGTGTGTGTGTGTATGTGTTACCTTAGGATAAGTCGGTATTTTTTCTTGTTTTTGAAAAGTAAACGTTGTTGTACCTACCTGGACTTTCCATAATAACAAATCACTTTATTTAGTGTGTCTCTTACTATTTATGACATATAATAGTGAATATACATCTTAGAATTTTTTTTTTTTCTTACATTGTTTTGTCTTCAGACGAGTGTCTATGTCTTTTGATTGATCACGGATAGTCACCCCTGTTCTTACCCTCTCCCCTTTCTATCCCCATCCTCTAGTTATCTATGTTTGATGATTCATATTTTGTTTATTCGATACTTCTATATAACCTGTCGTGTTCCTTATATCGGTTATAAAAATTCATTGAAATTTACCTCATATTAAATATTTTAATAACTTAGTGATACAACTTGTAGACTTTGATTACAACATTTAGTTGATATGAAGGTATATATACACACACACACACATATATATATATATATAAATAAATGGTACTATATTAGGGAACGATCGTCTTCTCTTTAGAAGAAGGTATTTAGAAATTGAACCAGTCGACTTCTTCGGTTCTTGTCCCCGATTTCTGTGATTTATACGATATGTCATTCTCATGTAACATTTCAGTGTATGTTTAAGATCCTGGAGTCGGTTTGAAAGTCTTTCCTGAAAAAAACCAATTAACGTGTGTTTTGTGTAAAGTTTTATTTCCATGGGTACGTAATCAACCGTCCGGGAGTTCGAGAATACAAAACGTGTGAAGTTCCCTGTTTTTACCGAAAACATGAATACTTATGTCTACTTATGTTTGAACTTTAATAAGTTATCAAATGTAAACTTTTACAAGTCGTCTGAGGGTCGTAAACGCCGTTGTCACATAATTTCTTTTGTGTTTTCTTCCTCTTGTCCTTAGGTGTAATACCAAGTACTATTTGTCCCACCTATAATGACAAGAGTCACGAGTCACTACTCGAGATACTTTGGTACTTACGATTGTTCAGGTCTGTGTCTTTATTGATGTCCGTCTGCTTCCCTCTGCACCGGTCCAAAGTGAAGGTCACTTTCCTTAGGGGTCCTGAGAGCCACGACGATGATGGTCGACCCGATGGAACACCTTTGGTGGTTTTGAACGACCCGGAGTCAAAGGCTTAAATGCCCTGATGACCCATCCTGACCTATTATATTTTCAAGGGAAAACCGAGAGGTTCTGAGAAACGAAATGACATTCGATACAGTCCCCTTCATATTATTGTGTCATATAATTGGATAGGTAAAACCGACTTACAGACATAAGGGAGTTTTAAGTATTGAACTTTGGATTAGGGTCCTGAAAGGACCGTCAGGTCACCAATTGTTAGGTGTGGAGGTTCCGTACCCCGAGTCCAAGTTAGGGACAAACCCCTTGAATTTGGGGTGTACAGTACACCGACCGGTTTTGTCTTTCTTTAGATGAGGAATTACTTTACCATAAACCTTCACCCCGGAAACCCTCCACTAATCCAGTACTCCCATCTCGAGAGTACTCACCGACATAGGTGTCTTCACCTCGAGAATATTTTCTCTTTGGTCTCTTGAGGGATCGGGGAAGATGGTACACTTCTACATCGTTCAGATACTTGGTCCTTCGTCCGTGGATTGACCGACAGTGGAACTAGTACCTGAAGGGTCAGAGATCTTGATACTCTTTATTTAAAGACAATAAATTCGGAGGACCAGATACCATATAAAAATATCGTCCAACTCTGTGGTAGTGGAAACGTACTGTAGCATGTAGACACTTCTTTTTATTTATTATCCTGTCTTGATTTCGACGTTCTTACGATCTTTCTATCGTTTCTTCTTAGATTTACTAACTTCGGCCTGTGGTTCTTGAGTCTATGATCCTTTTTCTTTGGACGTTATAGAACTACCTCCCTGGTTAGTTTTTCGGTGTTGGTATTTAATCAAGTCACACCATGACACCGTTTTGTCCTTTCACTTGATTAATTTGTTTGATCTCTCGAATCCCTGTCTGGGTATCTGCCAGTTGGGAACTTTTGTACCTCCAAGCCCCACGGTTGGGTGTCCGTCAGTTTTTAGACACATATTATCTAATATGTGTCTGATTTACACACGTACGAGTCAGTACAGGTTGAGAAACGTTGGGATACCAGACATCGGGTGGTCCGAGGAGACAGGTACCCTAAAAGGTCCGTTCTTAAGTCCTCTAGAAGGGTTAGGTACTTAACTTGGTCTCAGGGGACGTGACGTCCCCGTAAGAAATAGTAACTCAGTGACCCCTATTGATATGTATCTTACATTAGACACATATTGAAATGTCAACCGAGAAACACAGGTATCGAGGTGAAGATCACCTATGTTGGTTGGTTCCTAGTATTCATTACATCATGTATAAATGACTTTTATTAGACGTATATATTCACCTTGACACGTCAAGTTTGGACACAACAAGTTGTCAGTTAACGTATATCCTTTTACGTTGTATACTAATTTTTATCGAGATATTCAGTTAACCCTTTTCTACCTCATAAATCTTCTACCCCATCCCTATTGACTGAGTAAAATGACTTCTTTATTTTAGTATAAGGATGGTCCACCGAGTGGTTCTTTCTTAAGTGGACGTTACATCCTCCGGGCCCTCTGTGTCCAAACTAGGGACCCAACCTTTCTAGGGGACCTCTTCCGTTACCGTTGGGTGAGGTCTTAAGAACGGACCTTTTAGGGTACCTGTCTCCTCGGACCGCCCGATGTCAGGTACCTCCGTGTTCTTCAGTCCGTAATGGCTCGTTGACTCACACGTCGTACTCTCCTTCAGATTTCTGTCCGTCTAGTTTCCAAATTTACGTTTCTCGTTTTGAGATTTTAGCTATCCTCTTTTATGTCTTATTTTGAGTACCATGGATGTTCTTACCCTTTTACGAAGAACTTGTTTTTCAATTAATTTTTTTTTTTTCGTGTGTGTCATTCCTATTCACGCACGACTCAGCGAAATCAGCACAGGTTGGGACACGCTGAGATACCCGACATCGGACGGTCCTCGGAGACAGGTACCCTAAGAGGTCTGTTCTTATAACCTCACCCAAAGGTACGGGAAGAGGTCCCCTAGAAGGACTGTGTCCCTAGTTTGGGCTCAGAGAATGCAGAGGACGTAATCGTCCTCAGTTCTATATGTCGTGTCCGGGTTGACCGTTTTGAACTTCCGTTGTGTCTGAGTTGAAGACCGAAGTCCCTCCGAGACGGTACCAGAGAGGTGGAGACGATAGAGCCTTCGGTGACCTTTGGAGTGATCGGTGTCCTTGGAGCCCGTCTTGACGGTGAATCCTGATTTTTGAGACGTTCGACAGAGGAAAAAACCTTGAACCTAATGTCACCATGATTAAACTTCTTTAGTCCACTCCTCTTTGTCACAGTAAATCACCTCTAATGTTTTAATCACTTTAATGTTTTACTAAATAGGGCTTTGTTGAATAGGAATATATGAGACACAAAATTTGATTCTACGGCTATTTATTAGTAAAATTAGGTCAAGTTTTACCCTGTAAAGTAGTTATGATTTCTCCTGATAGTCTATGAAATGTTATGTTGCTAAGTGACGCTGTGAATTTTCAAGTCTAATTTGACTTTCTAGGAAAGTAAAATTTGAGATAGCCCCGGAAACATTAAAATATAAAGGAAATGTATTTTAAAGTTTGAGACACTCATCCTTTCTGTAATAAAAATTTGACCAATTGTGAGGGGGAATTACAGAGTTACTAGGGTTCCACGTTAAAACATTTTATTTTAGTAAAAAACATTTTTTTTTAAAAAGGTCTTAAAGTCCACTTTAGTATCTTACCATTTCAGGTTCTCTGAGAAGTGAGGGTGGAAGATATTTTACTTTTGTGTGGTTATCTCCCTCTTTAGAAAAGTACCCCTTGTTTCTGTCCTTCGTTCGTACTAGTATTAGACCTCTGTAAAAGGAGGGAACGTGACTAACACCGTTCTAAGTCTTTGTGACAAAACGTTAGAGGGAGGCCTCAATACTACACTCCCTACCTTCACTCTCCCGAGGTGATTGGAAGTGACTATTATGGACTCGCTCTTTGATGTAATAGGACTCTTTTACCTGTTGGACCATCCAGTCACTGGGTTTAAGTGTAGAGAGCCCAAAGGAAAAGGGTGTGGATTCTTATCATAATCTTTGGAGGTCGTCCAACAGAAGTTTCGGGGTCTTAGGTGGAGAATGTTTCTCTCGGTGTGTTCTATGTTTTCATCGCCGGGAGTCAAGAGTTTCGACGTTAGGGTGACGTTCACTGAAATAGAGTGAGGATGTGGATTAAGCTTTGGACCTGACCCCACTTGTAGGTGCGTAACGAACCTTCTTACTTACTCAAGGCCCGTGTTTTTTTTTCCTCTTTATCGTAAGTCATTTACCTAACGGTCTGTAGTACTTGACCCGAGTAATTTTACGTTTCATCTAGGTACTTAGGGGTATTATTAGTATGGAATGTCAATTCACATTCAATAAAAGACACAATCTTAAGAGATAATTGGATTTGAAACTAGTTCAGTATAATGTACAATGTCGGAGTTACATCTGTAGAAACTCCTTGATACCCGCCCCAGATACACGTTCGAACCAGATCTCACTCTTCCCCCCTCCCGTACGGGAAAAACTTGGGTTGAGGCTCTACTGCCGATATTTAGTACTCGGGTGTTCGTCGTCACCCTGACTCTCAGCTTCGTCCACTTCCCTCTACCCATCCTTTCTCGGTCTCTCTGTCCCTTCAGGTACTCAAGAATGTAGGAGGATGCCCTCTTCCTTTTTCTGTCTTTTGGTGTCTCCGCCGTTTCACAGAAGACCCTTGTCATCCAAAACCCCACTGGATCCTTAAACTACAGTGGAATATAGTCTGACCCTCGGTGACTTTATGTATATTGTCTTTTCGTTCTCCCTCTCTAATTTCTAACGTAGTTTTTCATTTATTTTTTGGTTTTCGTAGTCTTATTTATTTCCTTAGGTTCTCAAATCTCTAAAAACACCACCTGTTATGTATCTAGATTAGTTTTTTTATCCTTTGTGGTTATTTTAGTCTTTATTGATACACCCATTCACAAATAACTCATTTAAGGTTAATGGATTACATATTAAAGTACCGTTTTAAAATAAACAAAAAAAAAGGTCTAAATGACTCTATATTAACTGTACATTGTGACATTTGCGTTGTGTTAGACTACTAAGTTATACGTATGTATAAGGTTTTGCTAAGTACGTCTAAAAAGTTTAGAATTCCATTGACTACCAAAGGGTATGTCTAAAGTTAAGAACTTTCATTTGGTTATTTGTCTTCCTTAATTCTTTACGTATTTCATTAAATGTGGTTATTTTTCTGAGTCACGGGTAAACCAAAATAACCGGTTAATAAAAGTTAAAGTTCCTGGTCATTAAAGGTACGATATATTTGACGATGTCTTGTAAAATTTTTCCTTAGGAGATTCTTCTACGTTGTCGTTTTGTATTAAATATGGAAATAGATGTTTTGTCTCACATTTTATTTTGATCTTTATCCTTCCCATTCTGACGAAAACAAGGAGAGTCAACGGACCATTAGTAATTTTGAATTTAACTATAATACTCTACTTGATTTTTTTTTTAAAGATTTACGTAGTTGGGAATGTAGATGTAAAGAATTAACGAGTTTTTAGAGGGAAAAAAGACAATCACCTCAACTCGATGTATCTCAGTAACTTGGTGTTGATCCATAATGTGTATCGTTGGTATAAAGATGAAGGAAGATGTGAAAGTGAAATACATTCAGACCTTACGCATAAACCAAGGTTTCAAAAACTATTTTACGAAACGATAAGTTATAAAATTTACATTTATTTGTTGACGTAGTACATAACTAAAATAAAGTGCACGTGAAAGAGATTGCGGAATTCTTCTCAGTTCAGATATAATGTACAGTAAGAGAATTTCTAGTGAAAGAACCTCTCCTTTTCATCAGTTTTCGTACTACCTAAAAGAAGAAGACTACCTATACCCCTTTGAGTGCCACATTGTTGACGATACTATCTAGACATGTCGATTTCGTAAGAGTTCACTTTTTTATTATTACCCTGTAGTCTAGAACGGTGTAACACTAATATTGTTTCGAACCGACCGAACCGTCTCGTGTCCGACTTTTTTGTTGGGACGCAGACTATTGGACTAAAGACAGAACAAAATCACCGAATTTGAAAATCAAGGGTAGTTACAATATTTAAGGTGTGTTTAAGATTTTCTTTCTTAATGTGTCAGATTACGGTCTTTCTTAGAAGTTACTTAGACAACTAAAGTGTTTAATCTTTAGCTTCCACGTTCTCTGATTGCTGAAGACAAAACAGATGACTTAAATAGTCCCGGCATTTACTGTACATCCTCACCAACATTTTTACGAATCTTGAAAGGTAAAGGAGGTACGACAGACGTAATCGGGGTTTTTCTCCTCGCCGACCACTTCTGTCAGTGTTTAGTAAGTCAAAGTTTTATCTCGGCGTGTGTGTGGTGTCCGTTCTTTATGTGGGATCACAGTGTACCAATTATTAAATCCCGAATTAAGTCTTTCTAAAATCTAGGTTTGGGAAGGTCTTTTGAAATACCTAAAGACTGCTGTGACTATGATGTTATATTTAATAAATAGGTGAGAGCGGTTGAGTTGTAGTTACCCGTAACATCCGTATTTCCTTCCACTGTCAACCTCTTCCCCCTTCCGTACACGAATAAGACTTAAGAGACGATTATGGACCACTTCGGTTGTTCGACTAAAGATTCGTAGTCAAGAACCTGGGTTCTCTGGTGAAGGACCGAAGTGTCTCTTTATGGATGGGAAGGATCCTTCCCGAGGTTGGACGAACTTCCGTTCGATATTCTGGACGTTAATAATGGGTTGTACAATTTCCTTTTACGAGGACATTGACAAATATATATATATAAAAAAATTGAGCTATAATACGTTTACGTTTGAAGTCACTGAGTAGTTTATGACTTTTATTCCACTCTCACAATCAACGAGTGAGTATAGGTTGAGTCACACTGGGGTACCTGACATCGGGTGTTCCGAGGAGACAGGTACCCTTAGAGGTCTCTTCTTATGACCTTACCCGACGGTAAAGGAAGATGTCTCCTAGAAGGGCTGGGTCCCTAACTTGGGTCCAGAGGGTGTGACGTCCGTGAGAAATACCAGACTCGGTGGTCCCTTCGGGGTATTTGATAAAATTTACTCCAATTTTTTTAACAAAAAATTGTACGTCCCGAAAATAGTGGGTTTTGGTCAACTGCTGTTTTCGACACTTGGTCTATAACTCGGTTAGATAGTCTTACGACTCCGGAACGAATTAAGTGAAAGTAATAATCATTCTGACGGTCCTTAAACCTCATTTTACTTAATTTACGGTGTTTTCCCTTTCTCACATAAAGTTTTACTATACAACCTAAAGTGTTCTTGTCAATTTATACACGACAATTTTGTAGAGGTAGCGTAATTGATATATGTGATAAATTTAAATCGTTCAAGTATCATTTGACCAAAGATAAGCTTCGTAGAGACAAATCGGAAAGCGACATCGATAACGGGAAGGTGGTGACTTAATACAATTCGTTGTCTCAAAAGGACTTGAAATAGTGGGAGATAAAAAGTGTGGGCAGTCCTACTCCATGGAAATCCCAGGAGGGTCGGGCGAGAAGAACGATTATCTTTAAAAGTCGGTAAGACCAGTGTGTGGGAAGGACACATGATCTGGTGGTTCTGATACTATTTTCACATTGGAAAGACGATGGCAGATTTGACAAAATTATTATTTTGTGTCCCACCTACACGTCCCTCCATCTTCACCTTCTTTTTTTCGTCTTCTTTCTCTACCCCCTTACCCCTTTTCCTCATCCTCCGTTGTCTTCCTCTTCTTTTCGTCTTTTCCAGCTGGACAAATTTAAGTCTTCCACTTCTCCACCCGACCTCCCGATTAGCGTTGTTGTCTCCTTCCTCCTACTCGCCCTTCTTCGGGACTACTCCTCCTTCCTCGGCGGGGGCACTCCGGCCAACGACCCGGTCCAACCGTGGGTCTCTCCTCTGTGCCTTCTCTGTCCTGTTCCCGCAACCCCCGTTCTGTCGTCCGTAGACTCTCAAAACCAGGGCCCGTTCCTGTACTTGCCCGAAGGGATCACCGAGTCACCATTTCTTAGACGGTATTACACTCTCTGGGTCCAAGTTAGGGACCCAGCCCTTCTCGCGTACCTCTTCCTCTACCACTGGGTGAGGTCTTATCAGGCATCCCAACGTTTCTCAACCTGTATTGAACCGTTGATTTATTATTGTTGCTTTCTTTACTTGTCATCGGTATGTCGTTTTCGTCGGTCGTGATCATTTCGTGAACGACATACGGACCAGACAAAAGTTCACGTAATGTATATAATTGAGTAGATTTTAGGTGTTCTTGGGTTCTACAGAATGTTACTAATGCGAGTAAAATCTCTGTGGTCTCCGGGACTCTCTGTCCATTTGCGGATTCCGGTGTGTCCCAAAGTTACCCTCGTTACATCTTCTCGGCCTTCCCACTCCTCTTACCAAAAACCAAGATGTTGTTCTTTCGAGACCCTCACAGGACTCCACCTTTGGGTGTACTTTAGTAATACTCCCGTCTTAGTTATCTGAACTTCCCTCATTCTCTCTCTCTCTCTCTCTTTTCCCTTCTTTCTTACAGTTTTGCTAACCGGGATAAGAAGGGTGTCTTTAGGTAAGTAAGGAAACCCCGTGGTGGAGGTAGGTTCCCAAAAAGAAACAACACTTTCTTATTATCACTGAATGAAATGTTTTCCTTTATTCGGGACTAAACGTAAAATTGAGTTTGAAGTGTCTCTGTCGCGAGAGACTTTCCTTCGTAATTCACCAGTTCCCGACTTAAAAAGGGGAAGGGGTGTCACAAGTGGATTAGGACCGGGGTTCTACTTCCGGTCACCCTTATGACGTCCCGTCCTTGCGAACCATGGGTGAGGAGTTCAGAGGGTGATTGTGGGTCTTGGGTTTTATAATACCTCTTTCACAAAGGGCACCACCCGAATGGGTACCCATAACGGTCCGTTCGGAGTAGGTAGTAGGTCAGGGTTTAAACGTGTTAGGATGGTTCGGTTCTTTTGGTATGAAAGGGAGGTTGAATCTTGTGTAAGGGATTTGTAAAGGTTCGAGGAGTTTTTTCCGAGGGTATGTTGAAAAGTTTGTCCTCGAAAAGAAAAAGAAAAAGGATTCCTCTCCCACCCTACCGATCTCTCTCATCATAACTGTATGTGTGTGAACAACAACAGATCAGGGATTCAACATAGGATGAGAAAGCACTGGGGCACCTGACCTTGGGTAGACCGAGGAGACAGACACCCTAAAGGGTTCGTTTTTATAATTCTCACCCAACGGTAACGGAAGAGGTACCCTAGGAGGACTGGGTCCCTACCTTAGGACCAGGGACGTGCCGTCCACCTGAGGAGTGATGACTCGGTTGTCCCTTCGGGGAATATGTGTGACGACGACGACGACGACGACGACGACGACGACGACGACGATTCAGCGAAGTCAGCACAGGCTGAGACACACTGGGGTATCTGCCGTCGGATGGTCCGAGGGGGCAGGGACCCTAAGAGGTCCGTTCTTGTGACCTCCCCCAACGGTAAAGGAAGAGGTTACGTACTTTCACTTTTACTTTCACTTCAGCGAGTCAGCACTGGGGTACCTGACGTCGGGTGGTCCGAGGAGGCGGGTACCCTAAGAGGTCCGTTCTCATGACCTCACCCCACGGTAGTGGAAGAGGCGGATATGTGTGATGGTACACGTTTTATATATCAATCGTCCTTCGACGATATGTTGTGTCCCTCGAGATTAACGTAACGTCCCTACCGACATATTGAAGTATTTAAATAATGTTACGTAGTTATACATATGGATTTTCTTAATTTTATTTTACGTACCGATTTTTCGTTCTTGTGAGAGAGGGAGGGGTGGGTTTTGCCACAGGGAGTCTCTAGTTGGTTCTGTACTTTTTGTGGTTGTGTCTCTTTGTGTCCTTTACTGGGAGGTCTAAAGTAGGTAAACGGTTTTCTTGTTCAATACTGAATTTCAGGTCAGTAACTTACTCAGGACGGTGAGGTTTCAATCCGTCTCTTGTTGTGTCTTTTAGGACCTACCCAAAATGACTACCGGTTTATCCTTAATTCTGCGGAACATTTTAGGGGACTATTAGAAAGTTTGCGTTCGAATTTTCTTCGTTATCCCTTCTTGTCTCAGTCCTGGGTCCTGAGACTCTTAATGTAGCTAGGATACTCCCGTCCTCCGAAGTCCGGGTACAATGTCGTAGGGGTAGGTGTTTTCCCACTGTATCGGTCTACTCGATTTGACTCTTTACGTCCGTCCACCTCAACGAGAGGATAACTTCGTGATTAAGTAGCCTTTCTGGTGGGACAGACCTCTTAAACTTAAGGATGATAAAAAAGGGTCTGTCTAAAAAAAAGGGTCGATAGTATAAAGGTTTTACTTTTACATTGTCGAACGTTGGTGTCGTTATATGAATTCTACATTATTACCTTTTACTCTACAATAACTAACCTCTCCCTCCTCTTCATTGGTGTTACCACAGTAGTTCAGTTTCTTTCTTTCTTTTAATTGTCTACTTAAGAAAGTCTGACCCAAAGCCAACGGTGGGTGACGTCTACCGTCTCAAGACTCCGCGTCAGGGGTCTGTTTTGTTCGATATGTAATTTATGCACTCCGCCACGAGGTTTCTTGTGAGGTGTAGGAAGGTCAGTAACCCCTTAAGGTGTAAGATCTCGTATAGCGTCGATCTTTGAATACGTGACTTAGGTGAGATGAGTCGCTATTCTGTGTGTGGGTTGGTAGAGAATGTTAACACACACTCCCTCTCCCAAAGGAAAGTTGAAAGTTACTTTGTTTCACTTGTCACCTCGGTGTGAAAAGTTTTACGAATTTATTTTGTCACGTCACAATTCCTCGTAGATTATCATTTGTCCCGTACAGTGCAGGAGTTCCCCTTCCGTGAGGTCATAATGACTCAATATTTACTTCGTGGGCAGAGAACTGAAACGTGGGTTTCTTATCTCTGCTTCCGAAATCTCTATGGATATCTCATTGTCTATGTCCTCTTTTTCCGACTAAGAACTTGTTGCGTCTTCAACTTCGCGACTGAGGAGCGTCTCAACTTTTAGGTTCGTATAGAAAACTGAGGAGACTTTGTAATGATTATCAGATGACCACTGGTCTTCGAAATAGTTAGTGTATTTACCAACTAATTGTGTATAAAACATACATGATATGATATGTGATATATGAATGTTATTTCATTATTCGAACTCTTTTCTTGTACGACAATTCTTTTGATATTCCTTTTATGTAAATGTAATGAAATAATAGTTATGGCATTCACAGACAACAGACAAATAATCTACTTAGTAGAATATAGTCATGGATGTAGTAATAAAAGTAAATAAACCAAAAACTGACACGGTGCTCCGTTCACCCTAATTAAGAGGTTGGTTCCTAAATTGAACGTGGAAGACATAACCTTCCTGTCTCAGAATTGGTGACGTGGTGGTCCCTTCAGGGTCCTGGATGTAATAACAGAATATACTATGTTTTGTGACATCTGCAATATGGGTAATGATTGTGACCTGTAATTTTTGTTTTACTAATTACACTTTTTCTTTAAGTATAAATAAATACCCCTTTTTTTAGGAGCATATATACTTGGGTACGTCAAGTTCATGGACATCAAGTTCCCAGTGACATGAGAGAACCATTCTTAGAAGACTGTCACTAAGAATGGTAAAATAATCAGACAGTTTGGGAGTTAAATAGTTCGAATACCGATGGGTACACGTAATCTCTTTATGTCATTTAACTCTATTATAGTTTGAACCTCAAGAATTTTTCTTACGTTGTCGAGATCCTCTATATTAGTGACTTTTAATAGAGTAAGGAAAAATTTCTAAATTTCTTTTTAATTTATATTCCCAAAGAAAAGTTCCAAAAGAAGGGTCTTATTTTATTTATGGAAGAGAACTGTGGTCCGATTTTATACAAACGTAGTTACTTTTTACTAACTATCAAATTGTCCCAGAGTTCTTTGGTTCTAACCAGAAAAAGATTCGTTCGGGATGTACTTATGACACCGGGTCTGTTCTTCCATAGGTTGTTGAGTTCCTTCTTCGTCTTTGGGTCTCGTCCCTACCTGACCCGAAGTCTATTGAGATTTTAGGACGATAAAGTCGAGAAGCGGAGTGGTCTCGTGCCGAACTACCTAAAGAAGTCGTAGTTGTTTTCACGTCTCACATATCGTCGTCCCCAGTTGAACCAAATCTGGTTTCTTGTAAACGACCTCAATTGCACTGGACCCCGATGGGAACCGAGGTAGACCCCCGAAAACGTGTCACATAAGTAAGGGAGTTTCGATCTTAAAGGTGTAGAGGTCTTAAAAAGACTGTCCCGACAGGGTTGGTCGTTCGTCTTATGCACAGAACCTGACATAACCTCTTCCTTTACCGTTGGGTGAGGTCATAAGAACGGACGTCTTAGACTTCCTGTCTCCTCGGACCGCCCGATGTCAGGTGCCCAGCGATCTCAGTCTGTGATTTGGTGGTGGTGTGAACGTGAATATTATATCTCTGATCTGTCCTATATTTCCCATAACGTATCTCTGACCATTTTTTTCTTATTTTTATAAGGGTTTACCGTCTAGAAGAGTATTCGAATTAAGGGAACCTCTCCTTATTTAATTAAAACACTCGGGAGAGTTCCCACCCACCGACGGATTAGGTATGAGAGGCGAGGGTCCGGACTCTGTCGTGGACTATCTTGGCGTCGCCCCTCACCGTTTGTCACACGCGACCAAGTGCACTCGCACGAGTCAGCACAGGCTGAGAAACGGTGGGGCACCTGACATCGGGCGGTCCGAGGAGACAGGTACCTTGAAGGTCCGTTCTTATGACCTCACGCGACGGTAAAGGAAGAGGTCCTGTAGAAAGCCTGGGTCGTTGACTTGAGTGCAGAGGACTTGGAGGACGTAATGTCCACCGAAGAAATGGAGAACTCGGTAACCCCGAATTTTTATTTACGAAGAGTTACCGGACGGAGGTTAAAAAGGTAGTACACGAGTCTAGAGATGACAACTCGTTTAAATAAATTAAAAGAAATAAATTCAAGTTTACTGAGTTTCCCATTTGGGGTCACCACGTCATCCATTCTTGAACGGACGGTTACCATCCGCCCTGTGTCCAAGTTAGGGACCATGCTCTTCTAAGGTGTATGACGTCTCGTTGATTCGGGAGCTCGGTGTAGATGACTTCGGGCTCACGGATTTGGGTACGAGACGTTTCTCTCTTCGGTGACATGGTGGTGTTTCATCGGGGACAAGTAACGTTGATCTCTTTCGTGCACACGTCGTTGTTTCTGGATCATGTTGGTTTAAGTTTTGGGGGAGGGGGTTTTTTTAATTTCCATTTGGGTTTCTAACGAGTCTTTGACGATTTCGTCCAAAGGTCGACAGAAAGACTTCCTCCTGACGAGAAATAATACAAAGGTCCAACCTTTATAAAGGACACAGTGGTAGACCCCAATGTTTGCACACTCACTCGTTACGTAACCCTTTTTCTCTGACTGAATTTGACTACGGTTATGGTTGTGTCGGTTTAAATCGCACACTTTAATGTCCGATGTCATTAAAAATTTATGCCTGTTCGCAAATGCCACGGTTACTCATAAAATCGGATCCTCCGGCAGATCTTCGTGTAACAACGATAGAAACAGATCGGACCTGTACTCGTCACGACCGGAAGACCAATAGGACACTCTCAGTAGAATTGGTCGTGGAAGTCTTTCGTGAGACTTTGAGTGAATCTACATTTTTCTTTTACGGTTGATACCTTCGACGGAAGTCATATAAAAGTTATTTTGTCTCAGAAAAAGACCACGATTCGAAGTGAGACCTTTCTTTTGCCAGGGAGAGATCACTTCTTAAGCTCTGTCATGTCCTTTTCAAATTGTGAGAGAACCACTGTGTATCTCTCAGTCCACTGCGTCCAATAGGGACCCAACCCTTCTAGGAGGCCTCTTCCTTTACCGTTGCGTGAGGTCATAAGAACGGACCCTTTAGGGTACGTGTCTCCTCAGACCGCCCAATATCAAGTACTCCAGCGTTTCCCAGCTTGTGCTGACTCCCTGACTCGTCCGTGTGTCGTTTATTACGGGATTTCTAAGTAGTCCGGAAGGCAGTTGTCGAATCATAATTCGTAAACGATAAGTGGTCACTACAAAATCTATTACCCTTCACTGTTAGATGTTTTGTGGTAGACGGAGCGGAGTGGAAAAGTGGGAACTGGATAAGGTAAAGGTTGTTTCTACGGAAAAGGGATTTACTTGGAGAGGTAGTGAGTGTCTAGACTGGAGTGGTGTCGTCCGTCACCTTACGAGTCAAACCGTTTCTTGTTTTCTGAGGAAAGACAAGTGACTTTGTCAGACCTTCAGTCACCTCTCTTCGAGTGAGGATCCTGAAACGTACCTTGATCTGTGCTGGAGGGCGCCGTCGGGGGTGTGACTACCTCTGTGGGGGGATGAGTCAGTCAAGGGGTAGGTGGAGTGGTCGGACCCCTACGGAGAAGTCGGGGTTTAAAACTGAGAGGCACAAGGGAGTAATTGGAGGTGGGAAGAAAAAGACCCCGGTTAACTGTTCTTATAGAAAGAACATAGGAGACTTATTAAGGTGTCCCCTCTTATTAGTGTCTCTATTTGTTTCCCAAGTCCTTGAACCTTACCTCTCCTCTACCAAGAGATTAAAAAAAGGGAGAGTAAAGTTGGTCGTAAACTCATAGATGAGTCAAGTGACCCGGTGTCGGTAGACACGAAATTACCCTCCGTGACAAAGTCTATGTCACGTCTCCATCCACCCAGTGTCAAGGACGAGAATTGACCAATTATTGGACCAACCTCACTATCGTATGTCGTCACGACATTCTTGTCTTTGGAGGATGTGTCTTCATAATTATCGACCAGGCATAATGAAAGAATTTCCACCTAGTATAAGGATTGTTGTAGGTTCTGACCTTTTATACGTAAACCGAAGTGGCAAGAAGTCGAAGTCTAGTGCCTTGAGGACAAGACATAGTTTAGACATTTGGTACGTCTACCAAAGACGGTTTCCCGTGGGTCCTAACGTGAAGTCCCATTGTATGGAATGAGTCCTCTAGTGATACGTATTTGCAGGTACCTAGGTGATAACGCCATGAGTTAATCGTCGCGAGTAGGATTGCGAATATCAATAAAGAGAGAAGGGTTTGAGGGCGGGGTTCTTCAGCGTTTAGTATTCATAAAGATTTTTCGGTAGCGACGGAATACGTTCCAATGACCATCGATTTTACTCCGTAGATTTCCTTCCTCTTTTCTTGGTGTGGTACGTAAATTCTTCTCGTGGTAAACGTTTTGTTTGGTCTTTGTTGTGACATCGTTAGATTCGTCCTTTCTCCTCTACCATCCTCTGAATTTACCACTGAACCCCAGTTGTCCTTTGGGACGGGTCTTTTATTTTGCAGAATTCACTGTTAAGTCCTCAGGATGAGAAGAAAGTCGAAGGAGATAAGACAGAACGGTTTTCTCAAGACAGAGGGTTTCCCGGAAACAACCTTATCTCTACGATAACAAAAGTCGGTCATGTACATTGGGGGGGGGGGTTTTTTTCACCCGAAAGAAAAGCAGACTATCGACCACCCTTGGATGACACACATATCGACTCCCTCGAATCGAGTCATGACTCTACTGGATCTACCTACCATACTTCTCCCCGACGTTCTTCCTCTATTTACATATGTTTGTTGACTAAGTGAAACAACATGTCGTCTGTGATTGTGTTGTGACATGTTGTTGATATGGGGTCATTTTTATCTTTATTTATTATTATTTGTACCTAGTACTGTCTGTCATTTTTTTGACAGTATTAGGGGTCTAACTGTTGTATACGGATTAAAAAACCACATATTCATGTACGTTTGTCCTAAAGGTTGGAGAGTTTGAATCCTGAGATTATGTAATCTTTTAGGTTTACGTCTTCTATAGATATTGTATCAGGGCATTTTACGTTTAAAGAATGGTTTTAATATTTATTATTTCAGGACTTTTTAGTTAAGGTCTTCAAGTCACTACAATCAAAGTTACTTTTGACAATAATACATTGTAGATGGATAATTTATCCTCAAACCACAGGACTCGAGACGTTTATATGGGGAATCGTGATTTGTGTAGTCTTTTAAATAGTGTCAGAGATTTGAATTGACAGAGGGAGTTCTAATGTCGTATGGAGTATTCCTCTTAAATCTGTAACTGTCTTTGTCCGATAAGATCCTAACGAACACACCGTGAAGTCATTTACACTAAAACGTTCGGGTCTTGTTCGACAATCCACAAAACTCACGGTAACCTTCCGTCAGAATATAGGGTGTATTAGGATGTAAAGTGACCTACTTGACGTAAGGACCCCCAGACATGGGGAAATTTAAAACAGAGGAATGGTGACGTCCCCGAAGGGTCCACCGCGACCACCAGTTCGTGGGTGGACGGTTACGTCCTCTGTATCTCTACCCAAGTTAGGGACCCACTCCTTCTAAGGGACCTCCTCCCGTACCGTTACGTGAGGTCATAAGAACGGACCGCTTAGTGGTACCTGTCTCCTCGGACCGTCCGACGTCAGGTGCCCAAGAGTGTCTCAGCCTGTGCTGACGTCGCTGAATCGTGTGTGCATATGGTAACGTCTATTGAGAGGATCTCGTAACACCAAACGACTACCTTTACTAAAATAGGTGGGATTCAGTTCAAAGTAAGGGTCAATGTAAGAATGAATCTTGATGGGGATATAATCAGAAAGTAATATTTTATTACAGGTCGAAAGTCTGAGAATGAGATAAAACCATGTAGGAAAATTTTATTTTACGTGCGGTAATTTTGTGTAAACAAGGTAACTCAGTCTAAAAATCTGAGTAATACCACGAGAAACAACTGTGTTATCGAGGAAGTCTATGTGTTGTTAGACAGTATTTTCCGGGTATGAACCTCCCTACTGTTTTCACAAAACGTTTCCGACAGAAGAGTTACGTCAACGACAGTTTCTGTATATAATTATAGCAGGATCACTTTCTCGTAAATCAGATTTCTCACGCCCGGTAAAGCTATCTTTTATTGAAGTACTCGGTAAAGACGTTCAAGTCAATGAAGACTTGAAGACTCTTAGGCCACAACAATATGCAATACACCGTCTTTACTTCTCGCTGTTTGTCTTCAAACACTGAGACTCGTGGGGTGGTCCTCGTATTAGAGGTGGGTGACCTGACACCGTACCTAAGGGTCGGTAATTAAAAGGAAGAAAAGGTATTAGTTTTTCGTAAAGTCTAAAGTCGAATTCACTTAATAAAAGAAAATAGTCATCCTTTTAATTGTCGGATACACTTTTACGTTGGTCCAAGTTATATAATTTCAATCCAGTAGACACTAGTTTTATTTGGACTTTTATTTTTACACAAGAGGGATGGTCTTCACAATTTTACTCGTAGATTTTATCTCCCCACTGTATAGGAAGTCTCACTCCAGTACGAAATAAGAATTAGTGTGAACTATCTGAGTCCTGGTTTTCAATTATAAAACTCGTTATTTTTACGGTTTAACTCAAATATGGTCCATTTCTATTTCTCTTCCTTTGTGTCTTATATAAAGTTTTAAAATAAAGATATTGTAGAATAGGTGATATGATGGTAAATTTGAAACTAAAGGGAGGATCATATATTTACCATTCTGACTTTATAAAACTCCCAGATAATATTTACCGTTAGGTGAGGTCATAAGAACGGACCTTTTAGGATACCTGTCTCCTCGGACCACCCGGTGTCAGATTCCCCAGCGTTCTCAGTCTGGGCTGAACCACTGATTTGTTGTTGTTAATGTATAAGTCAGCACAATGAAACACACTGAAGTGAAACGCAGGGGTACCTGCCATCGGACGGTCCGAGGAGACAGGTACTTAAGAGGTCCGTTCTTATAACCCCACCCCTCGGTAAGGGAAGAGGCCCCTAGAAGGACTGGGTCCCTAACTTGGGTTCAGAGGACGTAACGTCCTTCTGAGAAATGGTAGACTCGGTGGTCTTTTCGGGGCGGTGTGTTCCGACTTTATAAAGCTCCCGACTAATATATAAATCTTTTTGTCTCGATCTTTCTTGGAATCTCATTTTCAGGTCTTTGTAATTCACTAAACAAATTTTAGTATGTCGGTCACCTCCTGTTTCGTCTCTAGTCTCAAATTAAGGATCATTATATAGATCCTTAATTGTTCTTTCTACGTACGGATATGTTTTGAAATTAGGCTTTTTGTCTTTTGTGAAACCAACTTTACACTGTGAAATAGGTAATGACCTACTCTTCTTACTCATTACACTTTTATAGTTTAGAGAAAATTTATTTAGACTACAGTAGGGTAAGTAATGTTCTTTTAAGAACAACTTGGAATCATTCTCACTCTTTCTGTAGACCTTCTAATCTTCCCTATCTCCCTCCTTCCCTCGGTTCTGTGAAGAAAAATTATTTTATGTTATTTTGAAAATTTTCTCTCTCATAACTGTGATATATAATTTTATTACATCAGTGTTCTGAATTTTATGACAATGTGACCATATTCAAATCGATCGTACCGTAACTTTCTCATATGTTTCGTGTGTACATTTTTCAGACTTATGTGCTTTCTCCATCATTAAGTTTGGTTTCTCTCTTAACGAGTTGAAGACTCTATTAACCAGTACTGATCTTTTTACAATCTAGGAACAAGATTTGTTATATTGTTTTTATTCCAGTAACACTTAATTTCTCACTTTACATTTTTTTTCACTTTTTTATTCTTTATATTTTCCGTTTATATTGTCAAAACTTTACCTTTTCTATATTGTGGTTTCTCCCTTAGGTATTTGTCTCTAATTAGTTAGACTCGTATATTTCTATACCTTTCAGATATGTTCTTTTAAAGTACACGACTTAAATTTTTGTGTATCCTTTTTGATAATGTTTTACTGACCATTTCTTACGATAGGAATCATATATTTCTCATATATATTAGTTATTATTTTTCCTTACGTGTCTATCTTTATGTGTTTCCTGTACAGACCGTTAACTTTCTGATTACGTCATTATTTATCGTTTTTGACAAGTTCACGTTTCCATTAGTCTCTTTACATTTAATTTGGTAAATTATGGTAAAAGTAGTCGTTTAACCGGTTTTTTTAATACCTTTTATAAGTCTCAACTACTCCCGTGTAATGTTTTTATTCTGTGTCGAATACCCGTATGTTTAGCCACAGTTTTAAAACTTTCTAATATGTAGTTAACGAATTTTTATGTGACTGGACCGATAAGTTCACATTCTTCAATGAGATTCCTTTGCTCGTCTCACACGTGTTTCTAACTGCGTATTCCGAGAAACAATGTCGTAGTAAATGTGAGACTTTGTTTTGGGTTTTAGGGATTACAACTGTTTTTCCTTGATTAATTTGTTTAAAACGGCAATTATGGATGTACTACATGATGATTTGCCGGTGATTTTAATCAAATGTTTTCTTAGTGATTACGGAACCATTTTACAAGTGTTATCTGGTCTTTTTTGTTGCTTCCTTAAATAATGTATTAGTTTCATGACATACTAATTCTACCATAAATTATACATATATAAGAATTACTCCTCCGAAGGGTCCACCAAGCCACCATTTCTTAGACGGACTGTTACGTCCTCTGCACCCAAGCTAGAGACCCAGACTTTCTATGGGACCTCTTCCTTTACCGTTGGGTAAGGTCATAAGAACGGACCTTTTAGGGTACCTGTCTCCTGGGACCGTCCGATATCAGATACCTCCAGTGTTTTCTCAGTCTGTAATGAGTCGTTGATTTGTCGTTTAGGAATTACTCTGACCTATGGGTTTTTATAATTGATAGTGAGACAGGTCCTATTACGCCAATAGCCATGATGAATAACAGAAGTGACCCATAAAGGATTTAGGTTTAAAAGATATTAATTGTCATAACTAGTAGGTTTTCTAGTTAATAAGATTGTGTTTGATTTTATATGATTATATAGTACCATAATTTTATGTTTATACATTATTTTAAAGAAGAATTTGTATAACTCTTAAACCGTCCCCCCGCCCCCCCGCCCCTGCCGCCACTCCTCTTTTCAGTTGGGTTCCACTAGAGGAAGAAAAGGGAATATTGAAGACTTTTGAAAAGTAGTACCTTTTACGGTTCGTATTTTCATCTCTCTTTCATTTTATTCGAAGACAACTGGGTAGTCGGACTTGTAAGTAGGTCAAAATGAGGGGGAACTTTCGTTTAGGGTCTGTAGTGTAGGAAGAAAAGTATTTATAAAGTCATACAAAGAGATTTTCTATCCCTAAGACAAGGGTAAGAAATTCGTATTAGTTTAATTGTAATAATATGTTCTTATTAAGTATTATGTGAAGATACCTCTTTGAAGAGCAAGAGACGATCACGAAACTCTATGTATAAAGTGTTGTTTCACTCAATTTACGAACTGAGGAGAAATAAATGCAAACGTTTTATTACTCGATCCAGGAACTTGTTATGTTTAAACTGGTGTCGTGATAATATTGAAAGGTGTCTTTAAAATTTTTCGTTTGTTAATAAGAACTTCTTATCGTAGAAGTTTCTTCGAACGAACCGGTCCTTATCAGATTGATACTGGACAGAGAGGTGTAAGGAGAAAAGACCTATAGAGACACCAGGTCGTGTGTTAACAACGGAGGGTGGTGTCCCGTAAACGTGTTCGGTAAGGGAATGGTATTCTACGAAAGGGTAGACAGGGTGGAGCCCGAAGATGAATTAAGAACAAGTAGGAAGTCTAGGGTTCCTGGTGGACGAAACGTTTCGGAAGTGTGGGAGGTTTAGACCCAGTCCGAAGAAACAGTGTCGGAGGAAACGTTGTCTCGTGAGTAGAGTTGAACATTGACTTGTGGTGAAACACACTTATGAATTAATAACAGACGAGAGGTGGAGTGTCGAGATTCGGATAATCTCGTCAACCGTATAGACAAAACCCGGTATGAATAGGTCGGGGTCACGGATCAAGACACGGTCCATGTGAAAGAGGAATTAATATACACCTTTGTTTCTTATTTACTCACTCATTTAGTCAAACCCAAGATTATACTAAACGAATAGGAGTCAAGTAAACGAACGAGACACCGTCTTTTTGATACTGTTTGGATCTGTCACATAATTTTTCGACACTGTAGTAAAACGACTGTTTTATTTCAGTGTCAATACCAAAAAGGTCATCAGTACATACCTACTCTCTCAACCTAGTATTTCTTCCGACTCGTGGTTTCTTAACTACAAAAGTTTGACACCACGACCTCTTCTGAGAACTCTCAGGGAACCTGTGATTCCTCTAGTTTGTTCAGTTAGGATTTCCTTTAGTTCGGATTTATAAGTGACCTTCTTAAGTACGACTTCGACTTCGAGGTTATGAAATCGTTGAACTACACTTCTCGGTTGAGTAACCTTTTCTGGGACTACGAGCCGTCCTTCCTCCTCTTCCCCCGTTGTCTCCTACTCTACCAACCTACCGTGGTGGTTGAGTTACCTGTACCCAAACTCGTTTGAAGCCCTCTACCACTTCCTGTCCCTTCGGTCCGTACGACGTCAGGTACCCCACCATTTTTCAGCCTATACTGGATCGCTGATTTTTTGTTATTGTTGTTGTCAAGTAAACTGTCTGTAAATGACTGACCGTAGTACGGTCTACGGTCCTTAAGACTCACTTAGTGTTAGATTAGATCCTTCGTCTGTTCATTTGTCTGTTAAGGTTCTGTTACAAGTATCGAGTCCGTGTGTCCCCTCACTCGTTTCTCACTATCGGTCCCTGGATCCGTCTACGCTGTTCTGCAAATTTAATTTCATCATAAGAGAAGACCCATTCTCCGTCATAATCTAACGGAAAAATTGTGTCGACCTAAGTTGACTTACTCCTGTGTTTCTGGTCTTTCTAAAAAATTTCTGTAAATCAAGTTGAGTAATTCTGGTCAAAGAGATTGATATTGAGTTCCCAAATTTCGAACACAGACCTTGTACTCAGGGTACCTCGACAACTACTGTCTTAGGAGACCGGTATTTATGTGTTGTGTCTAATTCTAGAACTCTGTTTGTCGTGTGGTTTTCCCTATAAAAAATTTGATGTCGGGAGTGTTTCAATCTCCTTTGGTATGTTACTCGAGAGAGTTACTAAGTCTGGTTCATATTAACGATTCACCGTATTTTATATAGGATTTAGTAGTTGTGTTCGATGACCCATATTGTTTAGTAGAGTAATCGTATCTATAAGAAGAACGTCTTTATATCGAGATGACTTTAAATCACAACACCAATGTCTCGACACTAACTTAGCCAATTTTGTCAAGAAGATATTACACAAAAGAAGGTGTTATGAATCCTGGAATTCCGATCCCTACGGAAAGTAACAACGACAACAATAACAAATCAACGATTCAGTGTGGGCTAAGAAAACGCTGGGACACCTGACATCGGACGATCCGAGGGGACAGGAACCCTAAAGAGTCCGTTCTTATGACCTCACCCAACGGTAAAAGAAGAGGTGCCTTAGAAGGACTGGGTCCCTAACTTGGGCATAGAGGATGTGACCGTTCTCCTAAGAAATGGAGACTCGGTACAGGATGTATAGAGATATATACCGTATTTCATTCTCGAATCGTTACTATCTTATTTACTTGTTCACTTTGGTCTATCTTTTCAAAATTTTTACTACGTCTTCCCTACTACCTACATTCATCTTACCGGTGTTTAAATAACAGGTTTAACCCTGTACAGACAGTCATTTACTCCTAAGAGAATTATTCATATTTTGATCTGAGGGGGTTCGTTTGGTTGACGAAGTGGGTTCGTTATTTCTCTGTTTTACCCCCCCCCCCCCCCTTNCCCCCCCCCACCTTTAGTTAAGTAATAAATAGATGAATTCTGAATCTTCTCAAAACCCTTCATTCTCTCTACCAAACCGCTGGCACTAATGGAATTTTACGAAGTATTTACTTCTATAAACTTCCTAGTAATCCATTTAAATTTTAGTGTTACTCTAAGGTCACGAGTAGGTTATTTTTCGATTTTAGATTTTTTGACTATTATCATATTTCGTAATTGTTTCAACACCGTTGTGGTTTTGAGAGTATGTAATGACCATCTTTATATTTAGTCATGTTCCTGAAAATCTTTTGACGAATCCGCATAGATAATTTCAAAATTATACACGGGACACTAGGTCGTCGAGGTAGGGTGTTTTCTTTACGTAAGTGTACAAGTTGTTCACTGTAAATGTTCTTACAAGTGTCGTCGTGCCAAGTATTCTCCTTTTGACCTCTGTTGGGTTTACGAGTGGTTGTCATCTTGCCTATTTATACAATACTTTATAGTTTTGTCAACTTTTGACGCGTCGTTTCTTTTATTTGGTAACGTTGTGTGTCGCTGTACCAACTTACAGTGTTTATTTTACGACTCGGTTTCTTCAGTTTGTGCTTTCTCCTGTATCATATACTAAGGTGAATTGAGTATCTTTTTCTCATATTTTACAGATAGATCCTAGTGGTTCTTTCATTCTTTACTATTAAGTGACTTAAACTGGGTTACTACTCTTGACATTATCTGGAAATAAGATTTTCACTAAAAGTCTAGTAATCCCGTCTTCTCAGATTTTCAAACTTTACAAATTTTAAGACTGAAGAATTGATGAACTTTCTTGTTTTCTTTACTCTTTGCTGTATACTGAAATCATTGGTCCCTAATTCACGTTGGTAAACAATACCTGACTTAACACAAAGGGTTTTTAAGTATACACCTTCAAGATTGAGGGTCATAGAATCTTACACTGGTAAAGTACTGTCCCAGAAATTCCTTCATTAATTCTCAGTAATCCTACACAGGATTAGGTTATCCTGAGCATAGGAATTTTCTTCTCCTTTAGACTTACATCTATGGGGTGTTTTTCTCTCTGTGTGCTTCTACAGGTAGACGTACGGATCTCTTCGAAGTTTACCCAGGAAGAGAATGTCGGGAGTTTTCTTTAGTTGGGACGGTCGTGGAACTGGAACCTGAAGATCGGAGGTCTTGGTAATTTCTTATTTCAAGACAACAAATTAGGTGGGTCAGACACCATGAGACAATGTTACCGGTCTCGTTTGATTATGTGGTACGACGTATTAAATCTTTGTAGTGACGTAGTTAACCATTCAAGTTTAGTTGTAGTCAAGTACTCAACGATAATGTCAGAAGCACGTACGATTCAGCGAAGTCAGTACAGACGGAGAAACATTGGGACATCTGACATCGGACGGTCCGAGGAGACAGGTGTCCTAATCGGTCCGTTCTTATGACGCACCCAACAGTACGGAAGGAGGTCCCCTAGAAGGGTTGGGTCCCTGACTTGGACGTAGCGAATTCAGAGGAAGTAGCGGTCCGCCCAAGAAATGGTGATCACGGTAGACCCTTCGGGGTAATGTCAAATAGATATTAATTTTTTTTTTTTTACGTAGGAGGAACCAATCAGGATCTTAACAGTTCGAATGATCCGGAACCTAACGTTCGAGGAAATGTCATGACCGACGTAGATGAATTAAGTAGACAGGGTAAATAGTTCGGAAGAGGACGTGCATACACGAGTTGTAAAAAAAAAAGAAAACCAAAGAAACCTTGAGGATGAATGTAAGGAGAGAAAACAAAGTAGGAGAGAAACATAGAGACACTGGGTCCTTCGTTTCTTTACTCTGTCCAGGGGGACGAAGAGGTTTGTTACCTATACTCTTCCCGAACAGTACTTTTGTGTTTCTTGTGAAGAAAGGTCTTCTATTTACTTATCTCCAAAAATGGAAGGGTGATTCTTCTCAGTTACTTTTCCCCCTTTTCAGTGTTTCTGTCTCCCTTTACCTTTCGTCTCTCGAAGTGACTCCTTATAATTTCAAGATTAAATTTGAAAGTCCTTGTAGTGAATAGACGGGTCATCCCGTTTCTAGGACCAGGGTAACACTTGTAGGGATCAGAAGGTCAAGAGGAAAATGGTCTCGTTTGCGTCATCTAGAAGGGGATTTTATATGTAGACCGATCCGTATCGTATCTTAATTAAGGTGGCGTGGACATCGTCTGGAAGGTCTTTATTAAATGTTGCTAAACAGTCCTAATTGGAAAACTATTTTGTATTTAAACAGTTTTGCATCTCGTGAAATTTCTCCACTTCTCCAGGTAAAAATAATGTGTTTACGACGTAGTCGTTCGCTTCCCTCCGTTTTTTATGACCGTGACTCTTATCGCTACTGAGGCGACCTGAAGTAGAAATCTCGATATTTTGTCTTCGAACCGTAAAGTCGCACCCTTCTTCACTAAGTGTTGGTTGACGTAGAAGGAGCCAATCAGGATCTTTACAGTTCGAACCATTAATTGCTCCCTGTGAACGTCCAGGTGTGTCAGACATTACTGTTTCCTCCCCGGACGTAGCGTCGTAAAATTTTACGACGTCTGTATACAAAAGTTATAAGTTACCGGTGGTAGACGTCTTACGCTCCTATAGTCTGTAAGGGTCCCTGATAGGTCCTTTTGTCTTCTTAGGTTTAACGGATGCCTCTTTTCGAAAGCCGCAACCTTCGTCGATAACATGTAAGTTAATGAAAGTTGGTGACCGGTTATCGGGTGTAGGTGTGACAGGAAAGAACCTTCCCTCCCCCTCCCATTTAAGTGGTGCGATAAGACCTATGACAAGTCGGAATTGAAACGGTTACACAAAAAAAAAAAGAAGTTAGTTTATCTATTAATTTACCACGTATTGGTTTATAATTCGTTTTACTTAGGTCACGAGGACGTTATCTTGAAGATAAGGTCCTTGCGTCTGACAGATTTGGTCTGCTGCTGTCACACTGACATGATTCTCAGCAGAAGCTCTTCAGTCCTAGAAGGACTTCCGTCAAAACACGGAGTACCACCGAAAAGATACGGACGTTCTTTGGGATTAGTGATTGCCTCGCACTCTCAAAACGAAAGTGACGTCCGTCCCCATTGATGTTTTTGAAGTCGCATGGCCTCCTCTGTATTATAAATATCTCATAAGTTGTAAACATTCAATAGAATGACGTTCGGAGAGCACGAGTTTTCGTATCCATGGACCGGTTAACAAGGTGTTATTTTACATCTTCTTGGTTCCGAAAATTCCTTGTTAAAGTTAAAAGGATTGACCTTTTTATAAGGAATTCCGATTAAGGTGAAAGGGAATCCACTGGTAAACCTAGGATTCCGTCCCTTCCCCATGATGACAGACGTGTCGTCTCATTCCGAACTAGAGTTCGACACATTTAATAGGGTACCCGTTTAGCGAGTCGAAACCACCCTTCTTGGTGACAATGGAAAGAGTGTCAGGTTCCTGGACAAGGTCTTACTTGATAGGATAGGGACTCTGGTAGTTCGTTACAATTTTTGTAGTTGACTTACGAGAGTATCTAGTATTGGACATTCAGTTACCCGAGAACGGAGTAGAGGTTCTTTCGATAAACTTTAGACACAATTTATATAAATCGGTAGATTGACTGTCCCGAAAACTTCGTTCGGAAATTCTCGTTCATTTATTTTTAAATAACCGAGATATTTCTGACTACCGGTCCTAAGACATCAGTAGCAATAATAATCCTTGTCTTCTTGAGGTAATTGAATGCTTTATTTTTGGTTCATAAGGGTTTGATTTTTTTTTTTTTTTTTTCTGTAACTATAAGTTGTCGTAGTAGGAAAGCAAATTTTACATTCAGAATTCCCGAAAGGACCGACAGGTCACCAACCCTGAGAAGCGAAGGTAACGTCCCCCTCACCCAAGGTAGGGACCGACCCCTTGATTGTAGGGTGCACGGTACGTCTCGCCGGTTTTATTTATTTCAATCATTCAGAATTTAGGTCCTAGCCACTAGTCTTTTCCTTTTGTTTTGTCAGGAGATCATTTCATTGACTCGATCAAAGAGGAATAGTACTTCTTTTAATAGAATAGGGTCCTAAAGGACGATTGGGTAGTCGGCTTGTTATAAAATGAATTATTGATAAAGGATCCAAGCTTATGTGAAAAAATTATGTTTCGTCGTAAAAGAAATCGTTTGATTTAGCACGGTAGACAATAAGAGTGCAAACGAACCTGAAACCTTAGTCTGGATCCAAGCTTAGCACCCAAGTGTGAATGACACACTAGAACCTATTAGGCAAACTGGAGAGACACGGAGGTAAAGGGCGGGACATGTTGCTTCTGCGAGTGGGGTTGAAACGTCTCCACCGCGTCTCGTCCCCGAACCAGTGAAACTCCCAGGGCAGGGTCTGTGCGGACGACCCTACTCCGCGGGCCGTCGACGACCCTTCAGCACACAGGTGGACGTTCCTCGCCGTACTCGACCTACCTCTTCGACGGGACAAAGTGCAGGTCCAGGAGGACGTGAGCTCTGAAGAAGGAGGAGGAGACTTGAAAGGAGGAGGGCAGACGGAAAACCGAGTAAACTGTTACTCTCCAAAGAATGGTTTCCTAATTCTCTCGTGTCCGGATCCCTCCTTTAAGTGAGAGAAGGGTTGGTAGCAGGATTGTTTCGGCTTTGTTTCCACAATTTTCGCCTTAGTGTTCTACTTCTCACTAAGTGCGTGGATAATCCAAAAGAATGATTGTTTTATTTCCTCTTTGGTCTGAACGTTCGTCTATGTTCTTTTTGTTTATAAAGACAAAAGTTAAGTGGTCGAAAAAAAAGGGGGAGGAAGAAGAAAAGGGGGGTTTATTTGATGGAGTAAAAAGAAGTCGATCTATCCCATAGATACCGAAACATTGACGAAGGACGATGTCTTTGTGACGTCTCACTAATAGAATAAAGGTGTCCTCCCTTTTACACATGGATAGAGTTGTGGGGAAGTTACGGTGTCCCTACATTTCGTAACATTTTTTTATGAGCCTGTCCTGACCCGTCTGTGTGTATTAAACGGGGTCTTCAACACGTCTCTACCCAAGGAAAGGCATTCGTAAGATGTTCTCTATTTTGTGTCACGATTGAGTCCGTCTTAAAGAGGAGAGAGCCTTCTGAAATGTGATAAAGGTAATTCCACCCGATACAGTTTCTTTTCGAGTCTTTTTTTCCAGTTTACGGGAACTGGAGTGTCGAGTTCCTGGGGAGTCTGACAAAGGGAATTTTTTTTTTTTTTTTCAACTAATTCAAACGGTGGATAGTCGATAAGTTTTTACGTGGTTTATGTGACAAAATATTAGTACCTAAGTCCTTTTTTTCCTTTTGGTAACGGAAGTTACTAGATCTGAGAGGTACTACGACGACGACGACGATAATTTAGTCAAGTCAACACAGGCTGAGACACACTGGGGTGTCTGTCGTCGGGTGGTCCGAGGGGGCAGGGACCCTAAGAGGTCCGTTCTTGTGACCTCACCCAACGGTAAGTAAATAACCTTTTATATCAAAAGTTTCCATACGATGAAAGTGATTCTGTCAAATCTCGAGACAAAAGTTGTTTTCAATAGTTAAGAAATGGTTTCAGGTGGAGGCTCCCTCGGTGTTGCACTGTGATTGGTCTGTTTCCTATACTCACTCACTTTCAGGAGTCAGTACAGGCTGAGAAACGCTGGGGTACCTGATATATCAGGTACCTTAAGAGGTCCGGTCTTATGACCTCTCCCATCGGAAAGGGAAGAGGTCCCCTAGAAGGGTTGGGTTCCTGACTTGGATCCAGAGGGCATAACGTCCGTCTAAGAAATGGTTGACTCAATAGTCTCTTCGGGTATTTCTTCCGACTCACGGTTTCTGCCTATGAAAGCTTAACGCCACGACCTCTTCTGAAAACTCTCAGGGAACTTGTCGTGCGTCTAGTTTGGTCAGGTAGGATTTCCTTTAGTTGGGACTTATAAGTAACCTTCCTGACCTCGACTGCAACTTCGAGGTTATAAAACCGGTGGACTACGTTTTTCGGCTGAGTAACCTTTTCTAGGACTACGACCCTTTCTAACTCCCGTCCTCCTTTTGTCCCGTTACCTCCTACTCTACCAACCTACCGTAGTACCTGAGTTACCTATACTCAAAGACTTTTGAGGTCGTCTATCACTTCTTGTCCCTTCAGACCACAGGACATCAGGTACCGCAATGTTTCTCAGTCTGTGTTGAACCGTTGACTTGTAGTTGTTCTGTTTCCAAAAATTTTTTTACTTCCATGTTCTTAGAATTAGTTGTGGTCGGAGTTATTATTATAAGAGGGAGTCAAAGAGTCTCCAAACAGTTGATGACAATGTTAATATTTAAGAAGGGAACTATTCACAAAAAGGTCTTAAGTTTCCCCTAGTCTTAGGTCGAGTTAGTAATCACGTTCGTTATCTTTAGACTGATGTCTCAGTCTTGAGGTTTTCTCTTGGGATGAACAGTGGGTGGGAAATAGTACTTCTAACAAAATGAATCTTAATCACTAATGTACCTTTATTTCCATAAATCAAATACCTTTTTAAGGATCCTCATCGTCCCCTTTAAAATGTGTAAATGTAGTAAATTTCGATCTGTTTTTTCACAAACTGGTTCGAATCTGTTAGAAGCCATCTTAGAATTTTCTTTCAAATCGATAATAGCGGCCACTAGAGAAAAATACATACAAAGTGGGAAGGAGTTTCGTTCCATTTGTTTTTTACCGAATCATATAAAAAGATAGTATTTAAGGTATAAGGGTTTTACGTACTTTAGTCGTTTTATCTCTCCCGTTTCATCCGGAATACTTCTTACTTATCTACATAGCATTAATTAAGACATGGTACTGGTGGAAAAGGGTGATCTAAAATCGAACTATAACATATGCAAAGTACCTTTACGTAAGTACCTGAGAGGTTTAAGTCAAGTTCTCGAGTTCTTTCAGTTGCTTCCCAGAGGGTTCAAAAGAATAGATATTTACGGTCGGAACATAAAAGAACCGTAGATCCGGGAGACATATCCTCGATGGACCTCGTCGGGTACAACTTGGTTAAATTTGTTACGGTTAATAAAATATAAGTAGTTTATTAGTGTAGTTCAAGAACGGTTTTACCCCTCCACTGAAACGTTTTGTTTTTATAATACTTTTCTACTCTTATATGTCCCTTCTTTAGTGGGTAAAAAGAGGACCTCAAAACACACGTTTTCTTTTGTGATTTATTCTTGATTAAGGTCTATTGTCACTCATAAGTTCCGAAGTAGTAATCACAATCTAGGAGTCAGCACAGACTAAGAAACGTTAGGGTACCTGACATCGGGCGGTCCAAGGAGACAGGTGTCCTAAAGGATCCGTTCTTATGACCTCCCCCAACGGTAAGGGAAGAGGTTCCCTAGAAGGACTGGGTCCCTAGTTTAGGACCAGAGGACGTGACGTCCACTAAGGAATGGTGGGCTCGGTGGTCCCTTCGGGGTTACGATGTGGAATTCTATTCTTAATATGGTAAAATGGGTTCTCCTTCAACTCCGAATTGTCTTCTATTCATTGAACGAGGTGACACTTTTAGACTTAGAGTCTAGTTACCTTCGAACCGGTACCTACCTGGGGTTTTAAATCTCCCATAATGGTATAAAATGTATTAGAGATTTACTACTGAAAAATTAAAACATTTAAAACAAAGTCAACATATCGACTATGTTAAAAATATAGTCAAGTAACTGTCCTGACATGTACACAGGGTGAGTTATCGAATATTTTAGGTTTAAAATGTAGATCAATCGTTCTTATTAATGAATTTTATCCTCAGAGGTCTACCATATTTGTACGCGATAGGTTATACCATCGGTGATCGGTATACATCGAAAATTCGTGAACTTTATTCCGTTTCGGTTAAACTCTACATGACATTCATGTTTATATATCCTGAAGTTTTTGATCTCTTCCATTTGATAAAGTAATTATTGAAAATAAAACTAATGTACAACTTAATATAGAGTCAATTTTTATATCATGGTTTTTATTAAAGTAAACAAAGAAAAAGGAGAAAATTGTCTCGATAATCTTTTAAATTTTAGTGTGTGAAAACACCGAGTGTAATATAGAGAGAACCTGTTGTCACCTATTTGATTCTTATGAGAAGACAAGAGTAGAAGTCGTGTTCTATTTAGTGTTTCAACTTTACACTCAGGAGCTGTGGCTTAAACGATCAATTTCAAACGATGTGGTTTTGTACACCCAACATTAGTAATAAGTTAGTAATTAAGTAAGGTAAGTTATTAATAAATAACTCACTGACGAGGCAGTGTCCGTTTTGTTCTTTTTCAGATCCCTTAAAACATTCCTTGTAAAATCCGTTCCAGGGTCAGTGTGGTGAATTATGAAGGCACTATTCCGACATCGATGGTCCTCATTTTTGATTTACCGTATAAGTCTCGTATAATTTTATACCGTCTAACCCTTCTTTTACCACGGTTGTTGTTACGTTCCTAAAGTAATTAACCTGTACACCTCCCGACTAAATTTCGATTTTGACAGACTGTGGTTGAAGTTCGAATTAGTCTTCTATCTCATTAGTACGTTTAAGTGTAAGTTAAGTTCCCCTCCTGTTCTAGAGAAAGTTTAGCTTAGGATCGAAGTTGGGACACGCATCAGCACTTTCACTTTCACTTTCGGCGAGTCAGTACAGGTTGAGAACCGTCGGGGCACCTGACATACATATCAGGTACCTTAAGAAGTCCGGTCTTATGCCCTCACCCATCGGAAGGGAAGAACTAAGGATCCTAGTTTGAGTCCAGAGGAGGTAACGTCCGTCTAAGAAATGGTCGACTCGGTGGTCCCTTCGGTCGTACGTATCGGCACCTACCTCTAATCGATGTAAGGTGAAATCGGTATGATGACATTAATAGACGATCTGAAAGAATGATTTTAGTTGCTTTCACTGGTTTAGAACATCAGATCCCCACACAATTGTAAAGATGTGCCGTAGTCCGTTACTATGTTCACAAAAATTTTTTGCTTAAAGTGTCATTTATGCATTTCTTTGGTGAGGGATGGGAGATGTATAGTTGTTTTCGTTTTAATTGTATAAAGTGTTACGATGTACCATCCACTACACGGAAAGGAAACGTTAGTCAAATTGTTATAGCCAATTTACAAAATTGTTAAATAAAATTGATAATGTACCGAAATTTACATTGACTCTAGGATCTCCTTACCAGAATCTCCTCTGGAAGAAAGGGATGTCTTCTTTTAATTTCTTTACAGTATTATGTCCCTCTTATATTATATCTTATTACACATGGTGGTCCAACAGATGACTCAGTTCTAAGGTTTAAGAAAAGATGTCGAAGGGATATACATGTTTGTTTGACAAAGATAAAGGGTTTCTTGTACTAGGACGTCATGGGGAAGACGATTTCAGGACCATTTATATGATTCGTAAGACGAACTTATTCTTGATTCGAGTATCAAAGTTTTACTGTAAAGTACCTTCTAAACTCGTCTTCTGTAAAACGTAATCTTGGTCTTTAGGGTCTTGTGACAGTAAATCTATGACAGTCACGTTTTCTTCTCTTTAAGTCGTGATTCCACCATAGATTAATTCTACAGTTTAGAAACGGACCTTACTGAGCGAAAAGGACAAGACGATCTACTTCAGAAGAGTCACCATAATAATTATAAGGTCGTATCGTTTCCTTCACGATGTAATTTTCCGTCACATTGAGGTTTGAAATTCTACGTTATTGGAGTATTCTCTGATTCGGAACCCCCATAATTAAAAAAGAAAACGTTTACTTATTGACCTAGATCGACCAGAGTGAAGAGAAGGTTATTTTAAAATTTATGATCAGAACTCCGAGACTTACCGACTTGGTCACTAGCCAATCAAGTTCACGAACTCATAAACTTCCGAATAATGCACGTCTTAAGACTTACGACTCTCCTTCAGGTAATGTCTCTTCTGTGGCGGAACAGGAGTCTCTCAAATGTTGGAAATAATCACAGGATCTCGTTGACTTTAGTTAATAATGTTTGAGGTTCCGAATTTTGGTGTCTTTAAAATAAGAGAGTGTTAAGACCTCCGGTCTACAGGTTTTAGTTCAACAACTGTTCCGGTAGACGGGAAACCTCCGAACACTCCCCACCCCTCAGATAAGGAGCAAAGAAGATCGAACGCCACCGGTGACCGTAAAACACCTTACACCGAAATAGTGAGATTAGAGACAGTAGTTTGAAAAGAAATTGATGATTTACATAAGTAAAAAAATAGTTCATTTTCAGTCAATATAGGTGTCTTCATTTTCGTCTCAGAACTTCTCTATAAACATATGGATACAAAATCGTCATGATAAGTGTTATCGGTTTTTTATCTTCGTCGGATCACAGGTCTGTCGACTGTTTACCTAAATTTTTTTGACACCGTTACGTATGTTACCTTATAATAAGTGGGAGTTTTTACCTTCTTTAAAACTGTGTACGATGTTGTACCATCTTGGAACTCCTGTATTACCATTTATTTCGTTAGTCTTCTTCTGTTTACGACTTCATAGGGTGAATGTGTTTCGTGGATCTTACTAGCTTAAGTAAGACGGTGGTTAGAAGTGTAGCGAAAGACGAGACGAGACACCCCTACTGGAGACGGAGAAAGAATCTTCCTGTGACTACTAATCTAAATCCCAGTGGGTCTATTGGGTCCTGTCAGTGGGGTGTAGTTCTAGGAATTTGTGTGACCGTTTCTGGTAAAAGAAATCCACCATTACAAAATTTTTCTAGTCCCGGACTAGAAAAACCCTTCGTCCCAATGGTCGGTAGTTTGACTTTACAGATTTTTACTTCGTTTCGCTAATCCACGATGTTGACTCACCATTATTGTATAAAAGACGGACTCAATCCCTTGCGTCAGGTCCATCGGATTTGACCCTACCGAGTGGACCCCGATCTACTCCGAGACAGGTATAGAAGAGAGTCCTCAAGAGTTTACTAAAACACTTGGTGGCTCCCCAGGGAAAGTCGGGTTATTAGAAATAGTAAGACCAACGAGAAGGCCAGAGAACAAATGATGTGGTAGAAATAAAATGACTTAAAGAAGTGCAAAAAAGCAGGGTGGGGTGATATTAGACCATATGATAAAAACAAAAATAACAACACAACCAGAACCCAGAGTAGAAAAGTGTCGACATCATTCGTTGAAGGAGAGAAGACTGGGTTCTCTGTGTCTTTTCAAAGACGGGGTTTAATAGTGTGAGGTCCTGTGTGGTGTAACGGACTTTAGGGAGTGAAGAGAAGAGACTTGATTTCGGGTGGTAAATTTAAATTTATAATAAAACATCACTAATGTGTAATTTGGTCCTCAAATGACTTAGAAGTACTTTCTTTGGAAATCCAAGTAATGAAGACTTTATATGTAAACAGTTTTGTAATCAAGACACCTCAAAACAATTATTTCCAAGACCCTAAAATTTTTTATATGTGTCCGTTTGTTTGTTTTAGATTTTTGGTCTCTCTGGTACTAAGGTATAAGTTTTTTCATTTTGAGATTGGTGACCTGTAGAGCCTCGTAAATCTCCTGGACAACTCGGAGGTTTTCCCGACGTGATACACAGCTCAAGGGGTTGTATGAGTCTGTGACTACAGGAAAGAGGAGAATTCGATGTACTACCATCCTTGGTACAGGTAAAAACGAGTTGAAACACAGAGGTCGGAGATCAGGTCAGGAATGTACACCGGCGTATCGCCTACTGTCTACCTACCTACCTACCCACCCATTCACCTACCTTATTGTAGAACTCTCTGAGTTACCAAGACCTACTAGTTCTTCTCTTTTCTCCTGTTTCTCTTCCTTCCTCTCTTTTACTGTTTCCTTCTTTTCCCCTAACTTCTGAAGGGACCACCACGTCACCTATTCTCAGGCGGACTTTTATCCCCTGTGTCCAAGCTAAGGTCCAGACCCTTCTAAGGTGTGCGTCTCGTTAATTCGGACACGTGGTGTGTCTGTGAGATCTCGGACACTAGACCTTGGTGACTCGGGTACACCACTCTGACGACTTCGGCTGCGTGGGTCTCGGACACGAGGGGTTGTTCTTCGGTGGCGTTACACTTCGGACTCTGGGTACTGTTTCTCATCGAAGACGGATGGCGTTGATTTTATAGGGAGTGCTTTCGCTAGTTCTGGGTCGTGTCGGTTTTTATTTATCTATGTTTTTTTCCTTTCCACTAACTTTCTTACCCTTGACGTCTGTCATCGTCAGTGTAGAGGTGACGTACTGTTAAAACGAATTTCGACCAAAGCTAGTACCTCAACTATGTGAATGTCTAGGAAATACGATGCAGAACCAACCTCTCCGTCACGACACCTGACTTACAAACGTAGAGAGGGATTTAAGTATGTGACTTTGGGATTAGAGGTCACACTACCATAAACCTCCCCTCCGGAAACCCTGCATTAACCCAAACTTACTCCGGTACCCCTACCTCCGATTCCTACTCTAACGACGACAATTTTCCCCTACTTCTCTAGTCTCTGGAGAGAGGTAGTTCACTCCTATGTCGTTCTTCCGTCGGTAGTCGTTTTGTCCTTCTCCCGGGAGTGGTCTGTGGTCTGGACGAGTATGGAACCAGAACCTGAACGGTCGGAGGTCTTGACCCTCTTTATTTGTAGACAGAATTTCGTTGTCTCAGACGTCATAAAGCAACGTCATCGGGTCCGATTTTCTATTCGTGTACCGTGTCACGGACGTTAGTCTCTGTGGACCCAGGTTATGAGTCGAGACGGGAATTGTGGTAGGTAAGGGAGGGAACGTTTTATACCGATTGTTACAGATTAAGTACCCCACCAACTGTCGAAATCTCTAGCAAAGGGATTTCTGATTCCTAGATCCTTAGATACTTCTCAAGGAAAATGATATATGAAAATAGTAGGTTCTCGAGACGTTTCACGAAACATATTCGTGTACTGAATCTTTATAATAAAGTAACTACATTAATCAAAGAAAGGAAGGAAAAAAAGGGAAAATAGGAGACCAAAGTTGATCCATTTTGTGTCAGTGTATCAAGTTTTAAGTTTACTATGGGTTCTTATATGGTACTTTTAAGAGGGAGAAGGTGACCTGGGTCCGTAAGTCGGGGAAGGATTTCGTAGGTTAAAATGGAGTCCTCTGAAAGTCAGTTGTCTATAGACATTTAATCCGATTAAGACTCAACAAAATTCGTTGAGTTTTGTTTTACGGGATGACGGTAAGTAGTAAGGTCTTCCAGAGGGTGATTCCATTGAACAAAGTCCATCGAACGATGATCGACTTAAGGAATACACCCAATTAGTTATCCGAACAATTATTTCTTGGTGCGGGATATCAGGAGTGGGTAGTGGTTTCTGAGTCTTTGGAAACTGGATCGTGTCGAATTAAGAAAAATCTACTGACTCTTCGAGACATGAAGTGGTCAGTAAAAGTTGTAGACTCAGTTTCATTACAGGATCTTTTCTCGTCTTTACTATCTTTTACCTCTCAAGACCAAAACCTTTATATGATCCAATGAAAAAATCGTTGTATAATCCTAGGTAATAATAAGGTATTCTTGTCCTCCGTCTTAGAGTCTAGTGGCCTCACTCTTTCCTCGGTAGTTTTAACTGGTCGAGACTCCTGACTCCAGATTTCTTCCACTTTTGGTTGCTGTTTTTCTTTATCCTTCCCTGAAGGGACCACCGGGTCACCGAATCTGAGGCGTAAGGGTTACGTCCCCCGGGCCCAAGTTAGGGACCAGTCCTTTGATCTAGGGTGTACGACGTTGATTCTGGGTCTCGTTGGTTTATTTATTTATTTGTATTTATATATTTATATAAAAAAATTTCTTCGTCATCGTCCTATACTGGTCTGTCTCAATTCCGGTTACTGGATTTGTTGACTCTTCGTGTTTACCGGTCCTATACGTTTCTATTTGATAAACTTAGACACGACATTCAGTACCTTAAACGTATCGTTCGACTTAGTCATCCATTTATTCTTAATTTGACTACGTTTCGGTCCTCAGTATTTTATTCTGTCCTTTATGTTCTACGGGTCTGATCCAAGGAAAAGACCTGTGGATCTAGGGGAGGATACAAAGATTCTACTAGACCTATGGTTCGGTCTCAATCGGTTTGGGTAAGGATCGAAGTCTTTGGAGTCGTGTGTGTTTCCGACCCTTGAGTCCTCCGGTGGGGTGAGTCGTTCCTGTACCGTTGTCTTATTATTCTTGTACTAGGAAGAACGAGAACAATAGGACGAACTTAGAGTTTATGTGAGAATGTCGGTAAATCAATCTTTGGATGTGCCAGACAAGTCCATATCATCAAATTAGTATTGTCAGTTTACTCTTAAAACTTAAACCGACGTCTCAGCCCGTCTTAAGTTGTCTTTAAAAACCTCTTTTTGTAAGGCACTTGAAAGTGGGTTTAAGGGTGTGACTCTGTTCACGACTTTTACATAATGCTGTCTTCGTCACAAATAAATAGGTTTCTGTCCTACTGTTCACAGAAAGAAAAAAAATCAAAAAACTAAGATGAGTAGACGTTTTGTGTTTTCTTCGACTTTCGTATTCGATCCTTAAAAAACAATGTAATGGTAGAGAAATAATATTAGTGACTCAGTTTATGTCATCCGACATAAAGTCGTCCCAACAGTGTGTTGATTGACACGGTTCGGGGTTTCCTGGGCTGTGAGATGTGATTGAGTGGTAACCCTTGATCGTAGGACTACCCGATCTCCTTATGTACTAAGAAGGTCCCTTTCTCCCGTCTGTCCTTCCTTGTCGAGAGGTCTTACAGTTAAACTTCCACTTTCACTTTCAGCGAGTCAGCAGAGAAAAACACTGGGGTACCTATATGTCACGTACCTTAAGAGGTCCGGTCTTATGACCTCACCCATCGGAAAGGGGAGAGGTCCCCTAGAAGGGTTGGGTCCCTAGTTTGGATCCACCACCGATTTATCTTGAACTGTTCATTGACAGTTGAACCTTTGTACCCCAGTTGAGTGTTTCATTGTCGGTTCTTCACGGGTGTAAACCCACAAGACTCGAACCCCTGTTGAAAGAAGATGTAGAAGGGGTGTAGGGTGACTTTCTTAACTTTCCCTGAGTCAATATATGAGTCAGAGGGGTATTATAGATCTCAAGTAGGAAGTCAGGTTTGTCCTCGATACTTCTGCATCCGGGTCTGGTTTAACTTGGGGTCCCTATGTTTTACTCTCGGTGTTTCACATCCGTGACCTTGAAGACCACACCTCACAGCTCCCTTCAAGTTCAAGAGCAGGAAGATTATGACTTTTCGGGGACGAAAAGTCCTTCAGAGGACTAATTTCTTGGATATCCGAAAAGGAGGTTAACGTTGGGTTTCAAAGTGTAGACAGAAAGACAGGAACCAGAAGAATACGGTGATTTACAAATTGACACATATTTGGTTTAAAATGGTTTGAACTCTGAGAGTTGAGTAAATTATATAAGGAGTTACAGATTAGGTAGTGTAGGTATTTCGAAAGGTAGGTAAGTAGAAATGTAAAACTTTTAGACTTGTTCTCCGATCGTATATGAATACGAGTCACAAATTACCACTGTAAATTTGTATTGATGTTATTTTATATTTTTGACATATGACGACGGAGAGTCTTTTCTATGGGCGTGGTAGTTTTCCAGTTCAAGTTTGTCCGGTTCAGGTTCCCTTTCCTTTGTTTCGAAGAGGTCGAACTGATTGAAGACGAGATCTGAAAATCTCTTCAGAGTAAGAGGGATAACTTCGACATTCTGGGTCTTCCGATTCTGGTTAGGATCCTGTTGTCCTTTCTCCGTACCTGGACCAGTGACTCCGACTGCAGTTCCTGTGGTTCTTCTTAGGGACCTCGGAGTCTTGTCAGGTCAGGAGTCTTGACAGTGTGTACGGTGGCACCACACTCAGCTAGGAGCCGCACTTTAAGCTCCGTCACGTCCCTTTAGTCCAAGGAGACCTCTCGACGAGCGGTTTGATCTGTCGGGTCTTGTTTTCGGTCTAGATACCTATTTCTCATACAGGAATGTACCTACCCGGAGGGCTCATCGAGTCTACTCTTTCTTAGACCGACGTTACGTTTTCTGGGTCCAAACTAGGGACCCAGTCCTTCTAGGGGACCTCTTCCCTTACCGTTGGGTGAGGTCCCTGGTCTCAAAGAAGTCATCATATCCTAAGTGCACGTGTAAATTAAACTTTCTTATCTTGAAAATTCTATACGTAAATCCCCCCCTATGTTTGAAGTTAGATGTCGTACTTATACAACTTTGGATTTTTATAGTCTTAAGGTCGTAAACTTCCACCCCCAGAAACCCACCACTAGTCCAGTGCTCTCATCTCGGGAGCACTTACCCTAATTACAGGAACATTTCTCGAGGGGCAGGGGAACGGAGAAGGTGGTACACTCCTGCTCTTTCTTCTGTCTGAGAGACTTGGTCCTCCGGTCGGGAGTGGTCTGTACCGTGGAACCAGAACCTGACGAATCGGAGGTCCTGACAGTGTTTCTTTAAAGACGACGAATATTGGGTGGATCAGATACTATATGAACCAATCTCGTTGGACTTGACTGTTTCTTACGTAAACACCACTACATATATATAAGGCTGTAAAGATTGATCCAACGTATAACGATAGAATACACTGTACTCTATATAAATTCTACCGTGGATCAACGACAAAATAATTTTGGTATAAAGTTAGGTTCGACCTTGATCGTGAACGGTAGTAAGGTCGGACAGAGAGGAGGTGAGAGAAAGTACAAGTCGTACTTAGTTTACCGCATTCGTAGGGTTTATGTAAGGTCAATTGTGAGGTACAGAGTAGGGAGGTGTAAAAAGGTGTAAGTGAGGTTCGGAAACAAGAAGGGAAACTGAGGTACAATTTTACGATCCGTAGAAAATTCAGGGTTGAACCTTTTCAGAAGGAACTAAGGTTTTCTGTGAGCGACGGGATATGGAACTAAATTAAATTAAATTAAATTAGGATATGGAACATATATCGTGATAATGGTCGCAAAAATCCAAACAAAAAATGACTGACAGTGGGGATAACATTTACCGTTTCCCATGTTTCAATTTTTTGCCAGGATAGAATATAAACCCACTGAAACTTGTTTAACTCTGAAAACTTAGAGTCAAAGAAGAAGACATTCTATTGGTATCTATAATAGTAGGGTAGAGAGTCTGATAATACTCTGAATTGATTCTATTGTATAATTCTCGTAAAAAATTTTTTATTAATAAATAAATCGACGTAACTAAGAATCAACACTGTACGTCTTAGATCAAGAAACTGATCCCTAGTTTGGGTCCGACGAACGGAACCCTCTCCCCTCTAAATCAGTGACCTGGTGGTCCCTTCAGGGTCACTCTCGTAAAATAGTTAATATTTCATGACTGTTAAAAATAAATCTTATTTTTTCCGAAAAACTTTTATCCATTACCTGGTGTGTTTAATCCTTTTTTCTATACTAGAGAGTGGTAAATATTTTTGTCGAGATCTATTTTGATGGCTACTCGTAACTGGAGGGTTTTGTCATTGGACCTTCCAGATAAGAGTCGACAGTCGAACGAGTCAGGTAGTCGTCGTGCACAGGGTCTGTTGGAACGGAAGAAGGTCCTGTGTGAGAGAAGTGACCCGAAGGTGGTGAAGAGTTAGATCGGGGTTCCGAAAGGAAAGATATGAGTGAGGGAACCACTAGAGTAGGAGAGAGTACCGAAATTTGTCGTAAATTGAAGAAGGTTGAGTGATTACACCTAGACATCTAAAGAAGGGGCTTTTAGTTTTGACACATAATTTGACGGATCTACGAAATTTTCATGGAATTACACAGGTTTGACTCGAGGGTCAGAGGGGGTAGGGTTCATGTGTGAAGTAGAGTCAAGTACCTGTGACCTAGGCAAGTCCACGAACCCGGTTTTTATAAAGTCTACACTACGGAGAAAAAGAGAGTATGAAAGATTGGTTAGGTGGTTTTTTAAAAGGTCGGTTTCATCGAAGTCTTAGGTCAGGGAAGGGTGGTGGAGGCACGACGAAAATAGGAGCAGGTTCAACGGTAGTAGAGAGTGAACTGTGGACTTTAACGAAGGATTTACCAGAGGGACAAAGACGGGATGGGTAGAAACTAGAACAACTTATTTGGGTAGTCTCAGTAACACACTATAATCGACATAGTCCAGTTAGTGACCAATTTGGGGAAGTTACCATGGGACAGAGGGAGTCACATTTTAGTGTTTCCCTAAAGTCCTAAACACACTAGACGAGTGGTATGAGGATAAAGGAGAGACTGGAGTGGAGGGTGGTGACAGGGGAAACGATTCAAGTGAGGTCGGTGGTAAGGGTGGACGAAAGGCACCTATTGGTCGGCGACCGGGACGGAGACGGACCTACGAGAAGAAGGCCGATAGTGCACCTAGTCAGGAAGTGGAAGAACTATAGTTAGGAGTTTACAGTGGAAGAGACACTCCAGTAAGGGCTGGTAGGAAAGGAGAATGAAGGGTGACGAGAAAGAGCTAAAAAAAAGTTATCATCAACGGTAGAAAATTGCATATAAGATGACAGTGATCATTTTCGAGGTTGTCATGGTCTTAAAAATAAAGAAAACATAGAAGTCACGCATCTCGTTACGGACTGTGTATCTACGGTATAATGAATATTCTTGCTTACTCCCTTGTTACTTACGGGTTTTACCCGAAGTGTGCAGGTACTATGTACATAAAGATTGGTGGACATGGGAAGGTGTTATTTCCCGTCTTTTTGGTAGTTTCAAGAATCTTTACTGACTGTGAATTTTCAGTCTTTTAAACGAAGAGTAAATGAATAGTCTACGGATCATACACAACGTACATATTAAAACCTTCCGTCTCGACTTGTAATTCTAAAGGGAGGATACATTCAAAGAATACTTATGGAACCGTCTAAGAAGACCAGAGTTATTAACTTTGATTAGGTACAGTTGTTTGTCAAAATTTTTTTGTTTTGATATTTTAACCTATGAATTCCATTAATTCGTATAAACCAAGATCGGATTCTTAATATAGTGTGTCTTTTTGAAATTTCTTACGTACTAAAAATTTACGACATTAATGTTTAATAATATAATCATCAACGATATGATTACTTATATTAAACGACTAATTTTGTCTACAACGGGTGTTTCTCTTTCAACACCTATGTAGATCTCTTTTTTTTTTAAAAGGGTAAAATTATAACTAAATAAGGTATAAAAAGAAAAATTAATAATAGTAAAATTCCGTTGATAGACGAACATTTAATATTTACTCTTCCTCGTCATGAAATTGTAAGAGTGGTTTTTGAAGGATTCATATTTACTTATATCAGAAGGAGTTTGATTTATTAGTGAGTCCTTACCGCTACATAAAACGATTTAATGTCTAGATCTTTTACTTTTAGGTTCTGAAATTTGAAGTAAAGTGTTACTATGCGATAAGAAGCTTCGCAACAAATATGATTGACACTCAAAAGCTAAATTTATTTTTGGTAAGATAGTCTTTGATTATAGTCTTTTACGTGACACCAAGAACTAAAGGAGTAGTTCTTTAGTGACTTGGTAGTGTAATATAGTATTGATTTTTCACTTGTTTGTTTTTAAAAATTTTGATATTCAAATGGGGAGTGACTGTTGTAACTTTTATCTCTTAAACACATTTAGTTAAGATCTTTGAACGAGAATAGAGTTAAATGTCTTTAAAGACATTCCTTTTCCTTTCCGGTGTATCAGGTTCTCCTTCAGTACTGGAAGCCGTTGTACGAATATGTATTGTTCTAAATTGTTCACAAACAACTTCACTTAATTAGGTGCGAATGGACCTATTTTCTGAGCTTATCTTGTATTGAAATCTCCTTTTTTTTTGGAGTAGATTGTACACTTTTGAAGGTAGGTTTAACTGAAACTTATGAAGGTACTTATGAAAACCAATGACACCGAATTTTGAACGTTCTGTCAGTTGTTTCTTTCAACTTTCATAGTTTTGTAGTGGTTAAGTAACACTTTCCGTTATCATCATCCAAAAAAATTTATATAGATTTGTATAAATGTCTATGAATAGGGAAACGATTGGAAAAAGAATGTGTGTACCTAAAATTTTTATGTAAGGGGTGTTGTCGTTGAAGTACCCTATTCACGATACTAGGGGTGAATGTTTAGTCTTTTGACTCTGGGATCCTTTCGATTATTTGACCGGGTCCAATAGTTCTACTCCTAAATTTGAGCTCAGACAAAGTAACGTTTCAGACAAAGATTTGGAGACTCGGATTGTGATCTATCGGTAATCTTGTCTAAGTTTATATAAGTGAAATATGTAAACATCCATTTTATAAACGAACCTTTATTATGGCGTCAAATCTCGGGGAGTCTTGTAAGGTCGTCTATTTGAAAACGACTTTTGTAAAGTCCTTTAGACTGTAGAAGTATGTTACGTGAAACGACTTTCATATGAAGTGTTTTTGACATTTCGGATAAAAAACTAGATTATAAGGGACTCGATTTGTCAATATCCTTTTATTAACAATCATTATGTGTGTTCAAAAGGTGTAGTCATTGAGTTCACAACTTGTTAAATTTTTACTTGAAGGGTTCTCTCCTACGAGGAATTAATATCTTCGTTAGTTGTTTAGTATTTTGGAATCTCGATTTTCTCAAGAAGCTCAAAGAAATTTGATTGGAAAGTGACTTATCTACTATTTGGTTTCAGGTCCGTCCACTTCGTCAAATAGATTCAAAGATGTTGATTTATTCTTCGATTAATATTCTGCAAAATGAATATCGTCCTATTTTTATAAAGGTTAAGGGTTAATAGAAAAACTGGTCTGGAATAATAAAGAGTCAATGTCATTATATAGTTACTATAAGAGGTTAACGTCGTGAATTTTGATGGAACTTGAACTTAATAAAACTCCTAGTTTGGGATTTGAATTTATTAAAGTTTCGTTGGATCGGATTTGTTTCTTTTGAGAGTGAAAAGTACTGTTTGTTGACGACTTGTTCCCTTCATTTATGACATGGTTTTATGAAAAATATAATGGTTCTCATAAGTACACTTGAAACTTACCGAAAGAGTGTCTCTACTAGTTCTTACTTAATATTCTACATTTTTTTCCTTATATTCTGAGAATTGCTGGTGGTATTTTTGAATTACATATAGTATTTCTAATTTGTTTACAAGTCGGAGACAACCAATGATGTATCATTTCAAAAATAAGACTATCTTGAATGATATGAAATATATATGGGGGTCGATCATCCTTAAGTAAAGGAAGACCGGTGAAAACATAAAATAAATGGTTTTACTTTATAGTTCTCACAGGTTTTACTTACGTTTGATGTCTTCAGGACGATGATATCCTTACAAGCGACACTATAAATTTTCGTTTTAGTTAGTGTCTGTCTTATCTTATGGATGGATAGTCTGGGTAGTAACAATGTATTGAAAGGAAACATTGATATATTGGTATAAGTATTCACTATTGCAAATTCTGTCAGTTTAATTATTTCAAAGGAGTCTTCATGGGTTTAGTAGTAGGGTTTACTTTCACTTGGATGTTTGGTCATGTTTTGTTCCTTGAGATTTCAGTATTTAGTGAAACTTGTCCGTTGTCGAGTTTTATTGATCTTTTAAGAGATTTCCGTATTCGTGGTCGAGGGTTTCCTTCACGGATATCTCATAAATTTTTCGTTGTATGGAAGAATTTCTACCTCTTAAGGGTCACAAGTTTGTCATCATTAGGTGTATCCCTTCCGTAGTAGTTTTTAGGGTTGTTGAAACTTTGTTGAGGTTTCTTTTTTCAAACCGTTGAAAAGTAAGTCCTTACTGCTACAACATTACCATGAAGGTGTTACAAGTGACTACCTTTCTAGGTCATTCTTCCTATGTCGTGTCTCCTCCACCCTCACGAAGACTACAAAAGATCTACGACTGGTGTCATTAGTGTGGATATGTTAACTTTAAGTAATCACAGTCGAAAGTTCGTGTGAGTCAAAGAAATTTTTTTTTTTTTTCATTGAAATCGTAATTATCTAAAGAAAGAAACTGTACTTTTAAGTTTTGGACGTATCAAGACCGTCGACTTAGTAAAGATCGACGTCCAAAATATTACCTATGAGATATATTTAGTATTGAAAGTCTTCAAGTTTATCTAACAGAAACCGACAAAGGAGTAATAAACTACCGTCGTGTCAAACTACCAAGTAGACAGGACAGTTTGGTATTTTCCGCCCTCTATTTCCGTTTCCCACACCCCACCCCTATCCTTTCCTCTCGGCACTATGTAGTGGAACCATAAACCTTGGTAGAGTGTTTTGTATGGACTTCTATTACTGGATTTAAACGTAGAAGGCCAAGTCCTCGGGACAAGGTGTGTAAGGATCATAAGTTTGTACCGATCTTGTACGATGGAAACAAGTGAAAGTTGTTTGAGAGTTGAAGACAGGGATTTACAGAAAAATACTTGGTTCCCTGCCCCGTCTATTTGTTGAAAACACCAGTTCACGCTTTCCCGCCTTTCTTTACAGGATCTTTCACCTCTTCACATGATCACTACGTCTGAAACGGAGTAGACTCGGTCTTGGTTGGATCTTTGTGACCCTTCACTGCGATGAACTCTTTGTTTCAATCCCTCAGAGGAACACGGGCATTTGTGACTCCCTCAGCGCGACGCAGAGGTGGGGCGTCTTCGAGGTTGTCGGTAGGGAGAAAACCCGCCCGCACCGTCTGTCTTTGTTTTCCAATTTTGTGTTTTCCGCCCCGCCCGGCGACCCAGACCCCTCGAAGACCGCGAGCGCCAGGGGAAAGATAAGTTTGTGTAATTTAACCCCGCCCACCCCCCGGCGCACTTCACTCTCTCCACTACGACCTACCGGTCCTGGCGTATCCAATAGGACCCACCCAGCACTTTGACTTTCCCCGCCTGCCCTACCGCCTGAGGATTGATCACCAGGTCCGGGTAGGGACGTAGGGACGTAGAGACTGTTCAGCTCTTGGACACCGAAGAAGGAGGAGGGATGGAACGGGGGTTTCTTTTGAAAGAGTTGAGAATGGTCGAGCGAGATTAGGGGACCTAGTGTTTGTGTTCCAGGGTAGGGGATGGTCAGTGTGGAGAAGACGCAAGATAACAACATCGAAACCCATACCACGCATCCTTAGCCGTGTCGCGAGGCGTTTGCCAATTCAATATTTTTGCGATTCCCTTCCCGGGGGTCGAAGGGTTAGAGAACGGAAGCGTCATGGTTTCAGTCTCGACCCCACCCCTACTCTGGGTCGTGTTGGGGTTGGTAGCGCCGTACGAAGGGAGCCCAGACACGCGTCGACCCTCTATCCGCTCCGTTACGGGGGGAGCTCTGTGGGAAGGGGGTAAAGGGGTCGAGGAGTATATTTCTCCGTGAACTCTCTTTACGGGCGGACCGAGAACGGATACTCTTTATTTGTTTATTTTGTTAGACACGTTCAAGGAATTCCTTGTTTTCTCTTCCCTGGGCCCCCAATCCCCTTTCCTCTATGTTGAACCGGTTTGAAGCGGTGGCCTACCGAGGAGGCAGGAGGGTTCCCGCCCCTTCGGCCCTCGTAGCGCCCCCTCTCTCTCCATTTATTCTGGTGTCAGGGGTGAGTGGAAGAAGGGGTGAACCAGCGTGAAACTTCTCTGTGAAGGGAACAGCGCCAGGAGCTCCGCGAGCCTGTGAACACACACCGGACTGTCGCCTCTTTCAGCGCCGCCGTTTCAACGCTCTCCCTCTATGGGCGCGCAGGTCCCCTCTCCCCGCCTCTCTCTCAAGTAGTCTCAAGGGGGAAAACAAGGTTCAGGGCCTCGTCTGTTTCTCCGCCGCTCGCCGCCGTCCAAAGAGGAGAGTGGGGAAGAAGGAGAGAGGGAGGGGAGGGGAGGGGCGGGGGAGGGAGAGGGGCGTAGAGGGCGGGCCGAGCCTTTGGATCCTCCGCTCGGCCCCGCCGAGGCCGGGGTCGAGCACCGTTGAGACGGGGCTGGGAGAGGCGGGTGGTGGAGCGAGCTTTGAAAGGGGCCCTCTACGGGCAGACCCGGGGAGGTGTGGGTGGAGGGAAAATGACGGAGGGTCAGATTGCGCGAGTTCAGATGGGCCTCCCCCCTCTCTCTCTCTCCTTAGAGGTTTTAGTAACAAAGGCCCTCTACGTGGAGAAACAAACGTGAAAGGGACGGTTAGTTACACTCGTTAGGTGAAATCGTAGCTCAAAGACAGTCAAAGGGGAGTAGGGCTCTCTCTGGTCTACTCTGCCCATTTCCCCAGGTGGGGTCTTCTAGGTCCGCGGATCTGTTGATCTCCACCCGACGCGGGACCCAAGAGGTAGGACCGAGGAGGTGCCCCTAGTGGGGGAGGTGGGCCGTGTGGTTTTCTTGAGTTTCCCCGTAGTTCTTCACAATCTTTTCAGACGAGGGGTGGGGGAGCGGGTGGGGGTGGGTAAGACAGGGAACCCTTGACGGAGATTAGGGCTCCTCCTTCGGGTCGAGCCTCCGGGTGGCCCTGGAGGTGGAGAGCCCCGATGGACAACGACGTCCGCGACGCGCTGAACCAGGTCCCCGCGGCTCCTGTCTAAGGGTGGAACTCGTAGCGCGGGTGGGGAGTCCGGGGTTTGAAGAGGCTTCGTGTCTGGCGCGTCCGTTCCGAGAGGCCCACCGGCGCGAGGGAGACTAGGACCTCGGTCCGGGAGGAGTGGCCAAGGGAAGAGACGTGGTGACGGAACGGGAGCGAGGTTTTTAGCCTGAGTCCCAGGGACCGACGGAGGGGCTGGAGATGAGGGACCGTTGAGGTTCGTAGGGCGGAAAGGCGGAGGAGGGGGTGACGGAACGGGCCCGTCGAGCCCACAAGGCCTGGTTTTTGTCGAGGACTGGGAGGAGGTCTGGGAAATGGTCACAAAGGGGCTGGTAGACATGGCCCCTGGGGGTAGGAGTGCAGGGGATAGGAATCTGCGAGTAGGGTTGACGCCCGGTGTCATGACCGCGAGCCTCACTGAGTCTCATCGCGAGTAAAAGGAAGTCCTAGAATGATCTTAACTTCCCTTCCCTTCGGCCTCCAACCCCCCTTACCCTCTCTTACCCCCGGGTGTTACCTTTCGTCAAAGATCCCGTTTCTTTTTTTTTAGTTGTAAGGTTTCGTTTGTAGGTGGAAAGTCCTCCATGAGCCGGGTCCCGCGTGGAAGCGGGGGTAGGGAGGAGGAAGGGGTAGGGTCTGAACTCCCAGAAATCCAACTACATCAACCCCCCACCCCCACCCATTTCCCTACTCCGTCTTCCTCCGGACATTTGAACCCTGGTTCCAGCCCTCGACCCACCCCCCACCCCCTACGGACTTCCTCCTCTACCCCCTCCCTCGGTTCTCGGGGGCGGCTCGGGTCTTACAGCGCCGCCTGTCAGGGCCAGGAGGGGCCCGCTGAGGAGCGGTCCAGAGAGGGGGCCTCGCCTTGTTTCTGAGGCGCTCCTCGCGCAGACAAGAGCGGAGGGGCGCGGGCGTGGGGCGGGAGGCGGATCGAGCGACCTCGGGTGCGGCGGGAGCCTTTGAAACGTTGGTTGAAGGGGGGTCTCAATCGCGCGCGCCGCGCCCCTTGTCTTCTTCTTTATCCCTGTTAGCGTGCGCCCCTGGTCTCTACGGGGAACAGGAGCAGGGGAGGGCCTGCGCCTCCTGGTGAGGACCGCGGCGGCCAGGGCCGGTCGCGCGCCCCGCTGCCCGCCACGGTCCCGCTCTTCGTGTGTGCAAAAGCGGCGAGGGAATCCCTTCGAAGAAATCAAATCCGCAGACGTCCCGACCCAGCACTCCAGCTCCCTTCTCCACTGTTTGTCCTCTACGCCCACCTCCCGGCGGCGAGCCTGGACGCCGCCCTCCGGTCCCTCGCCCTCGCTCGCGGTCACACCGGCGCGGGCAGCCCGGCCGACGGCCGCGCGGGGCAGGGCGGGCGGCTCGAGCCGGGCGCCGGCGCTCCGGCGTGCCAGTGCCGGGGCCCCGGGCGGGCCGGGCGGAAGAACGTGCGGCGGGCGAGTGGACGCGCCTCGGGCCTGTGGACGCGGCGGAAGAGGGCCTCGGAGTCCAGAGGTCCCGCCGGCGAGCGGATGACCTTTGAGTCTTCGAAGTAGACTCCAATCCCTAGAAGTTGCGTGGTGCTGGTTGGTGTCCTCTTTTGTCGGGGGTGGGTGAGGACAGACCGTGTAAAAGGAGAAACAGATTAATACTACTGAAGGTCTTAAGAGAAAAATCCTCTTCAGATGGGTGGTGGGTGGACGTGGCGCGCTGTTTGGGAATGAAAGGCGATAGAAGTCCCTAGCCGAACCTTTTCTTGCTTTTTCAGTCATGAAGCTTTGTCAAGTCAAGACGACGGAGTGCCTTCATGAGGACCCCATTGAGCTTCTCGACGACTGAAGATTTAGTACTGACAGTATCGTCTAATTACCTTAGATAACTTTGTGATGGTTTAGAAAAAATTTTTACAACAAACAAAGAGAGAAAAGAGTTCCCTTCCCGGTAAACGGTCCACTTGTCAGTTACACCGAAGTTCTTCCGAAAGAGGGTCGAAATACCTTGTGGGAGTGGGCCCGACAACCTCCAGAGAGAGAAAGGGTTGGACGACGGACTGATTCACTAAAGGAGACTTCCTAGAACCAGGAAATGATCAGTCTCGAGGCGGTGGAGGTAAGGACCCGACGAGAGTCATACTATGATCAGTGACGATAGAAACTTTTCTTACGGTAGAAAAGAGTCTGGCGTGGTATAATGATAATAGTAATTTAATTAATTCTAGATCCGAGTTTTCACCTACGCAGGTACGTATGTACGAGTCAGTGAAGTCAGTACAGACTGAGAAACGCTGGGATACCTGACATCGGGCGGTCCGAGGAGACAGATACCCTACGAGGTCCGTTCTTATGACCTCTCCCAACGGTACGGGAGGAGGTCCCATAGAAGGGCTGGGTCTCTAGTTTGGGTACAGTCGACGTGACACCCGTCTAGGAAATGGTGACTCGGTGTCACTTCGGGGTCCGAGTCTCCACCTATCTGGTCTTGTTTACCCGAATCTTTGGGTTCATAGAAGAGACTTGACTGTTACACCCACGAGGTGAACCCTGAGGTGTGGACAGTAAGGATGTCGTCCGACTGTCTTCGAAGACGGGGCACAGAGGGATAAGACGGAGGGACAAGTTCCCTAAAGAACTTGTCTTCTGAGGTGAACCGGTCACGTCCCCGCGTCCGATCTTCGCGGGCCGTCTACTACGGGAAGTCTCTTCGCGAGTTGTTCTCGTCGCCCACTCTCACTCAAACTTTGATGGGGTCCAAGGGGTGGACCTCCGTCCCGATCTGAATGATTCGGCACAAGGTGTGACAGAGGGGGCCCAGGGGTAGAACCCGGAGTCAATTGGTGTCGTAATTGAGGGAAAGATTCCTCGGGATACAACCGATAGAAGGAATGGATGGAAGCCCGTGGAGATCACGAAAGACGGTAACGTAGGGTTTGTCCGGTGTCATGAACGGGAACTTAGGACCAGAGTTTCAGTCGAAGACGTCCTCGATGTGGATTCTGTGGAGAGTCTGTACACGAAAGATTCCCCTCCTTAGGTGACAGGAGTCTCTTGTTTCGATGTTTTATTCTAAAAAGGGACCGTTTCTCCGGTAGACGTGTTACTTTTCATAAATAAGATCAAATAAAAGATTCATTGTCAGATATTAATATATAAAATGATTTATTTCATATCCTAGTATATAGAACACACTTTAAGAATATGTATAAGTATTCTTTTCAAGGAACTCAGACTACGGTTGTTTGTCGTTTCGTTAGCCTTTAAGATAGTCTTAGTGGAAAATTTTTTTTTTACTCTTTATTGTATATCCCGAAAATAACTCAGAGACCTACTTTCAATTCCTCCTACTGTTTGTGTAGAGTATGAGATAGAATCACACTGAATCATTATAAGCGGTCCTCTAGGATACCACAAAAAGTGGTTTTAAAAGTGTCGTATTTAACCGGTTGATAACGTTGTCAAAAATACTGTGATATATAATTTAGAATAAGAGGAGAAACGGTAGGAATACTTATTCAGGAATTCATAGGTGTATTCATATTCGGGGTCACGGTAGGAGGTGAGGATCTCGTAAGAAAGAATCCACCGAAAGTGGTGACAAAAGGAATTCAAGGGGACACGATCAGTGGTTTCAAACAACAAGAGGGAGACCCGTACACACTCCTTGAGTTAAGCGATGAGGGGAACTCAGTCTACACCGGTACTCTAAACAAGACCGGTTACTTTACGTCTGTCTTCATACAGTAAAGGTCCACCTTCGAAATTCTCGCTCACGTACTAAAGTACACGAGGGAAAGGTAGACGATGGCACGACCTATTTCGTCGATTAAATCGGACTGATGGTCTTACTCGGGGGATGGGGATGGTCGGTTGGAGTCACCAGTAAGACGTAATCGTTTTTTATTATAAAGGAACAGTATTTCACAATCAGTGAGTCAGTACGAGACTGAGAAACACTGGGGTACCTGACATCGGGTGGTCCGAGGTATCAGGTACCTTAAGAGGTCCGTTCTTATGACCTCAACCATCGGTAATCGAAGAGGTTCCCTAGAAGGGTTGGGTCGCTAACTTGGACTCATACGACGTAACTTCCGTATAAGAAAAAAACACACACACCAAACTAGCTATTTTATGAAAATAACTACCAAAATAAAAGGATGAAATATACCTTCTTGTAACGCACAGATCTTCAGTATCTAATAGTGTTCCATTGTCGGTATTACTCGTTATGTCTACTCTGTGTATTTGGATGTATACTATCATGGACATCAAAAATTAGAAAAGACAGTGGAGATCAAACATAGTGGATTTGAAAGTTTATATAAAAGTATTGTTGCTTTATGGATCAAAACCGTTTTTTCCTGTTGAAGTCGTTATACACTTGGAGGTTCACATGATCTGAGTGATAGTGTCTGTCTTTCCCACTCTCTTAATGTCACTGTTAGTAGCCTTTCGAAATACTAGCTTTTGGTATTAAATAATAAATTTGCAAACGGACAGTGAGGGTAACTCCCGTGTGACTGGTTAATGTATGAGGAACCTTCGACGGTAAAAAAATATTAACTCTAAAATAACCAACAAAACTCCTAGTGAGATGTCTGTAAGGCCTCTTCCGTTACCGTGGGGTGAGGTCATGAAAACGGACCTTTTAGGGTACCTACCTCCTCGGACCACCCGACGTCAGGTACCCCATCGATCTCAGCCTGTTCTGACTCGCTGAAGTGAAAGTGAAAAGTGAAAGTACGTAACCTCTTCCTTTACCGGTGGGTGAGGTCACAAGAACGGACCTCTTAGGGTCCCTGCCCCTTCGGACCACTCGACGGTAGATACCCCAGTATGTCTCAGCCTGTGCTGACTTCACTGAATCGTCGTCGTCGTATGTCTGTAAAGTCAAATATGTGTTAAGAAGTGTATACATGGTTTTTAGATTTTTTAGTACATCAACACTAAGAATTATCAATGAGGTACTGAAAAGTCGAATTTTAAACCTCGTATAAAAAGAATTATCCTATAGCTCATATTTAATAGAAGTTTATAATTATAAGACAATGTAGTATTCAGGGTGATTAAGTGTTAAATTATAGTATAAACGATGTATGAGTTTGACAGTTAGTAAGTATCGTGTAATTGGTTCAATGATCCTTTTGACCCGATGGTCCTGGTATCTACAATGTCTCACGTGTTTTAAGACTGGTCCTCTTGGTTCTAGTTTCTCACCAAACGACATCCTTTGTTAAGATGGTTTTGTTATACCCTTCTCTTAAATTTCACAAGTTCCGTAATTTAGGTGTTCACTGAGGTTTAACGTTAAATCTTACGAAAACATAATATCCTATATTTTCAACAAGGACGACGACGACGACGATTCAGCGAAGCCAACACGGACTGAGACACGTTGGGGTATCTGCCGTCGGGTGGTCCAAGGAGACAAGGACCCTAAGAGGTCCGTTCTTATGACCTCACCCAACGGCAAAGGAAGAGGACTTCCGTATAAGAAATGGTAGACTCGGTGATCCCTTCGGGTTCGATGACTCTAAAGTCCTAATAAAAATTAGTACTATTTTGGACCGACTAAGAATGAATAAGTCTCAGAGAGCCAGTAAATAGAAACGTTTCAATATGAAGACCAAAGAAACACCCAAACTCTAGAACCTTTTACATACGTCATCGAGGGCACTTGAGGGGAATTATGAAAGGTCGACCTGAAGTTCAAATTACTATGATAAGACCCATTTAACAAAAGAAAAACTTTCTAATCAAATAGAAGAACGACCCTTTTTTTTTTTTTTTCGATCGTTGTTTACCTCTTTTCCTTATCCTAAAACACCTCAGACTATATGAAGTAAAAACGTAGGCGGGGTCTTTCTCACCTGAGAGGGGTTAGAAACAGTAACGGAATGGTTGAAAGTCTTGAATTGGTTGTAGTATTTGAGTTACTCAGAAACGGTCTGATGTAAAATTTGATTTTAAGAAAGTTGTTCAGTGAATTAGAAACCACTTCAAAATAACCAAAATAAATAGATTATTTTGACTCTTCAGTAGTGGATGAAGTACTCCAACAATACTCTTAATTCACTCTATCATTCAGGGAATTAACTCCCCGATGTACAATATTACCGGTAATAAGTCAAAATTTATGAAGTATCGAACAGATAGTTAAAGAGGCCAGTCTTGGTAAGTATTCTTCCGAACGGACAAGACTTTACAGAAAGCAAAAGAATTATAGGTTCATTATTAGTCATATAGTATTTTTTATAATTCTTATTGTGTGTTGGGTAGAAAAAGGAAAGGGTCTTCTATGGACCTTTTGACTTTGGAGCAAAATAAAGATTTGAGATTCCTAACAACCAAAATGAACATGAGAACAACAACAATGACAATAACAAAGATATTATTAATATAGGTAAAGGAGTCCATTTTAGCCGGAGATTTATTTCAAAGGAGTGGGGGAATTAGACATAAGGGTAGGGAAACTGAGAATGGTTTGGACTATTATGACAACGTACACCCAAGTTAGGGACCACCCTTCTAGGGGACCCCTTCCTTTACCGTTGGGTGAGGTCATAAGAACGGACCCCTTAGGGTGCGTGTCTCCTCGGACCACCCGGTGTCAGGTACCCCAGTATTTCTCAACCTGTGCTGACTCGTGGGTACGTGCACGAAAATGAACACGATAAGAGAGATTTGTACAAATAGGTGGAAGAAGGATAAAGATTAGGAATGAGTGGAAAGTCTCAGTAGATGTGTTCGTATAGGATATTTTTCAGGAAAGTCTTTGGGGTTCAACCTGATTGACAAGGAAGAAGTAAATAACGTAGATAGGAAAATCCTCCATCACCTCAAAAAAATAATTCTAACACTCAAAATCCCTGAAGGGACCGTCAGGTCACCAATTCTGGAACGGGAGGTTACGTGTCCCATATCCAAGGAAGGGACCAACATCTCGATTCTCGAGTGTACGGAGTCCCGTTTTTTTTTTTAGTTTTGTATTTTGTCTTCATTATACCATTGTTTAAAGTTATTTCTGATTTTCACCAGGTGTATTTCTTTTTTTTCGTACACTCAAAATCTTAGTAGTTAGCCCACACATAATGGACCGCAACGATGAGTGATCGACATACTGACACTAGTTCATTGAAGTGTAAAAAGGGACCACCGAGTCTCCAATTTCGCAGACGGACGTTACACCCTCTGGCCCAAGCTAGGGACCCAACCCTTCTAGGGGACCTCTTCCTTTACCGCTGGGTGAGGTCATAAGAACGGACCTCTTAGGGGACCTGCCTCCTCGGACCACCCGATGTCAGGTGCCCCAGCGTCTCAGCCTGTACTTACTCACTCCGTGTCATGGCACATATCCCCGAAGGGTCCACCGAGTTGTCATTTCTTGGGCGGACGGTTGTATCCTCTGTGGCCTCTACACCCAAGTTAAGGACCACCCTTCCAGGGCTCCTCTTCCTTTACCGTTGGGTGAGGTCATAAGAACGGACCCTTTTAGGGTACGTGTCTCCTCGGACCACCCGATGTCAGGGACCCCAGTGTTTCTCAACCTGTGCTAACTCGTGGGTGTGTGCACGTCACATACATTTTATTGCATTGTGATGGACGTAGTACTCTACCGCACCTGTTTTATCGTAGTTGTGACACTCCACGATTCGTATATTTGGACTCTCTTTAGTTTTGTCGACAGTGAATAACTCACGGATAACAGAGATCATCTAAATTTATTTCAATTTCATCATTTTATCGTCTACCACTTAAGGTAAAAATAAGAGTCGAAAAGAAGAGTCTATATTTCCAGACCTTGAAGTCATTCAATATAGAAGGAATTCCTACAATCCGTAACTTTTGTTTTCGATGGGTTTGAGAGTTCTCTGAAGAACACGATATTCTCATTATGGTCCTTGATGTAAAGGATTAGTCGTCACGGAGTCAGAAATACAGTTATATAGGTATACAGAGCCATTTGATAACCTTCCGTGTCATTCTCGTTCCTTAAATCACACAAAGGGTACATAACCTGTCTTCTCATAAAGTAGGTGCGATGTCACTTCAAGACTAGATCCATGATATACACTGATTCATTATGTATCATTAAGAGGTAAACGGGTTTTTCTTTAACAAAAATTTCAGGTAGTCGTCTCCTCACCTATTCCTTCTACACCTATTCCTTCTATATATATATATATACACCACCTTATAACGAGTCGGTATTTTTCCTTGTTTTAACACGGTAGACGTCTCCTGTATCAACTTGGATCTCTAACAGTATGTGTCACTACATTCAGTCCTTCTCTTTTTGTTTATAGCATATAATTGAGTATATACACATTAGATCTTTTTGCCATGTCTACTTAGATAAACGTTTATTCTTTATCTCTGTGTCTGTATCTCTTGTTTGTTTGGTTCGCCCCTTCTCCACCATCCTACTTATCCCTCCGACCCTGACTGTATATGTGTGACGACGACGACGACGATTCAGCGAAGTCAGCACGGGCTGAGACACGCTGGGGTATCTGCCGTCGGGTGGTCCGAGGTGTGATTACTCTTAGATAACATATCGTATCCCTTGATATGAGTTACGAGACACCACTGGATTTACCCTTCCTTTAGGTTTTTTCTCCCCTATATACATATGTATGTAGGCTAAGTGAAACGACACGTCGTCTTTGATTGTGTTGTAACCTTTCATTGATATACAGTTGTTTTTAATTTTATTAAAGAACCGGTTGAATTTATATATGTGAAAGTCCAGTACACAACGAATAAATTATACGGAGGTATAAAAGTAATGTAATTATTTAAATCTTCATTATTAAGTCTTTATAAAGAGAAAAACGGTGAGTGTTAAGCCTTTCGTTAAAATGAAAGAGAAAAGTGTGTAGAAACAGTGGGCGCAATCGGTGAGACTAAGTAAATAGAGGGAAATAGACTCGAGTAGTAAAAATAACGATAAATTTAAGAACTTTTGGGTCGAGAAGACCTCAACTGTAACTATGACTTTAACGTTTGAAACAGGGGTGGGTGTTTATAATAAGTGTGTTGTAATTTTTTTAACAAGTGGAAAGGATGTCTATATCTCGACTCAATCGGTCTTGTACTACGGACGAAATGGAAATTTTCTAGATAAATCCTTCTGTCGTTTTAAAGTACTGGTACTCTAGTATAGGGGTCCTAGTTTTTAAAAAAAATTACTTATTCAGACATATTTTACAATCAGAGGAAGTAAAGATCAAACTATCCACTGGAGGTATTCGTAAACTTTGGTCGAACTCCGGGTTTCTAACTCCCTTTACCCCGAAACGATTCAAACAACGAACTTTATTTTATTAACTCTTTAAATCTCTAATATAGTGTTCTAGAAGACCATTTCGTTTGGGGAGAAGACTTCCTACCAAACTCCCTCTATAGAATAGAATGTAAATCCTTCTATGACGATATTGAGACGAACAGTGTTCACGGTGTATGTCGGAAAAGGGTATAATCACGTTCTCTCTAAGGTTGTTTGAGGTAGGAGGTAGACAGACTCTGTTAGGTAGTTACAGACGAGCGTAAAGGATTACGTACTGTTGGGGAATCAAAGACAGAAGGGTAGACTTGGTTCCTAGTAAAGGTACAGTAATAAGATCTTGTAAGATTTTGTCGTACCGTAGAAAATTTTTGTTTAAATTTGTAAAGGGAGACAACTCCAAATCGGAAGAGAAAGGTCATTAAAACGTGTAAGACGACAACGAGTGGGTCAAGATAGTAGATTGGTAGGGACGTAAACACGACAATATTACATACGAAGGGTCACCTCAGTTCAAAGGTAGGTAATACCTCGAAAGAGACTTGGGGAGACGTACTTAATCTACCCACCGTGAAAAAACGTCCTTTTACATGTAGTACTGAAGACCAATGTTGAGCAAGAACCTAATGAGACACATATTTCGTCATGAAATCCGATTGTACTAATACGTTGTCGTTATAGAAATTTACCCTTCGGACTACGACATGGTACACTTTGCCGTATTAAAAACCCAAACTAAGGACTGAGAGACAAAGTACTGTAAATAGGGAATATAGATTACATCTATTTTAGAAATTGGTTTCCGTTGTGTCAACTCACCTTTAACAGAATGGATAAAAGAAGGTTAAAACGTTACATGACCCGAGGTTTTAAGTACATTGAAGCAGTAACGAAGCATAAAGGACACTTTTATGATTAAACTCTACTATTGTCGGAATTTGTTCTTATCTTGACTACTTATAAAACGAAACACCTCTTTCCATAATAATCTGAAAGAGGAGACCCGATTTTTTTCTTTAGTTCCAGTAGGATCAGTATCTTCAAAGAGTCTTTCTGTAAAAATAATATCGAAACTGAATGAGTCAGGTCCTTCGGATAGTGATTATCTATGTTAATTTTTCGGGTTTCCTATTTGTTCCACCGAAAAAGGAGTCGGTGTACAAAAGACAAAATAACGGGACACATAGTTATCAGTGTCACTAATACGAAAGAGATGGTACTGAACTTACCCGAAGGGACCACCGGGTCACCATTTCTTAGACGGACAGTCACGTCGTCTGCGTTCTCTGTGTCCAAGCTAGAGACCCATCCCCTCTACGGGACCTCCTCCTATACCGTTGGGTGAGGTCATAAGAACTGACCCTTTGGGGTACCTGACTCTTCGGACGACCCGATGTCAGAGGGTGTGTTGACTCGTACGTGCATACGGGGTACTTAATCTTATCCGGTAGAAAATTGAAACAGACCTAATAGTGGACCAAATCCTAGTCTCCGAGATCTGAGAGCCGAATCTATAAGGAATTTACCGTGGGGTGAGGTCATAAGAACGGACCTCTTAGGGTACCTGCCTCCTCGGACCACCCGATGTCAGGTACCCCACCGTTTCTCAGCCTGTGCTGACTCGCTGAAGTGAAAGTGAATACAATCAAGTATTTTCTAAAGGAGGGTAAAACATAAAAAAAAATTATAAATAAATAAATAAACTGATTTCCTTTAGTCAGGACTTATAAGTAACCTTCCTGACTACGATTTCGACTTTGAGGTTATGAAACCGGTGGACTACACTTCTTGGTTGAGTAACCTTTTCTAACACTACGACCCTTTCTAACTTCCGTCCTCCTCTTCCCCTGTTGTCTCCTACTCTACCAACCTACCGTAGTGACTGAACTACCTGTACGCAGACTCGTTCGAGGCCCTCAACGACTACTTGTCTCTTCTGACCGTCACGACGTCAGGTACCCCAGCGTTTCTCAGCCTGTGTTGTCTCACTGACTTGACTGACTTGACTAAATAAACCGACGCGGTCCAAAATCAACGTCGTACGTCCTAGATCAAGGGGCTGGTCCCTCGTGTTTGGACCCGGGGGACGTAACCCTCACACCTTAGAATCGACGACCTGGTGGTTCCTTCAGGGGTACTACATAATAAAAGAAGAGAGTAATAAATAAATCAACCGAAACGCAAACGACCGTTCGAATCGGGAGTAGCTATCCCGATCTCTGCTAGGGAACTAGGTCTCGTGACCGTCCTTGAGACTATTGTCGTGAAGGACGGGATCTTCTCCGTGGTGCCGTTGGGGCGACGTCGGTTCGAGTGTCAGCCGGAAGATTGACCGACGGTCATCGGAGGTGCCTCGGCTGGGAGTAGAACCTCCTTCACTCGACCTTAGTAGTAGGATAAATTTGATCCCGTCTCTCTGGTGGTAAACAGAAGGGAAAGTCTGGGTCGTTAAAAAGGGACATTATTTACTGAAGTAAAACGGCGACCTCAATGTCTCCAATTTAAATGTCGATTCACGTTAGGAAATGACCAATGTCGCGGAAGGTCTCTTAAGCGAGTAAATAATCGTTTTTATAGTGAACCTCAGTCGTTATTTCCACGCCTACACGAGTATCTTTTAATGATTCTCAGGCTACACCTTTTTTATATTTAATAATGTGGTTTTCATGAAGGTGACAAAAGGAGGATTTAAATTTTATTTCAGGATTCTGTAAATTCCCCAAAACCACAGAGGTCCAGGTCAAAGAAGGGCTCTCAATTACGAACTAAAAGATTAGGAGAACATACTGTGGACGGATAGGTGTGATTGGAATAGGCGACACCGAAACTCGAAGTGCTTAGGGTAGGGACATGGGGGTCGGATCCAACAAGAAGGAACTGGTTTGTGCATATTCAGGTTGACGGGTGACCTCCACAAGTGGGTGTTCAGGGTGTATACGGAGAGTAAACTGTATTCGAATTCGATTAAAATGGCTAATAAAGAGTTTTTAGTCTTTGAGAAGGGGTGTTAGGAAGAATGATCGTAATGATAATAAATTGATTAGTAGTACCTATTAATCTACAGTTATATCGATTTCCAACGGGTCTATTGACCGTTTGGTATAGTCTCAGACAGACAGTCCCACAGAGACCTCCTCTACCCGTAAACTAACCTATTTAGTCATTTTTGCATTTCTTCTAGTGGAAGTGGGTACCCCCACCCGTAGTGGGTTAGGTGACTCCCGGACGCACCTTGTTCCTCCGTGTCCTTCCCAATTAAACGAGAGAGATTTCGTCCCTGAAGTAGAACAGAACGGGGGTCTGTAGCCATGATGACCAAGAGTCTTGAAACCTAAATCTGACTTAATATACCTAAATCTGACTTAATATACCACCCGAAAGAACAAAGAAATCGAACCTCAGACGTCTACCGTCCTGAAGAGTCAGCTGAGTGTTCTGATATTAGGTATATATAAGTCCTAAGAGGTCTCTTTTGTCCTGGTTATCCCATATGTGTATGTGCGTGCATTTCTCCTTTTTTGGTGCCCTCAAGAAGATACGAAAAGGGGAGAGGGGAGTCAGGTGTTGATTTACGGATCTTACGAGTTTCTGTTGTCAATTAAAACAAAGGAATAGTAGGGGTTGTAGGAAGGGGAGGACGGAGTATCACTTTTCACTTTCACAATCAGTGAGTCAACCCAGGCTGAGAAACATTGGGGTACCGGACATCGGGTGGTCCGAGGAGACAGATACCTTAAGAGGTCCGTTCTTATGACCTCACCTACGGTAAGAGAAAAGGTCCCCTAGAAGGACTGGGTCCCTAACTTGGACCCAGAGAGAGTAACTCCCGTCTAAGAAATGGCAGACTCGGTGGTCCCTTCGGGACGGGGTATCGATGATAAGTTAAGTCCGGGAGTCGTAGAAAATTAACTCGTTGACATTGTCAGAGACAATATCTGACTTCCAAACCCAGAGGGGGTTTAAGGGCACAAATTCAGGATTGAGGGTTCCACACAAAGACAAACCTCTACCCTGGAGATTCTTTCATTAATTCCAACTTACTCCAGTATTCCCATTCCCTGGACTAGACTATCCTCGTCGTAGGAACATTCTTCTTTGTGGTCTTTGGAGAGTAAGAGAAGGAGGTCCGTTCGTGCCTCCTTTCCAGTACAATCCTGTTTCGTTCTTTAGGTCCTTCTCTCTTAGAAGTGGTCTTTACCTGAGTAAATCGAGGATAAGATTCTGAAGAGGTTTGTCACTTTTTTATTTACAAGACAACAAATTCTGTGGGTCAAGTACAATGAAAAATTACCGTCAGGATTGTCTCATAATGTCAGAGGTTTGGTCAGAGGAGGAGGTAGCAGTGGGACCACGGTGCAGGTCTGTTAACCTTCGTGACACGGGTCCCACTGAAAATATTTTTACTGTACAACTAGTGTAATAAATAAATGGATTCTCTTTTCTTTTAATAAGTACCGAAGGAGGCAACGGTCTCATACGTAAGTCGGAGGAGACACTAGATCGAAATAGGTGCTGGGAGGGGAGCAAGGATGGTAGAGGGGAGGGGTGTGTGTTTGTAGAGGGAGGTATGGTTTGTTGGGTGTCGAGGGGCACAGAAAGAACCAGACAGATGAGGATGGGAGATGGGGAGAGAAGAAATTGGACCGAAGAGGTAACGTAAAGATCACGGATCGTGTCACGGACTGTACGTTGTCCGTGAGTTTCAAACAAATTAACCTTCTTGTTGTACCCATTTTACAGTTCTGAAAACTTCATCATCCTTATAAAGGGGAGGACGATGAAGTTTTCATCTACTGGAATAAAATAGAGATAACAGAAACTAGAACAATTTTGATAGAGTAGTGAGGTTAGGTCGTTCTATACCCCCCCGCCCCTAACCGTCAATTTAGATTATTTTACCTAGGTGGTTAGTGTATAAGCCGTGGAAATCGATTCAGTAACTCAAGTATTTCCCTAATTATGCAGGACCACTCTCGGGACTCTTTCCCGTAATTTTTAGAGGGAGAGCAAACTTTAGCTAAGTAATTGATTAATGAAAGTGTAAAGTGGACGAATGAATAGGTGGATTAAGATGACGGTAGGTTACGTAATATTGGAAAAAGGGATTCGGTATAGACAGATTCCTATTTGGACCGGTGTTCTTACAGGGTAGGTAATACAGTACGAAATTAGACCTTTCAGTAACCACGAGGAGGATGGGAGAAGGAATGACAAATACTATGTGTGGGCATAAATCGGACGTATGTGAATCCTAGCTATTTCGAATGAGATTTGTAAAATTCGTAAAATCTGTATGAAACTTTAGCTTAAACTCGAGTCTAACATAATATAAAGGTAATAAAAATGATGTATACATTTCGACTCTGAAAGTCTTGTGTCTAAGAGGGGAACATAATTATCTTGTAAGGAAGTACTATACGATGACCGGAGTTGACTCGCTGACTTGACTTGACTTCCTATAGTTTCTGAGTCTCTATATTTTCAATAAAACCACAGAGAACATAGTTACAATGGTTCCTGTAAAAGTGCCATAGTATCGTACAGGAGAAAGGTACTTAGATGTTCTCTTTACAAAGTGTCTAAAATCCAAGTCTTTTTCACAAAGTAAATATCAAACAGAGATTAGGTCACCTATTTAGAACGTTAATTCGTTCAAGGGAGAAACGAAACAAGGAGACTTTACATTTCAGGTTAAACGGTACGAAGAGTTCGTGGATTAGTTCTATTCTTCCATTTTCACAAACACACGTTAGAATACGGAACGAAATGGGTAAATCAAAAAGATGGGGTTTTTTAATAAAATTTTTAACTCCGAAGATAAAGTGTAAACACAGTTTACATCGTACACTTAACCCCGTTTTATTAAAACAGAGAAAAGTGTTTATACTTTTAACTATTTCCCTCTGTAAATCCATTTCAAAATTCTAACAAATTAAGTTCCTGTACCTCGAAAAAATTTTATTAAAAAGAAATAAGTAAATAAACACCGACACGAACCAGAAAAAGTGACGTGCCCGAAGAGGGATCAACACCACTCACGACCGAAGAGTAACGCCACCGCAGGAACCAACGTCTCGCGTCCGAGTGTCCCTGTGCTCCGAAGTCATCGACGTCGTGCACCCGAGTCAACGCCGAGGGACCAGATCTCACCATCGCTGGACCGGATCAACGAGACACCGAACACCCTAGGAGGGTCTGGTCCCTAGTTTAGGTGTAGGGGACGTAACCGTCCGTCCGAGAGTTTGTGACTCGGTGGTCCCTTCAAGGTCTCTGACTCGAAAGTTCTAATAGAATAACGTCTATCTAAGAATATTATTTAACAAAAGTACAAGTCCCATACTGACATATTACAGTTTTGTGAATCTTTCATTTTTAGAGTTAATGAAACCACAACCAGGGTGAATAACAGTGGCTTTCGTTTATAAGTACACTAACCACCTAGAAAAGGGAGAAATATATTTTCAACATCACAACCGGGACATTTGACTTTTAGACAGCCGGAACATACATTTTTGACAAGGGTCCTCTGTGTCCGAGAATCAAGATGAAAATACGGTTCCGGCCTCGGAGACACGTGAAGGATCTTAGACATTCTGTTTCCATTACGAAGATGTCTAGTTAACTCTCTTATTTACATTTTCGTGGAGTTCTTTATACTTCACGATACACTAAAGGACCCGAAGGGTCTACCGTGATCGCCATTTCTTAGACGGACGGTTAAGTCCTCCGTATTCTCTTCTCCTAAGCTAGGGACCCAGCCCTTCTAGGGGACTTTCCCGTACCGTTGGGTGAGGTCGTAAGGACGGACTTCTTAGGGTACCGGTCTCCTCGAACCGCCCGATGTCGGGTATCCCATCGTTTCTTAGCCTGTCATGACTTCGCTGAATCGCACACTAATAAACTCAGTCTTTTGTGTAGTAATAGTACCGATTTGTACTATGAAGTAGATGTTTCGAAGGACGAAGAAAAGTCATCTCGTCCAGTGTCCTTCGAAGTATTGGTGGGTACACGTCCAGGTACTCAATTTTTTTCCTTCACGTCTCGGAATCATAAAATCGGTATCTTTATTCCTTCACTCTACCAAAGGATCTCTTGGGGGTCTAAATTGGTCGGTTGAAGGTGAAAAAAACCCCCCACCCCCACCCTTACTGACACGAAATTTTATAATTCAATAGACAAATGAAAGAATATTTTTATTTAAATAAATATTTATATATTTTAAGTATGTTTATATTTAAAATAAATGAATTTTTATTTAAATAATAACACTATTTTATACGTATCGCTTTAAATGGTCAAATTGGTAGAAACTCACATGTTTTAATCACCGTAATCCATGTTAGGGTGACAACACATTGGTAGTGGTGATAGGGAGTGGTCTTAAAAAAGTAGTAGGGTTTGTCTTTAAGACGTGGACAATCTGAGACGTGGAAGGTGAAACCCTCCGAGGTAGAGAAACCGGCAGTACACCGTGAAAAGGGGAGTAGTTCAGGTCCCAATTTGAAGGGAGACATGTCCGAAGAGTAAAGGGGAAGGAACTTCTCAACGAAAAGTAGGTCCATTATCCGTTAAAAACAGGACATGATAATTAAAAAATCGTAGTATTGAAATTTCAAAAAAAAACGAACGAAACTACAAAACCTGTATTCACCCTTACCTCCTAGTCTTAAGTTAAGAATAAGACCAGGTAAATATACGGGCCGACCATTTCCTTAGAGTACCAGAACTAAGGGTCACGGAGCCCATTTGGAATGAGGGAGGGATCAATCTGAGACGAAACAGACTTCATGTACACTAGACCCAGTGTACCTCCTGTTTCACTTTACGGTACCCATTTAGTTATGTTTGGGTGAACTTTGTGTTCAAGTAAATACTTCCGATTATGTAATTTATCTCTGTTTAGTTAAAGTCCGTGTCAGATAAGGAACTCTTGGACATAATGATTGAGAACCCATCGTGTGCGACCGTCCACTATCCATGAATAATTTACAAACAACTTTGTTTAAGTCTTATTTTAATAACATTTGTCTAAAATGTCATGATAGATTTACATACTCTTTCGGTTCTTGATACAACTTTTTCACTTTTTTCTTTTCACGAACGATACTCGAATAACCACCGAGTCTTCCATTTCTTAGGCGGACGTTACGTCCTCTGGACCCAAATTAGGGACCCAACCCTTCTAGGGGACCTGTTCCCTTAACGATGGGTGAGGTCATAAGAACGGACCTCTTAAGACACCTGTTTCCTCGGACCGTCCGATGTCATGTACTTCAGTGTTTCTCAACCTGTGCTGACTCACTGAAAGAAAAAAAAAAAAGACTCACTGAAAGTAAAATGAAGTGAAGTACTCAAATAATATACGGTCTATTAACCTGACAGAAGTCACAAGGACTAAAGTATATTAGGAAGGTAATTGGGTCTTTCCATCGTGACAGTTAATATGGGTGAAGAACCTCTCCGATTTGTTAAACAAGTTCGAGTACCTCGTCATCATTCACTTTTTCGATCTTAAGTTTAGGTCTGTGTCGAGTGAACTTAAGAACAGATAAAAAGTAAACTCTAGTGATTTTGATAAGATTTCATATTTGGGCCTCATACGGTAAGTTAGAAAAAACACTTTACCGATCAACTTGAAACTCGAGATCAGACGTTAGACACTCTACTTTCGACATCCTTTCAATCTTTTTACCTACCACCTAATCTTTTAAGTCTTCACTAGATTCTATGTGAGTATATAGGACGACCCAGAGATATGAGTCCGAACTGTATAAAGTTGATTGGGTAAGATCCTTTTTTTTACATAATTGTAGATTATAACAAGAGATGGGATACAACCACAAAAAGTTCTAAATAAAGTCATACCGACTCTTTGTTGAGTGTTTAAGACCCTACTTTGTTAGGAACTCTCAGAGATCTTAAATATTACCTTCTATTAATTGTCCTGAAGGACCTTGGACCAGACAAAGTCTCATTATTGTACCAACATTAAATGTATGTAGTCGAAGTTTTTCTCCGACCATTATTTTTTTATTATAAACATGTTTTTAATACCATATCTTTTACTACGTATTTTTTACAACTCTTTATCTACTCGTACAAAAATTCAAAAGTTTTGTATGTACAAAATCTTTGGTAATGAATTTTTACGTAAACTGAAGGGACCACCAGGTCTCCAATTCTTAGACGAACAATTACTCCCCTTGTACTCAAACTAGGGACCAGGTCCTTCTAAGGTATACGATTCCTCGTTGATTCCGAGACTCAGTGTTGACAGCTCGGACTCTAGGGAACTCTGATACAAGTTGTTCTCTTCGGTGGTGTTACTCTTTGGACACGTGACGTCGATCTCTCATCGGGGACAGCGGTGTTGATCTCTTTCAGGCGCACGCTATTGTTTCTGGGTCGTATCGGTTAATCAATTAATTAGTGAATTTGTATGTATGTAATTAACTTATTTGTCTTTTGACACAATTCATGAATAGTGTAGTAACACAGTAATAGTGTAGTTAATTTTTGTAGACCTGAATAGATTTCATCTTTTATATTGTAACTTGTATTTTAAGATCTTTAAATACCTACCTTTCTACCACTTATGTGAAACGAGTGTTTCAGAATGCGGTTTCCAGTCTCATTAGTCATACGAACGCCAAAGTATCGTCCGTTTTATAGATGTGTGTTAAAAATTTTTTTACTAGTAACATTTATAAATATTCCTTTAGAAACATTTACACGTTAATCCTACACAGTTTATATGGGAGAGAAACCGACGTAAAAGTGGCCGTCTTTGTTTGTTTTTCTCCAAGTAGTCGATGTCGAGAAGAACTTTTCTAAAGAGTAACACGGGGTGAATGAAAACGATTTATGAGAAGTGTTTAAAAAGAAACTTGAACGTTCAAACTTTAAGGAAAAAGAGTCTCCACTTCATGGAACTAGGTAATTTTAAGACTGTAAAATTTGTGTAAGTAAAAAGGTAAGTAAAATTAGATATGGAGACACAGATGTACTGTACCTAATCTTGTGAATTTTGTGGTGTCAGTGATGTCGAAAGGTGGCGAGTCCCTTAATGTCTGTTAGCGGTACGTGTTCCGTGGTACCATTTAGTGGCACCGACGTTACTGCACCGGGTGAGAGAGGGTGGTGGTAATCTCTGTTTATCTTTGTCGTGTGTGTGTGTGTGTGTGTGTGTGTGTGTGTGTGTGTGTGTGAACTTTCTTATTTTTCCTTCACGGTTTCACGGTCTCTCTCTCTTGAAGTGTGCCTCATGATTTTTGTATTGAAGTCCTTGGTCTCTGCGTCTGTGGTTTACTCTGGGAGCAGACCCCTTATAAAAAGTAGGATGTTATCTCTACACTAGAAACGATACGTTCTGATAACGATACCGACTCTAGGGTGTGTATCAACGGTCCTTTTGAGGTGGAGGGTGATCTCCTGTGTTGTCTCTGTAAAAAGTGGTCGTATGTCTAGGTCACGGATTTTTTCAGAATACTCTTTGGTTTTGCGATTTTGAGAGATACACACCTATTTCTCAGGTATAAAGGTGATGAACAGAATCAGTAAAGTCCGACCTCCTTTACCACGAATAAAGGGTCGTGAAGGTCGGACAACAAGATCTCTCCTTTTTTTTTTTTCGTTATGACCGTCAACATCTAGTCGGTTTTTCGTAACTTTTCAGGGTTCGTCTACCGACCCGGTGTCTATGATGTGACTCAATTCCTCATCTGACTTTATGTCGATTTCTTTCTGTGATATTCGACCTTCTCTCTGGTTCCCTTTATAGGATCTTACTTTGTCCTTCGATCTCAATTTTATGTACCTTCTCTTTGACTAAGTCTCCGATCTTACTCTTCCCGTTAGTATGTAATTAAAAGTCCTTCTTTCATGTCCTTACGGAGTAAAATAACACGAGACAACACGAAAGGTGTATGACACCCAAACAAACCAAAAAAAAAAAAAAAAACGTTTAACTTCCAAACACCGTTGGGACACAATTCGTAAACGAGTAAAACACAGAGACCCAGTGTAAAATTATTAATAACGTTAGATAGTGTTAATAACGTTAGATACACCTCGTGGTCGTTTTTCTACTACTAAAAGACTTCCAAGTCTATTACTAATCGTAAAAAATTTGTTTTTTCATAAAAATTTAATTCCATATATGTAACGGAAAAATCTGGATCACGATAAAGTGAATTTTCTGATGTTATATCATATTTGTATTGAAAATATACGTGACCCTTTGGTTTTTAAGTAAACTACGTGAAATAACGTTACAAGTCAAATAACACCAGACTTTGACTTGGACGTCACGGAAACCTAATGAGAACATATTCCTCTTTTACACTCTCAGTTAAATATATGTATTTAATATATAAATATTTAAGTGTTTGTATAAAATATACATTAATACATTATTTATGTACGAATATTCGAGACTCTTACTTTCGTAGTTAGTTGTTTAGTTAGTAGTCAGTTCAGGAGTTCTATTTATGTTTATTCAGGTCTGTGTTGTAACGGTTTGACCATTTTTTCTTTTTCTCTTCATAGTTACATGAGTCTCTCTTACTGTCTTTATATGTGAGCACGTGTGTCTTTACTTACTTTTCTCCTTATCATTTAAAGAGTAATCGTCTTTATGTGTACTTTTCTACTATATTATTATAATAGTTTCATGAATCCCTTTTATTGTGTCTTAAGATATGAGTCAAAGTGATAGTAAGTTCTTGCTCCCGTTATCTCTCTGTAAAATTTGGATATTACCAAAACTCTTAGACGGTAAGTTGTTTAAAATCATCCTTCCTTTACAATAAGCCCCCCTTCCTGGTCCTAAGTTTATCGTTCCCACCCGTTTCGTTAACGATACGGTACTCTTTACATTTATTCGTCTGAGATTCACGGATACACACAATTTGTACTTCTATTCTGCAGATGATGGGCTAAAATTCTGAACGAGATTTTGATCCTATTAGTTCTGTCTTACTCTAATTACACTTCTGTTCTGTTGGTCTAGGTACCTTATTTTATTTTTTCAGGTCCCTTTCTGGGTGAGAATATGTTGTAAATTAAAAACTGGTTCCGTAGTTTTGTTAATTTTTCCTTTTCTCTTCAGAAATGGTGTTTACCACGACCCTGTCAAACAATGGAGATACTTTTGTTTTTACTCGTCTTTAATTACGTTACCTTCTGTTTATGTAATGTCTCTACTCCTTGCATCTCTAGACTTATGCGTTGTCCTGGGTTCTCTCTTCTATTTTACGAAGGTACCTAGATATACACAGTACAAATTAGTACTCTTTTATAATCTTTGTTGAAATACGGTTACTTAAACTTGTATATGTTAACTTTTAATAAAATTTTTGTTTTACAGTTTTAACCAAGTTCATCTCCTTTAGACTTGAATAGATATTAGTAAAATTTTTAACAGTCACTTGTATAGATGAGTGTTTTTGTCCGTAGTCTCGGTTTACTAGAGTATCACTGAAAAATGAATCCATTTTTCTTTTTTTTTTCTATTCGAGATAGAAAGTGTTTGATAAGGTCTTAACTTCTTGTACTCGTTCAAGGGGTGAATTAAAATACTTTGCTTATGACGGAAATATGGTTTTAATCGTTTCTTACCACGTTTTTTTTTTTCTTTTGATCTCGAATTAGAATAAATAATTGTATCTGAGGGTTTTGAGATTACTTTATATATTTTTTGAATTAAATGACGACATAAAATTTTCCATTATAATGTACTTATCTATACCGTATGGGTTTCCCATGTCCTTAGTAAATCGTGATCTTTTTAGATAACTTCAATGAATTATCTCATTGTTCATTTCCCGTCATTAATAGTCTAGAAGAATTACTAAAGTCCTTTTGTTACTGATATTAAGATCTAAAAAAAAAAGTACTATTTGTTGAATCGTGTAATCCTTACCTGACCGGGAAAGAATTGTATTATTTCCTATAGAATTTTTTTAGTATCGATTGTCGTATGTATTACAACTTTACAGTCTTTGAAAAAAAACTGACTATCTTTTTTTTTACTACTCCAAGACTAAAGTATCAAAGAAAAGTCGTGAGAGGACCTTTAGGACGTAGTTTGGTACTTTTTTTTTTTTTTTCTATTTCATTTCCCGTACCTTGAACTAAAACCGTAGATGATACCAATTATGTTTTCATACTTTCCGAAATCCCTTCCTTCACTGAAACAAATCTAAAAGAACGATTTTCTGTTCACCTCTCCACTCCCCAACTCAGTTGTCCTCAGTTCTGTTACTTTATATGAGTCACAGAGACACAAAATTTCCCTCTTATAAATCTAGACTCTTTTACTTCGACTTTTCTTCCCTCTCCTTTTCTAACGTTATGACGATCTTCGGTTTTGGGTATAAAAAGTTATTTATCTTTGACCCCGGGTCCAAAAGAATTGTAAGGGATTGTTTCTATAAACGTGAAAATACTTACACAGAAACAACACTGTTTTACAAGTCGTTTCTGGACATGTACACTATTACCGAAGACCCTCACAACGAAAAAAAAAATTCCCGGACTTCCGAACGACGTCAGGTACCCCAGTGTTTCTCATCCTGTGCTGACTCACTGACTTAAGGAATAGATCAAGTTGTACTACCTCTCGTCCTTTGAGCATTGTTGTCTCTCAGAGCTAGAATTTATTGAATCGTCATTTGACTCGGGTCTTGGTCTCTTCTGTTACTATTGCATTCAGGATACTCTTCAGTATTCTTAAACCACGTGACCCCGAAGGGTCCGTCACGATCATTATTTCTTGAACGAACAATTACGTCCTCCGAATTCGCTTCTCCCAAGCTAGGGACCCAGCCCTTCTAGGGGGTCTCCTCCCGTACCGTTGGACAAGGTCATAAGAACGGGCCTCTTAGGGTACCTGTCTCCTCGTACCGCCCGAGATCAGATATCCCACCGTTTCTTAGTCTGTGTCGACTTCGTTGAATCGTGCGTGCGTCTGTGTATCGTTCTCTGTGTCTTATCCCCAAGATCGTCAAAATACCTATATAATTATATGTCTTAACCCAAAGGAACCACTGAGTCTGCCAATTCGCAGACGGACGTTACGCCCTCTGGACCCAAGCTAGGGTCCCAACCCTTCTAGGGACCTGTTCTTTACCGTTCGGTGAGGTCATGAGAACGGACCTTTTAGAGTACCTGCCTCCTCGGACCACCCGATGTCAAGTATCCCAGTGTTTCTCACCTGGGCTGACTCACTGAAGTGAAAGTGAAAATATCTTTTGGTATCACGACATCTATTGTTTTCCAAAATCTTTTTTTTAATGCTTCCCTTATACTTTTTGAAAATGTTAGACTAACGATGACTAGGACTGTAACTAATGAATGTATCAGACAAAACGATCCACTGCACCTTCGGTACCTCTCTTCAAGATTTCACATAAATTTTCCGACGTGACTTTGTGATCTTAAGTACATATCTCTTTCTATAAAAGTAACTGCACATCGACTGAATGTTATAATACAATCAAAGTCCACAGGTTGTTGCACTGAGTCAATATATGTATATAAAAAGTCTAATAAAAGGTAATATCCAACAATGTTTTGTACCTTATAAAAAGGGACACGATATGTCATTTATGAATAACGGATAAATACACAAGTCAAGTCAAGTCAGCGAGTCAGCACGGGCTAAGAAACACTGGGGTACTTAGTGTCGTGCGGTCCGGAGGGACAGGTAGTGGTCGAGGGCCTCAAGTGAGTTCAGTCACTATGAAACATAGATACTTACGGTATGAGGATTAACTAGGGAACAGGAAAAGGGAAACCATTGGTATTCAAAAAAAAGATATAGACACTCAAAGACAAAAGACATATCTAAGTAACCACAATTAAAAATCTGAGGCGTATATTCCCCATAATATCTTATAAACAGAAAGAGACGGACTGAATAAAGTGAATCATACTATAAGAGATCCAGGTAGGTACAACGATGTCTACCATTATAAAGTAAGAGAAATGCGACTCATTTTACGGTAACGTACATACATACGTATACACACCCGAAGGGACCACCAAGTCAACCATTTCTTAGACGGACGTTACGTCCTCTGGGAGCAAGCTAAGGACCCAGTCCTTCTAGGGGACCTCTTCCCTATCCGATGAGTGACGACATAAGAACCAGAAGGGACCACCGAGCTGACCATTTCTTAGACGGACGTCACACCCTCTGGACCCAAGTTAGGGACCCAACCCTTCTAGGGGACTTTATCGCCATATTTACAACAACAACAAATCAGAGATTCAGTACAGGTTGAGAAAAACTGGGGTACCTGTCATCGGGTGGTCCGAGAAGGCAGGTACCCTAAAGGTTCCGTTCTTATGACCTAACCTAACAGTAAAGGAAGAGGTCCCCTAGAAGGTCTGAGTCCCTAGTTTGGACGTAGATAACACAGAGGACGGAACTGTCCGCCTAATAAATGATGAAGATGGCGGACCCTTCGGGATACACACATGTGTGTGTGTACACGTACACACACATACACACACACACACACATTGTAGAAGACAGACAATTACCCGAACCCAACAAAGGTACAGAACCGATAACATTTGGCACGACGATGCGTATAACCCCACACGCATAGAAAGTTTAATCTTAAAAGTAAAAAAGACCTATATACGGGTCCTCACTCTAGTGACTTAGTATACCATCGAGATAAAAATCGAAAAAATCCTTGGAGAGATGACAAAAAGTAACACCGATATGATTTAATGAAAGGGTGGTTGTCACATCTTCCCAAGGGGAAAGAGGGTGTTAGGGAGGTCGTAAATAATAAACATCGGAAAAATTACTACCGGTAAGACTGGTCACACTCTACCATTGAGTGACTCTAAAACTAAACGTAATGAGATTATTAAGTACTGCGACTCGTAGAAAAGTAAGTACATGGACAACCCGTAGAAATACAGATTTCTTTTGCAAAAATAAAAGAGAGTACGAAAACTTTGTAAATTAGACTCATCCTTCAACAGGTCTCTGTTGTCTGATTCTTTTTTCCTGTGTTCAAGAAGGTACTAAGATTAAAGATTCGCGGATTTATAAAATATGATCTTACGACGACGATTCAGCGAAGTCAGTACAGGCTGAGACACGCTGGGGTATCTGCCGTCGGGTGGTCCGAGGGGACAGGGACCCTAAGAGGTCCGTTCTTGTGACCTCACCCAACGGTAAAGGAAGAGGTTACGTACTCTCACTTTTCACTTTCACTTCAGCGAGTCAGCACAGGCTGAGAACCGCTGGAGTACCTGACGTCGGATGGTCCGAGGAGACAGGTACCCTAAAAGGTCTGTTCTCATGACCTCACCCCACGGTAACGGAAGAGGTAATATGATCTTATGGTCAAACCATTTTGATTACAGTTTCATATTTAATCAATAGAATTTTTGACTTAGAGTGTCATTAATAAATCGAACTTGTATCTTATTGAACTCCTATCCTATAATTATACTTAATGTTTGCCAAGAGTAATATCAGTCTTCGCTGATAATGAGAGACCAACGATATAAATCGTAAATTTAGTACTAAGATCTTTTAACCTAATATTATCCTTTTCGTTGTCGAGATCAGTTTAGTTGAAACCGTTATATTTCTAAGACCTCCCTAAACAGACCACCAGGTCACCAATTTTGACATGTGAAGGTTGCGTCTCACGTCCCCAAGTTAAGGACCACTCCCTTGATTCTAAGGTGTACGGTACGTCATGTTGGTTATTTATTCCTTTTATTTTATTTTGTTTTTTTATAAGACCTCAATGTCATTCAGAAATATACTTGACACAAAATTTAATAACGGTTTTATACTCCCTGTAAGACCAAAGTATTGTAAAGGATAATGAACACTTTAGACTAGTGGAACATTATATTGATAGTCCGTGAAAAGACAAATACGAAACGAATTGAAGAGACGATTCGAACGTAACAAAATCTCCAAAAAAAAAAAAAAAACGTTGTTTGTCATAACGATGTAGTTATTCAGGTAACGAAAAATGTTAAAAAAATGTCACATTTTATCTTATAAATCAGACAATCGGTTCTGAAGAACCATACAACAACGTCGAATAAGGTCTTGTAAGGATTATGTCGACCCTTTCTTAAAGAGTGTAATTTCCGTTGATTATCTTCAATAGAGTAAGGAAGATAGTGTCTATTTGGTAAGTAAATCAGTGCCAAAGACATGATTTCAGGAAAGGTTATTTTTACCTGTAACGTACGTCATTCCTAAGTGTATCTGATTTATGGGTACTACTAGTTCCTTCACTGAAAATACATTTACAAAAATCCCACTTGTTCGTCAGTCGTGAAAGAAGATCACATTTATAAAATCCTTAAACAAAGGAGAAGTAGAGAATACGTAATTCAGTTGACTCATCGTGTTATTTCTGAAGGGTCTGGGGTTAGTGAGTATCGCTTACTATTAGAATTACAACAATATACGAAGGCTGAGATTTAGTCACAAGCACTACCTACTTTTTATGTTTATAATTAAGTTTAAAGTCACTTAAGTAGTAACGGTGGTTTTGATACTCGAAAAGGATGAAAATATGTAAAACATAACTAATATAGTTGAATTTCAAGGTTAGGAGGACTGTGAAGTCAAGTGTGAAATCAAGTGACCGAGGAGGGGTTGGTAGAAGGTTCTATTTCGACTTTACCATAACGATGGACTGTTCGTCGATGTGTCTTTTCTCATTTTTTAATTTCTCAATAGCAACCTGAAGGGTATCCTTAGACACCACTCAATTTGAGTACACCTTTTTGCTTTGTTCCTTACGTGGATCTCTTTGTGTCCTAACCTGTTGGTGTCCGATCCTAAACCACACACGTACGACTCAGCCAAGTCAGAGCAGGTTGAGATTTGGTCACAACTGATGTCAGGAATTCCTGACATCGGATGGTCCGAGAAGATAGGTACCCTAATAGGACCGTTCTTATGACCTCACCAAACGGTCAAGGAGGAGACCCCTAGAAGGGTTAGGTCCCTAACTTGGACACAGAGGAGACAGAGAACGTTAACCGTCCGTCTAAGAAATGGTGACTCGGTGGACCCTTCGGGTCCTGAAACGAAGGACCATAAAGGGTTAGGATAAGGGATGGTGAAAACGAACCTACGGGAATCCAACTGTGACGTCAAAGTTTAGGAATAGACTCTGGTCATTAGCACCACAGTATGTTAAGTGAAGTGCAGACGGAAGGAGGAATCACCTCGTCCGTTTGTTGTCGTAGAGAGGGCCTTGACCCTGTCTGTTGGGAAAGTTTTATTGACGTACTTAGTACGGACGAAGTATAGGACTAGTTTAGATCCAAGTGAAGGTTGTCAGCTGATTGTATTGGTCTTTTATGTACGTCTGATCGAGGTAGTACTAGAGAGGACAATCGACAAAGTTAGAGTCTCTTCAATTTAAGGTACAGTCACTTTTTTTTCTGTTAAAATTTTGTTTGGTGAATTTAGACATCGAGACATTCGAAGTAGATGAGTCTTGAATCTCTTCTGGAGTCTTTATACATTGTTGTCTTTCAGATTACTCATAAAATTCTAAGTTGCGGACAATTGATAAAGAAAGAGAGTTCTATATTCGAGAAAGTGGAACGGACCAATCTTCATTTCACATTCATTAGTATAGAAACTAAAAGGTTACCAATAAGGAAAAGAGTTAAACCCCTAAGTATATTATCTTTTGATTTTGACTTCATTTTCCTCCTTCTTACAACTGATGGTTATATTAATGACACTGACATATAATTTTAGATAGGGATTAAAAGGACGGTTTTTTTATGTACTCCACATTTTGTCCTACACAATACGTTGGGAGTAACAGACTAACTTCCTTATTTTCCTTCGTGTGACTAAGTATTCTTCTTTTATGAAAGACCATGATTTGAGGTTTTCTTTTGAAAATGTCTAGGTAGAAGTATCTCTAAAACTTGACATATACCTTGTTATAGAAGTTGTCAGTAACCTATTAAAGAGTCATTTGAAAATATCCAGAATAAAAAAATTTTGTTGAACTACTCTTATAAAAAAGTGTTGTCATGTAAAATATGAGTCAAGTACTCCTTCTGAACTTGATTCCGTTTTCGTTATCTCTCTTTCCTTTCTTATCCTTAATCATCACTGATATACCTTAATTCCTAAACTTTTTCCTCTGTAACATTAATGAGAAGGAGACAAAACGGGAAACTATGACTGGAAGAAGGTCGGGGATGAGAAAGAGTTCCGGTCACAATGAGTTTAACACCAGATACCTGGTTGGACAGTCTGACGTGTGGTAGTGTCCATATTTTCCTCCAGTCAAGACTTTGACTCTCATTTACAAATTTTGAAACTATCGTGAAACTGTCTTAATAAAATATTTACCACTTATATTATTAAATTTTAAGTTCGAACCCATGAAGGCACCACCAGGTCTCCGATTCTGAGACGTGAGGGTTACGTCCTCCGGACCCAAGTTCGGGACCAGTTCCTTGATCTAGAATGTTCGACACTGATTCTTAAGGGTACGTCGTTGATTTCTAGGGTACACGGTGCTGATTCTGGGCCTCGTTGTTTTATTTATTTTAATTAATTAATTTTAATTTTGTATTTTTAGTTCGGATAACAAACCCACGAAAAAAGAAAAAAAGAAAATAAAAAGATCATTAATTAACGAGACACAAAATATTTTCATTCTAGAACGTTACCGAACTTTTAAATTTTTTGTGTTTTGATCAGGAAATGGTGTTTACATTTATAAATGAGATCTGGAGACAAGGAGGTTGAGGTCACCGGTATGTGGTAAGAGTACTCAGACGGTATAGACATGTAATCGAAATGGTAAATAAGTTATTGAAAGAAATTTCTTTTAGTGTAAAAATAAATTTATTTAAATATAAATTGACTATGATATAGTTGTTGTGGTTTTCGTGACATAAGAAAACATTTATCTTTTGTCGATATTTTGGTTTACGATACTTTTGTTTTCTTACGTTGAGTTTTTTTTACTATAAGTTCATCATGACTGTTTCGATTAACCAAACATTTTCATGTAGACTTTTATTCTTTTTTCAGATAAAGAAGTAAAAGTAATTAACTTTTACTTATAAGTCAAGTTATAACGAAGTAAGTTCTATTTCTACTCGATATGTTTTCCCTAAATTACCGGAAGAGTCCTTTCTAACCTATGATTCTTAATTAAGGATTAGTTTTGTTACATCCATAAGCGAGTTGTTTAAAATAAAAAGGGTCATCGAAGGACTTCACTTGAGGGTGTAGAAGACTTACCTAGTCCAATAATCATTTTGGGTCTTGTCACTAAAAGTTTCCCGAAGAAATGGGACTTAGTAACGGTAGACCAAACTCCTTTATAAATACTTTTGGAAATAGTGCACCGGAGGAATATTAAAACTTGTACAAAAATCGTTCAGGAACTCCACTTTAAAGACTTTTTTTATGTTCAAAAAGGTATTCATAACAATTGTCTTACTTATATTCAAGGTCTTAAACAAGAATCCTACGACTGAAATAGGAAGTAATAGGTACCTTTTATATTGTAGGTGGTTTATAATATGAGAATTATACCCGGACTGAGAAACGATTGACGGGTCTTCTATATCTATATCTGTGTCTAAATCGTAAATATATAATGTTTTAGAGTCACATATCTAATATATATTACGTTAAAATGTATAATATACATCTATATACTTTACTCGAAAATATATACACAATTTAATATAAAATATTGTATATATGTACACACTATTCGTATTTTAGAGTAAATGAAAAGAAAGTTATCTTTGAGACGTGAGTCTCTCTACACCACTGGAGTAAGTGAGTTGTAAGTTGTTTATAACGAACTGATAAACGACACATGGTCCGTAGTAAGGTCCGTGACTTTAGTGTCTCTACTTGTCTGATCTGTGTCAGACCACTAAACACAGGATCACTACCAACAACCTCTTCCTTTGCCGTTGGGTGAGGTCACGAGAACGGACCTCTTAGGGTCCCTGTCCCCTCGGACCACCCGACGGTAGATACCCCAACGTGTCTCAGTCTGTACTGACTTCGCTGAATCGTCGTCGTCACTACCAACCATTTTCTTTCCTCTTGTTTATTCTATTATAGACTGTCACTATTCGATACATATTTCATTCAATATATCCTCTCTGTACACCCACCGACTCCTTCAGAATTAACTTTTACCCTGTAAACTCGACTCTAGACTCACTACTCTTCGTCGGTACACTTCGGACCTTTCCTCGTAAGGTCCGTCTTCTTTGGCAAGGAAGTTGCAGACATTCTGTTTTTGTTCGGTCCGTACAAGTCCCTTTCGTTGCTTACACACCGACCTTAGATGACTCGTTACCCCTTGTGATATGAGTCGTAGTGTGTTCAGGAACACCGATACCAGTTCTCAGACCTTCAATAAGAGACGTTACCTTTTGTAAACTTTCAAAATTAATTCTTACTGTATTAGACTAAAATAAAGTTTTCTTTCAATCAAGGAACTCTTCTCTATGATTCAGGACACAAACGAACAAAAACAGTGTTATGAATGGGGCCTCGGAACTTGGAACATCCATGCGTTAATTATAAACAATATGTAAGGTTAACGAATGTACTCAATAGGAGATCGAGAGTGGAGGTCACCGTTTGGCAGAAAACCGTTATTGGTTTTAATACTACATTAATGTAATTTAACGTAGGTTTATATACCTAATAAGGTTGGGAAAGGGTCACTTTACATCTACGCGACCAAGTGAGTACTTTGATCGGGAAATAGTTTCAAGGTAATTAGAGGACCTCCATGGTGACACGAGTAATTGATTTACGCCCCATCCGTGTCTTCGATGGAACCTAAAGTGAATTATTTGGTCTCGTTAAATTCCATTAATGAGTATAGAATACTTTTCTTCGGTTATACGTCGGTCAACTTTGACGATCTCTAGACACCCACTTTCTTGGGTATTTCACTCCCCCTAACCCTTCTCCTCGGACTCAGGGAAACGGTTTCAAAAGTTCACCTTGTTAATAAATCGGATTTTTGCCTGACTTGACTGAAAATTTTTTGAAATTTTTCGGTGAAGTTTACAAAAGTCTTATGAATTTTTTACAAGTCAACGGGTTAAATGACGGATCTAAATCGAAAAATTTTGTTTAAAACAACGGGCCTAAGTACACTAAATGGAAGGTCTTAATGTTCGTCACGAAATACGGTAAACACTACCATTTATTTATTTACTATTTCATATACTGAAAGATGGATCATTAACAACAATACACCTAATAGTAAACATAAATAAAATTGAGACATGTCAAAGTGTAAGGAATCCTATGGATTTTTACGAAAGGTCTTTCCTTACCTCAATCTGATGAAAATAAGTGCACGTTGAGTTAGATATCCGGTCAATCATGTCATCTATTAGCCCCTTTAACATGTACGAAGGTATAATAATGTGTCTTTTTTATTACACATCTTAGGACTATATGATACCGTCACCACTAAATCAACGATTCAGTACAGACTGAGAAACGTCGGGGTACCTGACATCGGACGGTCCGAGAAGACAGGTACCCTAAAGGGTCCGTTCTTATGACCTCACCCAACGGTAAAGGAAGAGATTAATTAATGGTATTTTACTCAAATAAGGTGTTGAAGGTTTCAATGTTATTAATTTCCTTGTTTACTGGATTAAAAATCTATAAGTCTAAGATATTAGGTATATTAGACTTCCAGTTCATTACACAAAGGGAGTAGACTTTTACTGTAATAGATAATTGGAAAAACCTCTTCCTTTACCGTTGGATTAGGTCATGAGAACGGACCTTTTAGGGTACCTGTCTCCTCGGACCGTCCGATGTCAGGCACCCCAATATTCTCCCTGTACTGAATCACTGATTCGACAATTGGAGAATCCAATTATTCGATGAGTTACATCCCTTTCTACTAGTTACAAATGAGATGAGAGTGACATGAGTCTACGAAAAATAGATTCAGAGAATAAATTTTGGAAGTGTTGTGTGAAGATTCCACTTACGTTAGGAGTGAAACGTCTATTCTTTCTACTCAAAAGTTGTATATTCATTAAACACCCACACACGAGTCGGCTCAGGTTGAGAAACACCCGAGTACCTGACACCGGACGGTCCGAGGAGACAGGTACCTTAAAAGATCCGTTCTTATGACCTCACCCAACGGTAAAAGAGGAGGTCCCCTAGAAGGACTTGGTCCCTAGCTTGAGTACAGAGGACGTAACCGTCCGTCTAAGAAATGGTGACGTGGTGGACCCTTTGGGGTATTCATTGAGTAGGTTCTCGTTTGGTGATTTCTTCGGAACCCAATCACAAATTTCTGTTCAGACAAAGGGGGTTGTAGGTTCAATAAAGTGAAGTTGTCTCAGAAAGGTAATTTGTTTATTGGGGGAGGGTTTTCTTTATGTTAGTTTTGTACAAAGATGATATTAGTTTTGTAAGGATAAGAGATGGTTTTACACTGGGGTTTGTCAGTAAACTTTTATAGAAAAAAGGGAAAAAGAACTTTTTTTCAATGATTCCCAAAAAAAATCATTGAAAAATTAATGAGGTGAAAAATTTAGAAGTGAGCAACGGAGTAAAGTGACGTAAATCTGGTACACAATTCCTTATCGGATAAATTCCACTCCGAGACTGTTCCTGGGCATTCTGTGATCACCGAGAGTGTTTCTATAATGCCACTTTCCCCCTTCTATCCGTCTGTCTGTGAATATTGTATTCCCGAAAGATAAGTGTCTCATTGTACCTTAGTGTCTCTCCACCAGAACAAAAATCCGGATTTTTGGTCTGAAAACCCTTCAGGAGGGGTTTCTCCCTTCGGATAAGACTAAAGAGTTCCTTTACCAATCCGTCCCCTTCTTAACCTCTTTCCTCCATTGTCCTTCGATCCTTTAGTATGGTCCTCGTGTTTGCATTCTGTCGTACCATAGAAGACCGTTGACTTTTATAAGATCAAGACGACGGCATATCTTATATCTCTCCAACCTACGTTTCTTCCTTCGTCCCCACCACTGTTTACTGGGGTCTCTCGATTTAGTCCTGGTCAAGGGTTTTCATGATATTTGGTACACCAGTCAAGACAAGCTGAGAAACGTTGGGGTACCTGACATCGGGTGGTCCGAGGAGATAAGTACCTTAAAAGGTCCGTTCTTATGACCTCACCCCACTGTAAAGGAAGAAGTCCTCTAGAAGGGCTAGATCCAGTTTAACCGCAGAGAATGTAGAGGACATAACCGTCCACCCAATACATGGGGATCGCGGTGGACCCTTCGGGTGACATTTGGAGCGACGTCAGGAACTTGGGAGAACTTCCACTGCCCCTCCGTAAGTTCCTAGCGTTGGTCCACTACTCTCCTGACCTGAACATCAAATTTATCTGGTACGACCCCAGTCACACTACTTACCTGACACTTCGGCCCGTTCTAATCTGTCCTCTTGTCCACTTTCCAGTAGTGTGATGGGGTCCACTCTAGTCCTATTTCAGGAACGGATGTCATCGCCGTCGTCCTTACTTCACTTTCCATTTAAGGTCTCGGTAGTTCCCACCTGACCTCCACCGAACCCTTTAGTGACCTGTACCTTTACTTCCTTTCGACTTCCTCCGGAGATCGAATATGTGTCTAAGGGCCTCGGTCCTTAAGTATACAGTAAAAATTTAAATTATAAAATATAACTGTATCATAAGAACGGACCTCTTAGGGGTACCTGTCTCCTTGGACCGTCCGATGTCAGGTATCCCAACGTTTTTCAGCCTGTGCTTTGACTTCACTACATCGTATCGTGTCCACCTCATATGATACAGTACTCACATGTTACATATAATAAAAATTTCGTTACCTTCATTTGTTCTCATACGATCGACCTACGAGAATGAGTGACCTCTTCCACCCCCCACCACTCTTTTCTCATTTTTATGTTTCATGTCTGGTGTTTATACCTTCCGCACCAGGGTATCGTCTTCTCGGGTTCTCTTCGACGGTGCCTCGTCGCCTGTGGAACCTCTTTCACCATCACTTTCGTTCGCTCCTCTCGACGTTCGTCCTCTTACGTTGGTCATCACAGGTCAGGAAGTCCCTCCCGGGTAGTCTAGTTCTAACTTCTCGCGTGTCATCTAAATCGTTGTCTCCACTGTAACTGATTTTCCACTCTCGACCCAGTCATCTGAACACCCTTGTCTTTGGTCTGAGTTCAAGAGTAGACTATCTCAAAGGACTCACTTTGTTTCTTGAGTAGATTTTGAGAATAAACGACTTCCGAAACACGGTTAAAATTTCAAATTTGAAAAAAGCTCGTGAAAGTAAATCAACCGTTAATTTACTCGTTTCCTGAATATGTACGGGACAGGAATTAATGTCGAAAGTATTCGATCAGGGAAAGTACATGTTTGTCCGAGTAGACACTTTACCCAACCAACGTCGTAGTCCAATTTTGACTCGATTGTACATTTTCGATAACAATTGAGTTCGGTCAATTATGTCAAACTTATATATTTTACAGCCTCTTCCGTTACCGTGGGGTGAGGTCATGAGAGCGGACCTTTTAGGGTACCTGCCTCCTCGGACCCCCCGACGTCAGGTAACCCAGCGATTCTCAGCCTGTGCTGACTTGCTGAAGTGAAAGTGAAGAAAGTACGTAACCTCTTCCTTTACCGTTGGGTGAGGTCACAAGAACGGACCTCTTAGGGTCCCTGCCCCCTCGGACCACCCGACGGCAGATACCCCAGCGTGTCTCAGCCTGTGCTGACTTCACTGAATCGTCGTCGTCTCGTTATAAGGTCAACACTATTAAACGTCTGTGTCGTATCCCTAAGTGAATGTCGACTCAGAATTTCACAAGATAACAGAAACAATACATGTATGTAAAAAATAAAACTATCTTAGATGATAAAAATTTCATAACCACGACCTCCAATCTTAATTGGGGATTATATCTAAATTATCGTAATATAGTCTAAAAATGCCTCTTCCGCTACCGTGAGGGTGAGGTCATGAGAACGGACCTTTTAGGATACCTGTCTCCTCGGACCATCCGACGTCAGGTACCCCAGTGTTTCTCAGCCTGTGCTGACTCTCTGAAGTGAAGGTGAAAAGTGAAAGTACGTAACCTCTTCCTTTACCGTTGGGCGGACCTCTTAGGGTCCCTGCAGCCTCGGACCACCCGACGGCAGATACCCCAGCGTGTCTCAGCCTGTGCTGACTTCGCTGAATCGTCGTCGTCGTCGTCGTCGTCATCGTCGTCGTCGTCTCAAAATGACCATCTCAAAAGAAAGTCTCTTACACTAAATAGTTCTTTGTACAGATTTAATCCCATTGTAACTAGGAGTGAGAACATAATAAAGGTTCTAAAGAAGAAGAAATAGTCCAATGAGTAAATTAAAAAATTTGTTACTCTCGTTCATCTTAATCGAAAAAGAACAAAATTATTACAAGGTACTGTGATGACTTTAACATCAGGTACAAACATTTAAAATTATTATAACATTTACGTACTTATATTCTGTAATTTTTAGATACACACATATACATACACACACACACCCCCCCCTCCAAATGTTTTCAAAAACGAGGACTTCTCTCGTCCTCTTGTCTCTCCTTTTCCCGTCTGTTCTTCTCCTTGAGAAAGACGAGAGAAGGAAGAAGGGTCACAACAAATCACTGTCACTCTACGGACCTCGACGATTTGGGTAATTACACTAATTCACTACGACTCGTCACTTTTTTCCTTTTTCGGACCCAAAGACTACTACGACACCTCGACCAGTTAGTTGGTCATTGACGAGGGAACTGAAGAACAGCCCTTGTGTCACTGGGACTATTAATTTGGGTAAAAATTTGTCCACAAACATAGGAGTGGTGGTTCTTTTTTACTAAAATATGTGTCGTGTGTACATGTACGTGTATGTGAACCGTGTGCCCCACGTAATATGGGACTTTCTGTAAACCAGGAGTTTTTCATTCTTAAACTAAACGTTGTTGTTTACTTCCACTGAAATCAGTGTGGTAAATCTAAGCTGTAAATCAGTTTTAACTAGAAAGAATTTTCAGATCTTTGTTCGGTGAGACAAGTTTGTGTGTCATCGTTTTCGGTGAAACTAAAAAAATTTTTGAATCTCAACTTTAGTCGGAGGTAAATTTTTTTATCGTCCTTTGTTAGCAATCCTAAGAATTTTTATTTGTACTAAACTACGATGTCACGTTAATTCAATACCGTAATAAATTTCTAAGTCAGTATTGATTAGTATTTTCTGTGTAGTTCAATATTTCAAAACAGTGAAACCTTAAAATTTTCTTTTTTTACCCTTATTTTCATGAAGGTTTAGAAAGTTAATTTAGTTGTGTTAATACATACTAAAAACTAAGTGATAATATTTGACATTATGGGATTCTCCTTATACAATATAATTGAGGGTCTTCCTCTTCTTATATCTTAACTAAATTCTTAAGTCTTATTTCCTAAAAGACCACCACGTCACCAATCATGAACCACGAAAATAACGGCTCCTTACTTAAAAAGGGAAACAAATGTCTAAAACTTATTAAAACTTTATCCACCTAAAGAAAAGATGTGACCTTAAACTTATTTAATTTTAAAGGAAAAATTTCACCTTAAACCTACGAAAAACATCTGTATTAAGAATAGACCTTTTATTAAGGGACCACCGAGTCTGTCATTTCTTAGGTGGACGTTACGCCCTATGGACCCAAACTCGGGACCCAACCCTTCTAGGGGACGTCCTCCTTTACCGTTGGGTAAGATCATAAGAACGGACCTCTTAGGGGTACCTGTCTCCTCGGACCACCCGATGTCAGGGACCCCAGTGTGTCTCAGTCTGTGTTGACTCGGTGATTCGTTCGGGTGTCGTGTGTCACCTTTACTGTTCTTTGAACCCTCCATCCACCCGTCCACTGGGTGTCTTCGTACTAATAGCGTGTCTCTTTCCTTTTCGATTCACCACAGGTTGTATAAGAAATTCTCTATTCCTTTCTAAAGTTTGTAAGTTTCTACCCATGTTGACTTTTACTCTTTTGCACATTCTCTTGTCTCCTGAGAGTTTCAGGTCTAGGAAACACTGACATACAGTCTTGAACGTGCTCCTTCTTTTCCACTTCTGTCGACGTTCAGTCAGTCGACGTACCGTTCGAAAGACCACACGAGTCTAAAAGTTTCCCACGCTCGATTTCTAGTTTCGACCCTGTTCTGGTTCCTACTACTCTCTTCCCGTGGTTGGACTTTGTCTGAGTCTTTCAAACTACGGGTCTCCGGAGACTTCGTGTAGGGACTTTCGTTTTTCCAGACCCTGAGTCTTTCCTCCGTGTTTTTCTCCGGGCGACGAACCAGGTCTTTTTTGAGTCTTGTTAAAGGGAAGACAAGACAAAGGTAGAAGTGGTTGAAGTCCAAACTGCGACCTTTTACTTCTCGTACACCCGACTCTCGTTGGTTCCGGGGTTTGTCTGTAGACGGAAGGACGGAGGAGTTCCACCTCAGAGACTCCGGGGTCCCCTTTTAGAGGGTTTCCAGGTTTTCCGACTGTCTACTATGTTCCCGGTGAGAGTCCGTAGAATACATTAGTACCTCTGTCAGTCTCTTCCCGTCTGTCAGGAGAAAGTTCTCCCTTCCATTCTCCATTCTAACTGGTGTCCGGTTTCACGAAATGTAATTCAAGGTCTTTTTGAGTCCTAAAGGTAAGATGAATTGACCAACACTAGTAACTCTTTTATTAAGTCGTTAAAGTACCTCGGTTTGGCTCAAATTAATTCACTGATGTACGACCAAAGAAAATAAAAAAGAAAATTATCCCCGATGATTAGACCGTCTATACTTATAAGGTAAATTCCATTTAAAACTAAAGTCCCTTTGTAAAGTGTTTCAGCGTACTATAAACACACTATAAGGTTCAGTGAAACTTTGGACTGCACTACTAAGAAGTTTTACGGAAAACTAAAAAAACTCATACTGAAATAAGAACCGTTTGAATAAAGAAGTCTATAACCTTTTTAGAACGTTGTCTTAAGATTCGATGATACGTTTTTATTAACATTTTTACCTGTACAACTATTTTCATTTACACTACCAATTCACTTACTATAATACATACCTATTATGTATACTGATGGGTGAAAAGATTCTTAATGGAATTTTGTATGAAGTATGAAATTTAAAAACAGGATACGGATCACCTTTTCTCCCAGTCAACACCTTAATGTGATGGATCTAACTCAAGATGAAGAATAATCTGAACCCCGTTTAATTAATTGGAGAGACCTGAATTAATAGAATAGATATTTTACCCCTATTATTAGAGTTCCCCGGTGATAATTTACTTTGTTATATGTATTTCGCGTTAATATATTTCACGAGGCATTCACGTCTGCGGAACTCACCATCAATTAACAAGTCATCAGTAAGACAAACGGAGCCTCGTTCGGTTAGTTATAAAAGACGTCCTTTTACCAGAAGAGATAGACATGGTCCATTCTAAGACAAACGTTCGGTGTCTGGTGGACACGGAGATAGGTACACTTAAACAAAAAAGGCACAATTGTTCTGGAAGTCTCCAAGACAAGAACTTGACCAAGGTATCAAGTGGCACAGTACCGAGCTCCCATCGTGAAGGTACCAAGAGAACCCAAAAGGGAGTACCGGTGTCCTATTCGGTACGTCGACGAGGGTTGTCCTTCCTTTGTCCTTGGAGAGTGGGTAGTGGGCCGTTCCCGGAAGAGTCTGTAGGAGGGGAGGGGAGGTCCGAAGGGAAGTCGCGTAGAACACCCTGTGTGTCGGCCAGGACGGTGCTCCTCCGACCCTTGACTCGTAGACGGGAAACATGGGTGTTGTCACCCTTTTCCTTAAAGGTTGAAAGGGTCGGCTCTTTTTTTCCACTTGGTCCGAAACGCTAGAATAAGTTGAGAACAAAGAGGAAAAGGAATAACTAGTCTATATATAAAAAAAGGGTTTCCGAATAAAGTCTACCGATTCGGTTTTATCTTCGGGAGGGATGAAGTTAGAGATGTGTCTGCAAGTAACAGTCTTCATTTATTTATTCATTTATGTTGGGGGGTGGGGGTGGAGGGTGGAGGGATTACGTTGTTTTGTCCATTAATAATTGGTTACATCTTTGAATGTTTATACAATTTTTTTTTTTTTTTAACCCTTCGGGACCCGGTCTACCAGAGAGTACTAACGAAGACCGGGCTACTGAGTGAGAAAACAGGGTCACAAAGTGCGGAAGAAAGGGTCTTTAGGGGGACTAGAGTAGCGAGACAAACGAAGGAGAACGTAATCCACCTAGTTTACAGAAAGTTTTTTAGTGGAAGGAGAAATTCGTTCCGTTGTCCTCTTCCTGTCTTACGTTGTTACGTCGTCATCTTTCTCGTCCTGTATTCCCTGATACACACACACATCTCTTAACACCTGTCTCTCTTTGATCTAAACGGAAAACTGAAGTGGCACAATTGAGGGTTTGTTTTTTACTTTTTTAGGTGGTTATAGAAAGACTATTAAGGGTCGGAACCGAGGGAGAGATGGGAGGGGGCTGGGGTATGAAGAGTAGAGTTGGGTCCATGAGAGGGACGAGGGGTGGGAAGGTTTCCCTCTTTCAGTCCTCCTATTTTTCGAGGGGTAGACGACTGTGTCATTTCGTCTTTAGGACTCTTAATCTTCTGGGAAAAGGTGTCGTCTGGTACGTCTTTGGATCGCGTCTTTCGAGAGGACGAGGCCGGAAAGTTTCCTCCGTCATACGAGAAAGGGAAGTAACACCCCTGAGCAGATTGGTCTACGGGCCCCGGTTAGAACAAGGTCTTTCTATTGTCTCTTAGGGTTTGTGTCTCGTACGGACTGGTGTCGGTCGCTTCCGGTCCTTTTTAGGTCAACTCAACCTCTCCAGTTACGAGCACACAATACCTTCTTTGACCTAGTTTTCGTAAGACGTGGTCGGGTTTGAAGAGATGTGAAGATTGTCTTATGTGTCACCCAGGGCGTCCGTAGTCTATCCCGACGACTCCGATCGCGGGTGCATTCTCTTTCAGGTGCAACGCTTCCTGTTTCGTCGAGTCTCTGTGACCGTCCCACTGGTTCGAGGTTCCTCTGTCCCGCTGAAATCCTTCCAAACCCCGACCGGACTGCATGCTGTATCGTAAATACGACTCCCTACTCCAGGAGTCTGAAGGTTCCGGGAAGTGTTTGTACTTTAAGGTTGTCTCTGGACTCTACCCCCTAGTGGACTTTTTGGTAGGTCCATTCTTCACAACTATTTGGCCAATCCTTACCATCAATGAGACCTCTCTCTGAGGGTCGAGACGGTCACCCTCACGGGACCCTTTCACGAGACAAGGCCACAGGATGAAAGGCTCAAGTTCACGACGGAGACAAGTGGTGCCGATTCAGGGACGGTGCTAATTCACCCCTTCCGTTAGGTACATTTGCGTATCCTGGACGGGTGTCACTTCGATTCACAGGCGAAGAGATCAATGGTCCAAGAAGAGTAGAACTAACTCTATTACGACGTCGAAGGGTGTCCACGGACCCCGACGTCTATTGTGAAAGTCCTTTTCAAAATAACGTGTTATTTCTCCACCATGAGTCTGGAGCTAAACTCTTTATGACCCTTTCGTAAGGTACTCCCCTATTAGGATAATTTTGCGTCTCTAAACCCCTCCTACCCTAAACAATTCCTTACATTACAAGACGACTTTTGGAATTCACAGAGATTTTTGTGCCTTATTCACATTATTGAATGAACACAAACACTCGACGAAAAAATCTATAGTTCCCGAATGTATACAGTAAGATACAGACGGCTTATTAGTCTTTTAGGATGGACAATCTCAGCCGATAATCGAATGACATTGTCTTCAAAGACCGAGACCCAGAGGCCAGAAATGTCCCGACCAAACCTCTTATTGAAACAATCCACAAACCACTGAGAAGGGTATCCGTCGACAGTTGGGGGTCATTAGGAGAAACAAGGACTACGCTACATATATATTGGGTGTTTTATCATGATAGGGGACTTTTTTCTCCGAAAATGTGTTTATACCAAAAATTAAAAAAGGAAAATTAAAACTATACCTAGCAAAAGTTTCAGAAACAACTTAAACAAGTTATGACAGACAAATTACAAAGCCGAAAAACCGACGTTCCATACACCCTAGAACTTAGGGGTTGGTTCCTAACTTGGACATGGGAGACGCGACCTTCCACTTCGGAATTGGTGATCTGACGGTCCCTTCAGGGTGTTCACACTAAACATTTGATGGGCGTGGTCTTTGTAATAAATTTTTACGTCTACCCATCTCTAGGCTTGAGGTGGAGTCTATAGGTTTAAAGACCCGTATTCCAGACCTTTAGACACAAGAATTGTTCGTACGGTCTGTTAGGAATGGTTATGGTTGTTAATTCCCGTCAACAAAATTGCAGAGTTCCTGAATTGATTTTTATCAATTGAAGACGGATCGATGGACGGCCCGTTTACCGTTTATATATGTGTAACGTAAATGTCCGTATATTTTTCCTGAGTCCACATTCCTGGTCAGTGGTTTGGTCGTTTGGTGTGTGGCTTGGACGTAGTCCTTTGGGTCCCGTCCCTGATCCCCTTCCGGTCGTTCCGTGAGTAGGGTCCGTGTTTTAAATTCCTCTTGGGTCGAAGGGACCACCGAATCTACGATTTCTTAGGAGGACGTTACGTCCTCTGGCCCCAAACTAGGGACCCAACCCTTCTAGGGAACCTCCTCCCGAAACCGTTAGGTGAGGTCGTAAGAACGGATCTCTTAAGGTACCTGTCTCCTCGGACCGTTCGATGTCAGGTACCGTAGCTCTTCTCAGTCTGTGTTGACTCTCTGAGTGTTTTGAGTTATTAGTTTATTATGGATTTTCACTTTTAATTACGTACTTTTTAGGTACTCCTTCGTTCATAGTTTTAAAATTTATGTCCTAGTCGCAATTGGATAAAAGGGAAACGGGTTCCAACGTTATACGAGGATACCTGTGACGGTCATTCCGACAGACGGAAGGTCGGTTCGTACGACTGACCTGTCAGGAGTAGGTCAGAAAATAACATAGACTTCCACCTCGGACCTTATCTCCTTACGGTTGGTAGAGTAAGAACACAACGTCAAGTCTCCCAGAGCCCAGTTTTAAAGACTAAAGTAACGGAACCTATGTCACAAAAACGAAACTTTTATTTTCAATCTAACTCAAGGCGCCAGGAATTGGTTTGTCTTAAAATAAGGTCATTGTCCTAATTGAACGGAGTCTGTATATCCGAGCTTTCTTCGGAGTGAATGAGACCACGAGTTAAATTCCCTACGTGTCGTTGTTAGATTTACCAGTTTACCCGGGGAGACACCCCACAGGGAGACGGAGTCTACCACGAAAGACTATCTGAGAAGTCTCACACATTTTAAAATTTAGGAAATATTTGTAGTCACTAACCGTATTAACCACATTAATATCCATAGATTTTTCGTCTTTTCCGGATACATTGTCGACGGTTATCAACCAACGTCCTTTTACGTCAGTGAACGCCTCTCGGTCCGAGGCCCATATTTGCGAGCCCATTATAATGAAGGTCTACCTGGTTGAACTTAGTCTCTACCACGTCTCTATCTCTCTTTTCACGAAGGAGGGTTCCCTGACTCGGGACGCCCTTAGTTCCCCGCCCTTTACGTCCTCCCGGAGGAGACCGAAATATTACTCACGCCTGTGAAATCTCTTAGGGCCACCAGAGGTCTGAGACCACAATCCAGCTGTACTTATGCAAAGGTAATAGAAGACAGTGCAGATCAAAAAATCGCGCGGTGTCAACAATTCTAGAGAACAATTAGCAATTAGTATCGTTTCTCCCCTTTCGTCAACCGTCAGGATTAAACGCTTACCCGTACTTTCTTGTCTTTTATAGAACACCCAAAAAAATGAGGGATATATAAACTCCGATTCCAACGTAAGCATTTTACGAACACCATGACTCTTTAAGAAATTCGGTCAAAATAATCATTATACATAAACTTAGATGTTGTAAGCTTGTAACAGGAATTATAGAAGGGTGAAAAAATTTCCTAAAAAAACTACACCTGGTAAAAAATTCAAAAATAACTTATACAATGTTATAACGAAGACAAAGTACAAGACCGGTCCTCCGTACACCCTTAGAATCGAGGGACTGGTCCTTAGCTTGAGAGTGGGGGACGTGACCTTCAAGTCAGCGAGTCAACACAGGCCGAGAAACGCTGGGGTACTTAGTGTGGTGCGGTCCGGCGGGACAAGTAGTGGTAGAGGACCTCCAGTGAGTCTGACTGTAGGTCACTCAGGCACTACGGTAGGTCGGTAGAGGAGGAGTCAGCAGGGGAAGAGGAGGACGGAGGTTAGGGAGGGTCGTAGTCTCATAGAAGGTTACTCAGTTGAGAAGAGTACTCCACCGGTTTCATGACCTCGAAGTCGAAATCGTAGTAAGGAAGGTTTCTTTAGGGTCCCAACTAGAGGAAGTCTTACATGACCAACCTAGAGGAACGTCAGGTTCCCTGAGAGTTCTCAGAAGACGTTGTGGTTTCAAGTTTTCGTAGTTTAGAAACCACGAGTCGGAAGAAGTGTCAGGTTGAGAGTGTAGGTATGTACTGGTGTCCTTTTTGGTATCGGAACTGATCTGCCTGGAATCAGCCGTTTCATTACAGAGACGAAAACTTGTATGACCTTCCACTTCAGAATTAGGATCGGGCGGTCCCTTCAGGGGGAGGGTGAGAAAATCTCTTGTACACTCAAACCTCCCCTTCCCCTTAATTGACCCTCTTCGACTTTGTTAAACCTCCTTAGTTGTGACGTTGTCTAAAGGTTCCGACGATGGTCACTTAGACGGTTTTATCTCCGGTTAATGATTGGATGTCGATTTCTTTAGAGGGGTAAAGGACTTACAAGACTGAAGTAGAACAGTTTAATGAGTGGGAAGATGTTTACTTGTCGAAATAATTTGGATTGTAGTAGAAAAATTTTACATTTATACAAATCGTCAATTCTTCGACTCCTAGTAAATTTTCAAAGTTAGTGTAACTACAAGAAGGTTGGTTGTGGATGGATTGTCATCAGGAGTTTCTTTCTATGACTCGAAATAAAACTCCCCTGTCCCTAAGATTAGTGTGACAACTGTTATTATTAAACCCTCGTACCTGACGAAAGGTCCCAATAAACCCTCCACCCCCTAACCATCCTAGTTACATTCAGTTACCCAGTCAACCGGGGATTAAAAAAACAGTAGATTTTTCAAGTTTTAAGATACTAGAATTTCGTCACTTAAAAAAAAATCCGTTTTAAAAAATACATTTTATCGACTTTCTCCTTGACAAGACCAACACACAAATGTACACCTAAAGAAACTCGTGGAGACAGATTTCCCCTTTCTTTCACCCAGCACTTAGGACCCGAAACACCACTGATCTCTCCTCTCTATACTTAGGACCCGAAACACTACTGATCTCTCCTCTCTATAGGAAAAATAAATATTTTACCGGAGTGTGGGTAGGGCTTTATAGAAAACGGTTAAACGGTGTATCTACAAGGTGGACATCTTGTATCACACTATTCTTTTTTTTTTTCGTAGATTACCACCATACCAAGTATAGAAAGATAAGTAAAGACTAAAAAATTTTTCGCTTATGTTAAAAATGTAAATGAGAGTTTGACCTAAGTTTAGAGGAGAGGAAAGGTCTCAGTTGAAGTCGTCGTACCTTACATTCTTAGCAAGGAGGAGTACAATAAGGTTTCGGGTCGAGGAGGTGACACAACCCCCTCTCTCGTTCCTGTTTTTGGTACTTATAGGGAAATTGACTTAACCGCCCCTGAGTTCAGGACTGAAACACGACTAAGAGATCGCTTCTGGATACCAGTGACTACCGGACGACACCCCACCCGTGGGTTTATGACAAAAAGGGTTCCCGTATATACACCTAAGAAGACGTGTTGTCGGGATAAAAAGGGACAGGACCTCCTACGGTCGAACCTAAGAGGGAATGAAGAGATAAGGACGACGTGTTTCATGAGGGACATCAGAAGAGTCTGAGGGATAAAGTCACATGAACTAGACACGTTTGAGTGTGGGAAAGACTCAGTTTGCCATCTTCCGAGGGGGGAGGTGGGCGGGTGCTGGCGGGGGTAGGGGTGGTGAGGTCCGACGGAGGGGAAGAAGGAGACTGTCTTCTCGATTCGGCTGTCGGTTTATGTTACCACACTCTTGGGTGACACGAAGGGAGTTTCTACAAAGTCCAGAGACTGGGAGAAGGAAGGGAAAGAGAAGACGAATGAACCTGAACCCCCCACCCTTCCACTTTTCTTATAACTAGTGTAATGTTAGTTAAGACGAGACCTATTAACCCCTTCCCCGAAGGAGACCCGGGATTACAGTTTGTGAGAGAAATCTTATGTCACAAATTAGAGTGAATCATATTTGTGAATCAGAGTCACAAATATAGAGATTCAGGATCACTGTTTTAATTTCGATGTCCCCTTTTTTTTTTAGTTACTTCATCTATTTTTGGTTTGAGAAGGTTCGCTCCTATGATACCTACCACCCCCTCCTCCCCATGTACGAGACACCTAGAACCCGAACGGTAAGACCTCATATGTCATTGTCAAAACTAGTTTAATGTTGACAATCGTTTAAGGGGTTACAGGAGTCGTGGTGGAGGAAGACGGTCTCCTCCTTGTTTCATGTTTCTTCCTTACATTCTCCTTCATACTTCTGAAAGTGTCGGATCCTCGTTTCTATTTTGTCCCCCCTACCCTCTCACTTCCTATATGGTTGATTAGTCACCCAATTTTCTGTGAACGAGGAACCTTCCTTTTGATACTGTTTGGATCTGTCACATGATTTTTCGTCTGTAGTGAACCGACTGTTTCTAGTTACGTCAGTTTTGATGCCAAAAAGGTCATCTATACATGCCTACACTCTCAACCTGATATTTCTTCTGACTCGTGGCTTCTTAACTACGAAAACTTAACACCACGATCCCTTCTGAGAAGTCTCAGGGAACCTGACGTTCCTCTAGGTTGGACAGGTAGGATTTCCTTTAGTTCGGACTTAAGTAACCTTCCTGACTACGACTTCGAGGTTATTAGACCGGTGGACTATGTTTCTCGGCTGAGTGACCTTTTCTGAAACTACGACCCTTTATAACTTCCCTTTTTCTCCTCAGTCGTCTCCTTTTCTACCGATCTATCGTAGTAACTGAGTCACCTGTACTTAGACTCGTTTAAGACCCTCGACCTCCTCCCGTCTTCTCGGACGACACGATTCAAGTACCCCAGTGTCTCTCAACCTGTACTGAATCCCTGACTTGTTGTTGTTAGTCACTCATCTATGAGTTACTAACCAGGTATATTGGGGGTTCGTCGGTTAAATGACGGACCGTTCACATCCTCTTTCATTGACTAGTGTACTTCAAGACTGAATTTTCCCTTAAACTTCTTAGTTTATACCTCTTAGTTCTTAAACCACAACCCTCTCTCAGTTCTGTATGTCCTTTAGGTTCTCTGATAGACCAGTCATAATTATAAAAACGTCAAAACTACAACTTAATCCGTCCACTAATTGGACGAGGGAACTCGGTACATAAGACTTATAAAGAGAGTCTTCAGAGTACTTTAAAGATTAAGAGACTGTCAGTACGAAAAAAAAACATCATTTCGGGGTACTCCAGTTCAATGAACTCACTCAGACAAAGAACTTTAGTGTCTCGGATTTTTTTAATCTCGGTTATTGTGTCTTTACTCTTACTCGGACCACTTAAGATTATCGTCCTCTTTTTCTGGTCTCCCTCAACTAGGGACAGGAATACAAAGTAAATTTTAGCGATATGAACCAGTGGTACGTCCCCAGTTCCCATAAAGACGTTAACAAGACAAAAAACTTAGCACATGACAATAGTCTGTGATCCCAATCTTTTTAGTGGAGTTTTGCTAAACGTCTATAGGAAAAAATGTGCACTTTTGTTAGATAAGTGGGAGACCCACCCTCCTCCCCTGACATTTCACTAACAAAGTTTCAGATTGAATTAAAAATTAGAATCAAGTGATCTGGATAGTGACTCAAAAGAGTTGTGGGTGGGGTGAATTGTGGATTGGTTGAGGTCCCACCTTTTTGACAGTGTTCGGTTACAGACATTGTGATTCTAAATCGTTAAGATAAAGATCCTCGATGAGTTCTTTTAAAGATTATACAAACGTATCTATACTTATTTGTATGTAACTATCTTGTTAAAATTTTTTACCCTTAGAAGAATTGGTCGTAAAGTTAAATGAACTGATGTCTTGTGGATAATTTTAGAACTCTGTGATAAAAATTTATCAGACCCTTTTTCATTTCATTAAAAACGGGAACCGTTGTGGAGGGACGGGGGGGTGGCGTCATAGGGGGGGGAGAGGTCGAAAACCTAAGTGACCCACGTGTGAGGTTTTAGTTTAATTTTGACAATCGTTTAAGGGTTTGTAGGAATCGTGGTGGAGAAAGTTTGTTTCCGAAGTCCTGGATGAAGACGGCCTCCTCCTTGTTTCACGTTACACAAAACTCCGACGTCGGGGGTGTTGAAGGGTCCTTGAAGTTTATTTAATAAGTCTCAGAGTCCCCTAACCGTTTGTTCTCTCTATTTTCCGGTCGTGCCCCTCACACCCTTTCCCCTCCCTCTTTCGTCTCCGGTTCTAACTTCCAGTCCTCAAGGTCTTCTCTGATAAAAGTGTCCAAAATCCACGACCTCGGTCCCTTCAATCCTGTTCGGGACCATTCTTTCACCGTTAATTGGTATGTATGTTGTCCTCGATTAACTAGCAATTTGTCCCGGACCGACGAGTCGAAAATATTTTCGTCAATGTACGTGGTATGTGAGCTCGGTTAGTAGAACGGCGCGACGACCCGTAAGTGAATACGACTCTCGGATGATTTCTATTACAAGTCATAAAAGTAAACGGAGGACAGAAAGTCGACATACAACACTTTCCTTTATCGTGTAAGTAATCAACAGAATATTGAGTGGGTTTCTTAGTCTATAACCCCTTTTATAGATTTCATGGTTCGTCCGATTTACTACTACTTATACCATAAACAAACAAGAGCAAACAGGATGTGAATTTTGTTAAAGTTTACCTTATAGTAAACTTACGTCATACACAAGAGGCTCCTACGTTTCGTTAAAACACATGGTTACCGTGTTTACTCAATGTTGAACCTGGAATTTTCTTGTTTAGACGTCCCATTTCCTTCCGAAAGTGAACTTCGAAGGACGGGACTGAACTGAACCCGGACCTGACAAACCGTCATGAGGTATTTGGTTGACGGGACTTAACTTGGACAGTCTTCTTTTATTTTACCCGATTTAAATAATAGTGGACCTAGGTGTCTGTGTGTGTGTACTTCCACGTAACAATTGATTCTCTGGGTTTACGTCGTCGGACCAGGTTGTCGGGAGACCCTTTATGACAAACCACTACCCTCCACACAAAGAAAAAATTAGAAGAAGAAGAAAAATTGTAGCTCTTCCTTTTGTTGTGTACGTCCTTTGGTATTTTGGGAAGTTCAATTGACATCAGTTGCCAGTTAGAGTAATCCCATATTACCCATCCGACGCCGGGAGAGATATTTCACACTCATGTGAGGGGACTTATTAAAGGTCACTAGAGGGAAAAGCTATTGTTTCGTCTTCAAGGTGAGTGGTACAAATATGCCAACTAAGATAAGACAGAGTCCATGAAGAAGGTTTTGAGTCAGGGACTCAACTGGAAACTGGAATCAATTGTAAGTGACTTTACCTTATATAATTTATCTATGTATACGTGTCGATTAGTGAATGTGAATGGGAGAGTTAATCCGAACGTGACACGATCGGAATCTGTGCGTAATAGAAAAATCTTGTTGGGTACTCCATTCCTTGATCGTGAATTACTCGGGTAGGTTCTCCGATCCGGACTAAGGTCCATACAAGGTACACAGTGAGGTGATCTAAGAGTGTTGCCGAAAAATACAGGTGTATCATAAGATAAATCGTCAAATCTCGTGACTCCGAATTCTTCCGATTCTCTATACTGGTTACCGGAAGTATCGACCTACCAGATTCTCTGTCGTAACAATGGGTCCGAAAGTCATTTAGGTTCTAAGGAGGAATGGTGTCGACGATATTATGTCGGACTGTACGTTTCTGTAAAACCTTCGAGAATTTCGGGGTGACTTTGTTACATATACACTTTAATTGTTAGTTTATACATAATATACGTCACTTTGTCTCTTTCGTTTCAACCCCTTTGATTCACAAATTCCGTACGAAGGACAGGAGGTTGTTAAATTCCCTCTCTACTGACGGACCCTTAAGAAAACTTGACCTTTCCACCCGATTTTAGTAAGACACGTCCCGAAACCTACCTCGGACACTTAAGATACGAAATAGAGATCGTCAAAAAAAAAAGTCGTCTCAGACTTGTGGTGGGACTACGGACCTTACCGAAGAGGGGTGGAGGAAACAAAAGTTTACTATGGGTCACTTCTAGACTTTTACCTATCCCTCTATTAAAAGGTCTTAACCTGAGAAACGCTGGGGTACCTGATATGTCAGGTACGTTAAAAGGTCCGCTTTTTTGACCTAACCCATCGATAAGAAGAGGTCCCCTAGAAGGGTTGGGTCCTTAGTTTGGGTCCAGAGGACGTAACGACCGCCTAAGAAATGGTCGACTCGGTGGTCCCTTCGGGCCTCCCCATCCCATTTGTAATCATTTATACCCAATCTCTCTATGACATCATGTCCTGAGTTTCCTCCCCCTTTTTTTTTTTTTTCCCGTATTTTTTTTTATTGGTGTATCTTTTTATTTCACATGGTTGGAAGGTGGGACTCTTTAGGTTTGCCCATTCTACCTAAACATAAAGATAGTTTTAAGAATTCACAAAAGAACTGTAACCTAGATAGGGTTACGAGGAAATTTTATTTAATAAAATTTAATACTAATTTATAAGACCTTGGGATCGTAAGTGATAGATTTGCACAAGACTGAGTACCTGTGGGGTATTTGTGTCCCTTCTGAACCATTTACATGTACAGGTGAACGGTCGGGAAACGAAAGGGTAAAAGGAACCTTTAGCAATTATGGAGGTTATAGGGACGGGCGGGGGAGGGGGGAGGTTTATACTCGTGTTTTAAGTCCGTGAGTCAGGTGGGATGGTCGAATGAAAAAAAAAAAAACCGTGAATGTCCAGTTAGTTGATCTTGACTGTTTTGGATGAATAGTTAATAATGATTAAGCATAAAGATTAGTTCGGGTCTCAGTCTTGTCATAAAAATTTATTTTTACCGAAAATAAGAATTTTAGACTTTAAATAGGAGAAGATAACTAGAGTTAATAGACTTTCAATTTTCAGTAGGATTTGACCAACCAAAGAGTCTAAATAATAAGGAAAGATGGTAGATTACGTATTCACAAGGAATACTTATTTCTGACTAAGTCTCCTTTCCTTCATGTTTTTACAAAGGATGTAAATGAGATAGTGGAGGATCCTTCTAGTGTGCAAAATTCGAAAAGAAAAATTTCGTTACAATAGTTTTAAGAATTTGTCGATTTCACAGACGACAGTTCCCCGTTATTTACGTCAAGATCGTCCTCTTGGGATCCTCTATTTTATATGAATTTTTAATATAGTGTCAGTAAATACCGTTCCAAAAGTATAAAACCTAGACTTTTTTAATTTGTTAACAATAGTGATGGTACTTGTTTTTCGTTAATCTTCTCAGAAACTTCTCTGTTCACATAAACTTCTCTGATTATATTCTATGGTTCAACCAAAAAATTAATTTTTTTTTTGTGTATTAATGTCTTGTGTTCACGTTAATTTTGATTTATATAATCACTTATGTACATTATTTTTAAACCTGAGATCATCGATTTTACTAGAAACTTGCTACTTTAATGTGACTTTACGTTATCAATGTAATAAAACCTCCCATCTTAATAAAAGTGACTGGTCTTTTGTAACGAACAAAACCAGAGGTTTTAAGAGAAGTAGGTGGACATGTAAGATCTTACCTCTAAAGGAATAGATGTTCGTTAGAACTACTAATTTTCTGAATAAAGGTGTATCCAGAATAATTGGGAAGGAGAGGTCACGACTTTTTGGTCTTCTGTATATTTCGTCTGTAAAATTTGTTTGTGAACCTTCTCTTCTACCCGAAACAATCAATTATCGTTAACAATTGGGAGTTTCATTTGTCCTTTATCACGGAGAATCGTTTGACGTCCCAGGTTTGGTTTATGATTGTCCGGAATCCTTTAAGTTCCATGAAAAAGAGGAAGTGACTGTCCTTATTGGTGTAACCAGTACCGTGTGTTTCTAAAACCGTGTTGCACTTCGAAGAGCGAAAACTCCTTTTTTTTACCTATGTTGAAAAATAGAGCATTGTCCATTACGGAAAGTGGTGTTATATAACTATTAAATTGTCGGAAAAACAAGGATTAGACACTCTTTGTTAAGATCGATGACGACCTACCATTTAGTTCAGTTTATTTCCTCTTTCGTCAAAATCCTCGACCAAAATAGACATTTCTTAAGACAGATGTAGTGGGGAGGGGAAGAAAAATTTTAAAGTTCTGTTTCCCGCAACTAAATTTACCTCCATTTGAGTCTTTTAAGGATCTTTCGCACATCTCAACTGTGTACCAAAGTCCCAATCACGGACGGGTTAGTCTCATTCTCCTTAAATCCTCCTAAATAAGGAGTTAATCTACCGTTCATTGTCCGGACTCTTGAGTGAACAAAGTTTCGATCCCGTCTACCACATCAAAGATGTTCGGTATCCCGGGAAGGTTAGAATCCGAAACCCGTATTATTACTGTTTTCAGTTCTAAATCCCAAGTCAAGGTCGACTAAAATAAAGGAAGAGTTTTTTTCAATAAATGTCTTCCATATATAGTTGTTAGACTGTCCGTCACTTGAACTGTACTAATCGACCGTACTAAAAAAAGAAAAAGAAAAAAGGGGGTTTGTAACAAAAAAACACCGGAACTTAAAAGTCTGTTTATAAGATGTGCCGTATAACGTGTCCTACCTACCGTTTTTTTTCAAATTTTTGTTTTTGGGAATTGCCTTGACGGAATTTTCCGTCTGCAGGATCACGGACAGTACAATATAATTTGTATGTATGTGTGTTAGAAAAACGAAATAATATTATGTCTGAATTTACATGTTTCTACAAAAGGTGAAAAAAGTTAGAAATTTGTGTTGTCGATATTTGGACTTGTGTATACGATAGTAGTACGGTATTCTGATTTTGTTAATATAAATCGCTGTTCATCTTTCCTAATTTATCAGTTTATGTTCTTACTTTTTGCGTCATGTATCACAGCGCTTGAGTTTAGCCGTAAATCTATCTAGGTCACCAAATTTGCCGTGCAAAAACAAATATTTTTTTCACGTTTTTTCTACACCAAATGTTCAATTTCGATGTCCTAGGGAAAAACGACATTTACGTGGTCAAAATTTCGGAGATGTATTTTGTCATAAAACAAATTTTTTGAGCAAAAAGAATTTTCGTATGTCACAAACCGATTAAGAGGAGGGGAAAAATATCCCGACTCCAGCTTGCTACCTGTGACCACCGTCCAATTCCCTATGACAGTGAAATTCTTCGGACGTCTAACTTCACATTTGTACCTCTTTAATCCCCGACTAAAAGTTTTTGACACACTCTATAATTGGTCGGCGGAATAATATTTTAGTCCTTTAGGTTTGTCGCTAAATGTGGCTAATTGTGGGGGAAATATATAAAAAATGTTTTTATGTGACTCTTTTATTAGTTTGCAAAAGTAGAGAGAACAGAAAAAAACAAAAAATTTTCACAGTTTTCAGATGTAAATTTATATTTTTTAATTTTCAATTTTGAGATCGGGAAGTCACTTCCTCTGCATTTTACCGCACCCATAGTTGTTGATGGTTTTTTTTTTTCTTTTTTCTTTGCTTTCTTTTTTTCAGTCCTTCTTTCTTTATTCCTTCATTTATCTTTCTTTCGTTTCGTTTTCTTTCGTTTTTTTTTTTTTTTTCCCTGTTTTATTCTTTTTTTTGCAAACCGGTCATATTTATGCAGGTGTATATTTTACCGTAGACTAATGTAAATGTTCCTTTTTTTTTTATGCTCCTACCTCGTAGCCACTCCCTTTTTTTGTGAAGAGTAAATGTGGATATTCCTTATTTGTGTATGTGTGACTCTTTTTTAAACCAGGACTTAACCAAAAAGAATTTCAGGTCGTGTCTAAACTCAACGCAAACTTAGGAAATTTCTCAATTCTTACTTTTTTTCGACCACTATTAAAGACAGCATCCTTAGTTTGTATCGCGGTAGATAGACGAAAAATATAATAGGATGTGATAAAATTTTTGACGAGTTGTCAGAATTATGTCTTTAGAAATTTTCTATCTGTCCTATTGTACGATATAATTGGGGTGGTCACTTTATTAGGTTGTGGTAGTGCTAAGGCTAATTCTCTTCGTTTTTTGGAAAAAAGGGGGGGCTGTGGTGAGCGGGAGGTGACGGGGCCCATGGTGTAGTTTGTCAGAGGAGAGGAGGCGCGGACGTCCCGGCACTTCAGAGTGGAGTGACCAAAGTCTCTACGTCCTCCGCCTCCGGGTCCTCTGCGGCGGTGGAAGAGGGCTTGCACGTTTAGGTAAAGTCAAAATAATGAGCGGGGGGAAGGTCAAGCACCGGAAGAGGAGGGGCGGGGAGCAGGACCGACCACACCGAAAGGTTGATCCAAGAGCCCAGTAAAGGCTCGCGGCCAGTGAGTTGCAGAGGAGGAGACCGACGTCCCCGTCTCTTTTTTTTTCTTTTCTTTTCTTTTTTTTTCCCCCCCCCNCGCCCCCTCCCCCTCCTTTTTTTTCGGGAGGTTTTTGTTTTGCCCTTAAGCGGTCGCACCTCAGAGAGTCAGGGCCACGACTCCGGGAACGCTGAGGGGAGAGGGGCGTTATGGACGTCAGCCAGTTTAAGCTGCCGGGCCTCGGAAGCCAGAAGAAACGCCCCCCCCCCCCCCCCCNCCCCCCCCCCCTCCTCTAACTCCTGCCCCTACGACTCTTGTTTTGGGGAGGCTCCCGTACGGCCTCAGGGGGAGGGGAGGCCTAGTTTTTTTGTTTTTTGGTTCATTTCATCGGGGTTTTGTGGCTCCCTCGCTACTCTCTCCTTATCTGCTAAGGAAGTCAGCGATCTTGTGATGGTTGAGCCGGAGATCGGCCCCCACGTCTGTTCAGGCCTTCGAGCAACCTTCCCGACCACCACCACCACCCCCCCAGAGAAGGTCGTTTCCCCTCCTTTGAGCTTCAGCGAAAAAAGCGGTAGTTGTTGTGGTGGTTCTTGTTGTTATTTTCCAGCGGGGACAGATGGAGGCGGAGGCGGCGCAGGGAGGCCGGCCGCTCTACCCCCAACCCTCGCGCCCAGGGGTCTGCGGCACCGCAACGAGAGGCTGGTGGGCCTGCGCCGGCTCCGGCCGGGACGAGTGAAAAAAAAAAAGAGGAAAAGGAAAAAAAAAAAAAAAAATTTGGGGGAGAACAAAAGGGAAAAGAGAACGTTGAGAAATGAGACAAGCGAAAAAAAAAAAAAAGGAAAAAGTAAAAGGAGAGACCAGGAGGGGGGTGGGGTGGTGGGCGGGGCAGGGAGAGAGAGGGTCGGCGCGCGGGAAGTCATCCACTTCTGGTCCAACCTCTACGACCTGAGGTCGGTCAGAGGGCTCTAGTAGAGCGAGTGGAGCCCGCACGTCATCAGGCCCTTGAGCTTCACGCTCGGCCTCGGCCCAAGCTTCAATTTTAGGTCTAGGGCCAGGTCGCGGCTGCTGCTCGACTTCGACGGGTCCCTGTACGAGAGTTTCAAACTCGACCCCAAGTCCAGCTCGTCCAGCAGAAGCTTGAGCAGCAGCCTCCTGCTGCTCGGGCTCCTGCTCCTGCTCCTACTCCTGCTGCTGCTGCTCCTCCTCCTACTCCGGCTGCTCCTGCGCACGCTCCCGCGCGACCTGCCCCGCCCGCTCCGCCGCGCGTCCGACCGCATCGATGCCACCAGCCGCCCGCTCGCCGGCCGCCGGCCGCTGCTCCGCCGCGACGACGCCGGCGAGTCCGAGCCGGGCAGCCCGCTCGTTGGCCGCGGGGGAAGGAGCATGTCCGGGTCCCCCAGCGACCCCAGCCGCGGGCGCGGGTGCGGCGGCTGCCCGCTCCTGCTGCGCGGGTCCGGCGGCTTGTCCATCTGCGCGAAGTGGAAGAAGAGGCGGTCCACAAACGGGCCCCGGCGGTCCGGCCGGCTCCGGCTCCGGCGGCGCCTCCGGCTCCGGCTCCGCGATCCTCAGGCGCGGAACATCTCGCTCACCACCAGCCGCCGGCGCCGCCGCCGCGGGTACCCGTTGTCCCGCCGCCGGGGGCGGACGAGCCGCCGCTTCCTCCTGCTGCTGCTCCTCCTCCTCCTCCTCCGCCGCCGGCGTCGGCGGCGGAAGGGCGGCGGCGGGCGGTCCTACTCGAACCGCACCCCGAACGGCTGGGGCGGCGGGCGGTGAAACCTCGGCGTCGAGAAAAAGACTCGCCCAAACCTCAACCGCGGCGGCGGCGAGCGCGGCGGCGGCGGAGGAGGGGGGCGCACCGACGGGGGCGGCGGCGGCGGGGGCACCGGCGACGGTGGCTGGAACAGCGGGAAGAGGGGCCCGAACCTCCGCCGCCGCCGGCGCCTCGGGCTCAACCGCAACGGCCTGAAGTGGAAGAAGGACCCGGCCATAAACATCAGCCCCATCAGTCGGTACACGAACTCCGCGTCGGCGAGGCGGAGGGCTTACTTTCCCTAGAACAGCGACAGAAACTCGTCGAAGGTCGCAAACGGGTCGGCGAACCTCTAGAGCCGCAACACGTACAGCCCACTGACGAGGTACTAGAACGCGGCGAGCTAGACGCTGGTGTGGTATTTCCGCAAGTACCCGGCGAACTACACGGGTGAGCCGCAGAACGTGGTCGAGCCCAGCAGCCGGAACGGCGGGCACCTCCGCCACCTCGGCCCGCACCCCCTCCTCCGCTACGGGTCGAGCTCCGGCCGCGGGCTCAGGCTCGAGAGCGGCCGCTCGTCGCGAAGGCACAAGAGCCGCAACAACCAAACGACGTGGTACCGGGGCCGAGCCGCCCGCGGGTGCGCGCGAGTGTGGGAGCGCCGCCGGCGCCGCGCTAGCGGCCCGGGAGGACCGAGGGCCCTGGTTTGCGTGCGGCTCGCCCCCATGCACGCGCCGCCAGCTCGCCCGCCGAGTTGAGGACCAGCCCCGCCTCCACCCGCTTCTCTCTTTTCAGAGATTTTTCTACGCCCCGCCCTCGTGAGGCGGAGGACGTCTCCTCAATATCAAGGGTCCGACCTCTTAGAGGGAGAGAGAGCGAGAAGAGAGAGTGGCGCGGCGTCAAACGCGACAGAGAGCCGAGACGCAGGACCTCTGCCACGATTTCACCTCTCCTCAAAGAGCTTACGACCAACGACTTCGAAGGTTACGTTCAAAGAGCGGCGGAGGGTCCGTTCAAAAAAAAAAAAAGGAAGGGGACTTCGTCAACTAAGGTCAAGCGCTCGCGAGAGTCTTCGAGTCCTTTCGCTGTATCAGAGATAGTCAATCAGGGAGAGAATGTTACGTTTCGTCTTTTCCGAGACCGAGGTCCTGAGAGACACCCGCCTTAGCCGTGATTCCTCAAACACGTTAATAAAACAACGTTCCATCCTGCGGTCTTTCGGAAGTACGTTGTCTGACCGTACTTATTTACATACAAAGGGGGAGGGAGGACGTTCTTCCCTCGACCATTACCGTCTCAAGGAGGTCACGTCTGAGAATTTCTCGCACGTTCTTGATCTCTGGGCCTCGCTTTGTCCGGAGAAGGAGAGTGTGTGCCAAAGAGAACGACGTCGAATCTCGCCTGGGGTTAAGGCGGAGCGCGGAGAAATAGGAAAGGGTCAGAACCGGCACCGGTTAGTCGGCGACATTGGTTGCGAAGGAGCACGGTTCGGGGAGGGGGCTCGAAGGGTAACCGAACCTTGGGCTACGTTATTATTAGAGGCGCACGTTACTCTTCGAGGTTTAGACTGGAGTAAGGTTAAATGTCTCGTTTGAAAAATTTTCCCGATCTTCATGTCGACTCTAAAGACGACGGAGAAAAAAGGAAAACGACACGCACGAACGCACACACACACACACACCACACACTTCTCCTACAATTACGTACTTTAATAATTCCCCTCTCTGCCTTTACATAAGATTGGTAATACAATCTATTGTTCCCCGAATCTTCCCCCCCTTCCCACTTTATGACATTTACCTTCGAAAGACGAATTTTCGGTTCACTAATAAAAATAATCAAGAAAAGTCATAACCTTATCTCTTAGTTGGAAATAACGTTTTAGACAAGGAGCCGAGGAAGTATTTCGGTTCCTACATTTTCTCCCTCCCTTTCGATACTTTTATTTAGTTATCTGTAACTTTTGGTAATTCTTTCACCATGGATCTGTGGACAGTAGTGATAATAAAATTGTTAAGGTCCATGTCGTGTCTACAACTACATAACACGATTAGGGAAGTCTCGATAAAACCACGACAAACACCTTCCGTCTTTTCTCCTAAAACCCCCCCTCCCGTTATCAATGAACGAGAGAATTGGTTTGTCCCCAATTGATATCAATAACTTACTAAATTTGAGGGGAAACTTAGGACCTACCCGAAGGGACCACCGCGTCACACCATTTCTTAAACGGACTATTCCATCCTCCGTTCCCTCTGACCCAAGGTAGGGACCCGGTCCTTCTAGGGGAACCTCCTCTTTTACCGTTAGGTGAGGTCATAAGAACGGACCTTTTTAGGGTACCTGTCTCCTCGGAGTACCCAATGTTACGTGTCCCAACGTTTCTCGACCTGTGCTGACTCGTGTGTCGTGTCGTGTGTGTCAGTATTTAGGACCCAACGGGTTTGTCTCCTCGAAAGGTGACCTTGTGTTATTCGTCACAAGGTCTCAATTCTCTTAAAGGTATCAAAACACATTCTACTATTACCACTCATTTCCTACCCTTAGTCTAAATGAAAAATTCATAATCAAAAGGTGTAAAAGTTTTAATTTCTATCGAAGTGCGAAGTAGGAGAGAAGGGGTTTGGAAGGAGGAGGAAAGGAAAAATAAAAGAGGATATACAAGCAATGAAGTTAGTTTACCTTAATTTTCCGGTTTCGTTTCTCTGTGACATCTTCCGTCACTATTGATCATCGTTTTTTCTTACCTGGAAGACTTAAATATAATCTGGACCGACAATCAGGAAGAATGATCAGAACACTGGGACCCCTACACTGGTTCAGAGTCAAAAGGAGCAGTCACTATACCCTTGTGTTCCTTGATGAAATACATCACAAAACACCCTCAAATCACTCGAACTACATATCATTCGGGAGTCACTTATGATATAATAGGAAGTACTATTAAGTCTAAGGTCTCTGTAAGGGAGATCATTTTCGTCATACAACAAGTTCTCTGATTTTAGCTCCCTCCAGTGACTACACTTTTTTAGTAGTGTCTAGTACCTACACTTGACAGGTTCCTGGTGTGACCGTTGGGTCAGTAGGACTACTAAACTTTTCTTCGGAGTACTTCTCGTAACACTTCTTACACCGTTTTTTTTCAAGGGTGCATCAGTTTTATGTACAATTAAACCGGTGTCTGTAGAGAACAAGATTCCATACTTTTAATTTTAATATTATTTCTAACCGGAATTTTGGTATTTTGACAAAAAGATATTCGGTCACTATTCACCAATCCATCCCGATTGGATTGTATTAATTCGAAAGTCAAGACTAGTTTGATCACGACCCGTCGTCTAAAGATAAATAGAACAGTTTGAAAATCTCATACATCCGACCCCTCTCCGGGTCCAACAGTCTACATCTTAAAATGACCTTTCTTGTGGGAAACCGCTGTAGACTGACCTAGAGATTCCTAGTTGTTGTGTGTTCTTACAAAAACACCCATCTTCGTTTATTAAAAACTGGTCATCGATGGGTTCAATATATAAAAAAAGAAAATCTTCCCCTTTGTTTAGAACTTTTGTTTTTAGGGTGTCCGTGGAGAAAACGTAGATTGTTTCGACCCACACAGTAGTAAAATAGACCATAAGTATAATATTGTATCGGGATATACAAGAGTTAGACTGTATTTTTAATGATATTCTCCAGATAATAAATAAAAATTTTAGGTATCAAAATGGTCTTATTTTTTTCTTATTTATGATACAAATAAAACTCTAAACATCGTTGATTATTAGACTCCCACACTGATTTAAACACTACAAAGTCAGTTTCACTCACTTATTATATTAGTCATAGTAATTAATATAAAGGTTTCGGTAAACGCTCAGATGGTGACTTACTCTAGTCTCTTTTCACCTTCAATTTCGTCAGTCTTACTAAAATACAAATTTCGTACGTCTAAAAAAAAAAAATACACACATGATTTTTTATCGGTGACCGGCTAAAGATAACAATCCATATAAAAGATATAAAGTTGTTTAGATTGACTACAGAACGTCTGTATGGTACCAGTGTACGATAATTCCCTCTTGACGGTCACTTAGACTCTAGACGTACCAACATTCTGTAGACTTTTCTTTTTTCAAGGAGAATCTTAACTTCTTTATACCATAATCATTAAAGGTAACTGTATTTTCTAATAATATCATATATACTTACGAATCTGAAGACTTCATCTAAACACGAATACACAATCATCGGGAGAATTTTACATTCTTTTGCACACTGTTCACCGGAAAATAATTTCTGTAGAAAGAGTGGTTGACCTATACACGTGTGACTTTACATACTCCAGAGTTATCGTTTATTACTCTTTTCTAAAGACACAAGAGTAATGGATTGAAGTGTACGAAACATTGGTCAAAAAGGTAATGATTGTAAAAAAAGGCTTTATGGTCTATAAACCACCGGGGATGATTTAGTCATGAGTCACAAGGGAGACGACCGAAACATCATGTACTTCACTAAGAATTACGATGAGAGATTCGGTATAATTGTCATTCGGTTCTATTAAAACGTTTTTTTTTAGGACAAAGTTTTATTATCTACTTTAAAGAAATAATCGTTTCTACTATCTGTAAGGTTTAAAACTTAATTCCATTAATAAAGGAGAATAAAATAAATAAAAGGTAATTTATTACCTTGAGTTAAACTCTACATTATAAACGATTAAGTAAAGAAGACGAGTGTGTGGACGTGTTGTATTTTTAGGATGTAGGTATTTTACCATACCCCATATATCTACCTTTATCGTAAGACAGGGTGACGAATTATATAAGGATATCGTATCTCCCTCCCCTTTTTTTTTGTTTGGACTCCCCTTTAATGAAATTGTTTATAGAACCTAAGTGTGACTAAACGTTCTAAAAAGGAACAAAACCAACATCTTTGACACTAACATTCTCGACCAGACTGGACTGTTGATAAGTCAAGTTTCTTTTATTTCTCCCCCTTTTTAGGACAGAAACAATGAAATCGTCTGTCCCTTCTTCGGACTCTTTAAACTACAGTAACCGGAAACGGTTGACTTTCCGGGGTCCGAAAAACCAAGGTGTAAAATACCTTTTATTGGAAGGTAGTCTTCGACTAAATGAAGAGTCAGTTCATCTGTTTATATTGAACGTGAAGTAAAAACCTCCCGACTACTTTAACGTAACCTTGACCTGAAGGGGCTTCCCCACCCCCAACATACCTTTGTGTTACATACCTTCATTAGGAATAAACGTTTTATGATTTTATCCTAGATTCCATTTTACTTCAGGTACAAAAAATAATAATAATACAAATGAGAATCCTTTTTAATTCTCTATTCTTAGGACGTAAAGATTAATTTAAAAACGGTAAAAGAGATGGGAGGATTGGTCACCGACCGTGGCCCATCCAAAGACATACGTAAAGTATGGTCGCGGTTGAGTAAAAAGGAGAGGAAAGTTAAAAGAGTACTCTTGTTCGTCCTTTACTCACAAACGTGGTCCGGTGCATCTAAACTTCGTCCTTGTGCTCGAAGACGAGGTAAAGCGATTCGGCTTCGTTCAGTGTGGGTGGCGCTTGGGTCCAAATGCGCAGGTAGTCGGCTGAGGGTCAGGTCCCTCTCCACCGGCGGTCCACCGTCGCGACTCGGAGGGACGCGGGTGCTCCTCTGCACCCTTTTGCACCCCTACCAGCCTGAAGAAAGAGGGGCGAGGGAGGAGAGGACTTGGCCATCGTAGGAGGTGATGGAAGAAAGCCATCGTCAAATTTGCTAGTCGCCAATTATCCCACACAGCTACTTAAGACTACTAAAAAAAATTTAGTATTTAGTTCTCAAATCCCGTTGCTTGGCGGTGGAGGACAAGTGAACAGTCTTCGAGGGTCTTTGAACCCCTGCGGTCCTGAGGGCAAACCTGGATCAGTGACTTGGCCCTCGAGTAGTTACCGGCACAGGCATAGAACGGCTTCGGCCTTGCTTAATCTTCCGAGAGAGCCTCTCGGCGACGTCTCCTCCGCGCGGGCTGAGCTCCTGATCGTCGCCGTCGGGAGGAGTTTTCTACCAAAGGGAGACGGCCCGCGGCGCTGAGCCACCGCGCCCGTGGCGCGAGAGGGACGGGGCCCGCGCGGCTCCCCATCCGCCCCCAGTCGCCACGAGGCGGCACCGCCGACTCGGAGCAGAAAGCCAATGACCATGTCCCTCCTTTATGTGACCTTAGCTGACGCCGACCAAAGCCCGCTACGAAAGTCGTTGTGAAATTGTGGGTAGAAGGCAAATCCAAATGCTGGCCCCTTCTTCGACTTCTGTGTCCGTGTGTGCGCGGGGGCGTGGGATCGGAAGAAGCTTTAACGCTAACCGGCGCGACCGGGCCCAACCCCCCTCCACCAAAGGAGGCCGCGAGCCGAGGAAGTAGGGGAGGTGGTTGGGGGGTGGGGGGCGGTGGCCCGGGTTAAGGCAGGTACTGGCCTTGACTGTCAGGGACCCGGGGGACCAGAGGTCGCTCGGGTGGCGGAACTGGGTCCTGCGGGTGGGCGGGGCACGCGCGAGACGCAGACCTTGGGTGCAAGGCCGACCGTCCGCTGTAAGCATGGGCCCGACCCGTTGGGGGAGGGACCAGGGCACCTCGCACGTCAACGGGCGAGAGCACGCCCTCCCGTCTCGCCCCACATACGCGCCACCCGCCCCGCCCCCCCCATGTGTCCTTTTCGACATCCCGCTTCCCTCCAACTGTTAACCAACGTGAGGTGAGAAGTTCGTAGGGGAGGGGGCCCCGAACCCTCCCCCGAAGTCGCACGGAGCCACGGGAGGGAGAACTCCCTTTCCGCCCCTCGCCCCGCCCTCAGCGCCACGGTCCCGGGGGACCGTCCCCGCGTGGCTGCGGGGGGACCTTAGCCGGGGCCCAGAGTCCAGACCCTCCTCCCTCAAAGACCGTTCATTTAGTGGTTATCTCCGACGCGGGGCCCGCGTCAATGACTCTTAGCCTCGCGAGACCTCCCTAAGCGGCGAAACAGGGGGAACCTAAGCGTACGAAGATGGAAAGGCGTCCGGCGGCGCCGTCGGTCCGGGGCCCTCGTCCGCGGGCCCACCCCGACGGTTGGGGGCGCCCCGCGGGGCTTTGGTACGGTCACTGGGGTCGCGCGCGCCGCACCTACCGTCGTGTAGGGCGCCCTAAGGGCGGGGGCGGGGGGTTGAGGTGTCGGTTCTTCGTCGTTAAGGTCAACCTCGGGGCACCCCTTTCGCAGACTAAGGTGAATACCTTTTTGCGAATTTGTTCTCGTGTGGATTCGGTTGCAATCGGTCGGTCAACTGGATGTTAACCTCCACCACGCCCCCGCCCGTCCGACCTCGTCCGCGCGGACGGACGCTCCCTTTGGGCGGCCCCTCACCCGTCTCCCTTCGCTCCGCTTTACAGTTCTATTCTCTTTCTCTCCTTCTCCCGCCCCCTCTTTCCGCGAGCTAGCGTCTCTCCCTTCTACCCCTCCGCGCCTCCGGCTCGCCCGACGGTCCACTGTGCCAAGTCTCCCCTTTCCCCCGCCCGCGTCGTGCGTGCCCGAGGCGGTCCGTGGCCTCGAGGCACAAGGGTCGGGAGGGGCGGAGAGGGGCTCAGGGGGAACCGGGCTGTAGTGCACACCGCGGCTGCCGCTGAGCACCCTCACCCTCCCCACCCCTCCTCGTCCCTGGTTTCTTAGACCACGGGGTCTGGCGCGACTCGCACGACGTGTGGACCGTGGGCCCTGAGCGGTAGACGACGCTCGAGTGGCGGAAAGCCCGGTCCCACACCCGGACCTCTCTACATTCCTATAACGGGCCCCCGTTCTACCGAAGCTCAGTTGGCTCCGTCACTTGAGTCAGTCAGTTACAAATACCACGAGGATGACACACGTCTCGCAGGGGAGGTCGACGACTCGAGTCCTCGACGTGGTAGACAAGACATACAACATGTAACATATTATTCACGTGTTCGGCTTGCCATTAGATTCGTTTAACCGGGACGGTTCCTCGCGCCAACTCCGTCAAACCTCCAGACCTCTCCACTACTCAGACCATCTGATTCCACACTTTCAAAATACTAAAAGGAGACGAAAGAATACATATTCACTGGGGAGTGAGGGGTGGGGGATGGGGCACGAAGGACACGCCGTAAGAGTCTTTTGTCTAGTTTTAATTACTAGTGTCAAAATTTGATTATTAAATCACTGTGAATGAGACTCGCGGCTTCTTAACTACGAAAACTTGACAGCACGACCTCTTGTGAGAACTCTCAGGGAACCTGATGTTTCTCTAGGTTGGAGAGCTACGATTTCCTTTAGTCAGGACTTATAAGTAACTTTCCTGACTACGACCTTCGACTTTGAGGTTATGAAACCGGTGGACTACGCTTCTTGGTTGAGTAACCTTTTCTGGGACTACGACCCTTTCTAACTCCCGCCCTCTTCTTCCCCTGCTGTCTCCTACTCTACAAACCTACCGTAGTGGTTGAGCTACCTGTACTCAAACTCATTCGAGGTCCTCAACCACTACCTGTCCCTCCGGACCGAGACGTCAGGTACAGCGTTTTTCAGCCTGTCCTGACTCGCTGACTTGACTTGACTTAAGAGTCCTGACTCGCTGTCTTGACTTGACTTGACTTGAGACTCGATCTTCGTAAACATTCATTAACTTCGGATCAGGTATTTGTGAGTTTGAATTGAGTAAGTAAAGTGTTTACAGTCTGGGGTCTGTGACGAAATAACCTTTTTGACAAAACATTATATTGAAAACCCGAAGGGTCCACACCGAATCACTATTTCTTGACCTGACGGTTACGTCCTCTACGACCAAACTACGGGACTTCTTCTTTTACCGTTGGGTGAGGTCATAAGAACGGACCCTTTAGGGTACCTGTCTCCTCGGACCGTCCGGTGTCAGGTACCTCAGTATTCTCAACCTGCGCTAAATCACTGATTTTTCGTTGTTATTATCACATTTAAATAGGAAACTCTTTTAAGAATCTATCATATTGGATGATACAAAATTACATAAAAATTCCAGTTACATTACGAGTTTGATGTTATGTTTCCTCTTTATCCGTGTTTTAAGTATTATGTTATGATATAAAGGTGGTACACACGGGTCCAATATAAAGTGATCTTGTGGGTTTTACAACAGATTTCCCTCATGACGGTTCTACAATTAATACTTGATTCCTACCGTCCGTTCATGACTCCTTACCCTTACATGAGTCCCTACCCTTACATTAAGTTTCAGACCTTAAGTACCGTCTGCACCATCTAAGAATACTATATAGTTGGAACAGGATAAATACGGGATACACCTAGGATGGGGTAGTCGAGATCTAGCCCAGTGTGCTGAACGAAACCGATTACCCCGTAATCGTCTGTACTCGGCTCGTCTTGCAAACTACTCACGGACGTATAACCCCAAACAGGTAAACTTTAGATTTCTGGTGACACCCTTATCTCCGGGTCTGTATCTCTTGCCTGAAGACCTGCATCGTCCCCTTCCTCTCCTACCCTCCTTAACTCTCTCATCCCAACTATGGATGTGATTGTACACACTTTATCTATCGATCACCCTTGGACGACATCCCGTGTCCCCCGAGTCCAGGGACTACTGGATCCACCCACCCTACCCCGCACCCTCCGTCCGACATCTCCCTCCCCTATATACATACGTATACGACAACATATCGTCTTTAAATGTGTTGTACCATTTCGTTAATATGAGGTTAATTTTTAAAAAAATTGTGTATACGTTTTTTATAATTTCTCGTAACACAACACTTCTTCGATCAGACTGAATACCCCTCTTTCACTACGGGACGGTCACGATTATAGGGTCCGTACACTGACTCCGATAGACCCTGGTGTCGTCCTAACAGTCTACTGATGTCGGTGTACTCACTAGAGTCTACTCAGACCGTCTTCTTAGGGATCTAACTGTTGTGTGTCTAGACACTCTTGTTATGCAGCGACAAAATTTAGTGATACAACCCCACTGAACAATATGTCATCCTTTCCTGTCTCAGCATAATTGATGTTATGGTACACTGTCTACGATTTTATGTTTAGACGAGCACTTCTAATAGAGAGAAATTACTGAGGTCTGGAAGGAATACTCATGTTAGGTATACAGGTAATTACGGGTACCACTTATGTCCCCAATCGACCCGAACTTATTGGGTCTATGATTAGAAAAGAGTAACGTTCAACATGAGGGAACGGTAGAAGGCTTGAAAGGACTTTAGGAAAGGAGAGAGTCCTCTGGACGACGGTGGTCGTGACGATAAATAGACAGTACAGACAGTAAGGAAGACAGCCACCGAAAAGACCGATCGAGTAAAGAGAGGTAAAAAAAAAAAAAAGGAAAAAGGAAGAAGGACCAGAAAAGTAAAAGACGACAACGAAGTTGCACACAAATGAATCCTAGTCATTTGTCTGGTTGGTATGATTCGGAAGTTAATCAACTAAGAAATCGAATAGAACCGAAAAATCAGTAACGAAGACGAACATTTAAAGAAAGTCAGCTAACGATCTCCACCCTACTCACAGTGGAGAGATCTAAGACTTTTTCACATCACCAGTGTTTGTCCTACACCAAGATTTCGGTATCTTACACATGATCCCAAGAAGTCTCTTTGTACATTTGTGTACATATCTTGATTACACATATGTGTATAATGTGTCATATTATGAATAGATATCAGTATATATGTATCATCGAAGGGTCCACCGAGTTACTCATTTCAGACGGACGTCACGTCCTCTGTGTCCATTGCACCCAAACTAGGGACCCAGCCCTTCTAGAGGACCTTACCCTTTACCGTTGGGTGAGGTCGTAAGAACGGTATCTCTCAAGGTACCTGTCTCCTAGGACCACCCGGTATCAGGTTCCCTAGCGTTTCTCGACCTGCTCTGACTCGCGTGTGTGTGGCATATGTATCAGATATACCGACCATTGAGGGTTCTAAATTTTCGGACCACACCATATTTAGGCTTCCCGTCCTCTGGGTTCTGGAGTCCTCTTTAACTACAAAGTCAACCTCCAAATTCCGTCCTTTTTTTCGGTCGCAGGGAGACACGTCCGTCAGTCCGTTCCTCTTAAGAACAAATGAATCCCCTCTCAGTCGGAAAAACAAGATAAGTCCAGAGACCGACTAACCAACTCCGGGAGAGTGCAATCCCTTTTGGGAGTACCTTTGGAAGTGTTTTTGAGGAAGTATTTTTGTGAGTCTCGTTACAAACTGGTTTATAGACTCATGGAGTACCGGATCATTTCAATTGTGTATTTTAATTGGTAGTGTCTGTCAATGGTTGTCAGAACGGAGTAGGAATTGAAATGAGTTCCTACCGTAAGTTTCTATCCAATCTATTCATCGGTTGGTTCTTCTACAAGACTAGCTTTTACCCTTCTATAAATTTGAAGGGCAGACTATTGGCGGGGGGACGGGTGTTGGTTGACCATTTATTGTCGTTTTAAGTAGGGAACTCCAATATTATACACAAAAGGATTACTTTTTGTAATCTAAAAAAATAATGTGTCTAATGGGTTCTTCGACAACGTGACTTGATGATAATCTTTTTTATCATATCAAGAAACATTATCGAAAAGAGTATTCAAGTTTATCCAAATTTGTATCCGTCCTCCCCGACTCCTTTCTCCTTTCCTCTAGTGAAACTCTTCCCTTCTGGATTTACGTTACGAGAACCGACCTCCCATACCATACTGACCTACTTTTTTTATTTCTTGATTTCCAATTTAAAACGACGAGGGAAATTTGTATGTCGAAATTAAAGGACTCTGACCTTTCAGGGACTACAATTATACGTGTTATCGTAGTGATCTTAATGAAGTTCAAATTCCATACTACATCAAATCGAGTCTTATCTATATTGGAAGGGAAAGTACAAATACGGAGTTCCCATTTTACTTTTTCTTTCTTTCTTGCTTTCCTTTTTTTTTTCGAGGTTTCCTTTGAAGTGTGGTACATTGATTTCCTATAAGAAGTGATTAGAAGGAACTCTTTATTAAAATAATATTAGTAACAGATATTATGGATCATAAGGTTTATCGTCAAAGATCTTATAATATTAAACTTTCTAAAAAGATTTTTTGTAATTTTTTTCTAAATTTCTAGACTTTTTGTAAAGATTTTTTTTCTAAAAAAAGATTTTTTAGACTCTTTTACGACGTAGAAATCCAATCCATAAGGAATAAAATAAACGGAAATATCCTACATGATACGAATCTGTCATTTCTTAGACGGACGTTATACCCTCTGGACCCAAACTAAGGACCCAACCCTTCTAGGGGACCTCCTCCCGTACCGTTGGGTGAGGTCATATGAACGGACCTTTTAGGGACACCTGTTTGTTCGGATCGTCCGATGTCAGGTACCCCAGTGTTTCTCAACCTGTGTTGACTCACTGATTCGTGTCGTGTCTACATCTACACAAGACTTTTGAGTCACTGAGTTGTGTTTCAAGAAAGGATGACTACGTTTCAGGTGGTACTCGGGTCGTTGAGAGGTTTCACCGAAGAAAAGGATCGTTACAGAACCCCCTGGTCTGACTCACCGAGGTATAGAATTTTGTACACTGAAAGGACCAGAGGTACTTTCCCTCTTACATCTCTTAAGAATGAGTAGAAATTCGTGGAAAAGAACTTTCCCTGTGTGTAGTAAATACGAGTATCAGGTAACCTGTATTGACCCGTGTACCGGGAACGACTTCCGAACCTTTATTACCGACAGGAGAGACGAGGTCCTTTCTCCTTTTTACACATACTCACTCATAATCTTTAGACAAGGTACAATAAAAACCTTAACTATACAGAGTAGATTTAAACGATATTTCACCTAAATGAAATTCATTTAGGATAAGAGGAAAGTTAACGTAAAGTTTAGTTTTAATGTGAGATGGTCCTTTTTTAAAAAAACAGACCTGATTACAAAAATAACAAGAAGTAAAAAATTTCGGTGTAATTCTACTTTCTTCAGTAATTTCCGTACTTGTACAGACGAAGGCTCATACTACACCATCATCATCTTTCGTTAGTGTTGACAATTTTTTTCTAATATCTTCAGTTCTTCTTATATTTTAATCGTTTTCATTTAAAATCTCTCTCTTTTCCGATTTTGACGACCAGTAAAAGAACGGACCCTCGTAGACGACTCAGACAAGTATTCGACAGTATCATTTCCACTTTTTGTTTTGAAAAATATAAGTACAACTAATCGTACCTGTTTAATCTTATATGTCCTGACAGTTTATCTCTAAAAGAGGGTCTCTTATAAACGACTCTCGATCCCGTCACATCCCCCCGAAGGGTCCACTACGTCACCATTTCTTATATGGACGGTCACGTCCTTTACGTCCGAGTTAGGGACCCAACCCTTCCAGAGGATCTCATCTTTTACCGTTGGCTAGAGTTATAAGAACGGACCTCTTAATACCTTGTCTTCTCGAACCACCTGGTGTCAGGTACCCCAGCGTTTCTTAGTCTCCTTCTGTTTATGACATACAATAGTGAATATAACTACGAAAACTTGATACCACAACCTCTTCTGAGAACTCTCAGGGAACCTGACGTTCCTCTAGGTTGATCAGGTAGGATTTCCTTTAGTCAGGACTTATAAGTAACCTTCCTGACTACGACTTCGACTTTGAGGGTTATGAAACCGGTGGACTACGCTTCTTGACTGAATAATCATTTCTGGGACTACGACCCTTTCAAACTTCCGTCCTCCTCTTCCCCTGTTGTCTACTACTCTACCAACCTACCGTAGTGGCTGAGTTACCTGTACTCAAACTCATTTGAGGTCCTCAACCACTACCTGACCCTCCGGACCGCACGACGTCAGGTACCCCAGTGTTTCTCAGCCTGTTTTGGCTCACTGACTTGACTTGACTTGACTTGATTAGTAAACATACACCTTAGATTTTTTATGACGCTTAATCACTTCGTGTGCGTACCTATATCTCTTGTTTGATCACCAATGGTCACTCCTTTCTTTTCTTCCCCCGTTATACCCCCATCATATTATTTTCCATGTTTGATAATACATATATTATTCGACATTCTCATATAACATGTCGTGATCCCGATATTGGTTATCAAATATTATTGATATGTTACTTCATACTGGAAAGTTTTAACACTACGAGAACCTGTCCGGAATCCAAAAGGACTCCGTCTCCACCTTTCTCACCCTTCTCGTCCCACCTCTCATATCCTTTTAACCTACTCACGTCTCGTCTGTAAAAGTTCCGGTATTATTCCCGGTGTCAAACCAGTTTACCTTACTACCACACCATTCGTCCTACCTCGACTCTCCACTACTTTATTTCCTAAAGACCCCTCTGAAAATGTAGACCGTCTCCTAAATTGAAGGACCTATCAAAGACCTTCTTCTTCCATTTACAGATCGGATTGTTCATTTAGAGATCGGATTGTAACTTCCCAAAACAAAATCGTAGTTCATACCACTGAAACCCCCTGGAAAAGTTCAAGATAAAAGTAAAATTTCAACTATTATTTTTCCATGTTGTCTAATTAATCTCAAAGATGAACCCCACTACTTTTATAAGACCTTTACTTACCACCACTACCAACGTGTTCTAACACCTATCTGAAGTACGGTGTCTTAATATGTGACTTTTTATCAATCTTACCATTTTAAATACAATATATATAAAACGGTGTGTTCTTTTGTCATAAATCGTCTCCAACACTTGATCGTAGGGTAACCGATTTGGACGTGGGTCTGTACAAACCAAACCGAAGTTTGACAAGACCTGTAGTAACACCCACTTTTTTTTCTTTCTTCTCTTTTCTTTAATTATAGACTGTAAATCGTTAGACCATAAAACATATTTTAAGGATGAACCCAGCCTGGTCGATCTCGGGTCCCTCTGAACGAGGGGAGTGTAAGTCGGACTCAAAAGGGTGACAGAAGAAAAATGGTGACTCCGGAGTCAGGAGGTCGGTCAGTCGGACTATGCACGGGACAACCAAGAGAAATGTCTTAAGTAATCTACCACTTAACGTTTCTACCTTTTTACTTTCCATCTAACTCGTCCCGGAACACAAAGTTCTTTTTATCCTCTTTTGTAAAGACCCACCTACACTTCGACGTACAAATTACACATTTGTCTCATGTAGGCCTCTTATGTCAGCCCAGTTGAAGTCAATAAAAATAATGGATGGGTTGAGGACTGCCACCGATACCAATGGAGAGGCTAAATATCTCTGACAAATATTGAAATTCCAAATTTATTAAGTACATTTCGATTTTTGGATTGTTTTAAACTTACGGTATCTTTTAGAACTTAAAAGTAGTCAGAAACCGATTATTTTCATAAGGGACGGAACCCCTTCGTTAGGAACCCTATAATTAAGTACTTGAGTACCCAATTAGATAATAAGAGTCGTAGACAAGTATTCTTTTTATTACTATATAAAAGACAAAGTATACATACACACATGTACAATCACTCTCTTCTTCCTTCAGTTCATGTAGACAGAATAAGTAACCGTATATTTACGTAACAACCACGGTTTGGTTAGTCCTCTTTACCCTTGTAATTTAGTACACAGTTATAACGACATTTTTTTCCGAGATCATGTGTTTTACCCGTGTATGACAGTGGTCTTTTTCACGTGACTGAAGGAAAACTTTCATTTTTGATATCATTTGTGGTCTATAAAATCGTGATACTAACTGAGACTAGATTTTATAGGGATGTGAAGATTTAAATGTCTCTCCTATAAAACAGAAAGAGAAGGATGACCTACTTGAAATGGAAACCTCTAGAAATGAACCCTTACTTCACGAGACTTAATAGTATAGTGACCTATTCTCAACTTTTACTGTGACTTATTCTTGTTTTTCGAGGTCAAAGATTGAATCTTTGCCTCTTAACAGGGTCATAGACAGCTGAAAACAACCACGAGACACTGTGACCCTTTATCTGGGTACCGGGACCGATTCAGTATATTCGTAATTCCGACATTAATCAAAGGGCCCCGGTATAAACAAGACTTTGTTTTATAGTTCTCAATCGCATCGGAATTTGTTTTCATCATATGCTAGTGCCACACGGTGTTAGGTTCGTTTTCCTGTAAGAGAGTTATCAAGACCTACGATCTTCGGACTAGGGACCCACAGTCGTCCCGGTACGAGAGAGACTTCCGTTAGCAAAAGTAGGGCACCGAATATTTGTGTAGTGAAGTCAAAGACGAAAGCAAGGATGTACCACAAAAGAAAGACACAGAAATAGACACAGAGAGGAGGATACGAATAAGAACCCACCAGTTAGAGAGGAGGATACGAATAAGAACCCACCAGTTCTAACCGGTGGGTTAGAACTGATGTAGAAGTCTCTGGGATAAAGATTTCTTCCAGGGTAAGTGTCCTTTAATCCTCAATCTTAAGGTCGTATAGAAAACTCTCCCGTGTTAAGTTGAGTGTTATCTCCCCTCTCGTTACCGGCATGGTACTGGTAACTGAATCGAGGAGTCAACCTACGACCGGGTTGGTAAAGAGTAGAGGCGGTACCTTCGGAACAAAAGAAAGGGTGAAAGAAGCATCGGAAGAGGACGAAATAGGGAGATGGTACTGGTTGATCAGTTACAGTCCCTTTAAAGTAGTCAAATGTGTCCGCGGACAAACACTGAAAAGAGGGAGAATCGTACGAAAGAGGAATAGGGTTTGGAACCTTTATCTTAGGGAACTAGCCTGGGATCCTACGGAAAGGGTACTTAACGAAGACAGGTGATAAAAGGACACTAGGATTTAAGAAGGGACAAACTAAAGACAACAATGGTGAAGTCGGTGCAACGTTGAGAGAGTGGGATAGTAGGAAAGAAGGATGGTGAACAACTTTGGGCCAGAGCTTTTTCGGGTTGATAAACCAGAGACCCGAGTGTGGACCCGTCGACTCGTGACTCTCCTTTAGTGTGTCGACAAAGGGAGGAGTCGAAAGAGACGTCTCCGTAAAGTAAGGTCGGTATTCGAGGAATTCGGAAACTGTAGTGCCTAGGGAGGAGTAAGTGTGGAAAGAGAAGAGAAATTGAGAACCAAGTGTCTCTTTTAGGTGTCCACAGAAGAATTGAAGTACGGTGGTTTAGATGCTAAATCAGGACTAGATGTGGGTAGTGAAAAGAGGAAGGGTGAACGTTGTTTCCTTTGTTTCAGGTACATTGTAGAATAAAGGGGACTGAGACCTGAGTCACGGGAAAGACAGAAATCTCTAGAGGACGGAAAAATAGCAAAGAGGGTATGGAAGTCAGAGAGGTACGGGAGACTTCCGGGAAAGAATAGTTCTAAAATTTAGAGAAGGTAAAAGATATTTGTTTGTTCGGAAGAACATTGGTTTTTGAGAAGGGAATTGGACTGTCAGTGGAAGTCAAAAAATTTGGTAATGTTATACGAAATAAAATGTCATACAACGTCCATGATTCGGAAGTTACAGATAAGAGAGGTCAAGGAGGATAAGAGTCAATTTGAAGAACTCAATAGATAGAAACGACAGATATTACTCAGTGAGTATACGTAGGAATCCGTGTTATCTTAGAGAATTGGTTACTGAGGTTCTAGTGACTTCTGAACGAACAACGAGTTAAATTATTATGACAAAACAGACAATAACAAGAGCTAAAAAGTCGTCGTTCATTATGTAAAAGTAAGAGATGAAGAATCCAAAGAGAAGAACCGAAGATCCGTGGGGGAGAAGACCAAAAGGAACATTGAGGGACTAAGTAGCAGAACAAGAAGAAACGTCTAAAGAAGAGGAACAAGGAATGTAAGTCCGCTAGAAACCAAGGACGGGAACGGGTAGTAACAAGGAGGGTGATATGTCAAAGGGTACCCTAAAGTACTTAAAGACACAACTGTCAAAGGTTTAGAAATTGGCATCTAGTCTAACGAGAAGAGAAAGTGAAAGTACTCACTTTTTCAACCGAATTTTGAGTTGTATGTCTTTTGATTCTAGTACCGTAGACCAGGGTAGTGAAGTACCGTTTATCTACCCCTTCGTTACCTTTGTCACTCTCTGAAATAAAACCCCCCGAGACTTTAGTGACGTCTACCACTGACGTCAGTACTTTGATCTTCTACGAACGAGGAACCTTCTTTTCGATACTGGTTGGATCTGTTGTATAATTTTTCGTCTCTGTAATGAAACGGTTGTTTCCAGATCAGTTTCGATACCAAAAAGGATATCAGTACATACCTACACTCTCAACCTGATATTTCTTCCGACTCACGACTTCTTAACTACGAAAACTTGACACCACAACCTTTTCTGAGAACTCTCGGGGAACCTGAAGTTCCTCTAGGTTGGTCAGATAAGATTTACTTTAGTAAGGACTTATAAGTAACCTTCCTGACTACGACTTCAACTTTGAGGTTATGAAACCGGTAGACTACACTTCTTAACTGAGTAACCTTTTCTAGGACTACGACCCTTTCTAACTTCCGACCTCCTCTTCCCCTGCTGTCTCCTACTCTACCAAACTACCATAGTGACTGAGATACCTGTGTTCAAACTCATTTAAGGCCGTCCACCACTACCTGTCCCTTCGGACCACACGGCGTCAGGTACCCCAGCGTTTCTCAACCTGCGCTGACTCGCTGACTTGACTTGTCTAACGAGAGGTTTCCGAGTATAACTTATGGGTTGTCAGATGATTTGTGGAAATGAATGCTACAGAGGACTCGTGGAGTTTACTTAATATGGTTTGTAGTTTCAGTATTGGAGATGAGGGGTCAGGGGAAGACAGAACGAAGTTGGGAACCCGAGGAGTAGAGTCCAGGAGTAGAGGAATAGGGAGACTTGGTGTGGTCTTTGACTTACAATGGACATCATTTATAAGAAACCCAGAATGGTAAGGTACACGAGGACCGGTAAAGGATTTTGGACTTTGATACAGAAAAAACGGATTCCCAGAAATTTCTTCGTTGTCTTTAGACGGGACGGACACGTCTTGTCCAACCTTTACGACCTCTTAATTTGGGTCGACGGTCACTGAGTACCGTTAACCGAATATTTAAGGGGTAGAAGAGTTGGAGAACCTACCCTCTTGAGACTCTGTAAACAAACTATGGTAAAGGGTCCTAAAGAGGTACTGTAATTAACGTATCAACCGTACTATTTCGTGAGAAAGAACCGATGTAAAGGAGGAACAATAGTGAAGGAGTAAAAGGGTGGGAATAAGGGATAAGAGGTTACTTGACGAACATGAACTTGGAAAAGGACCTCTAGACAAAGACCCCTTTTGGTTTTATCCTAGAGTAGGAAGAAAGGTTAGGAAAGGAAAGAAGAAGGCCAATTAATGGTTCAAGATTATTAAGGTTCAGTAGTAGTAGTAGAACTCTTAGATCGGTGAAGGGAGGCCGGGACGTCGGTAAAGGGACCATGGATCACGGTAGGAGAGAGTGGCCCCAGTGGCACCGTCAGAGGCTGACCGGACACCACCACACGGGGAAGGCAGAAAAGAGAAGGGTTACCCGTCACTAGAAAGTTTATACGTTGAAACTGTCATAGTGGAGGTGACATTTGAAAAGTCCAGAGTTAAGTCTGAACTTTTCGGAAAGAACTAGAAAGTAAAGATACCTGGATAATTTTTCTCGTAAAATTATCTCGTAAATTACAGTAAAGGGAAAATTTCGCGAAGAATGCGACATGTGCTTAACGGACAAGTGAGTCGATATAAGGAGTGATCTGACATTGAAGTTCCTGTCTTGTAACAAAAAAAGAAAGAAAAGGAAAAGAAAGGACAAAAGAAAGAAAAAGAAAAGGACAAAAAAGACCTGAGGATCTAACATTGAGTTATATTCCCATGGTTCATCTTTGAGACCCTTATAAACGGTTTATTTACTTACGAATCAGCCAGTAAAGACGGAACGGGTAGAACCGGACAAAAGCATCCCGGTCTTAGTCTTTCGATTCCTTACGTAAACATCAAACATGGACACAAATGAGAACACAAGATAAAATTCTTTAAAAAGATTCATCACTGATCACTAGAGTAATCCCTTACGCAAGTAGACTACTACCACTCAGTCTGTATCCTCACTAAAACAAATTTGGAATTATCCACTGGTCAGGACAATAAACCATATTTTTAACCATACCTATTCTACCATCGAACCTTGAAGGTTTAAGAAAGTAAATTCCTGAAAGAAACACTTTCACTTTCACATTCAACGAGTCAGCTCAGACTGAGAAACGTTGGGGTACCTGACATCGGGTGGCCCGAGAAGACAGTACCTTAAAAGGTCCGTTCTTATGACCTCAACCATCGGCAAGGGAAGAGGTTCTTTATAAGGGTTTGGTCCCTAGTTTGGGTTCAGAGGACGTGACTTCCAAGAAATGGCAGACTCGGTGAAAGGAATTAAGAAATGTAAATAGGAAACTATTCTTAAATAAAGTATTCTTACGTAGAGTCTACATACGAAATTTTCTTATTTAATAAAGTACAATTATTTAAGTACGGTTAAGTAATTACTAATAAAAACTTAAAGGTGATTCTAACTGAACAAACATAAAATTTTCTTTTTTTCGATGGTAATATTAAGGATGGGTCAAGATATTTTAATTTTGAAGTTTTGAAAACTAAGAATAGGTACGGAGATTAAATCTCGAACGAAGAGAGTAACTTTTCATAAGATTATAACGTAATAAATAAGACTAATGTAACTACTTTTACCCACCGGACCTGAGATTTAGTATAATAAATATTTTACCTTAAAGTCGATGTCCTGTAGTTGGTAAAATAAAAGAAGAGAGGAAAAAACAATCATATTCCATGGACATCTTTCTCGTTCAAAAGTCTACGTCACCCGTCCGATCTCAGAAGTAAGACGGCTAATAATTCGACATACTCGTCTCCATCAAAATGAAGTATAAGGGTCCGGAGTCAAAAGAGTAGAAAATTTTCTTATTTGACTATACATGAAGAATCTGAACGATACTTTGTTCGTTTTGTTGTCCACATTTCCTTAATAGTGCATTATTCGTGAGTTATCTACTACAGCAGTAGTAGTAACAATAAATAATCGACAATCAACCTCTCATGCACGAAAATAATAGAATACATCAGGAGCATTGTTACGATACTATACTGGTTACGATAGTAGGGAGAGAATTTTATTTCTTTGACTCCGAGTCTCTTAAATTTCTTTGAACGGACTACTAATATTATTTTTATTATTATCTTTTTTGACTCTATAAGTGGTACGTGTTCCGGGGTAAGATTTGAAACGTATACTTAAGTAAAGCAATTAGGGTTATCCAATACAGAATTCCAGCAGGGGTCAAACGTTTTCCTCTGACTCTGGGTCTCGATACTTCATTTAACAAGTTCCAACGTCTCGAGAATTTACCATTTTGGTCCTAAGTTTAGACCCTTTAGACCAAAGTCTCTTACACACGAATTGGTAATACATATGCAGAGAGAGGACGAGGAGACCCCAAGACACCAAACTATTTTGTTAATTACTTAAGTCTTAGCCCCCTTTAAGGGACCACCAAATCACCAATCCTGAGGTGTGAAAGTGACGACTCCCACACCCAAAAAACAAAAAGAAAATTAACTTCCCATTCACGACGAAATGTTACAACACAACCAAAGACGGTATGTAGTTGTACTTAGTGGTATCTATATGTATACAAGGGAGGGAGAACTCGGAACGAGGGTGGAGGATGGGGTGGGGTGAGGAGATCCAACAGTGTCTCGTAGTCACTCACGTAAACTAGGGACCAACCCTTTGATTCCAGTATGTTCAACACGTTGTACCGGTTTTTTTTTTTTTCTTTTTTAACTTTCAAACTCTTTTTGTGTTTTCGTATAAAACCAAATTTTAAATCCTTGTTGATTATCCATTTAACCCCTTCCTGTACCGTTGGGTGAGGTCACAAGAACGGACCTCTTAGGGCACCTGTCTCTTCGGACCGCCGATACCAAAAATCCCAGCTTTGTCAACCTGTGGCGACTTCGCTGAATCGTACGTACGTTGAAGGGAACACCGAGTCGACCATTTCTTAGGTGGACGTTACGACCTCTGGACCCAAGCTAAGGACTCAACCCTTCTAGGGGACCTCTTCCCTTGTCGATGGGTGAGGTCATAAGACCGAGTTTCTTAAGGTACCTGACATATGAGGTACCCCAGTGTTTCTCAACCTGTGTTGACTCACTCAAAGTGAAGTGTTAACCATTTAAGGATGGATGAAAGGTCAAATCAAGTCCCGTTTTTTTTACATGTAAAGATCTTTAAATAGGTAAAGAAGATCCAACAGGTCAAATAACCGTATGTCAACAAGTATCAATAGAGAATACTAGTAAACATAAAGACATCATAGTCGAAATTACAGAGGAGAAAGTGAAAAATAAAATACATTCAGAAGGCAAAAAATACCAATCAAATGAATTGTCAAACAGTCAAAAAAAAAAATTAGAAAAAATTTTTTGGTTGAGAGTCAAAATAACTAGAAAAGACGATAAAAAGACCAGAAATAAAGAAAAAAGAAAAACGAGACTAAAGACATAAAGGAAGGAAGACGATTGAAAACCCCGAGTAAATAAGAAGAAAAAGATCAGGGACCTCCACACTACAATCTAACAAATAAACTCTAGAAAGAAAAAAGAATTACATCCGTAAAACGATATTTGTAGGGAGAAACTTGACACAACGACGTAAAGTAATCAAAACTTGGTCGGGTAAGACTTCCTCTAGTCAGGACGTACAAGAAACCTTTCTTACTATGATTTCGACTTTGAGGTCATGAAACCGGTGGAGTACACTTCTCAACTGAGTAACCTTTTCTGAGACTACGACCCTCCCTAACCCCCGTCCGCCCCTTCCCCTGTTGTCTCCTACTCTACCGACCTACCGTAGTGGGTGAGTTACCTGCACTCAAACTCACTTGAGGTCCTCAACCACTACCTGTCCCTCCGGACCGTACGACGTTAAGTACCCCAGCGTTTCTCAGCCTGTACTGACTCATTGACTTGACTTGACTTGACTAAAGGTAAAAACAAACAAAGTTCCATAAAAAATAAAAAGAAAACTAAAGAAGAAACTAGATAATCAACAAGTCCTCAACAAATTAAAGGCGTATACACACTTAAAAGTTAAAAAAGAAGACATTGACTAAAGACAAAAGTATGGTAACACCAGTTTTTTCCATGAAGTATACTAAAATGAGAAGAATTCAAAAGACTCTGTACAAAACACCGGATTATGTACTAGATAGGACCTGTCACAAGGAACACACGAACTTTCTTTACACATAAGACGACGACAATGTATCGTACAGACAATCTAGGAAACCCGATTTCATACGATTCAACGTAGTCAGCACAGACTGAGAAAACGTTGGGGTACCTGACCGTCCACGGTCCCAGAAGACAGGTACCCTAAGAGGTCGATTCTTATGATCTTACCCAACGGTATAGGAAGAGGTCCCCTAGAAGGTCTGGGTGCCTAGCTTGGGTGTGGAGAATACAGAGGACGTAACCGTCCGTCCAAGAAATGCTGATCACGGTGGACCCTTCTGGACCCAATTTCATACCAAGTTGAGACTACAAAGTATAACTAAAAGACGAACCTACTAATAAGTCGTAACTTTTACCCTATGACTTAAGGGGATTATAATAAGAAAACAAATAAAAAGAGAAGTCTAACAAATCATAAACAAAATATATAAATCCATGAGATTACAACCCACGTATATATAAAGTTAACAATATATAAAAACTACTTAACTAAGGAAATAGTATTATATTACTGAAAGAAACGTAAAACATGTGAAAAACTGAAGTTCAGATAGAACAGACTACGTTTGTATCGATGGGAAAAGAGAAATCCTACGGTAATGTACCTTACAGAAAAAGGTAAGGAAATACAATTTGTATACACACAGGAATTTCACCTTCACTCAGAGAACATCCGCCATCTGTCATCCCAGAAGACCAAAAGAGGTAAGTCGATGTAGAAAACATACCTCTCAAATTAGGTAAATGTAAATTTCATTAGTAGCTATCCATTGTTGAATGACCACACCACCACCAACAAATCAGCGAGCCAGTACCGACTAAGAAAACACTAGGGTACCTGACATGGGACAGTCCGAAGAGACAGGTACCTAAAGGGTCCGTCCTTATGACCTCATCTAACGGTAAAGGAAAGAGGTCCCCTAGTCGGACTGGGTCCCTAGTTTGGGTGTAGAGGACGTAAACGTCAGTCTACGAAATGGTGTCTCAGCGGTCCCTTCGGGGTTCGTGAATGATAGATAGAACAATTAACAAAAAATTGACAAGAGATCAAGGAAACAAGGAAAGAAAGAACGAACGTCTAAACGAAACACTTAACTACTAAAAAGGTAAGACGACGACGATTCAGTGAAGTCAGCACAGGCTGAGAGACACTGGGGTATCCGTCGTCGGGCGGTCCGAGAAGACAGGGACCCTAAGAGGTCCGTTCTTATGACCTCACCCAACGGTAAAGGAAGAGGTTACGTACGTACGTACGATTCAACGAAGTCAGCACAGACTGAGACACGTCGGGATGTCTGTCGTCGGGTGGTCCGAAGAGACAGGCGTCCTACGAAACCCGTTCTTAAGACCTCACTCAACGGAAAAGGAAGAGGTCTAAAAAGGTATTACCAAACGAAAATAATTAAAGAGAAATAGAAACACACAGATGACATTTAAAAACGAAACACTAATGATACTTTAAATGTGTTTTGCAGACTATCGATATTATCAGATAAAGTCAGACTATTGAAACTAGTGTTTTTAAGATGAGAAAATACAAGGGAGTAAAGTACAAATACTACAGTGTCAAATACAGAATAATATAACATATAGGTAATTGTTTAATAACATCGATATCAATAAGTATTATGGAAACAGGAAATAGGAAATATGACCTCGATTGTGTTGTGATACGGTGACATAATCTCATAAGACTTAAACTGACATATCAATGGAAATGGTCATATAGAATATAAAAATATAGAAAAATACATTGATTAATCATAGGAAAGTAAATTCGAACTTCTTAAGGAAAATAGTAAAGAATATTCTGCTCAGATCACCGTTACTTGAGGTTGTCGAAAACTAAGAGACCCTTTCAGAAATACAGAGGTAAAGAAATTTTAATAAAAAAGTAACTTCATGACAACGTAATTGTGACACAGTCAAAAATGACATGTCGTTTTAATTGGTAGGTAGGTATATATATATATATATGTATATTAGGGAGGGAAAACTTGAAGGAAGGGTAAGTGTAGTGGTAACGTAATTCATCTCTGTGGACACGATATGTCTCACAAGAGTAATCAGTAGATAAAATACGTATCATAGTTATCACACACACACAGTTAAGGTTAGAGGGTCAAGGAAGATGGGGAGGGGGAGAGGGGGGAACCTATTGATACCTAAAACCAAAACAAACTGTATCTGAGTCCAAATCTTAGAAACGAGGAACCTTAATGTGCACCTTGAGATGGCCTTTTACAATGGGAAGAGAAAAGAGATATTATAACTATATGGACAGTGTAAGCTCGTCCTGGGTACTAATTAGATTTGTGCGTCCACAAGGATTGACTCCGGCCTCCAAACTTAAACGAAGTAAGATACGTCAGACAAAATTAAAACTAATTAACGGTAGTCCTTATTATTGAGGAGTCCCGTCTAGTAATCCTTCGATGTCTTAGCTAATACAAATCGATGTCTGATACACTTCGATCAATGGTGGTGACTTTACTAGTATCTATGGGAACTACAACTTTACAACACGTACGTTCCTTATGAATCCAGTAAGGTCGACCTAAAGTCTTTATTTAATTTTACCTTAACCTTTACGGAAAAGTATTTATTCAATCGAAAGTTTAAACGTGAAAAGAAAAGGAGTCATCTAAAAATTAAGACTGTACTTTTAGTCATTGTAGTAGACCATCAAAACCAACCATCTTTATTATATGAAATCCATATACGAACTTTTAAATAGAGTCATGTATAGACGTTATTAATTCACCCTCTGAGTACTCGGGGACTATACATTCTTTCCTGGGATCGAATGGACGATAGGAGATGGACTCTGGTGACGGAATCAACTGGGTGATCCACGAAGTGAAACACTGACTACGTAACCGGAGGATTAAAGGAATGAACACCATATTAAAGAAGAACCGGGTGAGTATACACTGGGAAACGCGAGAGTGACAGGGACCTTGTGAGAAGGAGGGGGAACAGTAGACCGGCAGAGAAGTATGACTCCTGAAGAAACTGTGCGAGGGGTGAGATCCTTCGAAACAACCAACGTAGTGAGGGGGTCCACCGAGAAGATACACAGAGTAACGTGTGACCTGGTAAAACTGGATTGACGATAGTATAAATAACAGTGATTTACAGGTAGAGGAGACAATCTCCTTTCAAACAGAGCACAGGGACGTCCAGATCAAGTCACCAAACATTGGAAAAACAGAAGTGTGTGAGGAAACTCTTAGACTACTTTTGATATTTGAAGGGGAGATCTGTTTCATCAGAAGTGAAAATGTTTACTAAAGTTCCTCAAGACCCTGTGAGATTCAGGTAGACACCTGGGATCGTCAAGTACCTGACGACTGATTCTTGACGACATGATCGAGGACCTATGTAGATTTATCAATAGTGAATTGTCTACGAACGGTAACAAGATTCGTGAATTGTCTAGACGGGGTAATTAAGGAACGTTGTTGTAATACTCTCTCTATGATATTATTAGGGGTTAGATGTCTACTCCTTTGACTCCTTACCGTGTCTTCACTGAACCGGCTTCGACTAGGACTCAGAAGAGAATTCGTCGGACGAGACAATAGGTACCGTGAGGTAGTAGAGAGCGACACTAGGACAAGTATTTTCCATGACGTGTTTACAGATAACTTACTTGGTATTTTCTTTCCTTTCATTATCACAATACTTATTCCAATTTCAGTACGTCTTTTACTTCTCCGAAGGGTAAGTTTACCAGAAAGTCACCTTATTTATCGTATCCTCCATTCGATGTAATCACCAATTCTTGGACGGACGGTTACGTCCTCTACATTCTCTACACCCAAGCTAGGGACCCAGTCCTTCTAGGGGACGTCCTCCCGTACCGTTGTGTGAGGTCATAAGAACGGACCTCTTCGAGTACCTGTCTCCTCGGACCAGTCGATGTCAGGTATCCTAACGTGTCTCAACCTTACTGACTTCGTTGAATCGTACGTACGTGTTGGAAGTCAATCGAAATTCCTATTCTCCATCTTACCGTATCTTGAACGTGACTTGTGAATTATGTACGTACTGTATCTTAAATACCAAGTACTCGTCTGATATAATATATTGTCACCATTGTCTGGACCTCTATATCAACGTAAAACTCAGGCGACAACTGAGACCCCTTCCTGACTTACCCTTATACATTTTACGGTACAACAAATTTCGTCCGTAAATCTTTCGTCAAACACTTTCGGATAGATAACTGAGGGTTACCGTAAATTCCTTACCTCCATAATGACGATCTTACCTCTTGTCAATTCCTCGCTCCCATCCCAGTGAAAAAAGAAGGGAAATTACTTTTATGCTGAAAATTCGGAAAACACTATTCTTTCTCAATGTGTTAATGTCAATCTACACTTATCCTGAAAATGAGTTATCGTACACGCACGCACACGTACGTACGCACGCGCGTGTGTGTGTGTGTATGTGTGATGAAGAGACCAAAGTCTTTCCACTCTTCCCGTCCACACTTTCTGCCTCCTTTTCTCTGTTTATAGAATAATAGTACACGGTCATTAATGTAATTTACTAAGGTTTGTCTGTGAGAGTCGACTAGATCGATGATCAAGGATGCTACCGGTTACCAAACTACCAGCCTACAGACCATGATGAACCGACGTCACCCCTAGACCGTCCTCCTCGTCGTTGTCCCTTTGAAAGACACGAGTCTCTTCGAACATCAGAAGAAGTCTTCGTATCCTCTTATAATGTGATCACTAAGATTAGGAGCAGACACTCGTCAAAATTTGTGCGAACTCTTTTACGCAAACCGCAGTAAGTAGGGGGCACCAACGTTTCCGGTCAGAATGACACAAGACGTATAGACTCAGTCCTCTAGGTAGAGGTCCACCACGGACAAACACTTCCACCGAGGCAACACGTGTCTTGGGTGCAGATGGACATTTCGAGAGCTCCTATACTTAGACACACAAACCACCCCTCCGTGTGGGGTCCAGCTAGGGTCTCTAGTTCCTACAAACTGTGACCAGTAGTAGGTTCAAAGACAGGAGTACTACCTAGAGACATTATCAGTTTCATGAATGCTGAGGTAGAGTGTTTAACACTCACAACCACTATGAAAAGGGCAGTCAGTAAAAATAACCGGAGTGTGAATAGGTGTAGTGACTGAGATCCATAAAACCAAAGAGTCACAGTTATATAAACCCACTTCCTCTTACTATATTTCTTATCTGATTCTGACCTGAAAAACCTCGATTTAAACCTCTTTAAAAGTAAAAAAAATATTGTATTTTCATAACAGACGTTTACAACATCGTTCGATAAACTTTATAACCCAACCTTTACAAAATTTTAAAAAGATTACGATGGAACTTATAAGAAAATATTATCGATAGAATTTGATGTTCGTCACACCTTGAGAATGAAACTTAATATCATCTTCTTTAGTAGTCGTCTTCCGATTTAGTTCGGTCGAGAGGTAACTCAATGTTAGTACCTCTGAGATCACTAGACCCGACGTAGAGTTCAACACAACACTAAGTAATTTTAAGAAAAACGGGGAAAAGTTACCCCACGTATAGTCGTAAGATTTAAGATCGGAGAAGGACAAAGTTTTTTTACATCTGTCAATTATCTCATATAAACATAGAGTAAACAAACAATTAAACTAAAACGTTACTAGAGAAACAGGGAAATGAAGTATTGGGAGATGACACAGATATGATGGTCAGTTTTACGTTTAAAGGAATTTCCGGACGGGGCTGACAGGGATCGTTTTCTTAAAACTAGAACGTTCTTACTAAACGTAAACCTACTTCCTAAGGGTGGTGTATATACTTAAATGTGGATCTACATTTAGGTCCCTCTCCCCCCGAGTCACAACCCGAACCCCTCTCCCTCGACTCTTGAAAACCCCACTTCCCTCCACAATATAATGCACTCCTTACGTTGGAGCACTCTCTTGTCCTGACTCTCACTTCCGAAACTAAAAACGGGAAAACCTTCAAGACGTTTCCAAACATAGGTCTTCTACAACCGGCCAATTGATGTACAACAGTCCCGTCAACTCAAATACAGTTATAGGACGGGAAACCGAAAGTTTCTATTAAGACCCGTCGGGTTGATCCTCTCCAATAGTCCAGGGGACGGACGACAACCTCTAGTGATAAAATGAACACATTTGAGGCGCACCCTTACACATAGAAAGGAGTGGTGCCTAGTATAGGAAAGACATTGATCCGTGGGTCCCTTCAGACCTTCAAAGGGAGGATCCCTACGCATCGGAACCTCGACGGGTACACTTCAAATAGAAACGAACAAGATTACAAACGATAGACCTCTCCTAATAGGTCCCTTAGTAAACCGAATCCACACTCCGACTAGAAAAAGTACAGAAAAGACTTGGGACACTTTTGTAGTCCCGAAATCTAATGTTTGGTTTGGATTAAGGAAGTCCTTCTCACCTGAGGGTCCTCTTTTATCCTTTTCAGTTCCTAATGACTTTTAACCCTATGTTATACAAAAAGAGATATGAAAAACCTCTTCTTCCCGGATACTAAATACAACCTCAAGACGAGACACAAAATTCTACACTTAGTCTCTTAGAAAATCTTTGGTAACGAATAAGGATGGTTTCGTTTCCCCTTTTACTTCAATCTTCATTGAAAATTATGTATAGGTCAATGGACTTATAATAAAATGGTCAGACTTATTTCTCTCTCTTGTACTAAAATCTAATATATAATATCAAATTATAAACAATTACTAGAGTATTTTTAATTTAGTCTAACACGTAGTACATGAGATGCAAAATTGATTATATCAAAATTATATCCCTGAAAACTCATATCAAGTCATAATGATTAGTGTCATTCATATGACCAATTTCCAATGTATGATATTCTTCTATTTTCATAAACCCGACTAATCCTCAAAATAGATTAATGTGACCAGGTAATTTTTTTCAGAACCGATTTACCGTTTTAGTATTATGGATTTGAACAACGACCTTTAAGTTTACGATAGAGAGATCGAAAGAGGAGAGAAATAGGACACCTTGTACTACATGGTTTCTAGAATAAGACGTTCAAAAACGTTCTAATAAAGTTGTCGAGAGGGAGATTTAAGAAAGACATTCTCAGTAACGACAAAAAACTTGTCACTGACAGAAATATTAAAACCGAAACGTGGGGACCTTTAGGAACCTCAAGGAAATTCCCCAGGACCTTAGATATAAATATGGTTCATGATAGTTCCTGTCTTATTTATCACGTAACCTTATATACGTGCAAAAAGCACACATCCAACGACAACAGTACTAATTATTTATGTTTTATACGACGAAAGTGTCATCGAAAACCATCAGAGTTAGTTGTGTCTGATTTTGTTTTGATAATAATCCATCTTGTCCCCGAGAGTATGAACTTTTTGAACCTTTGATGATCTTTTTTCCTCACGTTTTACGGCGTTTACGCCGTATAAAGGTAAACTTGACTTCAAGGAACACATATGAAGACTTAAACAACAAATCAGTGATTCAGTACAGACTGAGAAACCCTGGGGTACCTGATATCGGGGGGGTCCAAGGAGACAGGTACCCTAAAAGATCCGTTCTTATGACCTCACCCAACTGTGAAGGAAGAGGTTCCCTAGAAGGACTGGGTCCCTATCTGGGACGCAGAGGACGTAATCGTTCACCTAAGAAATTCGTGACTCGCTGGTCCCCTCGGGTACGGAGACTTAACCTCTATCAGTTTTTCTCAATAAGGTCAGATTCTTACTTAGTACGAATGTCTTGTGTGACCATTGTCTTCACATCCAATAAATCCTAAACACCCCCTCTTTTCCTCGGGTATGTTTACTAGACGATTATACTTGCAAAAAAAAAAAAAAAAGGGTATTACGAAAGTTTAATCGTTTGACACCGATTCATCTACTGTCGACCGGAGTCTCCAGATATTTGAGTAAAAATAACACGAAGGACGGTCGGTCCTAGGTAACTTAGTTTAATTCCTCTTGTGAGGTGTTTTCCATGGGTCGAGGCGGGGGAAGAGGTTCGACTCGAGGTAAAGAAGGTTGGGAACCAGTTCTACGACCCAGATCTTTTGGTCTCACCACCCACGTCTCCGGTCACCCTCCGTCTACATGGTTCCGGTTCAACTTTTCTGTTTTGTAGGATGAACAGCTTCCTGTCTTGACTCTTGAGTGTCTACCTCGTGTATTAGGTACAACTCAAGTATGGACGGGAGACGATCTTTGTTTTGGCTATCAGATTGTCACCCTATCTTTCCTGATCCGGTCCTCCTCCGTAAAGATTCGTGGTCTCAACAGTTGACGGACCTTTTTGGAGGCGAAGATGAGACTCATCCGTTTAGTCAGGTAAGTAAACTATGTGAGGGGGTTTCAAAAATGACAAATATTTATTGACGTCGAGGGAAAGTACAAAGGTGGAGGACCCAGACTCCTGTCTTCCCTTACCCCGGACCATTGGAAGTAGACGTTGATTCTTTGTCAAATACCGGTCGGTCCACGTTTGTGGGATAGATTAGAGACGGATACAGACAGAACCTCGTCGACGTCGTCAACCTCCCTCAATAATTTATAGTTCCTTTACAAACACGGTTATAACAGGGTGAAGTCCCTCCATTTTCTTCAAATGTTCAATAAAAGGTAAATCTTTCTCACTGTCAGTAGTGACCCCTTTTCGATAAAAATATCTCTAGGGTTGTTACCCCCACTCCTTTTTCACTAGTTTAGGTTTACCTCTGAGAAATAGTCAAACAAAGGAAAAACCGTGGTGCCGGGGATGTCCATGTTTTCGCAAATTTACAAGAAAAGAATGACGGTGACCAAGCGACACTGACACCTGTCCTAGGAGTACAGAGTCTCGAAGTTTATACAAGTGGACCTTTTGTTTTCAAAAGAAATTACGGAGGACTTACGAGTTCCTATAAAATTTCCAATTATTATATTAAGACCCATGTCATTTTACTCTAGAACTTCTTTCTATCATATTCTGGTTTCCTTCAAAACATACTTAATAAGTCTTCCCCACCATGTAACGTCACTTGTAACCGATTCTTAGACTCTCACTCGTACCCGAGGGCCTGAACGACTCTCGGACGCCACCTTGTTCCGTAGACTCGGGTACTCCTCAACTAGAAACGTTCTGGGGAAATCAAAATGTTTAGATATGACTTACGTATAATGACTAGGTCCTCTCCCCATCTGTGACACAGTTTATATTTCCTTTATTCTGTATTAGGTACACAAGAATATTACCTCTATTCTGATCGTGTCCACTTTGTTAATGGATAACTGTACTGTAAAAAATGTTTCATTCTATAATTACATTCTTGTTAGAAATATACACATAAATATATATACACACGCACACACACACATACGGACGTACGATTCAACTAAGTCAACACAGGTTGAGAAAACACTGGGATACCTGACATCGGGTGGTCCGAGGAGACAGACACCCTAAGAGGTCTGTTCTTATAACCTCACCCAACGTTACGGGAGGAGGTCCCATAGAAGGGTTGGGTCCCTAGGTTGGGTGCAGAGGACGTAGCGTCCGTCTAAGAAATGGTGATCGTGGTGGACCCTTTGGGACAATTAATCAAGACATAATATGATAAAGGATTCCTTTTTACTAGATGATAGATTTCTTCAATGAGTTAGTACTTGATGCAATTATCATAGTGTCATAAATACAGATCCCTCCATTATCAGACAGAAAAGACTAGTCTTGTACAAGAGTCACAAAGACATTTCAAGTAAAAAGAAAAAGCGACGTGAACCAGAAACAACGACTCGCACCCGAGAGAGATCAACACCACTCGACCCCGATGGGAACCAACGTCACGAGGCCGAAGAGGTTCCTACGAGAACCGGGGTAGGACACAAAGAGACCTTGAGGGTAGTTAGTTGGGATGATAGAAGGTATAGAGTTACCTAGTAAAAATGATTATTGTAAAGGAGTCGGTTATTGAAATAAAATTTTCAAAGATAGGATTTATTTATGGGGGGCTTGGAGTACACATCTTTATACATGGAAAATTTGATGACGAAGATTACTCAGGAACAATTGGTAGCAAGAATTTTCTTATAAATTACAGTATACGACAGAGGTGAAAAACGGAGGGTCAGTGTGGAAGGAGTAAAAGGTTGATACAACTTATAGTAGTCGGAAACGTTTATGTTAACCGAAATCTTCAGGTCCAACGAATAACCCACGAACATACAATTCCCGACGAATAAATAGACTAAACGTAGGTCTTTCGTAAGTATTCAGACAATACTTCAGATCAAAAGTGTTTACACAAGAGGATGATTTAGTCCTACTGAAAATTAAGTGAAACTTTGACACTTGGATTTGAGACGTACTAAATAACTGAACAATAACCAAAAGAACAATATAATAAAAATTGTATTATTCCGATTGATGAAGTCGAGAAAATATGAATCCTTTATTAAAACTACCAATGTTATAATAAAATGACACCTTTGCCACCATACAACTCACTATGTCATTTACTTTTGACCGATCTAAGTAAAACTTAATGGTCACCTTATTCGCAAACACTGTACTTCCCAGACTCTTTTCTTTGGTATAACCGACGTAGATGGGACCCTGGCCGTAGTAGGTCGTGGGGTCGGAGATTCTTATCTTCTCTGTATTTAGGGAAACCGTTTTACGAAACGTTTATTAAAGTTTTTCCGTACCGTTTGGAATCCAAAGCTAACGTTCATATTATAGAACGATTCGAAGTGGTAGATCTGATATAGTCGTTATGACCACCACAAGTTTTCAAGATTAAGAATCGTCAAAGTTAAGAATCTGATAAAAACGTAGGTTAACTAACATCGTTCGTTATAGGAAGTTCCTTTTTAAGGATTTTAAAGGATTTCCATCTTCACGTTGTTATTAATTAAAGGACAATTCTATGTTTCTTGTTCAAAGGATGTTCCAAACCGAAAAAAAAAAAAAAAAAAACGTCAAAGGACACGAACTGGTTTCGCACTAATCTTGTTCTTTAACGGTTTCTATCCTATCTTACTCTCCGTCCCAGATCCTTGTCACTCCCCCACCTCTCACTCGTCACCATATATTGATCTAGTTCAAGGTAATGATCCTAAATGAGTTTTTGAATTTCTTATGACAATATAATCACCGACATAAAATTTTATCATGAATGTTAAAAAACTTTGTGTAAGTGTATGTGATACGTAAACATCCACAACGAGTGTTTTACATGAGTAAGAGTCGAATTTTAATTAGTCGGCCTCTACCTCTTCCACTTACTAAACGGGACAGAAGACAAAGGATCGAGTTTCTGAAGAGGGGTTACGGTGTCCGTACGCGAATAAATGAAAATCGAGCACAGAGTCTACCATCTCTTAGACAGACGTTGCGCCCTCTGGGTCTAAACTAAGGACCCAGTCCTTCTACGGGACCTCTTCCCGTACCGATGGGTGAGGTCATAGGAACGGACCTCCTAAGACACCTGTCTCCTCGGACCACCCGCCGTCAGATATCCTAGTGTTTCTCAGTCTGTACTGACTGATTATGAAAGTGAAAGTAGAGAAAATCGAAGGTAAAGACTTTACTCTTTCCTCCGTCTCCCTCTCTCTTTATGTCGATCTGAACAATAATCTTATTTACCTTATTCTTCGGTCACTATGAACCCCTCTTAAGAGGTTCGGGTAGATCCACGATCTTATCTCGGGAGGTAATTATTCGTTCTTTGAACGTACCGATACACAAAAGAGTTTCATCCGACATAAAGGTTAGTTGAAAATTTCCGCCTTTTGGGAATGAGATGTATTGTGTCCTTTTTTTGGGGTTTAAAACATGACTTGAGATTGAAGGTGAATCTCGGACGTGAAATCATATAACACTTCACTTCACTTCTCGGACGTGAAATCATATAACATGGTTTGTTGTAATAAGTTTGCTCAATACCGAATCGTAATTTGTCTTGGTTCCCCCTCCTTTTTTTTTTTTTTTTCTTATTGAAGTTTCACAGGGTTCCATGTTCTTTACCACAACCCTTAGGAGACAATTTCGACATACTTAGTTTATCGTACGTCAATAAAACATTGACCCGAAGGGACCACCGAGTCTACCATTTCTTAGATGGACGTTACGTTCTCTAGGGTCAAGCTACAGACCCAGTCCTTCTAGGGGACCTCTTCCCTCACCGATGGGTGATATCATAAGAACGGACCTCTTAAGGTACCTGTCTACTCGGACCGGCCGATGTTAGGTACCCCAATGTCTCAGTCTGTACTGACTCACTGATTGTATAACAAAATATTGATGGAAAGTCAGGGAACGATATTAATAAGTAAACCAATATACACGAAATACATACTCGAAGGGGTTTCTAGACTTTTGTTATAATGTCTCTTGTACCACTAATAGGAATTTCAATGAACCCAAGAGTTTCCCATTAACGTCAAATTAAACGATCCAGACTTAAGGATAGTACTGGAGTACCATTAGTACATGAATGTCTCACTGAAACGTACCCATACCCCTGGGGTTTTATGACACATGACCGATTTCGTGTCCCCTCATGAACTCTTGTCCACGTCTAGGTTTCACCACTCACACCATACAAACATGTTCGTGGACCGCCATGTTCCGAACGTTATTTCTAATAATGTACGCACACTCATAACCCCCGTGTACGTTTGAAAGTGGACGTCCGAGGAGTCAAGAGAACCTTCGACTGGTTAAGAGTCTCATTTGTTGGAAAATGGGTCAATCCGTTCCCAGTGAGGGTGAATCTTTCGATATGTGGAAACAGTCCAAATTGATCTATCAGTTACCTTCTCTTTATATTTACAGAGTGGAAGGAAATTTTAGTTCTTGTTGTTTTCATTTTTGCAGAAAGTAATTTATATTCTCCATGTTCATGTCAAACCCTCCCCTTGTTCTTTCTATGTCTTCTGATACCTTCTGGAACTTCGTAGTCTCTCGACCCCAAATTAGTCTCTCCACTTCCGACTGGACCTTCCTCTCCGTAACTAGACGATTCCCGAAGAGGATGCTCGAACGCTCTTGGTTAACAATTTATAAGCCCTTAGAACCCTTGTCCAGCAATGACAACCTCAGAACTTTAGTCGGTACCAGCCCCATAAATATGGTACTTTTGACCGTTTGCGATGTTCGGTCCCGAAGGTCAGGGGTGGGTGCGGTTAAATGGTCCTAGAGAGACTCAATTTTATAGTAATTTCCTTGTGATATTACTTTTGAGTCAAAAGATTATTAAGAATACCCTATCCCAGAGGGATGAGTGATTGAAAATCTGAAATTGGGAAGAGGACAAGAACAAATCAACGATTCAACACAGTCTGAGAAAACATTGGGGTACTTGACGTCGTGTGGTCCGAAGGGACAGGAAGTGATAGAGGACCTCAAACGAATTTGAGTACAGGTAACTCAGCCACTACGGTAGGTTGGTAGAGTAAGAGACAGTAGGAGAAGAAGAGAACGGGAGTTAGAAAGGGTCGTCATCCCAGAAAAGGTAACTCAGTCAATAACTGGAGTTCACCGTTTTCATAACCTCGAAGTCGAAGTCGTAGTTAGGAAGGTTACTTATAAGTCCCATCTAAAGGAAATCCTAACTGACTAAACTAGAGAAACGACAGGTTCCCTGAGAGTTCTCAGAAGAGGTCGTGGTGTTAAACTTTTATAGTTAAGAAACCGCGGTTCGGAAGAATTACCGGGTTGAGAGTGTAGGAATATACTGACGACCTTTTTGGTATCGAAACTGATATGACTAGAAACAACCGTTTCATTACAGAGAGGAAAATTACACGACAGATCCAAACAGTATCGAAAAGAAGGTTCCTCTTTCACAGAAAATTAAAGTACCGACGTCAGTGACAGGTGTCACTAAAACCTCGGGTTCTTTTATTTTAAACACTGAAGTTTAGAGACAAGGTAAAAAAGGAAGTAAGACATCGAAAAGGTTGGGAGAGTCCTCTGATAATGTTGACTTTTGATTGGACATTCTTCTGACACGCACGAATCAGAGAGTCAACACAGGCTGAGAAACGCTGGGGTAGTTGACATCGAGTGGTCAGAGGAGACAGGTACCCTAAGAGGTCCGCTCTTATAACCTTACCCAACGGTAAAGGAAGAGGTCCCCTAGAAGGACTGGGTCCCTAGTTTGAGCACAGAGAAGGTAGAGGACGTAACGTCCGTATAAGAAATGGTGGACTCGGTGGTCCCTTCGGACATAAAGGTATAATTATAAGTTCTCGTATCTAAACTTAAACTTGGGTCTAGTCTGTTGGACCCAAACTTAGGTGTTTGGACATATGTGGTCTACGCACTAAATTTATTACGAGTGGACGACCACCGAGTCTACCATTTCTTAGACGGACGTTACACCCTCTGGACCCAAGCTAAAGACTCAGTCTCAGATTTTCTAGGGGACCTCCTCCCTTACCGATGGGTGAGAACATAGGAACGGACCTCTTAAGGTACCTACCTCCCCGGACCGCCCGATGTCAGATCCCCCTAGTGTTTTATAGTCTGTACTGACTCGTCAATTGTAAAAGTAAAAAAAAGTGGAGAAGTTCAAAACCCAACACTTTCGTAGTATTATCGAGGGGTTGCATTACCTTAGTAACGTCCTTATTATAGAAGGAGTATCACGACGGCATCCATAATTTATTTAAAAAAAAGAAAAATTTAAATAAAAGATTAACCTCCCTTTAACGAAATGTTACAACAAAACGAAAGACGACATGTTGTTGCCCTTAGTCAGTATTAATATATATAGATATAGAGTGGAAGGGGAACTCGGAGGGAGGAAAGGAGGATGGGGTGTGGAGTTCCAATAGTACCTCGTGGTTCGACCCGAGGGACACAATTTACCCAAGAGTACACATCACGTAAACCTTGAGACCGGTATCCTCCGGGATACACACAGAGACACTGACATAAAGGGACCCTTCTAATAGTACCCGAATCCGTGTGACATCTGTGAGTGATTTACCCTTGCAGAAAATAAGAAGAAAGACGTCAAGACAGTAATAAGTCTTAACCGTAAAGTGAGATGTCCACTTTTGTGTAAGTGCTCCCGACTAACGTGTAAAACATATGTCGCTAAGGATCATGTAACACTCCAAAATAAAACCGAAGAGAAATTGGAGATTTAGCACGACTTTGACTACAGGTAGTCATTAAAAAGCCAACCTAACACTACGAAAGAATCTAAGATGTTACATACGTTTTTATCATGGTCGGGAAGTTTAGAGATAATAGGTGTTCTCAGTCCTTGGTGTCCCTTTGGAAGACAAGAGGTCTTAGAATTCAGCCAACACATACATACACAAACAAAAGACGGATATTAGAGAAATCTTATAGAAGTGAATAGAGTCAGGTTTTTTCCAGTCAGACGGTACGACTAGTTAATTTACTCTACCTCCTTCTCGTCCTCCTTCTTCTTCCCCCTTTATTAGTACTGATTATCGGTGACCCTCGAAACGGACTCACTCTTAGGTACATTCACCAAAATACGTACTTATATTTGTATACATATGAGTACTTATATGTATTGAACACTCCACGTGTCATAATACTCGGGACAAAATATCCTCTCCTTCGGCTCAGAACACCATTACTTGAATGGGTTTTTCAGAATCTCTATTAGTAACCATGTCCTCAGTTCCTATTCGGGAGATTCGATACTCGGACAGCGAATTGGTAGCATGAAATATAAAAATTCGTAAAACCTAAGACTCAAACTTTATTTCGTTGTATAATGTTCAACCGTATTAATTTATATAGTGTTGTACATTTAGGTGAGAGGTCCTTTTTGTGGTGGTGGTTTCAAAATCATAAACAGATAAAGTTACCATATTTATAAGGGTCATACCAACTAAAGTTGACGGATCGAAAATATTAGGGATGTGACGACGATGACAATTCAGTGAAGTCAGCACAGGCTGAGACACACTGGGGTATCTGCCGTCGGGTGGCCCGAGGGGGCAGGGACCCTAAGAGGTCCGTTCTTATGACCTCACCCAACGGTAAAGGAAGAGGTTACGTACTTTCACTTTTCAGTTTCACTTCAGCGAGTCAGCACAGGTCGGGAGTCGCTGGGGTACCTGCCGTCGGGTGGTCCGAGGAGGTAGGTACCCTAAAAGGTCCGTCCTCATGACCTCACCCCACGGTAACGGAAGAGGTCAGGGATGTGTAGTGACTAATTTATACGGTATCCCACCCCCTCCTCTAAAAATATTTATGGTTACGCACCCGGTAAAAACGAACCACTCACTCCTAAACTCTCTTCAGTGTTCCTTTCTATCCCACGGGTTCTTCTCCCCCTCTCCGCGACAGTCTTAGAGAACCGGGGACACTCGGTGTGACTGGTATGCGTAAGTCCCGCACATCACAGAGACCACCCAAGATTCGGTTCGGAAAACGAATTGGTAAGATGAAAAATAAGAATTTGCAAAACCTAAGATCTCAATTTTATTTCCTTGTATCATATTGAACCGTATTAATATAATGTCGTACATTTAGTCGAAAGATCTTTTTAGTTATCGTGATTTCAAAATCATAAACAGGTGAAGGTACCACATTTATAAAGGTCATATAAGGGTCTAAAGTTCATGGGTCGAAAATTTTAAGAACGTGTAGTGACCCGTCAGTCGTGGCACGGTGTCTGGACGGTAGGCTCCTTCCTCTGCACGGGGCGGTCCTTCCGGAGGAACGGGGTATCTTTACTAAAGGGTGGATCTCGAAACCACGAACTTTAGATGGGGGTTATCCATCGGTACGGAAAAGACCTTCGGGATCCAAGAAGTTTTCACACTCACGGAGACTCCTTAATTTACTTTGGAATACCTAATAAACATGGTAGATCCCCGAGTAAGGGACTATCGTTCAAAACTTTCTTCCACCGTGTCACTTAAAGACTCTAAACCTGAGAACTTACCCTCGAGTTTTTTCCCATGTCCTCTCTACCGGAGACAAACCAAGAGAGGTCCATCCTGGGGGAGGCGTTCCCACCAGATGTGGGTGGGTGACGGAGTTTCATCTTAGGGACGAAATAAATTTACAGTGAATGATGAGTATCGTCAGTGGATTAATGTACCTTCCGCGAAAAGGTAGGTTAAAAAATTTTTATAAATAAATAAATAAAAATCTCGAAGGGACTATCGAGTCAACCATTTCTTAGTCGGACGTTACGTCCTCAGGGGTCAAGCTAAGGACCCAACCCTTCTAGGGGACCTCTTCCCTATCCGATGGGTGAGGTCGTAAGAACCCGAAGGTAACACCGAGTCGACCTTTTCTTAGGCGAACGTTACGTCCACTGGACCCAAGTTAGGTACCCAACCCTTCTAGGGGACCTCTTCCCTTTCCGATGGCAGAGGTCATAAGACCGGATCTCCCCAGCGTTTTTCAGTCTGTACTGACTCGTTGAAAGTAAAAGTGACAAAAACTGACACGACCCAGAAGCAACGCACTCCCGAAAGAGACCGACACCGCTCGCCCCTGACGAGAGATCCACACTCCACGGACCCGAAGAGTAACGTCACCGAAGAGAACGACGTCTCGCGTCCGAGATCTCGCCCACCCGAAGTCAACTCCAACGCCGCACACCTGAGTCTTCAACGCCGAGGGTGCGAGATCCCGTGTCTGAGTCATCAAAACCATGTACCCGAATCAACGAGAAACCGTGCACCCCAGAAGGTCCTGGTCCTTAATTTGGGAACAGAGGACGCAATCATCCACCCAAGACGGGGTGGGGGCTTGAAGGGTCCACCACGTCAACATTTCTTAAGTGGACGGTTCCGCCCTCTGTGTTCTCTGTACCCAAGCTAGGGACCCAACCTTTCTAGGGAATCTCTTCCTTTACCGTAGGACGAGGATAAGAACGGACGTCTTAGGGTACCTGGCCCCTCAGACCGCCCGATGTCAGGTGCCCCAGTGTTTCTCAGTCTGTGGTGACTCGGTGTCCTGTGTGTGTGTGTGGTCCCTTCTGGTGAGGAAGGTCAAAACTAGAGAGACACACGATAACCTTTTGAAGGAGTAAGTTAGTCCTAAACACAGTTCTCTTGGTTTATTTCTTTTCTTTTTTTTCTTGGTTTATTTTTCGTTTGTCTTCCTGAAGGGACTACCAGATCACCAATTCTAAGACACGAAGGTGACTACTCCCACGTCTAGGTTAAGGACCGACCTCTTGATTCTAAGGTGTACGATACCCTGTGTCGGTTTTTTTTTAAAAAAAATTCGTAAGTCATTTTTTTCTTCGTTTATCTTTTTATTTTAAGTATTCCGTGTTTATCCCCCTTTTACCGAGTCAGGAACGTCTTGTTGACCGTACCCAGTTCCACCACTAGCAGACATACGTTAGGTATGTTATACACAGGAAGACCGTATCTTGGGTTTCACGGACAGGAGACTCCCCGGCCAGCGTCTAACAAGACATCTCACGAATCGTGTAGAGACTTACAACCCCTACACTCTACAGGAATTCCCGTACAGGACAGTCTTCTTCCACGGTACGTCTATGATCGTAACAATAAGAAAATCACGTGTAAATATTAACTGAAACAATGTGTGACGTCGTTCAATTTAATTAAGTCATACTAATGTCAGTAATTTGTTTACGGACCATTACTGCCGAAAGAATAAAATCGTAAGGAGTTTAGTGGCCCCACTATGGTATATTCCGACAAACGAGATAACAGGTAATTAACCCTACGTGTTGGACGGAAAACGTTATCTCGGGACGTATGACGAAATATCGTCGACCTGGTACTAAATTCCGATTGGCGACCTACTTAAATGGACGCTCGAAAGCGGATAACGAGTACGGTAAGGTGATCCATGTTAAATGATCAAGTAATGCCGTATGGTCATCGACTTCCGTTAAAGATGGACGATTTTTTTTTTTTCGTCGCACGAAAATTTTGGTTTTGCGTCCACTCTTGAGAGAGTAGTAAGAGGAAAGCCACGACTTTACTTGGACTTGTTATCCTTGGCACTTCCGAAAGTGGACACAAACGTGACCCTGGCAGTGGGGTTCTTAGTGGACGGAAGAGTCGTTCGTCCTGTCTTTGTCAATTCAGGGCTTCCGACACTCAATTTTTGACACGGACTCTCCGTGCGTTATCCTCCACAGGGACGGTCTACGCCCAAACCCCCCCGCTCATCGGGACGGTCCACGACGGGAGGACGTTCAGGCGAAGTGTCAGTTCCAGCAGACTGGCCACGGTGGGATCTTTGACTGGGCGAAGACATCTCCTGTAACTCGTTAGTGTGGGACGTTCAGTCGACTGACGACACAGTAGCGATAACGAAAGACGTAGTGGCGAGACGGGGTCGGGACCGAGGACGGCCAAGGAGCAGTGTTCCGCATGTTGATCGTTTTTTTTTTTCGCTGTCAAACTTTCACCAGACAAGGACGACGATGGATCGTAAAGAAGGAACTCCTCGTAAATGGACACAAATCGGTCCTCGTCTCTTCGTCAGACTTACGTGTGCTACCGAAGTGTGAACCGTCGCACGCAAACGTCGTCTCGTCCATGACGGGCCTCGGGCCACCGGTCTGGCGGGGCCAACCTCGTGCCGACCGAGGGGTCGTGAACACCCTTATCAAACACCCGAAGAGTGCTTCGCGCCGCGGGATGGACGCCCTATTTCCCATCCTGTTTCCTCCACGACTACGACACACGGGCCGATCCCGGACCCGTCCGTCTAAGGAGGTGGCGTGACTACAAGGTTCGAGGGGCAAGCCCGCCGAGTGCCCTGACCGGGTCTAGGGGCCGAGGAGTCAATCTTGTGCTAAATTTCCTCTTTGGTCTGAGTGACTGGATTTAGGTAGGGTCAGGAGAGACCTAAGCCCTTGTTCGACAGCTGGTCGTCACTGTGTCGGTCGGTAGTTCACCTCTTAGAAACACTGACGTTAGACCCGCGTCCACCTCGGACCCTCTAACTGTCAAATTAACGCCAGGAGGCTACCGAAGAACAATAAAAAGGATTTATTAGCACGAGCGATTCAACATGCGAACGGACCTAATCAGACGGAAGGCACGTCAGAAGTAGACACGACCAACCTTTAGTCCCACGGTCCGTTCGGACAAATCACGACCGAGGAAGGACGCACTACAATAAGTTGACCCTACCCAGTAAGGCTGTTGTTTCTTCCTTCGTCTTTCGGAGTGAAATAGAGGAGAACACTACAATCACCTTGTATTGAGAAGAAACGTCCTAAAGGAGTAGAAACACACACACACACACCCCCCCCCAACACATACACATACAAAATTAAGTAACTTAGTTCCTCGGAGTGACTATAGTAGTACTTACACACACATACACACAAATTTTACTAAAACCCCTTTTTTTTTTCCGTCGGACACCTCTGTCGCTAAACTCTGTCGGTGTGAAAATCCAATGACGGTTAAACTTTATGAAACCCAAACACTTCGGCTCGGGATTCCCTGTTCGACCCATTGACTCTTTCTCTAGCATCTATTTCTTTATTTTTACTGTTCGTATTACCTCCGAGACGCCTTCCTAGCAGTCTCGTAGGTGAGGACCTACCGTTAACGTGGTCCGACTCTAACTTATTAAGTATCTAACTTTAATGATACGAAAGTGGAAAGGTAAATTTGGCCGTACTAGACTTAGAGATTAGTTAAAGGTTCTATTTCCTTTTACGGTCAAACTTAGACTTCTCGAAAACTTTCGTCTACGCCGTAGGGACTCGGACTTAGAAAGTCATAGAAAGTGTTAATAGGACACTCTTGATATGAAGTAGTGCTTCGTGGTGATGGTCCCTTTTACTGACACTAATGTTATCGTTGTTATCTTATGGTAGTTTACTGACGATTAAATCGATTAAACGACTCTGACTGATATACGAAAATTACGGGTACCATACAGTGGGACGGACCTTGGGACTAACGAGAGGGAGGTCTTGTTTTTACTCCGTCGCACACGCTATGGAGGTGTAAGAGGATCCAAAGTTACAGAGAACAACCCAAACGTAAACACACACACACACACACACATACACACACACACACACACAAAGGTCACGGATATCGGGTTTACCGGTAAACCCCTCTACCACTCGGACAACACCTAACCCCCAACTAAGAAGCCATAGCCTCTCATACCTGAACAAAAATGTGGGAAATTTAAAATTACATATGTTCGTACACAAATGGTCTTCCCTCCCTTCTAAGATAAGACCCTCTCCTCAAATTTTTTACGTCGGTTCTACTTCAAAAGTAGAAACAGAGATAAAACTTTGTTTACGACAGACGAAAGTCCAATCTCTCGGGTCCTAATATTAGGCCCCACTATGCAATTTTTGAAACGTCCAACTTTCTTCGAGTTCTCTGTAGGTCATCGTTGACCTACGTCGGGGAAAATTTCTCGTACACTCAGACAGTCACTTCGAAGCCAGGAACTGAAACCAACGACAAACACAGACGAGCGAGAGGTTCGTCTTCAAAGTGGATTTGTTCACGAAGTCCAAGGTAGAGATCCCAGTAACACGGTGGGGTCCTGGTACCGTACCGAGAAGTTCGGAGGCACCTCTTGTCTGACATCAGTAAATTATCCGCGTCCCCGAACACCTTAAAATGAGAGTGATCGTCTATCATACACCCGAGGACGATCAGTTCACTCAAGTCAAACTGACAGATCTATCCCAAAGACCCTACTGTCAGAGACCACCAACCCCCTTCCATCCCAACTTTCCATGGACAGGTTATAACACTCAAAAACCGACTTCTGAGACTCGAAACCATATAAAGAATTAGGTAATGGGGTCGAAATGGGGAGGGACGTGGGGACGTTTATCTTAACAGTCTTTCTCCATTCAAGACAAAGATTAACAAAGAAATTAACTACTACAAGGAACAACAGACCAAAGTTATCCATATACAAAAAAATACAACACGAAAAAAGGGGTGAGTGACAATAAGATTAATTGGTACCCTATTGTTTGTTGAAAAAAGGACACAAAAAAAGATTTATGTTTCTTTTGTACCACAAAAATTTTTCACTAAAAAATTTTATGTCAAAAACAAAGAAAAGAGACTTATGTAAGTTCCAAAATTCCGAAAAGTTTCCTCTTCCCCTTTGTTAAAATGTATGTTGTATTAAATAAATTTTTATCGTTGTTAAGTGACCTCTAGTTAACACAATGGTATGACAAAACACTCTATCGAGTGTAAAATTTATGACTTGGATAATACGAATAGAAAACCTTTTCTTCGAATCGAGAATCACTTTTTCCTGAAAAGTGTTTGGATGTGACGGATCTACGATTTCACAAAAGAAAACATCAAATTTTTTTTTTTTTTTTTCGGAACTATAAAACGTGTTCCAAAATTGGAGGACCGTAAAATTTCGAAAGGTTATCAGTTTTGACCTCGTCTCATTAATTAGTAACTAACTCGTTTGACCATATGTTCAGACAATATTCATTATTGTCCATAGGGGTTTAAGAGATTCTTACTAACCTCTAGTCTAAAAACAATGAAAAAACCGTTAGTCTTTGATTAAAATAAGTGAACTATTTTATCGTTTAAAATTTGTATCAAAATACTAAGTTCATAAACATGAAGTATAAGAACCCTTTATTCCCCAAACAAAATAAAACAATCCTACGCTCACGGGGATCATGACAGAACATATTCTCGATCTACTATAACTTTGAGGGAACAAAACGGTGGTTTATTCTACGTCATAAATCTCGACGATTGAATTTTTAGAACTTGAAATCATAAAGAGATTTTAATTTAAAAGAGAAATGTGAGATAAATTCAGTAGCTTACATGTACTATTATCATAAAAATTTATTCAAGAAATCTATTTAAAATTAAGTAATAACTGTTCAAAGAGTGATACCTACACAGAATGTTACAAGATCTATTCATATTGTATCGACTTTTTCTGATGGTCCTATTGAAATGTTGACGTTTATTAGACTTTTTAATTTCTTAGTTGGCACTTTCATGTAACCGTCCCCAATCAAAACCACTTAGAGTCTATCAGTATCGAATTGTGATGAAAAGTTGAAAAAAAAAAAAAAAAAAAAAACTCGTACTCTTTCTATCCATTTTTCAATAGTGAACGGAGGCTTAAGGATTGAGGGTCAGTGACGTCTCTCATTCGATGTCAATCCTCGCTAAAGTTCATAATGATGGACCTTGGTATGAGTGTCTTAGATCTTCTTACGGAAATTACACGAAGTTCTATCCCACATGTTTGAAATAGTGTAATTATGGTTGTCACAAAAGATGTTGTGTTTATGACACCACTTCCTACGTAAAGTGTACATCAGTTTATCTTATAAGGATCAACTGTACCCTAAAGAGATTAATCGTATACGATGTTCTTGTTACCGTATCACATCAAAAAGGGTTCAAAATCCCCACATCAATACTTTGTACAGAAAGGGTTCACGGTTATAAAGACGACAGGATCTGACAGTCTCTCTTTTTCCGTCCACTCTGTTTTCTTTGTCCACTCCTTATATTTTCTGTTCGGGAGTGTCACTCTGAAAAAATTTTATCGTATTAGTTTTTCTAACTCTTAGAACACAGACACAGGACCCAGATACATGACAGAAAATTTCTCTTTGAAGAGAGATCATTCTTGTAGAAAGGTTGCAAAATGACACTTTTTAATGTTCGTATGTCTTTTCGACTTTTCATGTAAACTTGTGGGTGTATGATTGGGGAATCTGAGATATTTGTAGTAAAAGGATATCGCTGAAGTAGTGTAGATGTAGGTCGATACATGGGGAGACAAGTAAGTGGTCAAGGTCGAATAACAAAACACCGTAAAGTTTCATTCAAAGTCCGTAGTCATGTCAAATGGAGATTCCTCTAGATCTTCCTCTACGGACGACTTCACGAATTTTGATCTAAGTCGGAAACAAATATCACAAAAGGAAATTCAGTTTAAATATATACTGCTTCCATCTTAAAACTCTTGTATGACAAAAAAAGAATACGTCGTCATAAAGAATTTGTACTACTTACCGACGGACGTTTCGGAATGCTAGAACACAAAATTTCCATGAAGAGAATAGCAAATCAACGATTCAGTACAGGCTGAGAACGCTGGGGCACCCGACATCGGGTGGTCCGAGACAGGCACCCTAAAGGGTCCGTTCTTATGACCTCACCCAACGGTAAAGGAAGAGGTACATTTCCATGTTTAGGGTGTAGAGACCACCTCCCTTGTTCCGGGAAGGGTCAGACTTACGGGTAGAGGGTCCTCTCGGAAGTGGGTGATTCGGACCCCTGGTGATCCTTACGTCGTAGTCATGAGCCTACGTCCTCCAAAGTCCATATGTATCAATTAAAGGTTCCAGATACGGGTATGAACCTGGTCAAAAAAGAATAAAATAGACGTCTATGAATATTTCAATGCGGAAACAGAGAAAGTAGTAGTGGTCGACAAGAAAGTGAACCCAAGAAGAGACGGCAAAGGTAAAGGACGGGATAAAAAGGGTCAACCGAAAAGAGAAAAGGTGAAACAAGACTGAGGATTAAAAAAAAAAAAAAAAGTCTTGTTTCTTTATTTGGAGAAATAAAAAGTTCAGTAAGAAGACGTACGTTAAAGTCCCTTTACTAATACCCTTCGTCTCCATCCCACTATTTCTTAGTGTTCTTGTGAATGTCCCTAATTAAAGAGAACCAGTAAATACAACATTTATGTATTTACTCAATTCCTAACGGGAGAGTTCTGCAGAAGTGCTTAAGTAGAGAACTCAGGTCATAACACCCACTCTAAATAGACCAGGAAAGAATCGACCTACGATGTGGTTCGAGGAGATTCCAGAAGTGACCACGTCGAGGATTCTTACTCGTGTAAGAGAGACGAAGGGTTTAGAAGATTCAAAGTCTCTGAGTCGAAGACCAGTGGTCAAGACCAGGTATTGTGAGGATAGTCATCGTCGTGTTTCGGGACGAAGAATTTAATACGAAGCGGGACTGGGGAGTCCTACTCTTTTAGGAGTTTAGAAACCAGGCAAAAGTGTACCGTCAGTGAAAGATCCACTGAAGAGGGATCCCGGTAGAAAGGAGTAAGTAACGAAAGTAATCTATAATCTATTTCTCTAGTAATCTCGTAACACTGACCCAGACAGAAACTGATCTGACGGTGGTCAAACGGATATAAATATTTCACGAACAACCAAAATTGTCCGGTCAATTTTCAAATCCAAGCCATTAATCTGTCTGGACCTAACATTAGACATAACAGTGAATTGATCGTTGTAATGAGATTCGGTTCAATGAATTGGTAAAATTGGAAGTGAAGATGTCTCCAACGATACTCATAATTTAATGTATATGTACATTAAATATATGTATTTAATGTATATATATATATATATATATATATATATATATATAGACACGAAGGGTCCACCGTGTCATCATTTCTTAGACAGACAGTCACATCCTCTGTTTTCTCTACACCCAAACTAAGGACCCAACCTTTCTAGGAGACCTCGTCCTTTACCGTCGGACGCGGCCATAAGAACGGACCCTTTAGGGTACCTGTCTCCTCGGACGACCCGATGTCAGGTACCCCAACTTTTCTCATCCTGTATTGACTCGTGTCGTGTTGTCGTCGTATATATTATATCTGTATATAAATATATATTTATCTAATATTAAATATAAAATTTGGAAAATAAATATTAATATTTAATACATAAATATATTTACTTTACATATTGATATATTATAGTAATTCTATAAAATAATCCATATATACTACATAAATCGTGTTACGAACCGGGGGTGAACGATCAGTCATATAAAATCACAGGAATGGTAGTAGTAGTACAGTTGACTTCCACGGTAGCAGGATCTCGAGTTGACTGGGAGGTAGTGAGTCACGAAAGATTATCTAGGATCGTGTGACGGGAGAGAACAGTACGGGTTCAAACGAGTAGAATTACCTGGAGGGTAATTTCAGGAGGGACAGGGGGAAAATTCAGGATTTTTATGGGGAGAGGGGTCGAAAGTCAGACCCCACCTCGTCTTTGTTGGTTATTTGATTGCTGGTTCGAGAAGGTAGACTCCAGAGGTTCTAAAGGGGTCCACAAAGGGGATACTCTGACGGGAGACAGAAAGTCTTAAGATGAAAGTCAAGTCAAGTTAGGGAGTCAGCACAGGCTGAGAAACGCTGGGGTACTTAGCGTCGTGTGGTCCAGAGGGACAGGTAGTGGTCGAGGGCCTCAAGTGAGTTTGAGTGCAGGTAGCTCAGCCACTACGGTAGGTCGGTAGAGTAGGAGACAGCAGGGGAAGAGGAGGACGGGGGTTAGGGAGGGTCGTAGTCTCAGAAAAGGTTACTCAATTGAGAAGCGTACTCCACCGGTTTCATGACCTCAAAGTCGAAATCGTAGTAAGGAAGGTTTCTTATGGGTCCCGACTAGAGGAAGTCTTACCTGACCAACCTAGAGGAACGTCAGGTTCTTAAGATGAAATGTTTCATACTTTATGTATGTTCGTGTCCAAATCAAATTAAAACTGTTTTCCCCCTCCGTGTTCCAAAAAGGAAGGTCCTCCCAGTTTGCATCTCAACACCTTCTAATTAAAGGATGGTGCAGTAGGGACTGCGAAGGGTAGGGTGTTTTGTATCGTCTGCTGGTTCCTATATGGTCTCTTTTATTGTCGGAATTCTGGGTCGGTCCCCCCGGAGACGGGACCCGTGGTACGTAAACTCTCAATAGGAAATCTCCCAGGACGACACCGGGGAGACGACAGTAAGGGACAGTGTCGCAAGGGGTGTCCCGTCTCAGTCACCCAGTTCCCCTGTTGGGGAACGTCTTGGACACGAAGAGAGCGAGCCTCTCGTACGAGGGACCTTGGGACTTAAGGACGTAGTCGTAGGAGCCGGACGGACCGACTCCTATTTCCTACGACGGTCACACAAGTGAGGATCTGGGTTCTCCGCCCACCTCCACCGACGACTACCCCGACGGAGTCCAACATCGGGTCGTCCTGGGGCATCTCCGAAGGACCCTTGTCTGAGGAGGGGGCATAGGAGACTAAATTGAGGAGGAGTGCATGGGTCTAGTGTCACAGACTACGGACGACGGTTTCAACAAAATGTCTATTCTCTTGGGGGTGGTCTATCTTCTACAATTGTTGAACTACTAGCACCGGGGTACGGATGACCCCCAAAATGACTACCTAGTGCAATTGTCCACACTGTGGACAATGGAGCGGTAGTTGGTTAGTCTCAACACGTGCTCGCCGAGTGCATGGGACCCTGCGGGGGGTGAGTGGACCGGACACTTGCACGAAACGACTCTGGGTGCCTCCTCGACTCCTAAAACTCGTGATCGACAGGACCAAAAGAACGAACCGCGGGACGTCATTTACGACAACACAGGAAGTAGTGTCGGTCCACAGGAAGCCACGTGGACGACCTCAGCCGGTTCCCCGACCAGTCAGGTCTCCGACGACAGGCATAGGGGCGGTCCAAGGCCGAGCCTTGGGGCCTCGTCTCTTCTTGGGGTACAAGGTATGACCAGGGTCCTTCCTCCTAAACAGTTCCATTCCCTCACCCTAACCAAAATAAATTATCGTAACAACCGAGTCTAACATGGAAAATTTATAAATCTCTACCGTACCTCTAGAGGTAGATGTGAGAACGGGTCTGGGACGAGTACGAACCCAGATGTGTCCTCGAGTTCGGACTTGGACTCGAGACCTCCAGAGTCGGGGAGTTATTGGACTAACCAACCGATAACACAGACACCTGTTGAGTTCGAGATGATCAATCATGTCTCCCCTTCTCCGACAAATGATTGAGTTTAGATCCTTCGAGTAAGAGTTTAACTCCAAAAAAATTAGGGTTTTAACAAAAGAAAATTTGTAAACAAATAAAAATAAATAAATAAACCGACGTGACCCAAAATCACCTCCGTACACCCTAAGAACCAGAAGCAACACCGTACACCCTCGAAAAATTTCAATCATTTAAGCCTTTTATACTTTTAAGGTAAAACATAAATGTATATCTTGTAAGACACACACACCCTTTGGACTTTTACTAAGACAGAGAGATACCCGTATAATTTCTCCTCATTTGACCAGAAAAACATAAACTCGGTCTTTCGGTCGTCGATTGACTTAATCCGTCCGTGACCTATCATAAACATACAATCTCTAACACACTTGGGTTTCCGGCGTAAAATAACTCGATGAATTTCTACACTTAAACGAAAGCTTTCATAATTTAAGTTATAAAGCAGGACTTCCCTACTTAACTTTCGTCTCTTCAATTCTTTAATTATGGACCATCATCTCATGAACAAAGTATTTTATTTAGGACCTCACATATACTCTATAGATATATACATCAATAATAAATAAATAAACCGAAGTGGCCCAGAATCGACGTCGTATGTCCTAAAAAACAAAAAATCAACACACGTATACCCAAGAAAATAATTATCAACGACGTTCACCCTAGATCAAGGGATTGGTCCCTACCTTGGGTCCGGAGGACGTAACCCTCGTACCTCAGAATCGGTGACCGGGTGGTCTATTCACTATAAAAATTTTGACCTAAAGGTTTACTTTTAAGTCCCCTGTTTTTCTCTAAACTCTTCGTACCTCTCCCTTCTACGAGTCCCGAGACACCCACAAAATGTATGTCATTCACTATCTACATAACTACAGTAACTCAGGTCGTATTCTGTGTCCCGACTGGCAGACCTCGGCCAGTCAGGCCTAAACTTGGGACTAGAACAACGAAATGTTAGACACACTTGAAACACTCAAAAATTGGGGAGAAGCAAAGAACCAAAGGAGTACACATTTCATTCCCATTATCAAGAGAGGAACAGTCCATCTCTGCTCCCAATTGAATCAATTATAAACGTTTTGTTCCACCCGTGTCTCATCTACGTAAACAATTTATTGTCTCGTTTTTACCTTCCACTTCTTTGAGTTTAGCTCTCCAATAATTGAACAAGGGTTAGTGAGACACTTAATTATTTTCTAGGTGGTAGGTTGTGTTTATAGTCCGTACAAAGACTCTCACCTCGTAACGGGTTCTCGACTACAACCGGTTTTATTTCATAGACAAACACAATGAATAATCTACAGATTTCCCCTTTGTTCTTCTTGAAGAATTTTTTGACGTCATGTAATAGGACTATATAAACAATTCGAAAACAAAATGGGAAAGACATGAATTTACAACAAAATGTGTGACAATAAGGTATAAGTTCAACTGAGAATATTATTACTATTAGACGGTTATTATTATGAGACTGTTGTTAGGCGGTTCTGTTCTATCGAACGACGGAGTGAGAGACGTATCAGAGGGGGTCCTTTTCCCGGTGACGGTGTGTGTATGTGTGTGGAGGGTGGCGACATGAGACATCACTCAGAGCTATGTTCTTGTTACGTTTATATACCCTCTGTAACCCCTTTACGTGTCTTCGATTTTTCGTTTTATTTGAAGTTGTTATTAGGGCGATGAGTATTTTACTCGTGACTAACTATGTTAACACACATATATATTTAATATTTCTACCCTGAATTTAACATATAGAACGAAACTTTGGACGAAAATTTTTCACTCATATAGTTCTTGTCTCGGGAAATTAACGACACACAATAAGGTTATATGTTAGGGAACCTTGTAAATTTAAGAAGGTCTAAAGATGATAATATCTACATTAACCTTTGTAATTTTTAAATTACACCGTCTTACGTAAGTCTTGGTCGACCCAAACAAAGGTCCGACGCCCAAGTAATATTTCATTGGTTCCAGACAGAAAGGAGGAGAAGGGTTCCTGGATGTACCCCGAAACTCAGTACCGATGACCACAAAAGAAACCAGGGCCCCGTTCAGTTATCCGGGAACACAAAAGTTTTCATACACAAATCCCTCCACTCAGTTGGTCCTCAGGATCTATCCTTTCGTAACCTCCGAAACTTGAAGATCTCAATCCTCCCCTTTCCCGGTCTGACCTTCGTCTTCTATCTTATAAGGTTCTAACCCTTACCCACCACCCAAAGAGTCCTCTCTCCTTAGGAGTCCTCTGGCACCACCGTCGTTCGAGTACCACCGTAGGACGTCCACCGTCTTGACACTTACCCCCCGACACCTCTGGACCCTTGTGGGATGTGAGGACACCGACTTAACCCAGGTCTCCCACACTACAGTAGGTGTCTCCGCAACTGGAACTGATATACGTACGTTCGGACTTCTCATTTTGAAAATCCCTGATTTGATGGAACGGATCTAAGAAGACGACGGATTCGGGTTCCTAAGAGGTGTTAGGGTTCCCGACCTTCTCCTTTTTGATCTTGAATCCTTTTACTATCTCATAGGGTGGTTGGGATGCCACTATTCGATCTGAAAAAACAACAACAAATCTTTCTACTACCATGAGTTCATAAACCCCATGAAACGTACATACAAAACCCAACCGGTTTTTCAAGAAAACCCAAAAGAACATGTTAGAATGACTTTTCGGGTTTAATTGAAAAACCGGTTAGGTTATATTGAATCATACGGACTACTAGACGAATCCTATTTAAGGATCTTTACTTTAATCAATTTTTTTTCTTTTCCTGTTTTTCCTCCGAGGTCGAATTCCCCAAAACATATATGATACAGAATATTCAAAGACATAAAAAGTTCAGGTGGTTAAGACAAATAGAGAGTGTTACCTAACAATCCCTTTCTACCTTTTCGTTTTAATCAGTTCAATTAACTAGTAATTTGTATTTAAAGGTAAATATTAGATGGGGTAAACTCTCCTGAAGTTACTGACCTAATGAAATAACTATTCGGGTTCACTAGCAATTAGTAATTCATAAATTCGTTTATTGTACTTAAAGGTGTACTCGTTCACTGTACGTGAAATAGTCAATTACGTCTGACAGTTATTTAATAAATTTTTCGGGTTGAGGAACCGTTTGAACGGTCAACATACTGGAACTCGTTCAATGAATTAAAGAGACTCGAAGTCAAAGGGGAAGATAATCATCTTCATTACCCATTATTATATTATCCTGACTGAAGAACCCTCACCAACCCTCTTAATCTTCACCACTATACACTCTATATGATCTTTTCATGGACAACGGACCACACACGCACGTTTCAGAGAAGTCAACACAGACTGAGAGACGTTGGGTTACCTGACATTAGGTGGTCCGAGGAGACAGGTACCCTAAGAGGTCCGCTCTTATGACCTCACCCAACAGTACGGGAGGAGGTTCCCTAGAAGGGCTGGATCCCTAGCTTGGGTGCAGAGATTGCAGAGGACGTAACCATCCGTCCAAGAAATGGGATCGTGGTGGACCCTTCGGGACTGTGGTCCACTCGTGGGACATTTATACTAGTAGACTCGTCCGTCGGACAGAAGGTTCCCTCCGGAGAAAGGACTGAGGGGTCACAGCGGAGAGGACGACGAGTATAATCCGCGGTCGATAAGCCTTAGTGTTCGAGATTGGAAAGGTGCGAGAGTAAAAAGAGCGGTAACATGTACGGTGAGTAGTTCGACCTTACTGGAACTGGGAGAAGAAAGGGGTCGTTTAAGGGAATAGCGGCGAGTTCTAAATCGAAGACACAATAGGAAGAAGGACGTTTCGGGAAACTGGACTCGACCCGTAGGGGACTACAGGTAAATACTCTGCACGTACGAGTCAGTACGGGTTGAGAAACGCTGGGGGACCTGACATCGACAGGTCCGAGGAGACAGGTACTCTAAAGGGTCCGTTCTTATGACCTCACTCAACTACTCTACATCGGTTCACATAAAATTAACGAACAGATACGACGACACGAGGTACGGGTCCATTGGAGGGGTTCTAGTCCCTTGTACGGGTTAAAAGACAGTATAGAGGTCCCGGGTCGGGTCACACCAGGTAGTAACTATACTAACGAGGCAGCACAGGCTGAGAAACGCTGGGGTTCCTGTGGTCCGAGGAGACAGGTACCCTAAAAGATCCGTTCTCATGACCTCACCCAACGGAAAAGGAAGAGGTCCCTTGAAGGACCGGGTCCCTAACTTGGGTCCAGAGGGCGTGACATCTGTCTACGAAATGGCAGACTCGGTGGTCCCTTCAGGAGTTATTAGTAAACGACTTGCTGACGTAAACAGTATTGCAGTGACTTCCTCCCTGCCCGGGTAATTACAAGTGTCACGAAAGTTCGTAACGGCGTTTACAGAGCAAACTAAAGACCCCTGGTTTGTTCGTCCCCATTAAGGGTGAGAAGGTCTGTACCTCTGATTCCGAGTCCCCTCAACCTCGAGAATGGGTTCTACAACATCGCACGTCATTGACTTCGGGTCAAGGAGAGGAAGGAGAGGGGAGGCCCGACGTAAAAGAGACAAAACGTAATGCGTCGAGGTAGAAAGGTGTCGTCAGAGACATTCTGTGACACACACAAAGACTCATTCCCGACCAGAGAGGTTCATCCCAATTTTCTTTCACCCTTTCCCGTTACATTGTGGGCCCCTGTCCGTTCGCTCGACCTTTTGACCTCACCGACTACTTCGTTTCCTTGCGTCTTCTGCGTCCAAAACACGTCCAAGAATCCACCCTTCCACTCAGGGTCCCAACACGTGGGTGGAGACCCAAACTCTTCGCCTAGTCTTAAGAATGATAGGGAAAGGGCCCCCCGAAATCCGGTTGTCTTTAATAAAACTGAAAGAAAGGAAGTACGGACAGAGAACTCCGGAACCCTGTGAACTTTTGGACGGAGACCCTAAGAACGGGTACCCGTACACCTCTACTAAACCGAGGTAGTTGGTTTACCTTTAGTCGACGGACGAAAGGAGACGACATGAGACCTGAAAGGTAAGTCTTCGAGACTAACTATGGGTGACCAATAGAAAGAACCAAAAATCTAGCCACTCCGTCCGCCCTAGGGGAGAACTGGTGTCAACGTAAATGCGAGCTCTTCTTGTTTACGAGAAGTCTTAAAGTACGGGGTCTATGGTCATTGTTCCCTCGACACTGTCTGTTGCAAATTAAAATAATAGGGAGGAACCTCCGAATATTAATTTACTACGAAATAATCCTCACAACGTCTCAATTCGGCTACACAAGGAGGTACGACGGAAGTTAAAAGTCAGGGAAGACGAAACACTCAAACCTATTACCGGTAATAAAGATATAATAAAAGGTTAAACGGTTGGTGAGAGTAGACACCATAGAGTAAACAAAGAATACTGGGACTGGAACTTCGTGTCTCTTAAATTTGTTGAATTTCAGTCCACCTGCCACTCGTTCGTCTAGTCTCCGAGTCGAGGTCCGACGTCTAAATCCGAGAGAGGAGTGGGGAGCCTCCTATAAGACTGGGTCTCGATACCCTACGGGTTGGATTCTGATCGGACGGTCCAGTTAAACACCTTTGTACCTAATCGCGAGGAATATCGAAGTTCCGAAGACTTTGGTCTAGAACTTCCACTCGACAGACCCTTCCTTTCCTGAGTCACTTTTGAGCGTCTGGTTTAAGTTTCCATCTCTGGGAGAAGGGTAAAAGTATGTACTTGGAGATGAAAAGACCGTCTCATTGACATTTCAAAGTCCTTAACAGCAGAACTTTTTCTCAGGTACGTAAAGGGTACTACCCGGAAATGTTATTCCGGTCAACGACCGTCCTTCCGTCGTTCTATGACCCACCTTTCGTACGTCATCCCTCACTTTACCTGGACAGAAGGTTCCGTTGAAACGGTACTGACCGACACACTGGAACTCTTCAATTAATGAGAGAGACCCGGAAACAAAGAATTAAAAATGTTACATCTATTATTGTTGATGAAACATTTCAACACTCCCAAGGGTTATAGTACATGGAGGTTGTGAATGAATCTTGTGGTCGAGTAATCATCTACGACTTATTTTTAGACAACGTACCTTCTTTACTTAAACTCTATACAAACCACGTGGACCGTACCTTGGACCACATTTGTTGGTCCCGAAAGTCGATCGTCTCGAGGTGTCTTCGTGATCTTCACTCATTCAAAGGAATTTGATCAGACACGATACGACACTAATCCATGAGTCAGCACAGGCTGAGACGTTGGGGTACCTGACAGCGGGTGGTCCGACGAGACATGTACCCCTAAGAGGTCCGTTCTTATGACCACCCCCGACGGTACGGGAGGAGGTCCCCTAGAATGGTTGGGTCCCTAGCTTGGGTTCAGAGGACGTAATGTCCTCCTAAGAAATGGCAGACTCGGTGGTCCCTTCGGGTTCTTATGACCTCACCCATCGGATAGGAAAGAGACCCCCTAGAAGGGGTGGGTCCTTAACTTGACCCGAGAGGACGTAACGTCCACCTAAGAAATGGACCATCGACTCGATGTTCTCTTCGGATTTGATCAGGTCGTTACCTTAATTTTTTTTTACACATACTTTCTCCACTAAACAAACCAATAACACTTTAGTTAACGTTTAGAACAAGACCAGTAAACTCTCTGACCGTCCTTTCTTTCACAGAAAAGACAAATAGAAAAAATTTCTAAAAAAAAAAAAAATTGCACCTGACAAAAAATTCAGAAGTAAGTTGAACATTATTATAACGAAGACAACAAATACAAGACCAAAAAACCGGTACTCCGTGTATCCTAGAATCGAGGGACTGGTCTCTAGCTTGGACGTGGGGGACGTAACCTTCCACTTCTGAATTGGTGACCTGGTGGTCCCTTCACGCGTCTTCACAGAAAATCTAGCAGAACTTTGTATCAATTCTTTTCCCTGAAATGGGGTCAGAAAGAGCCCGAAAGACCGACTGTTCATATCCGATCAACTTTAGAAGTGACCCAAACACTTGAAGTCCGGTGACCATGCGGTTTTAACGTGGTGTAAACGTTTAGAACACGTTCAAGTGTTACCCCGTAACAAAAGAGACGGGGTCCCATACTCCTAACAGACCCTTTTTCCAATCAACAACGGTAATGCCTTGAACCATATCGGTTCTGGCGTCACGTCACAACTTCGTCTTTATTTGGTACCTGAGAGCTGTACAAACGGTTCACTAAATGTCTACACAAATGAATTTTTCATTCGTATTGTGTATGAGAACATATTATGATACAGATCCCTTCAAAACACTGAGACGATATTTTACGGGTGTGGTATAAATTCATCCCCGAAGTGTAGAGGAATTATCCTAGAGTCTGGTTAAAAACCGAAATAGGTTTACACAAAGTCATTTGAATTGGATAGAACTAAAGGACTAAAAATGAATGTGGAGTAAATAGGTCAAAAGAACTGTATGGATTTTGATCAAAACTTATTCTCCTTACCGTAATTGTAATCTTGAAGATTTTCGTTTCACGACAATCTTCAAAAGGTTTCTTCATCTACCTCCCCTTTTCCCACAAGAATGTAAAGAAAAAAAAAAAAAAAACCACAAAGTTTGATACTATATCAATTAGTTTATAGTATCTGGTTTACTTAGTGAACTAGGTCAGAGGTCCAGTGTCCGTTGTCTTACAGATTTAGATTCAGTATATTATTGCTTATAAGGAGTCGAAATTCTCCACTTCCTATCTCTGTGATGACAGACGGAATCATTGCACTGATTTCCCAATTTTTGAAGAGTATAATTATGTAAGTTCACTTTGAAAACAATAGATTTATTATTTACCTTTCTATTGACTAATCCGAAGAACACTTTCTGTTTATCTAACTATCTGGGTTGTGGGTAAGGATCGTGTAAAAGGAAGGACAGAAGTGACATTTTAGACCCTTTCAATCGGTCAGGGAAAGAGTCGAAGAAATATCTCTCTTTATTACTACGTTTGACACACCTAGTGTTGTTTGACACCTGTCAAGAAGTTCTCCACCCTTGTGGTCTGGTGAGTAGACGGAGGACTCTTTAGACATACGTCCAGTTCTTCGTTGTCAATCTTGTCCTGTACCTTGTTGTCTGACCAAGGTTTAGTCCTTTTCTCCTATAGTTCCGACATATAACAGTGGGACGAATAAATTGAATATACGTCTCATGTAGTACTCTTTACGACCTGACCTACTTCGTGTTCGACCTTAGTTCTGACGACCCTCTTTATAGTTATTGGAGTCTATACGTCTACTATGGTTGGAATACCGTCTTTCGTTTCTTGATTTCTCGGAGAACTACTTTCATTTTCTCCTCTCACTTTTTCCACCGAATTTTGAGTTGTAAGTCTTTTGATTCTAGTACCGTAGACCAGGGTAGTGAAGTACCGTTTATCTACCCCTTCGTCACTGTCTGAAATAAAACCCCCCGAGGTCTTAGTGACGTCTACCACTGACGTCGGTACTTTAATTTTCTGCGAACGAGGAACCTTCTTTTCAATACTGGTTGGATCTGTCGTATAACTTTTCGTCTCTGTAATGAAATGGTTGTTTCCAGGTAGATCAGTTTCGATACCAAAAAGGTCATCAGTACAAACCTACACTCTCAACCTAACACTTCTTTCGACTCTCGACTTCTTAACTACGAAAACTTGACACCACAACCTCTTCTGAGAACTCTCAGGGAACCTGTCGTTCCTATAGGTTGGTCAGGTAGGATTTCCTTTAGTCAGGACTTATAAGTAACCTTCCTGACTACGACTTCGACTTTGAGGTTATGAGACCGGTGGACTACGTTTCTTAATAGAGTAAACTTTTCTGGGACTACGAACCTTTCTAACTCCCGTCCTCCTCTTCCCCTGCTGTCTACTACTCTACCAACCTACCGTAGTGGCTGAGTTACCTGTTACTCATACTCATTTGAGTCCCTCAACCACTACCTGTTTCTTCGGATGGCACGGTGTCAGGTACCCCAACGTTTCTTAGCCTGTGCTGACTCGCTGACTTAACTTGACTTACTACGTTTTTAAGTTCGATTACAAGCCGTCTACTTATAGACGACCCCCACCGTTATCTCGTTCCGAGACCTATTCGAAAACAACAGGACTATTTCGTACTGTTTAAACAGAACGTTGTAGAAAGAAAGAAGACCAGAATTTACGTCTACACTACGGACCTCGTTGTCATCGGTAAAACTTAGGTACTCCTTTTCCGGTTCTCTTAGTGTGTCTATGACCAGGAAGTCAAAAATCGTCAACTTGGTGACGGTCGTTGGTGATTCGAGGTGTAAAGATTATTTTTAGGTGGGGAGAAGGAAATCCCGTAATAATAACCCAAAAGAAAATAAACGTCAACTGGAGTTAAGATAGACTTTACGTAATAGACTTTCTAAAGTACACTGGGTTCTCAGTTTAGATAAGTTGAAGAGTTCCGTCTAGGACAAGAGGGTGACGTGAAAACATTCAAGGAGGAAAGGAGCCAGTTTTGTCCGGGTACTTCCGTAATCAAGGAAAAGAAGAAAAGAGACAAATGAGAACCAAATGAAGAGAGAGACGGGAGTAGGGATTTAGACGAGGTAGAAATTTCCGTGTAGGAACAGACATCAGAGAGGATATCTGGTTCGGGAGGGGTCAAGGGACGCTTTTGTGAACGCACACCAGTGACACAAAGAATCTCAAAGGACTCTTCAGAGTTAACAAGTGGACGAAGAGGCTCAGACAGGTGATCTTTACGTTTTCTCCACGTCCTATTTATGAAACCAACTCTACTTCTTTACCGTAATTATCGGCACCTAATGAAACTTTTACACTATCTCGTAGTAAGGTTCATTGTTACCTCGAAGATCTTTATTTTTCCTCTAAGAAATTTCTTCACCAAGACTGAGGTCTTCGTCAAAATATTAATGTCGAGGTAGTTACGTTTTCGAAAAAAAATAAATACTGAGTTAAAGAGTAATCAGTCTTATTCTTTTTAATAAGGGTCTATAATCAATGATTTACTTTATTCTACCAACTCAATCTAATGGAAATACAAAAGAAGATCGAAGTTTAAATTACTTGAAAAGTCTGAAAACGAACTATTTTTGTGTAGAGATGTTTATTAGTTCACTATAAAAAGCCCTCGATTTGTTTTAGGTAAAGGACGAGAAAGATTTACTAAGTCGGGGTGTTGCTAATCTACTTCGTGTCCTTTCATCTCCAAGTACCACTTCCCTCCTTCTCTATGTCCCACCGGGTCCTACCCTTCAGTCTCCGGTTCGAGTCACTCCTTCCACAAGGGTACGACCTTCCCCATCGGGTCGTACTTCAACTAACTAACTCATTCACATAACTCTCATTACCTTTGGTACACATAAGTAGACGAGTCCGACAGTATTCTTTTATGGAACCTGACTCACCAAATGTGTTATCTTGAAATAAGAAAATGTCACAAACTCCGACTTGTAAACTCCAGTCCCACGATCTTACCAGGTCAAGACCACACAACACCCGCCCCAGCCCCCCCACGAAGGACCGAGAGTATGTCGACCGAAAACACAGAAGTATACTGTCTCCCTAACTCACAGAAAAGGAAATGAAAAGTTTACAAAAATTAACACCATTTTCAGTGTATTATGTTTTGTATGAGAAAATTGGTACAAATTGACATGTCAAGTCACCGTGATTCATGTAAGGGTAACAATACGTTGAGAGCGGTAGTAAGCAGAGGACTCAAAAAGTCGAAGGATTTGACTTTGAGCCAGGGGTAATTTGTGATTAGTAATAAGTGGGAAGGGTTGGGGACCCGGGACTCCCCGTAGTCGGATACATGAAAGACTGAGAGACTTAAACTGACAAGATCCATGGAACATATTTACCTTAGTTTGTCATAAAAAGACGTCGATTATATATGACCTTACGTAAAGATTCCAATTGAATTATATACAGGATAATTGTCTAACATGGAAGAAAAAAAGGAGACAGGATATGTCATCCGGAAGTAGTCCGTAGATGAAGTATGTGTCATCATATATATGCAGTTAGGGTCGGGGGTCAGGTAGGGTGGTGGAGAGGGACGAACCACATAAACAAGAACTACAGGCATAGACATAAAGACGAAACTTTTATCCAAATAGATATGGTAAAAAAGATCTAAGGTAGATAGACGTAATTATACACTATAAACAAAAAGAGAAAGACTGAAGGAAGTGAAACATACTGTCAGAGATCCAGGTAGGTGTAGTGACGTTTACTGGGTTAAAGTAAGGAAAAACACCGACAATTATAAGGTAACATATATACGTGGTATAGGAGAAATAGGTGAGTAGACAGTCACCTGTGAATCCAACGAAGGTACAGGACCGATAACATTTATCACGACGTTACTTATAACCCCACCGACATAGAAACCCTTAATACCAAAAGAGGACGAAACACGGGTCCTCTGCCTAACGACCTAGTATACCATCAAGATGAAAATCCACACAAAAAAAATTCCAAATGAATAAACAAATACTGACACGACCCAGAAACAACGACGTGTACCTGAAACAAACGCCGCTCACTCCAGATGCGGGGTCACCGTCAGGCGTCCGAAGAGCGACGTCACCTAAGAGAGTAACGTGGCCGACATCCCGTACACCCATAGTCATCGACACCGTCCCGTCCGAGTCATCAACGTCGAGGACCCGAGAACTCGTGTCCGACTTATCAACGCCGTATGTCCGAATGAACAAGACATCGTATACCCTAGAAGGACCTAGTCCCTAGCCTGGACCCAGAGGACGTATACGTCCACCTAATAAATGACGACCGAGTGGTTCCTTCGGGAGGGAAAGAAGATATTCCACAACGGACTACATGACACGAACGTTTGTCCGTGTCTTAGACCCGTCCCAGGTCCGTCCAGTCTTCGTCCAGTCTCCGGACGAGAGGACGAAGACTTCGGACTTGTTCTGAAGGGGACAAAATCAAAGGGATTGTGACCGAAATGTAGGTAAACTCAAATAAAAACACACACCACAATCCCTCACAAGATTAAAGGAAGGAAATGTATCGACAGGTCAAAAGGGTCGTGGTGAATGACTTCTCTGACAGAAAAGAGGTAACGTATAAGAACGAAGGAAACAGTATGCATTCCACGGGTATCCACACACACGAATAAAGACTCGAAAGATAGGACCAGGTACCTAGATATAGACAAAAACACGGTCACAGTATGACAGAACTAATCGCATCGAAACATCACATCAGACTTCAGTCCTTCCAACTAAGGAGGTCGAGACAAAAAGAAAGAGTTCTAAAGAAACCGACAAACCCTAGAAAACACAAAGGTATGTTCAACATTTTTATAAACAAGATTAAGACACTTTTTACGGTAACCATTAAACTATCCCTAACGTAACCTAGACATCTAACGAAACCCATCATATCAGTAAACGTGTTACAACTAAAAAGGTTAATTTCTTGTACCAGATAAAGAGGTAGACAAAGACAACAAAAAAATAAAAAAAGTAGTCACCGAATATCAAAAGACGTATGTTCAGAAAACGTAGGAAAACATCCAAATGAGGATCCATAAAACAAGAAAAACAACGTTATCATTTACCCTAACAAAGGAATTAAAGAGAAAGACTAGAAAACAACAATCACATATTCTTACCTTCTCTAAAGAAACGTAATTAAAAAATGGGACGTTTAAATGGTTTAAGTAACTAATCGTGGTCATCAAAAGACCACCGGAGAAATCCTAAAAGACACATATCATAGTATAGTAGACGTTTGTCACTGTCAAAATGGAAGAATAGGTTGAACCTTAGGTAAAACAAATAAAAGGAAGACTAACGGTACTGATCCTGAAAGCTTTAATATGACTGAATGTCACCACTCTCACCTGTAGGAACAGAACAAGGACTGGAATCTCCTTTACGAGAGTCAAAAGGTGGTAACTCTTACTACAAACGAAACCCAAACAGTATATACCGGAAATAATATAACTCCATTAAAGACACGGGTGAAAGACCTCTCAAAGGTAGTATTTGCCCACAACTTAAAACAGTTTTATAAAAAGTCACAGAGGACTCTACTAGTATACCAAAAGTAAGAAGTCAAACAAATATACCACATAGTGTAAACTGATTATAACTTCTTAGGAACATAGAGACCCTATTTGAGGTGAACTAGTACCACATACTACAAAAATTACACAACAACGTAAGAGAAACGATGATAAATCAACTCTTAGAAACGTAGACACAAATAGTCACTGTAACCAGACATTAAAAGAAAAAACACACACTATATAAACAGACCGAAACCATAGTCCCACTACTACCGTAGTATCTTACTCGAACCCCCACCAAGGAATGAGACGTCCAAACCCCTTCTTAAACCTTTCCTACCCACAAACTATGTTAAATGGATACTTCGGTAGACCATGACCTGAAAACAAAGAACCTTCTAAAAAAAAAAATTGACCTTATATTAACGAAATTTTATAACAATCAAAGACAACATATGGTTACATTTAGGTAACAATGTGTGGGGAGGATAGGGAGGGAAGATCCAGTAGTGTCTCGTGGTTCAACTCGAGGGACACGGTCTGTCGTCGAAGGGTGATCGATAAAATATGCACCATCACATATATACAATTACAATGAGAGAGTTAAGTAAGGTGGGAGACGAAGGCGGAGACACAGGTATTGACAGAAGAGATACAGAAACAAAGATGAGGACGGAACGTTTATCCACGTAGTCATGGTAAAAAAAGATCTAAGGTATATGTACGTAATTATATTTTATGAATAAAAAAAGAGAAAGACTGAATAAATTGAAACATACTGTCTGAGATCCAAGTAGGTGTAGTGACGTTTGCTAGGTTATAGTAAAGATCGACTCATTATAAGATAATATATATACGTGGTGTAGAAATAGATAAGTAGACAGTCACCTCTAAATCCAAGGAAGGTACAGGACCGATAACATTTATCACGACGTCACTTGTAACCCCAACAACAACAACTCAGTGACTCAGTACAGGCTGAGAAACACTGGTGCACCTGACATGGTGTGGTTCCAAGGGACAGGAAGTGATAGAGGACCTTAAACGAGTTTACGTACAGGTAACTTAACCACTTCGACAAATAGAGTAGGAGACGGAGAGAGAAGAGGAAAACGGAAGTTAGAAAGGGTCGTAATCCCAAAAAAGGTTATTCAGCCGAGACGAGTGGGCCACTGGTTTCATAATGTCGAAATCGTAGTCAGGAAGGTTACTTATAAGTCACAACTAAAGGAAATCCTAACTGACCAAACTAAAAGAACGTCAGGGTCCCTGAGAGTTCTCAGAAGAGGTCGTGGTGTTAAACTTTCGTAATTAAGAATTCGCGAGTTGGAAGAAATACCAGGTTGAGAGTACAGTTATGTACTGATGACCTTTTTGGTATCGAAACTTATATGTCTGGAAACAACCGTTTCACTACAGAGACTAAAAATTATACGATTCAGACAGTATCGAAACGAAGGTTCCTCGTCCGTAAAAAAAAAAATAAAAAATTAGAGTACCGACGTCAGTGGTAGACGTCACTAAAACCTCGGGTTCTTTTATTTTAAACAGTGACGAAGATAAAAAAGGGATAAACGGTACTTCACTACCCTGACCTACGGTACTAGAATCAAAGACTTACAACTTAAAATTCGGTCGAAAAAGTGAGAGAAAGTGGGAGTAGTTCTCCGAGAAATCAAGAAGAAACAAGACGGTAATCCCACCACAGTAGACGTATAGACTACAACAACTATAAAGAGGACCGTTAGAACTAAGGTCGAACGATAAGTAGGTCGCTACATGAGACACATATTCAATTTATTTGTCCCACTGTTATATGTTGGAACATGAGGAAAGAGTTAAAACTTGGTCAGTCAAGGTACATTCAAAGATTGACAACGAAGAACCGGGGGTCTGTCCAAAGAGTCCTCAGTCCATTCCACCAAACCATAAGGGTAGAGAAAGTCTTAAAAGGTCAAACAACACTAGGTGTGTTAGTTTCCGAAATTGTGTCATTTACTTCGTCTTCAACTACAAAAAGACCTTAAGGGAACGAAAGAGATACTACGTTGTTAACAACCGTTAAACTAGAGACTAAGGAGACGGAAAAGATTTAGGTCGTAAATGTAGACCTTAAGAACCAAGTGTATGACGACTTCGGATCGAACTTCCTAAAACTCGTAATAGAATGATCGTACACTTTACTCGTATTAACAGACCATCAAACTTGTAAGAAACCGCAACGAGAAGAAACCCTAACCTTACTTTTGACTGGAAAAGATTAGAACACCGGTGACGACTCAAAAGGTTTAAACGATTGTATAACTCACGTCGGGAAATTATCGTAGTAGAAAATACTAAAATTTATCGAGTCGACCTTAGGGTAGAGGAGGTGGTCGAAACAAACAACATTACGAAGGATTCCGGACGAACTGAAGTGCGAGGTCCTACAGACCGACATCTACTGACTGGTGTGGTAGTACCAATAGACCCAGTAATTCCGGAAAAAACATATCAAGAAGACACATTAAGAACGGTGGAGAAGAATTAGAGAAAACGGAGAAAATCCGGGAATGACAAAAACCGGAAATAGTACGGGTGGGAACGTACTTCATAAGGGAACTATAGAGGTTAAAAGAATTTCTCTAGAAACGACGACGACGATTCAGTGAAGTCAGTACAGGTTGAGACACGCTGGGGTATCTGCCGTCGGGTGGTCCGAGGGGGCAGGGACCCTAAGAGGTCCGTTCTTGTGACCTCACCCAACGGTAAAGGAAGAGGTGACGTACTTTCACTTTTCACTTTCACTTCAGCGAGTCAGCACAGGCTGAGAGTCGCTGGGGTACTTGACGTCGGGTGGTCCGAGGAGGCAGGTACCCTAAAAGGTCCGTTCTCCTGACCTCACCCACGGTAACGGAATAGAAACGGTAAGACAGTAAAAGGAAACGATGAGACGTAACAAGTAACTTCTTCCGGACGAATAGAGAGGAATGATAAAAGACCTTGAGCCGTAAGTCAACCCATATAGAAAGGGAAGGTATATAGAAAAATATAATAACAAAAGAGTCCATATACGGGTCTTCACCCTAATAACCGACTATACCATAAAGACGAAAATCTAAAATTCATTGGAGGTATGACAAGAGGTAACATCGACATGGTTGAATGTAAAGGTGGTTGTCACAGTCTCTCGAGGGAAAAGAGGTCTGGGAGAGGTCGTAAATAAGAAACATCTGAAAAATTACCATCGGTAAGACTGGTCACACTCGGGAGTGACATCAAAACCAAAGGTAAAGAGATTATTAATATCTACAACTTGACAAAACCTACACACACAACCGGTAGTCATACAGAAGAAACCTCTTTTCAGATAAATCCAGAGGACGGGTAAAAAACTAACTCAACAAACAAAAAAACTATAACTCGACGGACTCAACTAACATATAAAACCTCCAATTAGGAAACAGTCAATAAAACAAACGTTTATAAAAGAGGGTGAGACCCCCAACTGAAAAGTAGAAAAAAAAAAAAAAATACCAAAGGAAACGACCCGTTTTCGAAAATTCAAACTAATCCAGGGTAAACAAATGAAAACAAAAGTAATGAGATCCTGTACCCAGGTTTTCCTAGAATGACACTAAATACAGTTTCTCACAAAACGGATAGAAAAGGAACAAAAAAAAAAAAAAATTAAATAAAAATTAAGGTCCTATTAACGAAAGGTCACAACACAACTCGAGACGACATGTTATTGCACTTAGTCAGTATTCATCTATGCATAGAGGGAGGAGATTGAAGGGACAGTGGGAAGGGGGTAGGGTGGGGAAATCCAGAAGCGTCTCGTGGTCTGACTCGAGGGATACAATACGTCGTCGAAGGGTGATCGAGAGACAAAGTGTGTACCATTACGTACACTAAATTACGATGACAGAGTCAAGTAGGGTGGAAGAGGAAGGACGCAACACAGACGTTCAGACAAGAGATACAGTCGTAGATTAGGACGGGACGTTTATCCGAGTAGTCATAGAAGACAGATCTAAGGTATATATACACAATTATATGTTATAAACAGAAAGATTGAATGAAGTGAGATATATTGTCCGAAATCCAAGTAGTTGGTGTATTGTTGCCTGAGTTTAAACAAGGAAAATTACCGGCTCATTATAAGGTAACATATATGCATGGTAGTGAAGAAATAGGTAAGCAGACATCTACCTCTACAGGTACAGGTACAGATAGGTACAGGACCGATAACATTTATCACGATGTTACTTGTAACCCCCATGTACACAGAAAAACTTAATACCAAAAGAGTCTCATATACGGGTCATCACCCTAACGACCCAGTATACCATTAAAATAGGGATCAAAAACAAAAAAAAATCCTTAGAGGTATAACAAGAGGTATCACCGACATAGTTAAATGTAAAGATGGTCGTCACGTTCTCTGAACGGAAAAGAGGAGTAAGAGAGGTCGTAAATAACAAACATCTAAAAACGACTACCGACGAGACTGACCACTCTCCGCTATGAAGTAACATTAAAACTAACGTTGAGAGAGAGTATTACTTGCTACAACTCGTAGAAAGGTACACATATAACCGGAAGACGTACAGAAGAAACCTCTTTATAGACGAATCCAGACGGGTAAAAAACTAACCCAACAAGCAAAAGAACTCGACAAACCTATAACTAACGTTTACTTCGTTGACTTTTCTAATAAAAGAGGGTAAGACTCCCAACAACAAAGTAAAACAAATACCAAAGGAAATGACTCCTTTTCGAAAATTCAAATTAATCCAGGGTGAACAAATAAAAACAAAAATAAAGGTAATGAGAACCTACACCCAGTTTCTCCTAGAACGACACTAAATACAGTTTCTCCAAAGACGGATACAAAAGGGGATTCTGAAAATCACAGGTCGGAATATAAATAGAGGAATTTGGTAAAAACCAAATAAAAACACATACCACAATCCCTTACAAGATTTAAGTAAGAAAATGTACATCGATAAGTCAAAAGGGTCGTGCTGAATAACCAGTGGATTAGATACTGTTTCCTCCGTTCTTATGTGTTCCCTCTTTTCTCTCGGAAAAACTATGCACTACGACCCTTTTGACCTTTCGATGTACATTTTCTTACTTTACTTTTGGGAGGGTCACAGGACCAGGTACCTAGACATAAAGACAAAAACACGGTCACAGTATGACAGAACTAATCGCATCGAAACATCACATCAGACTTCAGTCCTTCCAACTAAGGAGGTCGAGGTAAAAAGAAAGAGTTCTAAAGAAACCGGTAAACTCCAGAAAACACAGAGGTATGTTCAACATTTTTATAAACAAGATTAAGACACTTTTTACGGTAACCATTAAACTATCCCGAACACAACCTAGGTATCTAACGAAACCCATCATATCAGTAAAAGTGTCACAACTAAAAAGGTTAATTTCTTGTACCATATAAAGAGGCAAACAAACACAACAGTAACTAAAAAAAGTAGTCACTGAATATCAAAAGACGTATGTCCCAAAAACGTAGGAATCCATCCAAATAAGGATCCATAAAATAAGAAAAACAACGTTATCATTTACCCTAAAAAAGGAATTAAAGAGAAAGACTAGAAAACAACGATCACATATCCTTAGCTTCTCTAAAGACACGTAATTAAATCATGGGACGTTTAAATGGTTTAAGTAACTAATCGTGGTCATCAAAAGACCACCGTAGAAATCCTAAAAGACACATATCAAAGTACAGTAGACATTTCTGATAAAATGAAAAAAAGGTTAAAACTAAGGAAAATAAATAAAAAGAAGGGACTAACGACCCTGATACTGATAATAATGCAACTTATTGTGACCACTCTCACCTATAGGAACAGAATAAGGACTAGAATCTCCTTTACGAAACAAAATGTAGTAACTCTTACTACAAACGAAACTCAAGCAACATATACCGGAATACAATTCCAGCCAAGTCAGCGAGTCAGTACAGGTTGAGAAACGCTGGGGCACTTAACGTCGTGCGGTCCGGAGGGACAGGTAGTGGTTGAGGGCCTCAAGTGAGTCTGAGTGCAGGTAGCTCAGACACTACGGTAGGTCGGTAGAGTAGGAGACAGCAGGGAAAGAGGAGGACGGGGGTTAGGGAGGGTCGTAGTCTCAGAAGAGGTTACTCAGTTGAGAAGTATAGTCCACGGGTTTCATGACCTCAAAGTCGAAATCGTAGTAAGGAAGGTTTCTTTAGGGTCCCAACTAGAGGAAGTCTTACCTGACCAACCTAGAGGAACGTCAGGTTCCCTGAGAGTTCTCAGAAGAGGTTGTGGTGTCAAGTTTTCGTAGTTAAGAAACCCTGCGTCGAAAGAAGTGTCAGGTTGAGAGTGTAGGCATGTACTGGTGTCCTTTTTGGTATTGGAACTGATCTGCCTGGAATCAGCCGTTTCATTGCAGGGACGAAAACTTATACGATAGATCCAACCAGTATTGAAAAGAAGGTTCCTCATTCGTTCGCAGAAAATTAAAGTACCGACGTCAGTGGTAGACGTCACTAAACCCTCGGGGGGTTTTATTTCAGACTGTGACAAAGGTGACAAAGGGGTAGACAAAGGGTATTTCACTACCCTGATCTACGGTACTAGAAACAAAAGACTTACAACTCGAAATTCGGTTGAAAAAGTGAGAGGAGAAAGTGAAAGTAGTTCTCCGAAAAATCAAGGAGAAATGAAAGACGGTATTCCCACCACAGTAGACGTATAGACTCCAATAACTATAAAGAGGGCCGTCAGAACTAAGGTCGAACATAAAGAAGGTCAGGTCGTAAAGAGTACTACATGAGACGTATTCTCAATTTATTCGTCCCGCTGTTATATGTCGGAACTGCGTGAGGAAAAGGATAAACCTTGGTCAGACAACAAGGTACAGGTCAAGATTGATAACGAAGGACTGGACGTACGTCTAAAGAGTTTTCCGTCCAGTCCACGAGACCATAAGGGTAGAAAGTCTTAAAAGGTGTCAAATAACACTAGGTGTGTCAGTTTCCGAAACCGTATCAGTTATTTCGTCTTTATCTACAAAAAAGACCTTGAGAAGACGAAAAAGGTACTAGGTCTCCTACAACCGTTAAACTAGAGACCAAGGAAACGGAAAAGATTTTGGTCGAACTTGTACACCTTCAAGTGCTAAGTACACAACGACTTCGGGCCGAACCTCTTAAACCTCGTAATGAAATCACCGAACACTCTACTCACGCTAACACACCATCAAACCCGTAAGAAAGCGTAACGGAAAGAAACCTTGACCTTACTTTTGACTGGAAAAGGTCAGGACACCGGTGACGACTCAAAAGGTTTAAACGACCGTATAACTCACGTCGTGAAAGTGTCGTAGTAGAAAGTCCTAAGCTTTATCGAGTTGACCTTAAGGTAGTGGAGGTGATCGAAACAAGCATCACTACGAAAGATTCCGGGTGAACTGAATCGTAAGGTCCTACAGACCGAGATCTACTCACTAGTGTGGTAGTACTAATAGACCCAGCACTTCTAGAAAAAACATGTCAAGAAGACACATAAGAACGGTGAAGAAGAATTATAGAAGACGAAGACAATCCAGATATGGTAAAGACAGGAAATAGCTCGGGTANTAAGGTAGTGGAGGTGATCGAAACAAGCATCACTACGAAAGATTCCGGGTGAACTGAATCGTAAGGTCCTACAGACCGAGATCTACTCACTAGTGTGGTAGTACTAATAGACCCAGCACTTCTAGAAAAAACATGTCAAGAAGACACATAAGAACGGTGAAGAAGAATTATAGAAGACGAAGACAATCCAGATATGGTAAAGACAGGAAATAGCTCGGGTACAAACGTAATTTACAAGGGAACCATAGAGATTAAAAGAACTGCTCTAGAGATCCAAAAAGGTAAGACAAGAAAAGGAGACAAAGAAACATAACTAGAGACTTCTTTCGAAAGAAGAGAGAAGAACGATAAGAGACCTTGAGACGTAAGTCTACGAATATAGAAAGGAAAAGAGGAACCGAAAAGTGAAGAGAAGAAAAGTGTCGATAAACATTCCGGAGGGGTCTGTCGGTAAAACGAAAGAACGTAAAGAAAAGGTACCCCTACCAGAACTAAGGACAGAGGATATGTCACAGTAGTCCGTGAGATAGTCTAGATCCGGGAATTTAGATAAAGAGTGAAGGTGACATATTAGTATTCCCTAAACTAACTCCAGTATGGACTTACCAGATCGCCAAAAGGGATGAAAGAAGTTAAATTCGGACTTAAACCGTTATTCCTCAAGTACTAGACTCGGTATCAGTCGAGGACCAGAACAAAAACAACTGACATATCTCGAAGAGGTAGAAACCGACGTTTCTTATATTAGTTAGACTAAAGTCACAACTGGTAGACCACTACAGGTACACATCTCAGAAGAGAACACAACAACCTTCTCCCACAAACGATACTGGTCACGTAAAAGAACCGTTTTGAGATAATCAGAAACGGGACGAAGTAAGGCGTAAGGTTCCGGTTTAAACGGACAATGAGGTCCACAAAGAACTGAAGGATGAAAACGTAAGGTCAGGGGATATTACTTTTCCTGCAGAAAAAACCCACAATCAAGATTTTCCAGAACATCCAGAAGTATCTCGGCAAGTTGAAGTCCAAGAAGTCGCAATGACCAACTCCGTATCTGAACCTAATGACTCTATAACTTACCAAACGGAACCTTCGCTTGTCTCTAGTAAGACAGCAAAAACTCTGACGTAGGTTCATGACGTAAAGTCTGAGAAAACAACTGGTACTACTGATGAGGTAAAGAAGACTCCCTAAGGACGGACGTCATCACCTATATTACCAGTAGACTCAATTTAAGTGGGTAAGGTCAGGTAAAATCAACCGACTAAGGATCTTACAGCTACAAGTGAGAACGGTAGAGGACAAACTGGTGAAGGTTAAAGGAACTAAGTACCTGGACAGTAAGGACCAAGGATACGTTATAACGAGAAATGTCGTAGCCTGAAACGAAGATAGTGGTCAGTGTAGGTGTCGACCCATAACAGAAACGAAACCGAGATAGGGAAGTAAGGAAGACCTCAATAAAGAGGTGGCTAGAGGTCATCGCACAACCCGTGGATGACTGGACCCCTTAAGGAGGAAGTCATAGGATAGTAAAACGGAAAAGTATGACAAGTACCCCAAGAGTTCCGTTCTTATGACTTCACCGAACGGTAAGGGAAGAGGTCACCTGGTGTAAGACATTCTGGAGAGGTGGTACTGGGCGGGTAGAACCCATCGGGGTGTCCGTACCGAATCAAAGTAACTCAATCTGTTCCGACACCAGGATCACACTAAAAGACACTCAAACCAAAGTCACACTCAAAGTCACCAAAGTCACAAAGACACTCATACCAAAGTCATACAATTCCACCAAAGGGAGATATGGGTGAAAGACCTCTCAAAAAATACAGTTTATCTACAGTTTAAAACAGTTTTCGAAGAAGACATAGATGACTCTACTAGTACATCAAAAATAAGAAGTTAAACAAGGTAATTTAACGAGTCAGTACAGGTTGAGAAACACTGGGGTACCTGACGTCGTACGGCCCGGAGGGACAGGTAGTGGTTGAGAGTCTCGAACGAGTTGGAGTACGGGTAACTCAGCCACTACGGTAGGTTGGTAGAGTAGGAGACAACAGGGGAAGAGGAGGACGGAAGTTAGAAAGAGTCGTAGTCCCAGAAAAGGTTACTCAGTCAAGAAGTGTAGTCTACCGTTTTTATAACCTCAAATTCGAAACCGTAATCAGGAAGGTCACTTATAAGTCCTGACTAAAAGAAATCCTACCTGACCAACCTAGAGGAACGACAGGTTCCCTGAGAGTTCTTAGAAGAGGTTGTGGTGTCAAGTTTTTGTAGTTAAGAAACCACGAGTTGATAGAAATATCAGGTTGAGAGTGTTAGTATGTACTGATAATCTTTTTGGTATCGAAACTGATCGACCTGGAAACGACCGTTTCATTACTGAGACGAAAAATTACACGACAGATCCAACCAGTACTGAAAAGAAGGTTCCTCGTTCACAGGAAATAATAGTACCGACCTTCAGTGGTAGACGTCACTAAAACCTCGGGGGGTTTTATTTCAGACGGTGACAAAGGGGTAGACAAACGGTACTTCACTACCCTGACCCACGGTACTAGAATCAATAGACTTACGACTCAAAATTCGGTCGAAAAAGTGAGAGAAGAAAGTGAAAGTAGTTCTTCGAGAAATCAAGAAGAAACGAAAGACGGTACTCCCACCACAGTAGACGTATAGACTCCAATAACTATGAAGAGGGCCGTTAGAACTAAGGTGGAACACGAAGTAGACCGGTCGTAAAGTGTACTACATGAGAAGTATCTCTAATTTATTTGTCCCACTGTTATATCGAACAGTGGAACTACATGAGGAAAGGGCTAAACCTTGGTCAGACAACAAGGTACAAACCAAGATTCACAACGAAGGACTGGGGACGTATGTCCAAAGAGCCCTCCGTCCATTCCACCAGACCATAAGGGTAGAGAAATTTCAAAAGGTGTCAAACAACACTGGGTTTCAGTTTCTGAAACCGTATCAGTCGTTTCGTCTTCATCTACAAAAGGACCTTGATAGAACGAAAAAACTACTAGATTCGTCTACAACCGTTACACTAGAGACTAAGGAGTTAAACAATTATACCATATAGTGTAACTAAAAGGGTATATAACTGTTAACAACGTATCGATCCTATTTAGGGTGAACTAGTGCCACATACTACAAAAATCACAAAACAACCTAAGACAAACTATGATAAAACAACCCCTAAAAATGTAGATACAAGTAGTCACTACAACCAGACATTAAAAGACAAAAATATCATCGAAATCAAAACCATAGTCCCACTACCACCGGAACATCTTACTCGAACTCTCACGTGGACACAGACGTTAAAAAACCTTCTCAAACTCTTTCTATCCACAATTGAACAGAGATTTAAAAACTATCTGTAACGGATACTTCGGTGGATCAGGATCTGAAAACAAGTAACCTTCTGAAAATTAGTAGCAAATTTAAAATAATGAACACTAACTAGATAAGTATAAAAGATAAAGAAGGATTAGATCAGAACCCTCCCATATACACATGGAAAGATTCTTAGACATGCAAAGAAAGTCCAATGGTTAAAATAACCGTATATCAACGAACATCATATTAGGAAAGACAAAGACGTCACAATCAACACTAAAAAGGGCAGACTAAAGATTGAAATAACTAAACACAACAGAGGGGTGGAAAAGAAGAACTACTCGGTAAAAAAAAAGAACTATTTGGAAGATTTACAAATAGTAAAACAAATACAAGAGTTGGTCGAACATCAAAGTAACTAAAAACGATAACAAAAGGAGTAAAGATAAAGTAAATAAAGACGAGACTAAAAATACTAAAGAAAGGAAGATGATTGAAACCCAAAACAAACAACAAGAAAGAGATCGACGAAATCCACATTCTGATCCCACAAATAAACTCTACAAAGAGTAAAGAACTCCATCCTAATATAACGATATTTGAGGGAGAATGTCGCAGAAAAGAACGTAGGGTGTCCGACACCTGGTAACACAAAACAACAGTAGACAAAGATATCTAAAAAAAAGAAAGAAACTAAAGAAGTCACTAGAGAACCAATAATTTATCGTATAACAAATCGGAGGCACACACACACACACAAAATGTCAACGAAAGGACAATAACTAAAGATTAGAGTATCGTACCATCAGTCTTTTCTCCGAACTATACTAAATTAAAAAATTAAATGGCCCTAAGTAAACACCGGGTTCTACACTAGATAGGACCTCTTACAAGGGCACACGTGAACTCTTCTTTCATATAAGACGACGAAAACCTATAGTTAATCCAGTCAAACCAGATCACACAATAAATTTCGAACACAAAGGAATAATTAGAAGACTTACCTACTAAGTAGGTAACTACCTTCAACTCACAATTTCAGGGGGTGATAATAACACAATGACAGTTAAAGGAGGAACTACCAGCAATCGTAAACGGAACATATAACTCCACGAGAAAGTAACCCACGTATAAATTTTAATAAAATAGAAGAATAACCTAAGTGGGAAGGAACAGAGAACATTGTCAGAAATAAAATTTCAAATAAAACAGACTACACTCATAATGATGAGGTGGAAAGAAAACTAAGGTAAAACTAAAAAATAAAACAGACTACACTCATAATGACGAGGTGGAAAGAAGACTAAGGTAAAGGTAAAAAAACTAAAGAAAACTAAGGTAAAATACCTTATAGAAATAGTTAAGGGAGTAAAAGTCAGACATACACGGGGATCCAGACTTTACCCAGAGAACATCTGTCGTATATATACCTAGAATATATATAGGTAAGTCAGTCAGTCACAGAAAATCTACCTCATAAACTAAGTAAATATAAATTCCATTAATAACTATACGTATAAGGATAATAGTAAAAGAATTAACAAAACCCAAACAAAAACATCCAGAAAAGAAAGGAGAACACAAAGGATGGATCTCTGCAAGGAAATCGTAAACAACAATTCGACCAAACAACCACGACTAAAGTGAATCGAAAAACGAATGGACATTTCCAAAACTAAAGAGGTGACTTAGACTTACTATAAGAACAAAGTATCTCATCAGAACCAACATTGAAAAGGGGAGAGTAGTGAAATTTATATAGAACGGTGAGAGAAGACGGGAGTTAGAAGACACTATGTTAATAAAAGGTCAAAACGCCAGTGGGTAGATCGTCCACTATCGAGTCAACCATTTCTTAGACGGACGTCACGCCCTCTGGGACCAAGTTAAGGTCCAGTCCTTCTAGACGACCTCCTCCCTATCCGATGGGTGAGGTCATAAGGTCGGACCTCTTAAGGTACCTGACATATTAGGTACCCCAACGTTTCTCAACCCGTGCTGACTCACTGAAAGTGAAGTGAAGTGGATCGTTCTTACCCTAAATTAAAATAACGTTGACCGGGGAGGAAGGTAGAGTAACACCGAGGACGAAACAGAAATCCATAACCAATAGAAAAAACCATCCAACGTCACAAAAAAACAACTACCAACAAACCGTCAATCAACACTAAAACCACAAAAAAATTCTTCTCCACTCGTGTGTAGAAAAATAAGGTGGTGAACAGGGGTGAAGGGTTACAACCTAAAAAGGGTCCTAGAAAATAAATTTACTTTTTGATTACCCTTTTTAGTCTTGAAAGTATCGTCAGGAGGTCCACAATACTATGTTTAATACCAAATGGGGTCGTCTTCTTCTTTTATAACACCTTACTCTTGAACGAAATAGATATTGGTCCGTAGGTGAAAAGTGACGAAGACGTGTTAGGAGGGGTGTCGGGGAACGTCTAAGGTGACTGAGGAAAAGCAGTCAGTCTGGAGGTAGGACCGGTGAAATCCCAGTAACCTTCACGTGGGGTGGTTGAGTTTTCAGGGGTTAAAAGTAAAACAGAAAAAGGTTCCATAACAACAAAAAGTCAGCAATTCAGCACAGACTGAGAAACACTGGGGTACCTGACGTCGTGTGGTCCGAAGGGACAAGAAGTGATAGAGCCTCAAACGAGTTTGAGTACAGGTAACTCAGTCACTACGGTAGGTTGGTAGAGTAGGAGACAACGGAAGAAGAGAAGGACGGGAGTCACAAAGGGTCGTAGTCCCAGAAAAGGTTATTCAACCAAGAAACGTAGTCCACCGGTTTAATAACCTCGAAGTCGAAGTCAGGAAGGTTACTTATAAGTCCCAACTAAATGAAATCCTCAGTGACCAAACTAGAGGACTGACAGGTTCCCTGAGAGTTCTCAGAAGAGATCGTAGTGTTAAGTTTTCGTATAGTTCTATATACAAGTCTTATCATTATCTTAAGAAAAATTATAATTATACGTACTTTGTCTTTTTAGATTCCAAAAGTCGACTTTATATTGTCCCTTCCCAATAAAAGGTAAAAACTTGAATCTGAAATTCATTTGGATACATTGAATCAATACTAACGAAATCGTCTAGAATCCACTGTCAGGAAATACAGTAACCGATTTGTTTTGAAAGTAAAACCATTTGGGTGTAAGAATAAAGACACAAATAAAACAGTAGAAACAGTCACCCGTATCCTACAAATACAAACAGATAAACAAAAGGTTTACACAGATTATCAAATGATGGATGACCCGTAGTTTGATTCCGTGACTTTAGGTGGTCAATTGTTCTAACAGTACCAGGGAAGGGAGTATTTCGGAGTGAGACAGGACACATGTCGAGTCACGACCTGACATTCCGATCTTCGACCCCTCGAATAGATATAAGTCCCCATGATCCTTTTGTTTAATGATGTACTTTAACACTTTTGAAATGACCTCTATTGACTGTAATCTCCTGACAAATGTGTACGTAAACAACCTAATGTCAGTGGAGAAGATCTTTTTCCTTTTTCTCACCTGGTGTAAAAATCTCGAAAATTCAAGACCCAAAGAACAAATTAGACGCATAAAACATTTTTATAACAATAGTTTGTATTACCACTGAGGTAACCGGTTAATAAACCAAACGAAAAAGATCTTTAACCCTGTCGAACGAAGCAAGACAGATGTAAGAGGAGAGACCAAAGAAACTGTTGACTGGAGTAGTCCGTGAACTAAGTCTTAAGTTCACTCTGACTCCGATCTCTGGTAATTTTTCTCCCTTCGATTAATGAACCAGGTGTACCTGAAACCTAAATACATTTATACCTATTTTATCAAGTCAGTCCTCCCTGACTAAATCTATTCGTAGGACCCTCCGTCGTCCCTATTTCCTTTCTTGAACCCGCAGTGTAACTGACGGAAAGGGGTAATCCGCGTCCAGACACACTGAGAAGTCCATATGCTAGGAGGAAGTTACCAAATCGTTCTGTGGACGAATACCTTTATCCGAAGGTACTGTGACTCCGGTCTCCTCGCCCAGGACATTGACTCCTGACCACCGATCTACGAAACTGAGTCTATCCTTTATGGTACAGACGAGTGAAACGTAACCATTTTGGATGCCGGTACGGATTTGAGTTCTCCGATCTCTTTGCGTCGGAAGACACAAGGGGTTTTCTCCTGGTCTTTATGACCACTACGGGTAGTCACATGGTGTCACTTATTAGAGATTGGTTCTACCTCGAGACCCCACGCACGATTCTTAATGATCTTTTCAATCTTAAGATTTGGAAATGTTTGATATTTTGGAAAACACCGGTGAAGACTTTTACTATGAGACAGAATCTTATTGTACCGACAGAGAAATGAATATAACGGTAATCGCACGAAAGTCAAGGGATAAAAAGTAGAAAGGACACGAAGACACTGAGTCTCTTCACCGTCACTTATTATGGTTCGTGTATCCCTCATGAATGTTGAGTAAACAACTAATCCAGTTTGGTAGTATTTCTTTGGTGTAAACATTCCCGTTACTTAACTATACAAAGGACAAGTTTCAGTGTTCCGTCACTCCCTCGGTCTTTCTCTGCAAGTACGACAGTAACCGGTGTTCCCATGTAAAATAATGAAGGAGCTCTTTTCGACCGGGGTCTTCTCAATAAGTACAAACAACCGTCAAAGGTTTCCACTAATGGAGAAAATCAGAACGTGACATCAGTACGGGACTTACAATCCTCGTCATTACCATGCTTTTGTTACCGTCTGTGTTAATTTTTCAGGACTCACGTCCGGTGAGGGGTCACAGACGAGCTTCCTTCATATTTTGAAGTGAGTAGAAAGCCGAGTTTACAGTGAAGGAGACACTGAGGTGACGGTCAGGTGTTAGTCTTGACCATCAAAGATATCGAAAATTATAAAGATCACGAGGTATCAGTTTAAATATAATTATCGTGAAGGTATAGAAAATGACCTAAAACTGGAGACACTGTCGTGGACTCTCTGAAGAATCTGTTTTCTTTCTGTTTTATTGAAACGACTTAACTTCCGGACGTAAGTGAAGTTTTTGGGTTTGACGTCATGAACGGAGTGGGGGAACGACACAAAATTTTAACGATTTGGTTTTAGATATCCGTTGCTTTCTCCTACCGCTGTCAAGACACAAAACAGTGGCACTAGGTTTTGTGCGTAGTACGGTCTCTTTCTTAAACTAAGGTAAAATCTCGGTTCCAGAGTCCAGGTTAAATTAAACTAGGGGTCTACTGGTTCGACTAATTAACAGTCGAGGTCGAAAAGAAGTGTCATTTGGAATTAGGGAGGATTAAACGGTACTTTACTCACCCTCAACTGACAAGGTCCGTACTTTGCGCATCCAGAACAAGTTTCGAGGGGTCCGGAATAACTCCGTTCCACCCCTACTCTGAGCGACGAGACCTCTCCTCGTCCACAGCACTCCTAATCCAGCGTCCCCCCTTTCCCCCGGCGTCACCCGTCCGTCGACCACTTTAGGGTCCACACACACTGGACCGTCCCTATGTTTCTCTCTCCTCTCAACGTTTGTCGAGTTTCAGGGACCCGACACGTCGACGAGCAAACCGTGAACGTGCCCTGGGTGGACATCACAACTACCCGTGTCGGGTGAGGGTCCTCGTCCCTCTGTACTTTCCAGAGCTCACTCGTCGTCGCCGGGGCGAGGCGGGTCCGTCTCCGACCTCCTTCGTGATAGGACGGGTTCCTGGGGACCCATTTCGTAGAGGGGACGTAAAGTATTTGGAGGGGTCCGACTTCCGTGCCGTCGAGATCCAAAAGGAAAACGTTTGCTACCGGGAACCTCTTGATTCTATTTCTATAAATGAAAGAAAGGCTAGCCCCAGGGACAAGGGTTCGTGTGGATCCTTCATGTACTTCTTGAGGGACTCGACCTCTCAATTCAGTTGTCCGTCTCTATTTGAGTCCCCTTCCCCTTTTTTTTTTTTTTTCGTCCGAGTTCCGGCTCTCCGTTTTTATTTACTAGTAGAGAAGAGGACCCGACGCCCCTCGAGTACATTTGTTTGAGTAGTATTGTTCGGAAGGAATTGGACAAGGACAGGGTGATGATTAGTGAAGACACCAAAAACGACGTGTCCTCCGGGACGAACCACGACCACGATCACAAAGCCCAAACAGTGACACGTCCTATCTTACAGAGGACTAGAGACTCCTGTTCTCCCCTGGCGACCGGTGTTTAGATTTACGGACAACAAGGACGGTCCACTTTATCGGCAGAGGGACGTCACATGGTCGGGCAGTTCTCACCACTGGAGAAGAGAGGTGCAATTCGGTCGGAGGTCTTGTTGACACTGTCTGCGTCCAATTCCTGAAGAACTGGGGAATGACGAGATGAAACCGAAGAGGGCAGAGACGAAAGTTCACGTTCATCGTCTCTGGTGGCTCAAGGGGCGTATGTCGTAGGTGCGGAGGTGGGGGCGGCAGGGAGAATGATTGGAGAAGCGCTGTTCCCCTGTTACCGCTATACGTGTCAATTGTGTATGAGTGAGCTGTCGGTCTGAGACATAGTAGGGCCGTGCCGAGACACTACAAATGACAGTTGCCTCTGTATTCGTCTCTGACAGACCCTTTCTACGCTCTGGGTGAGTAACACCTAAAAGGGTAAAAATGATGGACCGCACGTCTACACCGTAGCTCTCGTCACCAGGGGTTGGAAGACCGTGGTCCCTGGTCAAAACACCTTCTGTCATAAAGGTACCGGACCTAAACCCCCCGCACCCCCCGATCACGTCCACCTACCAAAGCCAAGGGGGACGGTTAGTGGAGGACGACACACCGGACCAAGGACTGTTAAGTACCGGACCCCAAATCCCTGGGGACTCGATCTCATGTAGAACGAGGGTGCTTCTACTCTTAGCATACGACTTATACAGTCTCGTCCCCCTCCCTTCGTCGACCGTAGGAGTCGTAACGATTCAGTCTCATGGTCGAGGTTGACGAAGTTGGGACCCGAAGGTCAATCTTATTGGGGACACCAGGGGTATGAGGTCACCCGTAGAAGTAGTGGACCTCCCGAGTAATTTTGTGTCCAAAGACCCGGGGAGGGAGTCTCATAGACTAAGTTTTTAAGACCGCATCCTGAACCTGGTTCAAGGGTCCACTACGAGTAAGGTGACCAGTCTCTAGTCCGACACTCTTGGTGAACCTTGAGGGTAGACAACTTCGGTGACAAAAATGTAATTATATAAGTATCGACTTGTGTCAGAGTTGACTATGTGACGGGAAATTGGGGAGTTATCGACATCCCGTAAGGACCACCGAATCTGTCATTTCTTAGGCGGACGTTCCGTCCTCTTGGGACCAAACTAGAGACTCAGTCCTTCTAGGGGACCTCTTCCCTTACCGAATGGGTGAGGTCATAAGAACGGATCTCTTAAGGTACCTGTCTCCTCGGACCGTCCGATGTCGGGTCCCCCCAGTGTTTCTCAGCCTGTCCTGACTCGTTGATTGTATGTGTGTAAGTATCGACTTATGTCAGGGGTGACTATGTGACGGCAAATTCGGGAGTCATTGATACACCGAGTGGATTAGAAAATGGAGGTTTTTTCCCGACTTTTGATTCAATTAGTGTTCCGTATTTATTGGTTACTCTAAATGTTAGATAATCCTAAGATTAGTCTCTCGTAATTCAGTTTCTTTCCTTAGAGGCGAAAATTGAAACTCCGTAGTGACCTCGACTAACCTTCTCTCTAAAACCTCGTCCTTTCGAATGGACCTTAGAGACTTTAATATGGTCTGTGAATGGAAAAGACGAATGTTCACCTAAAGAGATCATGGGAAAGAAAGATCTCTGGTAAGTGGTTACTGTCATCCCATGTAATCGATACCCTGAACCCCGTAAAAAAAGTTAGTTTTAAAAAAAAGTAAGAAAAAGTAGAAGAAGAGGTAATACCAAGTAATGTCCTATAACTTATATCAAGGGACACGATGTGTCATCCTAGGATAACAAATAAATAGGATATATATGATCAAACGTAGACGATTAGGGTTTGGGAGTCATATAGGGAGGGGGTGGGACCGTTGATGTTTAGACAAGAGATATAGACATGCAAACAAAGAGAAAACATCTATTTCAAGTAAACACAGTATAAAATCTTAGGTGTATCTTCGTTATCGTATATAAACAGAAAGAGAAAGACTAAATAAAGTGAAAATAAAGTGTAAATAAAGTGATCATACTATTAGAGATCAACATAGGTACAACGACGTTTACCCGTTCAAAGTAGGAAAAATACCGACTCATCATAAGGTGACACACACAAATGTCTATGGTGTAGGAATAGGTAAGTAGATTACTACCTGTAAGATCAGATTTATCACAGTCACACTTGTAAACCCTCGAACATAGTAAAACTTAATATCAAAACAGGTCCATATACGGGTCCTCACCCTAACGACCGAGTATTCCATCGAGACAAAAATCCAAAAACTCCTTGGAGGTACGACAGGAGGCATCACCGACGCGATCAAATGTAAGGATGGATATCATATACTCCTAAGGGAAACGAGGTGTGGGAGAGGTCGTAAACAAGAAACATCTGAAGGATTATTACCGGCAAGACCAACTACACTCTACTGTGAAGTGACATCAAAAATACGCGATGATTAATCACTACTCCTCGTAGAAAAGTACGGGGACAACCGGTAGACATACAGAAGAAACCTCTTTACAGACAAATCCAGATTACAGGATGCGGTAACAAAAAAATAACTCGACAAACCTATAAAAACTTTAATTTGGACACAACCAACGTAGTAAACGTTCATAAAAGAGGATCAGACATCCAACAGAAAAGTAAAACGAATACCAAAGGAAACAACACGTTTTCGGACATTCAAACTAATCCAGGGTAAATAAATAAAAAAAGAGAATAAAGACAACGGTACCCTCTGGATTCTTTTGTGACCATACTAAATACAGTCTCTTACAAAACGGGTACAAGAGAAGATCCTCAAAATACCATAGTTCAGAATATATAAATTTACGAATTCGGTAAAACTCAAATAAAAACACATCCCACACTCTCATTCAAGATTAAAGTAACTAAATGTACGCCGACAGGTTGAAAGAGTTGTGGTGAACGAATTCTCTGACAGAAAAGGGGGGACATATAAGAACGGAGGAAACAACTTCTAATTAACTGACATCTACACACTCAAATAAGGACCCGAGAGATAATACATGGTCAATCGGTGTACAGACAAAAACACCTGAACCCTGATTGAAAAAAAATTGAAGAGACTTGGGGTCAAAAGAAAAAGTACTAAAATAATAAAAACCAGCGTGACCCAGAATCAACAGCGTGTCCGAGAAGAGATCAACACCACTCACCCCCGAAGAGAGGTCAACACCACGTGCCCGAAGAGCAACACCGCCGAGGAGAACAACGCCTCGTGATCGACACCCGCACGCTCGACGTCATCAACCCCGAGGGCCCGAGAGCTCACGTCCGAGTCATCAACACCGCGTGTCCGAGTCGACGAGACACTGTACATCGTAGGAGGACCCAGTCCCTAGCTTGGGTCCAGAGGACGTAACCGTCCATAAGAAATGGTGACTCGGTGATCCTTTCGGGACTTGGAGGTAAACAACATTCCGGCATTCACTACAGTCTCTTAATCTCCGTTGGACTCACAGGTAGTCACTCTCCTACCTGTTCATTCTACATACCCACTTTTAGTGTCCTATACTACGTCTTCGTTGTCTTGTCGACACGGGTATCGTTCTGGAACTTTTGTGTCACGAACCACCTTTTTCTGTATATTACGTTGGTAAAATACTTGATTTCTTAAGTTTTATCCACACATGGTCAACCCAAAGGACCACCGAGTCGCCCTCTGGACCCAACCCTTCTAGGGGACCTCTTCCCTTTCCACGACGGGTGAGGTCATAAGACCGGACCTCTTAGGGTACCTGACATATCGTATGGTTTCTCATGGACAGGATATATTATACTTATATATAATTTATATAATCCCCGACGGGTCCACCACGATTACCATTTTTAGGTGGACGGTCACGTCCTCTGTATTCTCTGTGCCCAAGTTAGGGACCCAGTCCTTCTAAGGGACCTCCTCCTTTACCGTTGAGTGACGTCATAAGAACGGACCCTTTAGGATACCTGTCTCCTCGGACCGTCCGATGTCGGGTACCCCAACGTTTCTCGACCTGTGCTGACTCGTAGACTCGTGCGTTTATCTACCCAACAGACCCTCCCCTTCCGTTACCACCATAATATACTTATATTTTTTTTTACTCACAGATAGTCTAACTGTTTTTCATAGACTGTTATGGACTAAAATTACTTGTGATACCTCCTTTTCCTTGAGAGTATGGAACTACTATCACATTTAACCATGTTCAGTAACCATGTCGGATGATCAATTAGGGACATAGGTAAAGGGGAAGACTATGGGTGGTCCCAAGAACCGGAGGAATTAGTTATCTTTAACTAGTCTCCGGTTTGTCCTTTAAGTCCGTTCCAAAAGAACCCCGAGGACGACGTCCTCGTCCCTCACTCTTGCTTGTTGTCCAAGGGAGTGAACGAGTGAGTGGTTCCGTCCCGTGGGACCAAGAATATACCCCACTCCCCTCCCCGCACAGGTCCTCAGTCCGAGCTCCCCACCGAAGCCACCAAACGGGTCGAGAAACCACCGTAACACACGTCCCCCGCACACGTCGTGGGACGAAAAACAAGGGCTGGGAAGCAAGAACGAGGGCCGAGAAGTCTTTACCGTGAACACGAGACACCCAAAAAACATCTTATACGGGGTTGACGTCTCCGTGTGTCAATGACAACGACAAGTTTCTCTGTAGACAGGTCCTCGTTCGTAACGTCGTTTCCCAGGGCCCAGGGTCGGAGTGAAAATATTTCAGCTTGGGACTAAGAAATTGAACCGTGTACCGGGTGAGTCCTAGTAAGAGGTAAAGGGTCTGAGGAAAACTTTGATTCACACCTGTACACTTATTCACGACCGGTTACCGTATTCTGACCTCCGTAGTAGACTTTAAAGACCCTTCACAATAATTTACTTTACTTCACCCCCCCCCTACAGAGTTATTTACTGACCCCTGTTTTCTCCTACCGTCTCTGTCTACCTTTAGTAGACATTACAGCTGTCAGTGGAATCGACTGTGTCGGAGTTTGACCCGTCGTTCATTAGGTTTTACGAGTGAGACAGGAACTCCTCCCCACCCCTTATCCGGACATTATGTGTTTTACTAGTATGTCATACATTGAATCGTAACCATGACGAGGTATGATTCTCCTAAAAAAAAAAAACAGCGAGTCAGCACAGGCTGAGAAACGCTGGGACACCTGACATCGGGTGGTCCGAAGAGGCAGGTACCCCAAGAGGTCCGTTCTTATGACCTCACCCAACGGTAAAGGAAGAGGTCCCCTAGAAGGAGTCCTTAACTTGGGTGCAGAGGGCGTAACGTCCGTAGCGAAATACTTTGACAATTTACCCCGTCGGCATTTGTTTTAAATCTCACTTCACTAGACTGCGTTAACTTTTCTTCAAGAAATGCTAATACTAAAAAATTTAACATCATATTAAGGAAATGTTACGACATAATCAAAGACGACATGTTGTTGTACTTAGTCGATCTACACACAAACCTACACACACACACATATGTGTGTGTGTGTGTATGTATATATATACACATATATATATAGGAGAGGGAGACCCTAGAGGAAGGGTGGGTGGGTGGTAGGGCAGAGAGATCCAGTAGTGTCTTGTGGCTCGACTCGAGGGAGATGATCTATCGTCCAAGGGTGAAGTCAAGTCAAGTCAGCGAGTTAGCACAGGCTGAGAAACGCTGGGGTACTTGACGTCGTGCGGTCCGGAGGAACAGGTAGTGGTTGAGGGCCTCAAATGGGTTTGAGTACAGGTAGTTCAACCACTACGGTAGGTAGAGTAGGAGAACAGGGGAAGAGGAGGACAGGAGTTAGAAAGGGTCGTAGTCCCAGAAAAGGTCACTCAGTTGAGAAGCGTACTCCACCGGTTTCATAACCTCAAAGTCGAAGTCGTAGTCAGGAAGGTCACTTGTGAGTCCTGACTAGAGGAAATCCTACCTGACCAACCTAGAGGAACGTCAGGTTCCCTGAGAGTTCTCAGAAGAAGTTGTGGTGTCAAGTTTTCGTAGTTAAGAAGCCGTGAGTCGGAAGAAGTGTCAGGTTGAGAGTGTAGGTATGTACTACTGACCTTTTTGGTATCGGAACTGATCTACCTGGAAACAACCGTTTCATTACAGAGACGAAAACTTATACGACAGATCCAACCAGTATTGAAAGGAAGGTTCCTCATTCGTAGAAAATTAAAGGACCGACGTCAGTGGTAGACGTCAGTAAAACCTCGGGGGTTTTTATTTCAGTCGGTGACAAAGGTGACAAAGGGACAGATAAAGGGTACTTCACTACCCTGGTCTACGGTACTAGAATCAAACGACTTACAACTCGAGGTTCCAAGGGTGATCGATAGACAAAATGTATACCATCACTTATAGGCAGTTGCGATATGAGGGTTAAATAGGGTGGAAGGGGAAGGGGTCACACAGGTGTATAGACACAGAGATAACGACGGAACGCTTATCCAAGTAGACATGGTAAAAAGATCTAAGGTGTATATATGTAATTATATACTATAAAAAAAAAGAGAAAGACTGAAGTGACACACACTGTCTGAGATCCAATCCCAATCGTTAGACTTCGTGTCACCATTTTCTTCAAGAAATATTAAAGAAAGATTTGGAGAAAGAGTCGGACCTCTAACGAATAGTGTTTGTCGAGGGAGGTGGGGGTCACAAACAACACCCGACAAGTTGTACACGTATTTATTCACAGAATCTCAAACAAAGACTACCAATCCGCTGGGGAACTTCTTTTTCTAAGACTTAAGTTAAACAATGATAAAAAGACAGGATTTTTTCTTCTATAATATACCAAGAATCAGTCGACGAACAAAGTTATTGTCAAACAGAGGACGACTTTTGGTCCCGGGGTGTAGACAAGGATTATTTTTAGATATTAGTCGTTACGGGTAACGGAAAGTTTTGGATAAAAGAAGTAGGGGTTTGATACATGTCTGGACCGGTTTCGAATAAAGACAACAGTGGTTCTGTATTACCGTAACGTGAATAAGGTCCTATTTATTTAGTTGTCACTAAGGTTCACCTTAGTCACAGTCGGTGAATCCGCTAACTTTTAAACTCGGAATTAATGTTTAACTGTAGAAGTGCATAATTTTACGACCGCATCCGTCCAACAACAACAAAAAAAAAAAAAAAGTTCAAATACTGTAAGTCTGGAAACACTATGAAACAAAGTCTAGTGTTCCGATTTTCTGTAAACTATTATTTTTGTCAAGTGTAAAAGATCTTTTTGTCCGAGAGTTTTGTCGTTGGAATTTTATGGGAAAGGTGTTCTTTGCAAATAAATATTTTTAATACCTGAAACTTACCTCGGACTTTCTGTCGTGTGTTCCGGTGATAGATCGTTTCTTGACCGGACTCCGGACGTCCAAGGACCTAGCCTCTAAATCTCCGCCAGGTGACGGGGTGAACCCGTCTGATAGAACAACGATACACTCTTGATCGACCCCCCCGTAAATTTTTGTCAGAAACCTCTTTCTATCATATATGAAGGTCCAGTTTCAAATCACGACGAAGAGGGCCGTGACTGTTCGGGAGGTGCAAAAAGAAGGAGGAAACTCTTGTCAACTAGGAGTGACAAAAAAGTCGAAACTCAGTAAAAATTTCTCTTCGTATTCAACCCTCGAAGACGTTTGAACAAACAGGATTTCGTTTCATCCCGTGCACACGTTTCATTGTCCTCTGACTTGTTCGGGTCCCGTACAGCTGTGGCCGTCTCTCTGTACACCAGACCCTCTCCGGAGTACCGGAGTCCTCGTCGGTGCACCTCGAGTGACGACCCCTAAATAAATATTGAGCTGCTGGTGACAGGAAGTGGCAAGTCTCCACCCGTGGTTGGAAGCCAGCGAAGTCTGTTATTGTAGATGATCAGGGTGACGACTGTAAATTATCCGTAGAAAATCGATGTCGGTCTAGTGGGTGAGGTCGTGAGAACGGATCTCTTAATGTACCTGCCTCCTCGGACCAGTCGACGTTAGGTACCCCAGCGATTCTCAGTCTGTGTTGACTCGCTGAAATGAAAGTGAAAAGTGAAAGTACGTAACCTCTTCCTTTACCGTTGGGTGAGGTCACAAGAACGAACCTCTTAGGGTCCCTGTCTCCTCGGACAACCCGGCGGCAGATACCCCAACGTGTCTCAGCCTGTGCTGACTGCTCTGAATCGTCGTCGTCGTCGTCTAGTAATTTTCTACGACTTTTGTCGTATAAGGGAAACCTTCGTAAATGTATAATCAAACAATTTTAGGTGTAAAAAAGTTTGGGTTCCGGATACATACAGTGTTCAACTGGTTCTGAAACACATCCCTCCCCCACCCCCGATGTACGTACCTTCCCTGTATTTTTCCCGTATTAAAACCTAAAACTTCATTTCCTTCTGTAGTGCCCTCCTACTGGAGTCTTACTATATAAAAAAAAGAGATGGTCCATCGAGAATCGACACTATACTTCCTATGATTAAAAACTTAAATCCCGTTCACCGGCAGTCAGGTAATCCCGACACGACCAAACACGAAGCAAACCACTCGTACATACGTTTCTTTCCTTCCTTCTGTCTTTCTTTCTATCTACTATTTGTCTACCCAATCACGTGTCTTTCGACATCGTCCGAAAGGGTCTTAGGGGATCTTCTTGACCCTACCACAAGGGTCGTCCCCCACGCCCTCGATTCTGAACGGAGGTCTAGGTATACACACTCTGACTCAGTCTTTGTCTCCCACCCAGCCGGGATCCCCTGGGAGCTTTATCTTCTCCCACTCGATGTGCCCCCCAGGACAACCGAGTCTCCGACCTTTGAAGACCGAGTACCCACTATCGACGTCCACGGGTCGGGACTTGAGACAAACGTGTCTGGGTAGACACAACCCACGTCGTCAGCTCCACACAATGAAACACACTCGTGGACCTTTCTCTTCGTTCCACTTGTTCGGGAGACGGGATGAGGGGTGATCGGACCGCCCAACGGACATTTTGAACGTCTGGGTCTGGGGTCTCCGCGACACCGGTCACTTCAAAACTCGTCTTCGTCACACACACACGCACGATTCAGTGAAGTCAGTACAGGCTGAGAAACGTTGGGACAGGTTCCCTAAGAGGTCCGTTGTTATGACCTCACCCAACGGTAAAGGAAGAGGTCCCTCAAAGGGACGTGGTCCCTAACTTGGGTCCAGAGAATACAGAGGACGTGGCCGTCCGTCCAGTAATGTCTCAGGAGAGGTAGTGGGGCGATCTCGGGTGTCTCTTCGAGGTCCCGACGCCTCTCCTCTGAGGGTTCAGCAAGTTCACCAACTGTAGTACTCCTGGAAGGAGTCCTCCCGTGACCGTCGTCCTACCGCCCGTCCACGGAACCGGTTCAAACGTACCTTCTTGTACAGTCTTTGTGTCTGTCCTTCTCCACAGCTCTCGGACGTCAATGTCCCCACCCTCAACTCTCGTGGAGCCTAACTACAAAGTCACAGCTTAATAGAGGGAACCGAGATGTGTTCCCACTCCGGACTCTATGAGTCAAATACGTATGTTTCTTGGGGAAGTGATAACATGGGAGGTGGTCCAGTCACTGGTTACTTCTCCCCTAGGTGGTCTAAAGTCCGACAGTCCCCGTGTCGGCCTCAGACCCCCCGGGGAGACTACTTGGGACACCGGGGACCCTTTCTACTCGACCCACAGGAGGGGACTCGTATCAGTCCTTACCGTCAGTCACCGGGACCTGGACGAGAGTCAGACAAGGAGTAAGTGCAAATAGGTTGTTTACTAGTGACTCGTACATTAGACACGGTCCGTGATAAGATCCCCGGGCTCTATGTCCTTACTTGTTTTTCCTACCTACTAGGCTGTAGTACCCCATATACAAGATTTTTCGTCTGCCTATTTTTCTATGCAAAAAGTTGATGGTGTCATTTATTCTGTCAGGACTCACGATTCCACCTTTTCATTTCGTCTCCTCCTCCTACCGTCTCACATGCTTTAATATACTTTGGTACCTTTCCTTACCCTTTCCCCCCTCTCTCTAACGTCGCATCCAGTCTCGGTGAGAAAGGGAACCGTTCAAGCACTCCTCTCCACCTAATCCTTTTTCAGTACCCCACCTTTTGAAACTTCAAACCCTATGAACTTAGAAATTTAAAAAATTAACCTCCCATTAACGAAATACTACAACACAACCAGAGACGAGATATTATTGCACTTAGTCGATATTTGTTTGTATATAGGGGAGGGAGAACTCAGACGGAGGACGGGGGTCGGGCGATCCAGTAGTGTCTCGTGGTTCGACCCGAGGGACACGGTATGTTCGTCGAAGGGTGGTCGACGAAATGTGTGTCATCCCACATATGCAGTCACGATGGGAGTCAAACGGGGTGGAAAAGGAAAGGGACGACACGGGTGTTCAGACAAGAGACACAGACGGAGAGACAAGGACGGGACGTTTATCCAAGTAGCCATGGTAAAAAGATCTAAGGGATACATACGTGATTACATGTTATAAACAGGAAGAGAAAGACTGAATTGAGGTGAAACACATTGTCGGAGATCAAAGTAGGTGCAGTGATGTTGACTGAGTAAGGAAAAGTGCCGGCTCATTATAAGGTGACATATATACATCGTGTAGAAATAGGTAAGTGGACAGCTACTTGTAGATCCTACAAAGGCACAGGATCGATAACATCTATCACGACGAGACTTGTGACCCCATGTACACAGAAAACCTTAATACTAAAAGAGTCCCACATACGGGTCATCACCCTCATATACTGGGGTATACTGGGTGTGTGACCCAGTACACCATCGAAATGAGGATCAAAAAATTCCGTAGAGGAACAACAAGAGGTACCACCGACATAGTTCAATGTAAAGGTGGTAGTCACGTTCTCCCAAGGGAAAAGAAGTGTATAAGAGGTCGTAAATACCAAACATCTAAAAGACGACCATCGGTAAGACTACCACGGAGTTTAAGAATCTCGTAGTCTCGTGGTGAGAATGGAAGAGGGAGTCATCTTTTAGTAGATTCTACTTTCAAGGGGTCCCATCTTGTCGAAGGTTTAACACGACATCTACCTCCGGACCCGTGTCTCTGCTTACTCGGACACGGTGGTTCGGGCCCTCTTCGTCACCTCTAACCCCCAGTGGTTCGGTGGGACCCCGGGAAGAGAGGTTGCGAGTTTACACTCGACGTGTCTCCCAGGGTGTCCGCCCATGTCCGGCACTGAGGACGACTCTTACCCCGGTTACCGACCTCCGGGTCTCGACGGGAGACTCCTTTGCTCCTACTCCTACTTGTTCTACCGTAGACTCGGGTCTGAGACTTCACCGTGACTCGGACAAAGGAAATTTCCACACCACTATTGAGACCTGAATGAGAAAACGGGAGTGAAATTTTTTTAGTACCATTTTAGGTGTATTGTATTTTAAATGGCAGAATTCATTAAAATTCAAGTCGCCATAATTGTGTAAGTGTTACACGTTGGTTGTCGTGGTAGGTCTCGAGAGACGTAGAACGCTGAGACTTTGAGACGGCAATTTGGTACTGAGAGGCAAGAGCGGTGACAGGGGTGGGAGTGAGGGACCGGCAGTGGTAAGATGAAAGAGAGACCTGGACAAGAGTTAGTGGGACATTTACAATCCCCTTTGGAGAATCTCCAGTCACCCCTTTGGAGAATCTTCAGTCACCCCTTTGGAGAATCTTCAGTCACCCACGGTAACCTCTTCCCCGGGTTTAGTCCCAAGAGTCCACCTCAAGACGTCCCGGGTCCGGAACTGGCTCCCGACAGCCGAGTCGAGGTGACGGCGTCCCTCTCCGGCACCCAGGAGGGCGGGGCACACAGGAGGTGCTCGTGACCGACTCCGGGTCGTTTGATGTTCCCCGGGGGACGTTTCTGGCGACCTGAGCACGGTGTTTTATTCTTGAGTAATGGTATTCCCAACAAAGGTAAAATTAAAAAAAAATAACGAAAACTGATCTTTTCGTTTGTTAAACCCCTTAAACACACCGACTATTTTTCCGTTTTTCTGACCTGACACTCTTAAATTGTGTATGGGTGAATGGTTCGTCCTACTTTGAGCAGAAATGACTTCCTGACGTCCCATTCTGCCCTGGCAGACAGACGTCCAACTCCAAACGTGTGTCTTAAAGGGTCCACGACTCGAAGTCACCCCACTGACGCCTTTTCAGTCCTGAGTAGAGGGTGCACTTGAAGAGTGTACCTTCCCCCTGAACCGTTAACTCTGAAGTGATTATTCACTGTTTTTTACTACACCCATTATTAAACTGTAAAAACCACACTTTCAGAGATAACTTTATCCTACGTATTTAATTAGGAGAATCCTCTGGACGCTTCTCCTTTTTGTCTTACCTCTAGTACTTGGGATAATTGAGTGTACAGAGTTCCGAGGTTACTTTGTAAGGACTCCCTTACCCTTACTCGACCTACGAGACTAGACATCCTTGAGACACTTCGGGTGTTCGTACACAAAACATTTCAACGTCTCAGGAGTTGACTAAAATATTGACTCTAAATACAGAGGTTGTTTCATTCTATGTATCGTCTTCTTAGTGAGACGATCGGAAAAGACCTCTCCCTTACTATTCAAGAGTTTTCTATGACAAATGAGACGACTCAATAAATAAAAAAGACATTTAAGAGATGTAACGGGGTCCAGTCTTGAGGTTTAGACGACAAGGATAGTTTAGTCAAAGGGGTCTCTTACTTCTCACGCCATTTATGACACGAATTTTAAGTAACAATAGACAATTCTTGGGTTGAGTCGTTCTTAGTGACCTTCTAATTCTCCGAGACACACCACTTCCACCTCGCTTACATCTTTTCTCTCTAGGTGTGCGACTAATAAAAGATTATTTTGACAAGTAAGATAGTCATTCATCTCTCTTAATTCATATTTGTCTGTCTAAACAAATTTGGGCTAAAATGATGATAAGACATCCAACGGAATTGGGGTAAGACTGTCTTCGATAATTTGTTTGCCACTATAAAAGTGTCTGTCCTTTGTTAACTCGGCTTCAATGGGTCTCGTTGTCCTAACAAGACATAAATTTGAATGTGTCCAACTTTTTTAATATACAGATATCTTGTCTAAGTGTCTAAAGTGTTCGAACTTATGGTAGGTTGTTTTACTGATAAACAGTTCTTCATATTGGCTCAAAAATTTTTAATTTTATCTTTTATCGTCATTGTCGTTGTTGAATAAGTCACGGATGTACTGTTCTCTGAAATATAATTTGTGTCTCAAATACGGAGATTCGGAAGGTTGTTGGGGCGTTTTATCATGATTATAAGGTTACAGTGTCTCCTCTTTTCACTTTGAAGATCTTTTATGGATTCCACTTTATGTCAGAATAGGTACCAATTGACTACGCATCTCGGTTCTAAAATGGATTAATAGATTGAGGACATTATAAAGGGTAGTGACACAAGATAGGTAATGACATTCATCCATCGACAGTTGATCTATAAGTTTTTGGGATTAAAAGTATTTCTTTTAAGGTTTAGGTGTCATTTCCCTGTATTTAACTAAAACGTTTACATAGACACACACACTAAGGGATTAGTCCACCATTTCTTAGGCGGACGGTTACGTCCTCTGCGTTCTCTGCGTCCAAGGTAGGGACCCAACCCTTCTAGGGGACCTCTTCCTTTGCCGTTGGGTGAGGTCATAAGAACGGACCTCTTAGGGTACCTGTCTCCTCGGACCACCCGATGTCAGGTGCCCCAGCGTTTCTCAGTCTCTGCTGACTTCGTTGACTCGGGAAGGGCTTAGTTGAAGGAACTAACTTAAGTTTAAATTACCTGAAGAAATGAGATTTTCCTTTTGTCTCTTTGACCAAAAATAAAGGAAGAAATAATCCATTGACACTCCCGGGTCCATGATATAGTCTGTATCCCTATACCTCCATGTCTCTAAAGTCAGGGACAGTAATTACGAAATTACTGTCGGAAACACTTGCGACGTCGTTCAAAAGTGTGTATTACCAAATTTTCCGGGCTATTACCTTTCCTGTTTTCCCGAGAAGTCAGAATTATCCACAAAGCTAAATGGAGAAGATTTGAGGGTACTGTTAATTCGTTGTTACGACTTTTTGTAAAATATGACGTAACTTTTTTAACTTTATGTCTCTTCGGAATCGCCCGACATCAGAAACCCCAGCGGTTCTGAACCTGTACTGTATCGTTGAGTTGTTGTTGTTTATCAACTAAATATTACACCGATCAAAGACGACATGTCGTTCCACTCAGTCAATATGTGTGTGTATATAGGTGAGAAGAAAATTCTAAGACAAGGGTATCTCCAGTACTGTCTCATAACTCTTTTCAAGGGACGCGAAGGCCAGGAATAATCAATAGATCGGATATATATCATCACATATACACAGCTAGGGTTCGAAGGTTAAATCGGGGGCGGAAAAGGGGACCAATAGTGTGAAACAAAAGATGTAGACACAGAGTTGAAGATATAACATTTATCCAAGCAAACATGGTAAAGAAATCTAAGGTGTACATTCACTATAGTATAAACAGAAATAGACCGACTGAAGTGAGTCATACTGTTAGAGAGCCAGGTAGGTACAACGACGTTTACCGTAGTACAACAAGAAAAAATACTGACTCTAAAGTAACATATATATGTGGTGCAGAAGAAATGGGTAAGGAGACAACTACCTGCAAATCCAACGAAGGTACAGGACAGATGACATTTGTCGAGACGTTGTTTGTGACCCAGGTACTTAGAAAAACTTAATGCCAAAGGAGACCTATATACGAGTCCTCACCCTAACGACCTAGTACACCATATTGAGATCTAAAAATTCCTTGGAGGTATGACGAGAGGTAGCACCGACATGGTTAAATGTAAAGGTGATTGTCACATCCCCTCAAGGGAAAAGAGATGTGGTAGAGATCATACATAACGAACTTTTTAAAAACTACTACCGATAAAATTGACAACACTCCACTGTGGAGCAACATTAAAACTAAACGTAAAGAGAGTATTAATCACTACAACTCGTAGAAAAGTACACGGAGAACCGAGAGACGTACAGAAGGACCCTCTTTACAGATAAATCTAGCAGAGGGGTAAAAACCTAACCCAACAAAAAAAAACTATAACTCGACGTACTCTACAAACATATAAAACCTCTAATTAGGGAACAACTAACGAAACAAACGTTTATGGAAGAGAGTAAGACACCCAAAAGAAAAGTAAAACAAATACCAAAGGAAACGACACGTTTTCGAAACGTCAAATTAATCCAGGGTAAACAAATAAAAACGAAAATAAGAGTACTGAGTTCCTCTACAACGCAAAAAGAAAAATATACCGATCCTCAATATTTACTTTTCACTTTTGTTGTAACCTAACCTTCGGTCAAGATAAGATATGTGTGGAACACTGGTCCGAAGAGACGTATATTTTTACCCTTACCATTGTACTAAAAACGATTCGAAAACGAGTGTGAGTCGTGCTATAGGTTCTTGACAATACCAGAGGAAAGGTCAGGTCAGATGTCGGGAAAGATATCGAGACTCATGTGACTCTAGGCCAGAGAGACTTGATAACCGAAAGAGGTTGTCGAGCTTACGAACGACGCGAACGTACCGAGAAAAGCCAAGGAGTAAGTCCTGACGGACCGTGAGGGAACGCATACCTTTAGAGAGTGAACCTTTGGAAGAAGGGTTATGGGGGTTAGACTTGATTCTCGAGGGTAGAGGGAAAGGGGACTTACTGTCTAATAGCAGACCTAGCACAGAATTAGGACAGACAAAGGAAGGGACACGAGACCTACGACGAGAGGTTTCTCATCGTAAGCTATGTGTGACTTACTCACTCACTTAGAGAAGAGGCAATCGTGTCCCTTCCCCGACCTTTTCTTCAGCAGAAGGAATCTGAAGTAAGTCATTAAGTCAAGTCAGCGAGTCAGCACAGGCTGAGAAACGTTGGGGTACTTGGAGTCGTGCGGTCCGGAGGGGTAGGTAGTGGTTGAGGGTCTCAAATGAGTTTGAATACAGGTTACTCAGCCACTACGGTAGGTTGGTAGAGTAGGAGACAGCAGGGGAAGAGGAGGGTGGAAGTTAGAAAGGGTCGTAGTCCCAGAAAAGGCCACCCAGTCAAGAAACGTAGTCCACCGGTTTCCTAACCTCAAAGTCGAAGTTGAAACAAGACAACACTTTCTGTATGGCAAAAATTTGTCACATAAAAGGTCACTCCTATACTAAAGGGTGGTGAATTTTCGAGTCTGAGGTCATTTCTTCACGAAGACTTCCTACTATCACTAGAGGTTTACAAAAATGAACATATGTAGATAATACTTTTATAGAAAAACACATTATATATGTTTAAAATCAATCGGGGTCATATGTATTATTAAATATTTGATACGTATATAGGATGACATGATTATATATAGTATATTCTATATATCTCTTTTATAAAAAAGTACTTTATTTTGATGTCAAAATTATAAAAGAAGAACGTGGGGTTATTTACCAAATGTGTTCGTTTCTGTTTAGAGTCGACTCGTCGATGTAAAAGACCATCTTTCCTTTAGTACCAAAAGAAAGAGATCCTATAAGGGACTACAACCGATAAAGGACAGAGATAAGTCCAAAGAGAATACTCTGGTGGTTATAAGACGTATACAACCACTTTATTTTGTCCTCTTCCCAAATCTCAAGACCTCAGAGTCAGACCTTTACAGTGTCAAACTAGAGTTCAAACGGCACTTCAACATTCGTACTGTCACACTTTGAGGTGTATAATAGGAACTCAAGGAACAAACAAAAGTGACACTGGACTGAGAGTATTTTAAAATAAAATGAAAAAAGAAATTTTGAGGGTCCTACACACCAGTGAGGGTCCTACACACCAGTATACTAAGTTACCTCCTTTTGTGACAGTTGTATCATACTTCCTTAATAGTGAAAATATCAAAAACAAATTTATTTTTCGGGATTATTAGTCTATTGGAAAAATAGACATAGAATTTCCCTTTTTTTAGTTATTTCTAAATTTGTCAAAACTTTTACATATTTAACAGGTGTCACAATTTTGATAAAATTAACACACGTTTGTGTGTGTCTCTATCTCCTTTTATTAAAGTATACCCATAAGAGGTTTTCAATTGTTCCATTATGTTAGGGTCCTACCACTCTAACTTCAATTAAAAAAAGAAGAAGAACGTAAAGACATTAAAAGGTCCGTAGGATATTACAGGTTCACCGAGTCTACCATTCCATAGACGGACGTTACAACCTCTGGACCCAAGTAAGGCCCCCAGTCCTTCTAGGAGACCTCTTCCTTTACCGTTGGGTGAGGTCATAAGAACGGACCTCTTAAGGTGCCTGTCTCCTCGGACCACCCGATATCAGGTACTCAAGTGTTTCTCAACTTATACTGACTCGCTGATTGTGTGATATTACCGGTTCATTAAAAAGACTTCATATCAACTAAATTGTCACAATAACCCAAAGTCCGTATATCGTTTTACTAAGTCAAAAATATGTATTTTTTGGGGGTGTGTATATATGTACTAACAAAAATTCAACGACTAGAGTCAAAGTTGACGTGAAGTTTATGAGAATGTTAATGACCGAACCTATCGTATAAACACACACTGAAGGATGGAACTGACATAGAAACGGATTACTCGAAAGGGTAAAGTATTGAAAGAACAAAGATAAAAACTGGAAAAAAGGGGGTGGATCTTTTCAAGGAAATCGTAAGCAATTGACCAAACTACTACGACTTAAGAGAATCGAAAAGAAAAGTCATGTCAAAAACTAAAGGGGTAGTTTGGACTTGTTCTTGGAACGGCCTAGCTCATCACAACAACATTCACAAAAGGGAAAGTAGTGAAATTTATATAGGACGGTGAGGGAAAACCGGACGTCTCAAAGACGATTTTTGAGTCGACCATTGGAATATCCCTAAGGAAACATACAACAAATAACGAAAAGGGAATACGAAAATTATAGAAGGGGAATAGAAATTAAAAACACTCAAACTAATGCACAGAACCGTACAGGGAGGGACCCAATTAGGACATACCTTGAGGGACGTGAAGGACAAGAACCGACAAAAGTCGATAATAGAGAAGTCTATCAACATTTCCGAGGATAATTCAGTCGACGAAAACGGGACCCAGGGTCCCGGGTACTGTGGAGTACACGTGGGAGGTTTTCACTCAGAGAGAGAGGAAGTCAGGACACCTTGTGACATAAGTTCTGGGGAACCAGAAGTTCCGGTTTTCGAGACTCCCCAGAAGGAGGGTTACGGTCTGGGGGTCCGACCCCTTGGACTACACCCCGAGTCTTTCAAATGAGGATACCCTCTTGAGGACTTTATATTAATAGGGGGTCAAACATCCAGTGGATAGACCCCCCATACCCTAAACTAATATAGCTCTCACGTAGGGAACACCAGAACGACACCCGAGAAGAAGCACAGAAACCTACACCTTATGGAAAAAACCATCCAAGGTCTCGCTGAAATGAAAGTGCTTAACCTCTTCCTTTACCGTTGGGTGAGGTCATAAGAACGGAACTCTTAGGGTCCCTGTCCCCTCGGACCACCCGACGGTAGATACCCCAGCGTGTCTCAGCCTGTGCTGACTTCGTTGAATCGTCAGAGATAGTTGCCAACAAGTTGTCAATCACCACTGAAACCACTCTCCTCCACTCTTGTTCCAGGAAGACGAGATGGTAGAACAGGTCCTTGGTTTCATGAAAAATTTTTTACTCATTTGGTTAATATTTATTAAATACATCCAAAGATATTATATTTGAAGGACATCTTTTAAAATTCAAAGACCTCAATACCCATAATTTCTCTTCTAACAGGTAATAAACTCGAAACACTACGTAGTATTGTGTTAAAAATTACAATAATACAATAAAGATTACAAAGTGTATTCTTTTAAGGTAAATTTTAGTTTACTAAATTATCCTCTTGGAGGGAATAGATCTAAAATTTGTGTCAAATCTATCCCCTATGTTTCTCCACCCAAAGGGACCACCAGTCACCATTTCTTAGACAGACGGTTACGTCCTCTCCACCCAAGCTAGAGACTCTAACCCTTCTAAGGGGACCTCTTCCTTTACCGTTGAAGTGAGGTCCTAAGAACGGACCCTTTAGAGTACCTGTCTCCTTGGACCTTCCGATGTCAGGTACCCCAGGGTTTCTTAACCTGTGCTGACTCGGTCCGTGTGTGTGTGTCCGTCTCGTGTCTAGGTCTCCTCACACATCTGATTACCTTAGTTTCGTCTTTTCTTCGCGGTTAGTCCAGATAGACCTCTGATTCTGACATCTCTCGGGGTGCACCAGCAGGAAGATTCCTCTTCGTGGTAGTGAATTTAGCAGACCTTAGGGTCAAGGAGAGTAATAAAAGACCGTCTCAGAGTCAAACCGAGTCTACAGGGTACACGGGTTCAACCAGATTGACATATACAACCAGAGAGACGGGAACAGTGACTGAGTGAATTCAAGGTTACCGTCCCTGACGGATTCTCCATAAGACGACTCCCGTATGACCTATCTGAAAGGGGAAAAGGGGAGGAATACTTCCGACTTGTTTTGTAAATTTGGTTGATGACTTTCGGTATCTTCTTGTTACTTCCGTTTGTCCTTAACTCACCGGTTTAAAGACCTCTCTCTCCTCTTTCTTCGGGACGTAAAGGGTGGGGAGGTGGGGTGGTAGTCCTGCAAGACGAAGATGGGTAGTCCCCACATTCCTCTCTTCCACCTTGTCCTTTACTGTCACCCCTTCTCCCCGTTAGAGAGACCTGACCCTTTTCAAGTCCAAACCTCAAAGGTTTCTCCTACTTGTCTCTCTCCAACTTCAAACTCCAGGTTGTACTGACTTCCCGGGTCTATGACAACTCTGGGGCGGGGCGGGGCGGTTCTACTGAGACGACTCTCGTTCTTGTTTGATACTTTTCTAGCTCGGATTGCTTCGGATCCTAGGTGAGAATCGGTTTGGTCCTCCTGGACTTTAATAAGATAGACGGAAGGTCTTTTATTAATTTTGGAGACACTTACTTTTATAGTAATCATTCTCGGAATGTCAAAAAGTATGTGTTACGGACTGTCAGTTACCTTTTTTTTTTTTTTTCGTCATACATTTGTTTACCCTAACTGATTTTTTTGTGTGTTTACTTATCTTTGTATGTAATCTGGATCCCCACTATATAAACTCATTAGTCTGTTCCTTCATTTTTATTAATACTGGTTGTACAAATTATTTTATCGTCTTTTCACCTCTTAAAGTAGTCTTATTGATATTCTTAGAGTCTCCCCCGAATTCCAAGGTGATTACAAATATAGAAATAGACACACCACTACTGAACTCACAAGACCATTTTTAAATAGTTCGACTTGTAAAATCTAAACCCATACACACAACATGAAAAATTCTTCGATTCATCATTTTTAAATGATTTTCTTTTACAGATTGAGTGGAAACGACCTGTAGTAGTATAGACACTAGGAAGTTTAATTACTTGGAGAGAATAGGTACCTCCTTCGATAACAGCTACACTACTTCTACCGTTTCCTCTTTTGACCTTTAGTGGATCCAGGTTCTCTTCCTTTACCGTTGGGTGAGGTCACAAGAACGGGCCTCTTAGGGTCCCTGCCCCCTCGGACCACCCGACGGCAGACACCCCAGCGTGTCTCAGCCTGTACTGACTTCACTGAATCGTCGAATCGTTCCCACTATGTCGTTTATAAATTTTCGTCATGTGATGTCCGTGGTTGTTTAGGCTTACGTGTGGTGGGCATTTAGCTCACCGTACGAACTCAACCATACAAGATAGTAAATACTTTAATATCTTGGTTACTTAATTGATAAATCTGTTGTCAGGATAATATCATCAATCTTCTCATCCTCGATCTGTCGAACCCAAATTTAAGACCTAGAATGTGGATTATAGACACGTTTGAAATTATTATTTGAAAGGTATGGACTCAACGGAGTAGAGTTCAAGCCCTATGTAGTACTCGAAATATGTTCCCTTATTCACTGAATTATATTCAACTCTCGTATCTTATTATAGACCCTGAATCAGGAAATTACAATAAAGACTTCACTAATAATTATGATAATAAAGAATACCTAAAAATAATACAGTTTATTATTTGGGGAAGGTCAAATCCGAGAATAAACCTAGAAGACAATGAGTAGTCTTGGTAGGGTCACTAAGTACACCGTAAGTCATTTTTGTGTGCATTCGGACCTCTTAGGGTCCCTGACTCCTCGGATCACCCGACGGCAGATACCCCAACGTGTCTCAGTCTGTGCTGACTTCGCTGAATCGTCACCGTCGTCGTCGTTCCGTCAACGATTAACCAGAATTTTATTCTCAAAAAGATCTACTTGTGAATTCATTCCTAAGAAAGGTCGATCAAGAAAGGGAAAAAAGGAGGGTATCTAGTAGCACTTGTACTCACCACGGTACTATGTCTAAAGAGGTGTATCGACGAAGTAAAGTCGTCACTAGGTTCATGTGAAAAGTGTAGCAGAAAAAATTTTGTAAGGACTTGGAGATAATGGTGACATCTCGTCATGATCTTAACATCGTCGTCTCGACACCTTGTGGAAGGGGACTGGATCATGGAGAGTAGAGACCCTAAGAACGGTGGACCAAACCTCAACACGAGTCAACGATAGGTTCCAATGGTTGTGGGTAAGTTTTTACAGAAAGGATTCTGAACCAAGATGCAACAGTATGAGAAAAAGATTCATTATAATGAAGACTCTGAGGATTCCTATTTTAGGGTTTCGTTCGTTCGTTCGTTCCTTTTCGATACCAGTCCTTCTACCAGTACCGTCTCAATAATGTTATCATTTTTAAACTTTTATTAGATCTCAGGGTTATTATTCTTTTATAAATTCATTTACTAATCTATCGATGAGTCACCTTATTAGACAACGGTAATTTTCCTATCGGTACAAACCGTCTTTGGTTGTGTTAAGACATTTCGTTAAGAGGTAGTTAATTTTTTTACTATCACTACTTCTACACACACACATACACATGTCGTTGTTCTTTATATCAATACTATCACTTAAAATAAAAATTAACCTCCTATTGACCAAATATTACAACACAACCAAAGACGACATGTTGTAGTACGTAGTCAATATTGGTATATAGGGACGGGAGTACTCGGAGGGTGGGGAGATCCAGTAGTGTCTCACAGTCCGACCCGACACAAAATATCACGGAAGGTGATCGATAGATTCGATATATAAAATGTGTACCCTCATATATGTACAGTCACGCTGAGAGAGTTAAACAGGGTGGGAGGAGAGGGGGTAACACAGGCGTTCAGGTTAGAGACACAGAGGAAAGGAAGGGACGTCTATCCAAATAGTCATGGTAAAAGGATCTAAGGTATACATACACAATTATATGATATAAAAAGAGAAAGACTGAAGTGAACCATATTGTCCGAGACCCAAGTAGGTGGAGTAATGTTGACTGAGTTTAAACAAGGAAAAATACCGACCCATTATAAGGTGACACATATACATGGTGTTCAAGAAATAGGTACTGTGTCATGTAAAATGTATCACGTAAAATTTGTGTCCTACATTTTTATGTTTCTCTGAGGATACTTGTTGATATACGGTTATTTTACCCGTTCGATCCTCTTTACCTTTTTAAGAATCTTTCCATGTTAGAGAGTTCTCACTTGGTCCTTCTTTATCTTTTATACTTGTCTGGTTTTATGGTCACGACTTTAACTTAGTCATTAAATTTTTTGAGGGTTCTTTGTTTTTAGATCCTGGTCTATCGAAGTGTCCCCTTAAGATGGTTGATAAATTTCTTCTCAATTGTGGACAGAGACTTTAATAAAGTTTGTTAACGTCTCCTTCCATATGAAGGTTTGAGTAGGACACTTCGGTGGTTGGTAGTGGGATTACGGGTTTGGTCTGGAGGGGTTTTTTTTAGTGTTTCTTTTAATGTCCCGGTTATAATGACTACTTGTATCTGTGTCTTAAGGAGTGTTATGATCGTTTCACTTAGGTTCTTATTTAATTCTCAGAGTCTGTCCTTTCCCTTGGGAGGATATGACGACGACTTTTATATTTATCCACGTCGGTGATACCTTTGTCATACCTCCAAGGAGTTTTTTGATTTTTATCTCAACAGTACACTAGATCGTTAGGATGCGGATCGGTATATAGGTCTTTTCTTGAAATTAAACTTTTCTATGTACGTGAGGTTATGGGTATCGAGGTAAGTTATTGGTTTTATACCTCCGTTAGATTTACCTTGTAATGAGTTGGTATTTCACTATATTGGTGTTTTTTCTTACGTCATTGTACTTACTTAGATCTCTAACAGTGTCATTCACTTTAGTCTCTTTCTGTTTATGGTATACCACAATGAATATCCAGATTAGATTTTTTTTTTTTTTGTCTTTTTGGTTTCTCCACTCCCTATTTAACCCTTAAACCCTAATTGTCTACGTTTGACGATATATATTTTCTCTATTGTTCCTGGATGACATGTCGTGTCTCTCGATATAAGTCATAGAATATTATTGGATATTACCTTTTTTTAGACCTTTTCTTATCATATATATCTCTTCGTATTGTCTTAGTGAAATGACATGTGGACTTAGTAACATTTAGTTGATATGAAGTTATGTAAATTTTTAGGTCCTATATGTGAACATATCTTCTACAGTCCTACAAACGTTTTCGTATACATACGTACAGTTTCTTTATGGGGTTTCCCGTTCCGTACCATCTCAATTCTAAGTCCTGATACCCAAAAGCCCAACAACAAGGAGACATATTGTTTAAGAGACATTATCTTAATACAATTAGGATAATCACCTACAAAATGTTTAATTAATCTTTGTTTATCGTACAATTGTATAACGTAGTGGGACTTTTATACTTTGATTTTCGGTCTTTTATCTTTTTTTCCAACATATTAGACTCATAGAGTATATTTAGAGATAGTCTACGGATTTAAGATACGATATTAATCGTCGAAAATAATTAAAGTCACCATGGGGTAAATATGTCAGTCGAGTCTAGAAACTTTACGCCAGTTTCTTGTTTTCACTTTTTATGTTTCAAAGATCGTTCGTCAGTTATAGTGAAACGAGTGTCCGGGGATGACTCTCGGTCAATCCGATGTCAAGACTACTCAATCTCCAAATCCGGTGTCGTACAATTCTTCGTCCTTTGATTCACCTACCCCAACACTTTTCGCTTTAATCGATCGGACTGTCGTTTCAGGTCTCCGTCTCTTTTGGTGGGTGTTCACCTGATTCTGTAAAAGTTTCACTGAAGGACAATCCACGGTTCGTATTGATATCAGGTCGTAAAAGACACCGTCAACCGAGATTATTACTGTAACCTCGAGAGTCAATGCTCTGTGACTGGGAGGAACCCTACGACAGATCAGTCTCTTCCTACTCCTTGTGTGTAAAGTCTTTCTTAAGGTGACTTATACCAAAGAAAATTTGTGTATAAAAATCATGAACAAAACGGAATTTTATGTGTGTCTACGTGTGTTGACGTTCCTTAACGAGGTTAGAGGTAATGTCCGTTTTTTACTCCTCAATTTGAACTCGAAAAGACTCGGTTTTTTTTTTTTCACCGTCGAAAAATGACTTCGTCAAGAGAGGAGTTTGAAGGGACAAACCCCTTTAAACCAAAACGAGACAATGATTATTTCACGCTACTTTAGCACAAAGTTAGAGTTCCGAACGTTACATAGGAAACAGAGGACAAGGTATGGGGGGAGGTGGGTACGGAAAAAAAAAAAAAGGAGATATGAGGTAGGGGGGCGAATGAATAGTGTCCGAACTCGACATGGTCAGACGTCCCTTAATTTTGACTCTATGCATTTACAGTCTAGGATAATATCAATTGTTCTTTGAAGGTCGTCCTAGGGGTGTTCGTGACATTGGGGACCCTCCGCTCGCGGGGGGAGGGTCATAGCCAGCGGACACCTAGTGTCGGTACCCCCGCCAACCCTTTCAAAAATTCCAACAAACGAAATTACCTAAACAAGGTTCACTCCGCGTACAAAAAGTTTTTGCTTACGGTTTCTATTGTTTCTTACGTTTCCTCTCCCCTTTCCCTCTGAATAGGTCTTATATACTCACTTGGGCCTATTCTGAAATGATTTGTCGTCTTGCAGGTTCCCGTGAACCGAGAGGTGGAGTAAACCTTCCTGGGTGTTTCTACCTCCAATTTTTGTTACATGTATTAGTGAAACCTTCTGTTCACTAAACCCTGGGCCTTACACAAATTGTAGAAGAAGTACAGTGAACCCCCGTATCCAGTGACGTAATAAGACAATAAATTCGACAAATGTCGATATAAACTCACCAGAAACAACTGTTAAAACAAAGGTTCAGTAAAATATTTTTGTAAGATTAATGACAAGGGACAGTAATCGATGACATTAAACAAAAGTCCCGACTACCAGTCGTGATATTAACGCAAGTCTTGTGACTTACCCAAACGTCCTAGTGAACCACGTGGAGGGACAAGTCGTATAACGACAAAGAACTTGGGTGAAATCTAACTTGTCTCAATACAATAAATGTAGAAATTTCTTCTATTACCTTCTACTAATAAAAGAGGATAATAGTAAATCGTAAACGTATCGTGAAGGTAAAGGTTTCCGTAATGTTAGTAAATAAGTAATGGGTCGGGACGTGGGAACTCGAGATTCGGTATACCTCAGAGACTAAAGATCTATTCGGTGACTCCGACCCCTTCCCGAACAACGGATCACTCTTCAGGGAGGGAAGGACAATCCTAAGGGTGGGAAAAGGGTCCGGTGGGGTGGGTTGACCCTAGACGTGTCCGACCGGAGTAACGACACAAACTTCAAAACACAAACTACAAGAGACTTACACACATATTTTATGTAAGGTTTCAGTGTATATCTAATGAAACCCTAATAAACTACAAACCCTAAAAGGGACAATGACAAGTGAGGGTAAGTAAGTAAACGGGGAAGTAATTTTGGACACAGTTCACCGGGGAGATACAGTCCGTCACTCGATCCGAGACCCCTCACCCCTCGAAGTCAAAGTGGTACGTCCAGTAATTCTTATTCCGACTCTTATGACAATCTACACCGCACCCTACCACAGACTTCTTTTATGGAACCTTCTTCGTCATCTCAACAAAGAACCCTCCCGTCCCCGGTGTAAAAAACTCGACCTCCAACCTCCGAGACCAAAGACACACACAAAACCCACCATTCACCGTCCCCACCCCCCACCCGTACTTTCCATTTCTTCTCTACCTTTCTTTATCCTAATAAGGTCCCTCTTTTTTTTGTTGTCGTACCTTTAACCCTTGAGCCCCCCTTGTCATTCAGTGAATAAACGGGACTAATTTCCCGAACAACATTACTTACTGCCATTACTCCGACCTTTTTACCAAATCTCCTTGTAAGACCCACCAGAACTTAACAGACGACTAGTCTCACTCGAAGAGGTAATTCGAGACAGATGTTGGTCAATCTGATATTCACTAACCTTCATCGGTCTTTATATCCCTATCATCATTATCCAAACCAATGTGTGTACCATACTCTGTTTCAGTGTATCTCTAATTAATACGTCTACTTTTTGGTCGTTGGTTCTCTTGGTTTCTTTCAGTTCTCTTAGCTGAAATCCTTCCTTTCAATTCCCAACTAGTGTAACTTCTGATATCTATCTTTGTTCTAGCTCCCCTTAAAAGAATTTGTCGTACCCGAAGAGAGTTAGTAAATGAATAACATCCACTAATTTTCCGACTTATGAGACTTAAAGTCAAGAATAAATGAGTGTCTAGGAAGACAGAGAGGAGGGAAGACTGAAACAGAAGTGGAACGTAAGACGTGGTGTAACCGCGGTTGACGGTAACGTATGGTTGTCCTTCAGGTCTACTTCGTTACTATGATACTATGCACGTTCCCTGTACGCCCTACAACCCTCACACCCAGTGGGTCGAAAATTTAACAGGAGTCTTTGTCCTTCGAGGGGAAGTACTGTCCGGAAGGTGTGGACGAGAGTCGGACATCTGTGACTTCTGGACCGGACACTAGGTGTTAGAACGAAATACTTCTATGTTTTATATTATTTCAACCTTGTTGATGGTGAACTAACTTGTAGAGGACACACGGTCCAGGGTTGGACTCTCGAGTGACCGTAATAGAGTAGACTAAGAGGTTGAGACAATGGTTCGGTGAAAAATCTATTCCTTTCTCTTCGTGTCTCTCCAATTCAGTGGACAAGTTTCATCAGGTCTAAGATTCTCCATCTAGACACGCAGAGTTGTTTGCTTTAATAGTAGTAATGAGGTACGATTTTCTGTGTAACAGGATCCATAGGAGATCTATGATTACTTAATCCGATGTCGTATTAAAATTTGTATCCTTGAAGTGAATAAGTCTTACTTTCTAGTCACTCACTCCATAATTGTATATTTAATTTCAGTAACTATTCATTTTACTACCAGGAAGTTTATGGTTCAGAATTGATGAATATGAAAGACCACTTCCAGAAAAGGTTTTCCAGGACCCGTGAAGACACATAGTCAATTATCTTGTGTCACTTGATTAGACTGACGAAGATTCTCCAAACAAAAACTCTGCGACTTTCGTAAACAAAAACGTGACTCCCATAGTCACGTCGATGATCTTTAGTCGTCACCCACAGGGAATGCACCCAAAAGTGACTTACGGTGTGGAGGGGCGGTAGACTGTGTGCAATACCCAACTTAAAGTAGGGGGGTGTTAAGTATACTCATGTACGGATGTGAGAGTTGGACTGTGAAGAAGGCTGAGCGCCAAATAATTGACACTTTTGAACTGTGGTGTTGGAGAAGACTCTTGAGAGTCCCTTGGACTGCAAGGAGATCCAACCAATCCATTCTGAAGGAGATCAGCCCTGGGATTTCTTTGGAAGGAATGATGCTAAAGCTGAAACTCCAGTACTTTGGCCACCTCATGCGAAGAGGTGACTCATTGAAAAAGACCCTGATGCTGGGAAGGATTGGGGGCCGGAGGAGAAGGGGATGACAGAGGATGAGATGGCTGGATGGCATCACTGACTTGATGGATGTGAGTCTGAGTGAACTCCGGGAGATGGTGATGGACAGGGAGGCCTGGCGTGCTGCAATTCATGGGGTCGCAAAGAGTCGGACACGACTGAGCGACTGAACTGAACTGACAGGTCACTTAGCACAATGTTTTCAAGGTTCATCCTTGTGGTAGCAAATATCAGAACTTCATTTCTTTTTATGGCTGAACAAAATTCCATTGCATGTATATATCAACATATCAAACACATTCTGTTTCATCCATTTATTTGTTGATGGACACTTGGATTGTTTTCAGCTTTTGACTATAGTGAATAATGCTGCTATGAACACTGGTATACAATACTATTGGCATACAAGCAGAACAAGTATCTATTTGAATGCCTGCTTTTAATTTTGTTGGGTATATATGTTAGGTCATGGAATCCTAGATGATTTTGAGCACAAGAGAAACATGATCTGACTTTTATAGAGCGTAATAACAGGGAGACCAATTAGGCAGATTGTTTGTGTTTATTATCAGATTATACAGTACAGAGCATGGAAAACCACCTCCTACAAGAATATTTTTTTTTTTTTAAAGCCTGTAGCAAGTAACACTGTCCTACACCATGGATGCTTTTTGACAGTTCAGAGGAACTGACATCATCTGAAGGAGAGCAGAAAAGAAACATCACTCAAAGTCAATGAAAAGGGGAAACTTAGAAACACGATCACAGAGTATTTATTTTAGGTAACTATACTTTAAAAAACACTGTTGCGGTTAGAAACATTACTGAAAAGACCAATGACCACCTCTTCTTCTCACCATGGATGTGATATTAACATCTCAGTTAACCAGGCCCAAATAAATCTTCAGTGAGCCTCAGCATGCCACCAATTTTGTACCACGCAGTCACGGATCACCTCCTCCGTGCCAGTACCACTGGGTGCCTCCCATGCATCATCTCCTTTCATTGCCAGAATTACTCTATTGAATAGACTCTATTACCCTCAATTTATAGAAGAGGAAACACACCTTGAGATGGTAAGTAACCAGCCAATGATCACACAGTTATCAGGGGCAGAACCAAAATCCCAAATCTATGTAGAAAGATCACAAAGTTTATGTGCTTGAGGGATATACTAGTCTTTCAGTGTGGATATCTGCAAGAAAGAATCCCCAGGAGCCAGGGGCCTCCAGAAGGAAAATGCTGACCTCGATTATGTACATCTCCAGGGTTTTTTGGCTTTTATTTTTTTGTCTTTTGGATGTCTTTCTCAAGTGGTGGCAAATTTGAAAGTTACCAGATCTTACTTTTACAGGTTGACTTCCTACCAGATAACTGTTGACTTGACACATGGCTTGTACATTTATGTTTCTCAGTAGTTTTATACAATGGCATCAGGGAGGTTGAGGGACAGGAGAGAATTTCTTTCTCTGGAGCCCTTTAAATTTAAAATGTGGCAAACTATGCTACAAAACAGAAGGTATTCATAGGCACAACTCAAAGTTAGTACTCTGAACACGACAGGAGACATAGGCTGAAAATTGATGGTTAGAAGCATGCCTGGTTCTAAGGTACTCATCATTATAGTTTCCGTGAAAAGAATTTAAACTTGCAAGATTATTATCAATTTAAAAGAGGCTTTTGCAATCTGCTTATCAAGATGTCAAATGACTTCAAAGAGCAGGTTGGGTGGCTTGACTGTGATTTTTTTTTAGCCTTTGAAGAATATACTAATGTCCTGAGCTGAAGGAACTGAGGATTATCAGCCTATCCTGCACTGTCAACCTCCCTGCCTCTGGCCAAGAAAGCCTCCCTCCCACCGTGCGCATCAGTAAGAGTCAAGTTCATTCAACAAACGTGTACGGAGCACCAGTCTGAGTCAGGCACTGTGCTATGACCCAAAGGTGGTGGCAAATGGAGCAGCCGGGGCAGCCCTGCTCCTGTGATCTTGGCTTACACACAGGCAACTTTCACCATTACACTCGTGCTCAAAACCCTTCCAACATGCATGGCAGAAACTTCCAGTACTCCCTGATATCTTATTCATACAGAAGTGTGTATCTCCTAAACTCTAGGCCATGTGAATACTTCTGGCCAATGGACATAAATAGAAATACCCTAGCCCCTCCTGTGCGAGGCAGTGAAGAGCTGGCTTTCTAGGCAGCCGACCTGGGTCCCTGAGTGCCCGTGTAGAGCAGACAAGCCCTGATTCGAGATCACCCAATAAATGGTACGAGATGTGTTGCAGTGAAGAGCAGGAAATAAACCTTTCCTGTGTTAAGCCTGAGGTTTCAGGGTTAATGTGTACTGCAGTATCATAGACTAATACATGCGCTTTACTGTACTGGGTTGGCCAGAAAGTTCATTCAGGTTTTCCTGTCACATCTTATGAAAAACCCAAATGAGCTGTTTAGTCAACCCAGTGTAACATGCCGCCGTTGTTGTTATTTGGTCTTTAGTCATATCTGGCTCTTTTTTTGACCCCATGGACTGTAGCCCACCAGGTTCCTCTGTCCATGGCATTTCCCAGGCAAAAATACTGGAGTGGGTTGCCATTTCCTTCTCCGCAGGATCTTCCCAAACCAGGGATCAAATCTGTGTCTCCTGCATTGGCAGGTGGATTCTTTACCACTGAGTCACCTGGTAAACCCAATATAATCTGCTACTTCACTTCAAAGCTCAGGGGCCCACTTTTTACAATGAACATTATTATACATTTGCGCCCAACTGCCCACGTCTACTTACAGATGCCCAAAGAAAGCCCAATTCATTCCTGCTCATTCTGTCACTGACTTATGTTCCTTTGGCATTGAGAAGAATCTTCTCCTTCACTTGCCTGATTAAGTCCTTCTTATCTTCCAGTCCAGTTCTAATCCCATCAGACCCATGACACCCTCTGCAGGGGAACTGTGTGAATACCCTCATCACACCAGTGTTCTCCACACTGTAAATTCCACCTCACTGATACAGATTCCAGGAAACACGTTCCATCTTCCTATCCTCTCTGTCCTTCTGGTACAAATCTGAGGCCCTGGTTCCACACTCAGATGCAACAGGTCTGAGACACGGATTGTGAAGCAAGCTTTGTCGGGAAGTAGACAGGAGCTCGGGGCTTCTGTCTTGCTGGGGCAAGAGGGGCAGAGGCAACATCTCTTACTAGCAGCTTCTATGTGGTTTGGGTCTTATTTCTGGAAAACTTAGCAAAGAGTCTGCTCCGCAGCCCTTCTAATTATTTTGTGAACTGCTCAGTATCCCTTTTTAGACCCCTTACTGTTTAACTGTTTTCTGTCATCTTTAGAGAACCCTGATCCATATATTCGCTGATCCCTCAACTCTACAAAGGTCTCCCGTCTTCTAATTTCTTATGATCTGATGTCATCTCATTTATCACCTTATATATTACAGATTTTGTTCAAAAAGCACCTGCTTCCTTTCCCAACTACACTTCCATCTCCTTGAGGGCAAGGATCACACCTTAGACTCCTGACCCCAAGCAGTGACTGGAATAGTGCTGGACCTACTTTACAGACTGATCGGAGGACCACTTAATTTATCATCCAAATGAGGACCCCTCAAAGAATGAAACAAGGGCATCACTATTAATTATACCAGGACAGCAGGTGTAAACCAGGACTGTCCCAGACAAACTGAGACGTGATCATACTCGGCACTGCTCACTGATGCCTGAGTGAAAAGCTCAAGACTTTTGCAAGGAAAGGAACATAGTCCAAATGAGAATACCAAAGAGCAGTCTTGGGCACCTTAGATTTGGTGAGAATCACCTATAAAACTTTCATCAGCGGAGCAGTGATGCCACACTGGGTAGCCGGTGCACACCCACAGGATCCTTTCTCTCACTCCAGTCCCTCCCAACAAGGGTCACAACAGAACAGCAGTGCTATCAGAAGAACCTCCAGACTAAAGTCTCAAAGGCTAAGACCACGCTTATTATTTCTGTCTCCAATATGTAGTCCAGTGCTGGGACAGTATGTTCAAGAAGTGCTAGGACATATTCTAAGAGGCCAGGCATTACCTGTGGGTTGAACGTGTGAGTCCAGGCTTGGCGGTCTGATCCTTTTTTCTTACCCTGAGCCCCCCCTTGCTCTGGGAGTCTGCCCCCGCCTTTGCCACAAGCCCCTTTCACTTGCTTCCCTGCATGTGGACAAAGGATGCAAAGGACCCAGTCCCACCCTAGGATGCCTCTGTGCACAGCCATGTAAAGGACACTTTTGAGTGTTCTTGCTGCTCTAATCCAGGCTGGAATCATAAGTGGAGGTAACACAGGTAAGAAGGCTCAACACCCAGCACATAGTAGAGGCTCAGTAAATGGCAGCTATTATTATCATCACTGGGGTAGAGTCAGTCCCTTGATGTACGCAGTTCCCTTCACCATGCCCTGGCCACAAGCCTCAAGAGGGGAAATATCATGAGTGATCACACAGTTAGTGATACAAGTGAAACGAAAGCTAGTGGTTTAGCATCAGCTTGCTCTGACCACACTGTGGATGGTACTCAAACTGGTGAGTGGAAGGCACTGCTAACATACTAAAGGCCTTTTGAACTGACATAATCAAATGAGTTAGGCTGTAATCCCCAATAAATTCAGCTCAAGAGCACAGAATAAAAGCTATATATCTAGACTGTGAAACCCAAATACGCCCTAACAGATCTACAAATGAAATTAAGTAGAAGCCGTAAGAACGGAAGAAATGGACTTAATAGTAAACGTGCTGCAGCGCTCACTGTGACACCGATTTAACATATGGGCGATGAAGACTTCAATCTTATATGAAGTCAAAAAGGAAAAAAAACAACTAGGAAAAACTGCTTTGGAATTGGAGCCAGTATCTTGGTGGGGTGGGGGAGGTGTGGAAGGGAAAATAGGAAGGAACACACCCTCATTTGCTTCTAACACGGTTAGCTGATCTGTTTGAAATTAGATCTACTTTCAAATGTTTTAACTTAATTATTAAGCCATTTCTTAACCTCATGAATGCAGTTTTCATGCACTTTCAAATCTGGCCCTGAACTAATAGACCCTTTTACTTCAGTGGTTTTGGAAATGAATGTTAGATGGAGAGGAAAGCATTTTAACGATGCCTTTCTAAGGGTCAAAGCTCTGAAAATATAGTATAGTTTGTACATAAAACTCAGTACACCTGAATATCCTGCTGGCCCTTTGTCTAGTAATGAGGCAAACCACGCCACCCTTTAAAACTCCTGCTTCCTCTCTGCGGGCAGTCGGCTGTGTTGGTGCTGAGCTATCTGACCGCTCAAGTGAATACATTATTAGGATCAAAGTCCCAGTAGATGAGAAACAGGTGACAGCCCAGGACCCTGGGGCAGCCTTCCCTTCCCTTGTGAGAAACAGGGCAGGTCCTGGTCTCCATTCTAGAATATTCTTCTTTAAAAGGCAGTGTAAGGAATAAGAGAAAGAAACGCCTGGCAGTAAGAACAGTCAGTGATATAAGACTGTTATGAGTCTCTCTCTGTGAATTTGTCATTCTCACTGTGTGGAGGAACCCTTAAATTGATCTGTATGAAATCCATGGCTGATGAGCACAACGTTTGCAATGATACACGACTGTGCAATTTTTACCTTCATTGCCTAAAGTAAAATGATGCTCTAGCATGTGCTGCAAATTATAATGATAATTATTATTAATTATCAGTGACCAACATTTACTGTAACAGGAGCTGACATTGATTGATTGCTGAGTCATTTCTACGGAAATCCTATGAAGTGGGTACTACTGTTATTCCCCAGTTCCAGAGGCAAGAACTAAGTTGGAAAGAGGCTGAATAAGTGTCCCAAGCTCTGTTTCTTATGGTAACTCAGGGATTCAAATGCAGATGATCAGAATCCAGAATCCATGTTATTTGCTATACTGTGTTGGATGGTGAAGACCAATGGAAGCAGTGTACCGCTCAGAGCAGTAAAGACACTAAAATAAGAGCCATTAAATCACTGATTTTTAAAGGAATACTTACTGCATCCCTTTATCAAATATTAACGTACATACTATGCAGTGGGTACGTTGTCCACATTATCTAATTTAATCTTCTGCAAATCACTCATCTCCATTTACAGATGGAGAGACTTGACTGAAGAAGGTGTGCTGTACAACACTGTAGGAACTGTGGTCTCAACCCCCACCTGCCAGACTCCAAGTCCCAAGCTCTTTTCAGAGAGCCACCCTGCCTCTTCTTTCTTTAAAGTGATTCTTTACCAATAAGAAGAAACCTAAAAAGAGGAACACTTTGGAATAAAACTGCTTACTTCTAAGTTTAGAATTAGGAGAGAATCTTCTTTTCTCTCTTTTGCAAGGCACAAAATAGCTCTGACTTCTTGAGTATGGATCTAAGAGATGGGAGGATTCAAATGGTGTATAACAGGGCCCACAGAAGGAGAAGAAACATTAGCCGTGAACCTGGTTCGTCTTTATCAAGCAGCAGCAGCGGTCCCATTCCCTGGTATTCCTAAGGCAGACAGCTCAAACACCTCTTAGAATAAGGGGAAGACGGTTAACACTGTCCATTTTCTCATCCTTTTTTTTCTCTCTTTTTGTACCTAGTGTAAGCTCACTCTGGTATATTAAAAATCTGGTATTACTACATTAAAATAGTAAAACTCCTTTTACAAATATCAAACACTCCTCCCCCACTTGAGCATCATTTTCTTGGAAGAGCAGGTCTTGAATTTCAGCGTGCATCTGTATTATCTAGACAGCCTTTGAAGAAACAGAGGACGAGGTCCCTCTCCTAGAGTTTCTATTCAGTTTTGGGTTGGGGCCCATGCATCTCCCTTATAACAAGTTCCCATATACTGCTGATGCTGCCAATCTGGGGACCACATTTGAGAATCACTATCATAGAAGTGAAGCTGAAGTCGCTTAGTCATGTCCGACTCTTTGCGACCCCATCAACTGTAGCCTACCAGGCTTCTCCGTCCATGGGATTTTCCAAGCAAGAGTACTCGAGTGGGTTGGCACTTCCTTCTCCAACTATCGTAGAACATCTATGAAGATGTACACGTCCTCTGCTTTCTCCCATCTCTTCTTCATCCTAAGAACAAAGCTGCCTGACAGCGTCCACAGAAAAATGCACAATCTGTCCCTTATGTTTTTACCCCTTTGAACCCTACAGTGCTTTCCATAGGATAACTATTATATAGCTTTTTTTTCTGAAATTAATTATCCTTAAAGAATACTTATTCAAAAATGTTCCCTATTTGCTTAGAGGCGGCATTTTTGGCTCCCATCTTCTCTACAAATAATCAGACAAATTTTGTCTCTCTACCCTATTCTCTTTTTCCTCTATTCTTCTAACCAAACTGAAAAGAGGAATAGCAATAACCATTTAAAAATGTTACTGTTACTACATGCTGTTTTTATTAGGATATAATTTCTTAGAGGACAGTTACCTTTTGACTCTACAGAAGCTTTTCTTTTCTACCATGGTATGGGTATTTACATAACTATCATTATTTGAAAATAACTAGGCCTTATTTCTATTAATATTTACAGAATTCAAAGTCCTGCCACAGGGGAGGCATTCAACCCGTTTTTGTCAGATGAAATATTTCAAACACAGAGTCTTAGAGACAGCTGAGGTCCAGAGAACCTAAGTGATGTACAGAAGGTCAGAGTCTATCGCCACAGAGGCCAGAATCCTATGATCCAATCTCGTAACTCCCACCCGGCCTGTGCTTACCTCTCCCAGTTTTATCAGAAGTCAGTGGTTTTGCCTAAAGTGAGACAAAATAAGTCCAAAGTAGCATAGGGCTTCCCTGGTGGCTCAGAGGTTAAAGTGTCTGCCTCCAATGCGGGAGACCCCAGTTCGATCCCTGGATCGGGAAGATGCCCTGGAGAAGGAAATGGTAACCCACTCCAGTATTCTTGCCTGGAGAATCCCATGGATGGAGAAGGCTAGTAGGCTACAGTCCATGGGGTCACAAACAGTAGGACACGACTGAGTGACTTCACCTTAAAGAATAAGCATAATATTCTCAATTAAGGAAACATTTTACTATGGGAAACACTTTTTTTTTTTTTTTACAGTATTTTGCTTTAGATGCTTTGGCTTTTCTAGATTTCTTTATAATATGTGGAGGAGGAAGCATTTACTGTAGAAAAACTCAGGAAAAGCCAAGAAAATTTAAGATAGAAATTCTGATGGGATTAGTTTCTTTGGCACCGAATAGATAACTGTATCAGAGAAATCCACCGCCGCCCCTGCCCCCACCATTGGATGTGCACTGCATAATCACAGCTAAATAATTAACAACCAGAGGTCATCTTCGGAGTCTGCTGTTTCTAAAGCAGCTAGATTTAGAGGAAAGGGGAGATAACCACTTAGTAATGACTCACTATGTCCCAAGCCTGGTTTTAGGTGGTTTATATACACTATCGAATGCTTTCCTTTCAACAACCCCATGAAAGAAATGATTATCCCCATTTAACAGACTAAACCAAAGCTCAGAGGAGTAAATTGACAAGTTGAGATGCAAACTCAGGTCTATCTGACCCCAGGGTCACATTTCATCCACAGAGTGAAGCTCATTTTTTCACTGAAGAGTTCCAGCACCTTTATCAGAGCTCAAAGAGCTCAAAGTGTCTGAGGCAGGATTATAACCTCTATCGCCTTCCTCTAAATCCTATAAAAATGGAAGCTGTTCTCCTGTTTAATCTATTTTGGTTCATATCATCAGCAAAAACATTTGTAACACCAGGACAAATGCTTTCTTGAAGGAGGCTTTTTGACCCCACGTTTGGCATATCTTTAGAAGCAGACAAATAATGAAGCGGAAAGCTCTGTTCATTAATTTACATGAAGTCACAAATGGTGATAAAGGGCTGCCGGATGTTCCCCTTAATGTAAATGCACAAATCAATATTCTAAACCCTTTGGCCTCATGCCTCAGATCAACCTATATTTCCTAGAGGGGCAGAAAGGCCAGCAGTCAAATGACCTTTATCCACATCTCACCTAGGACTTTAGGGTCAACCCAGCCCAGAGGAGGGCTGGTCGGGGAGCTGATGACACCATTTCCCAGGCTGGAGAGAGGCAGAGGAGAATAGAAAAAGCTGGCCTGTGGAATTTAAACGGGGCTGCCCTCTTAGAAAGTAACATTACAGTGAAGGAACCAGTGAAAAGGTGCTGCTTTTCCTCATTTGTATATAATTATAATGTGATGTTTTAAAATACCAGCCATTTTGATAGGCATACATGAAGGAATTAAATCAGGCAGGGTCTTTGAAATAACAGTTTGCCCACTGCTGCTATTTGCCATAAAATCCTTTTCACTGTGGCAATTTAAAATCAACCTTGTAAAACATACCATGAGGAAAACCAGATTTTTTTTTTTTTTTAAGTCACTTGCTTGAAAAATTTCTGAAGTACTACCTAACATATCAAAAGCAATATAAGTCAAATGCTGGATGTCATTGCTCCTTCCCGGTCATCCATCCAAACCCCCAAGTATGATGTATGATTTTTTTCCTAAACAACAGAAAACATTAATTTCTATGCTTATATGGTTATCAAGTTGGAGAGTTCCCTCCTGGTCAAGTAGGCTGACACACTTGGCAGGGTCATATCAGTCAGACGGCTATGCCCACAGAGTCTTCACATGTCCTTGTCAAGCTCGTGAGAAGTGTCATTCACTTTCCGATTTCAGAGACTGTCATCACAATAGGTGAGGATATAGATAATAAGACCCTCTTTGTCACTATTCCTAACATTTAATTAACATGCCTTTGCCATTTCTCTGGGGCGGGGGGTGGGGTGGGAGATGATACATCTACTAAAACAAATCTGGAGTTATACAGCCAAATAAATATCATTCATCATTTTTCTGAATGTTAAGTCAGTGCTCTACTTTTTATTTTTTTTTGGAGCACTTAACAATTGTGTTGAAGAAAGGACATCAAATGATGCTTAGAAATGTGATACACATTTTCATTTCACACTCCATCAGCTTTTACAGCTGTAGCTCAATGAAATGTAGGAGAGAGCCTGGCAAACAGCCATATTTACCAAGGTATAAAATAGGGGTCAGGTTACTTTTTTATAGAAAGAAAAAAAAATGTTTAATTTTCACTCCACATGACTAAAGCAGATACTCAGCTAAAACCCTTGAGAAAGGCACCATAACCACATCCACTGACATGGTTTACTGCCTGTTTAACTGTAGGTAGGTTTTTTTTTTTTTTTTTAAACTGTATTATAACCATCTTCACACAGCACAAAAATGACCCTTTTCTTACCTGCTTCCGCTCAGGACTGACACAGAAACATACTGGATCAGATCATCTTTGGTGTTAAATCTTCCACCTGGAAATAATGGCTTCTGTCCTCTGCCTCTAGCCTAGAAGCAGAAAGAGCTTCTTCCCTCCGCAGGCAGAGAAGCAAAGCTACAGGCATCAGCAAAAACGCATCTTTCTAATTCGAATTTCAATCTGTCAGAAAGGATTAAAGCCTCATGCATATATAAAAAGGGAACTGTACAAGATAACAGAAACATGGTTGGAAATCACTGAGCTCCCATAGCTGCCTTTTTACCAGCTGGGCAGAGAGGAAGGCCGCTTTTACCCACCTCTGTTAAACCCGAGACTTCTCCTCTTGCTAATGGTTTGCTGATGGATGGCGTGTATACTTTGGCGTCCGAAACTGGCTGCCCCTTCATAAAATGTTTTCCTGATTCATAAATGTCCACTTCGACCATTTTCCCCATGAATATGGGGTTCTTTGGCACTAAAACCTGAAAAAAAATGACAGAAGACTTAATTTTTAAAAATGAAATTTTATCTTAGAACAGTTTGAGGTTTACAGAATTATTGTTAACATAGCACAGAGAGCTCACACACCCCAGGTGCAATTTCCCTCTCGTTAACATCTAACGTTGGTATGATACATTTGTCACAATTAATAAGCCAATATTGATGCACTGTTGTTGTTCAGTCACTAAGTTGTGTCTGACTCTTTGTGAACCCATGGAATGCAGCATGCCAGGCTTCCCTGACCTTCACGATCTCCCACAGCTTGCTCAAATGCATGTCCATTGAGTCAGTGATGCCATCCACCCATCTCATCCTCTGTCGTCCCCTTCTCCTCCTGCCCTCAATCTTTCCCAGCTTTGGGGTCTTTTCCAATGAGTTGGCTCTTCGCATGAGGTGGACAAAGTATTGATGTATTACTATGAACTAAAGTCTATAATTTATTCAAATTTCCTCACTTGTCTCTTAATGTCCTTTTTCTCTTCGGGGATCCCATCTTAAGTGGGCTCTATCTTCCAGATGCTCAAAAATCTGGGTATCTAGCACAGGGAGGGCATTTCTGGGAGGGGTGGGGCCGCAGACAGTGCTCACTCCTCGCAGGATGCCTATGGTCCTAAGGCACGTGGAAGGCACAGCCAGTTACTTTTGAACAGGCCTTTGATATCCTGCTCTCGGCTGTCCCAGGCAATGAAGAAAACTGAGACAACACCGACGAAACCCTCATACGTTTGGAACCCTGCATGTTCACTGTCAGAGTCATGATTTAAGCAGCCACTTTAAATTAAGGCCTGAATATTTGGCTGCATGTGTGTGTGTGTGTGTGCACATGCCTGTTGTTTTGGGGGAAGAAGAACATTTCACAGCCCCTTTTTCCATAGTTCAAACCTTGGTGTTTGGAGCTAAATGACTTCTTTAACTGATGGTTTCCATCGTTTCTTTCACTCTGTTATAAAGTGCATGTTATTTGCTAGCTCTGCATCCACGCAGAACCAGCTCCTCTGAAGGGTACTTTGGCTGGCTCACAGGAAACTGTCAGATGGTCTCTTTCCACTAAGATTACAGATCAAGGTACGTGTTTACTTCCAGCAAATGTTTCTCTTCTTCTGGGACCTACGGGTAGCCCGTATGTATTCTGTTCTCCCTCACACTTCTATTTCAGAACTGGCGCTACCTGCCAATCTTTTCAAGTCAGAATCCAAAATAAACAGCCTAATTCTGATCCAGCAGTCTACTCTGATATCTACATACAATCTTCACTTCTGGAGGTCATCTTTTGTAGAAAAATAATTCCTATGAAATCTTCAATAGGCTTGGTTGAAGAGACCAAAAAAAAAAAAAAAAAGTCAGATGAGAGCCAGAAATTCCACAGCCAGTTTCTCCGAGAGGCTAAATTGGATCTTGGTGTTTCTGAGTTTGATTTTCTATGACCATTGAGTACACTGCTTCATCAAAGTATAGGAAAAAGGTCACCTGGGTGGTGGATTACTCATGGCAAGCAAATGAACTAAGAGAGCCTTAGTGTCAAGATATGAAAGCCCTTTTAAATCAGTTTTTATAAAACAAGAAAATCTCTAGAGTAAACTGTCCCTGGGAGATCTGGTAGTATTCTGGGGGAAAATAACTCTCCTTGATCTGCTGCCTTGATCTGAATGAAGAGCTCAGTGCTTTTTGCCCCTCCGGTTTTAATAATTGGAAAAAGCTCTACTGCTTTAAACTGGAGGAAACAGCTAATGAGGCATGCCATCGCCTTTAAAATGAAGGGGAAAAAAAGTTCCCTGATGAGGCAAAAACCCAGATGGCAAGAGAAAGAAGAGGAAAGAGGCTACCAAAATATAATCCAGCTCCTCCAGAGAGCTGCGCAGAAGGCTGGCCTGAAGGGAAGAGGGTTCTCTGGAGTCAATTACGGAGATGGAGAATGGGGAAGGCTCAGCTCCAACATGGAGGGCTGGGATCAGTCCTCAACTGGCTGGCTCAGAAGGGAAAGAATCTGACTGCAATGCAGGAGACTCAGGTTCAATCCCTGGGTCGGGAAGGCCCTCTGGAGGAGAAATGGCAACCCATTCCAGCATCCTTGCCTGGAGAATTCCATGGGCAGAGGAGCCTGGCGGGCTACAGTTCATGGGGTCGCAAAGAGTCAGACACAACTTACCAACTAAACAACCACCATCACCTCAACTGTAGTCTCTGCTGCTGCTGCTGCTGCTAAGTTGCTTCAGTCGTGTCCGACTCTGTGTGATCCCATAGACGGGGGCCCACTGTCTCTGGGATTCTCCAGGCAAGAACACTGGAGTGGGTTGCCATTTCCTTCTCCAATGCATGAAAGTGAAAAGCGAAAGTGAAGTCGCTCAGTCGTGCCCAACTCTTAGAGACCCCATGGACTGCAGCCTACCAGGCTCCTCTGTCCATGGGATTTTCCAGGCAAGAGTACTGGAGTGGGGTGCCGTTGCCTTCTCCAACTGTAGTCTCTACTGGGGCCTAAACAGGGCATGTTCAGCCTGGGCCTTGTAAAGCTCTCCCCTGTTCCCTGAGGACCCAGTGCCTGGCGTGAGATGAGTTCACATGGGACACCCATGCTCAAGCCCCCTCCCACGCCTGCTTCCCTGCTTCTAACACAGAAGGTTAGCCTTCTAACACAGAAGGTCGGCTTCCCTTGCCAATGGCCCCTGAAGGAGGTACTGTCTGCTTTAGTCACTTTTGAATTGCTTTACCCCCTGGGGAAGTGTAATCCCAAACACTGAACCAGAAGTCTGGCTGCTGGTGCAGCAAAGCACACTGCCTTAGATGGGCAGGGACTGGGGAGCCCCTTCAGGTGCGCCTCAAAGAAAACTCTCCAAGTGAAGCTAGTGTGATCCTCACTCTAGTCTCCAAAGTTGTTCACACAATGTGAGCTGAGCCCAAGGAACACACTCTTTTCCTTTTGCCTCCAAGTGCTTTTCATTATGATGGAAGTTTAAAAAAAAAAAAAGGCAATACAAAAAAATAAAACCCTGAAACTAAAAAAGCCAACCAACAGACAAACAACCAAAAGCCTGTTAGAGCGCTGAGACAGGGAGAGGAAGTCCCCGCCCTTCCAGGCTGATGTCGCCGGAGCAGACATCCTTCCTGTCCCCTGGACAGAACTTTTCCCTCCACGGTGCCAGGCTGTGGGAGGCTGGGGCGGTCAGAACTGCCGGTTTCAAACTCCCCAACGCCAGAGGCTGCTCCCATCAAAGATGAATGAGGACTAAAACAGGGTTACTCCTTTGGATAGAATGTTTTATAGATTAAGCCACAAAGATAAGCCCCACGTTAGCTTGGCTGGCTTGATTCTATAAAATAGCCTTCCTGCCACAAGATGCTATCAATATCAATCTCGGCTACTTTAAGTCTCTTTTGCTTAAATTGATTTACTTTCAGAATTCTTTCTCATTTTGGGGAAATCCTGAGAGTGTGGGAGTGTCTCTTACCTGCTCGTAGAATCGATTGTGCGCAACATAAAACTTGGAATCAAAAGATTCTTCGGTGACTAATACTTGTTGTCTCTGACCAATCTGCGGAAAGAGGGGAGAAAAAAAATAGGAGCCATCAGGCAAATGTCTGAGAATCCAAAATAAATGCCAACCCAGAGTTATGGACCAGCAAGTCATGTCTTTTTAAATTGTTTTTTAATATATTTTTTTAAAAATGTGGACCATTTTTAAAGTCTTTGTTGAATTTATTACAATATTGCTTCTATTTTATGTGTTGGTTTGCTGGCTGTGAGGGATGTGGGATCTCAGCTCCTCGACCAGGGATGGAACTCACACCCCAAGCACTGGAAGACGACGTCCTAACCGCTGGACCACTGGGGAAGTCCCACGCTGGGTCTTCTTGAATTTAAAGTAAATCTAGATTGCTAGCTACTTAACAGCCAATACAGAATCATGGATGCAAATTTCCAGAAAGGCATTATTATTTATGTAGTAATATAAAATTTGGGTAGAAAAAATCTTATTGTCTTAGAGAACTATGAAGCAAAACTTGATCTTATGTCTTCCTTCAACAGAAGTTAGATAATTAAGGCTTCTGAGACACACAAAAATCTTCTAAATATCACTTTGTTTCTTGAAACAAAGTTGCAAAACAAGCCAGAACAAGCTGCTTCTAATCCAAATTCATGAAAATATTTTGGCAATATGAGAGACTGGTAATAAACATTAATTTGAGTTATGAGGGATGTAACACTAAAGAAAACACCTCAAAAACTAGTCATTAAGTCTCTGCACCTAAACATTTCATACGCTGCATGCAATTCTGAAATTATTGATTAATTCAGTTATTTGCTTAATATATACATTTTCTCTCTCATGGGCAACTGTCTCTTTTTTTTTGCTGCAGCTGTGACTGCATATTCATTTTATTTTTTTAAGAGACTATTCTCTACAGGATCTGTATTTATGATTTAAGCATGAATTTTTAATAACCAAGAAGTTACATTAGCCAAAACGTTGGTTAAAGCAATGTGACCATTCTAAATTATTCTACCATTTCCAAGTTTATTCCACTGTGAAATGCAACATTTAAAGTATCCGTTATGTGTTTTTTTTAAACAAGGTTGTCAAAATGGCTGATGTAGCAAACCAGCTATATTAGATGATTATGCCTAGAATCATTCTTGCCATTGCTCCTTGATAAATGCAACCCTCCATGTTAAAGTACACTGGCAAGATTTTTTTTTTAACAAAATCCCTTTTCTCATATGCAGGGACTTGTCACCATGTTCAGGCAGTTACCACTTAGGAAACATAAACACAGCTGCACTAAATAGACCACCTAACAATTAAAAAGAAAAACCTGAAAACACCAAGCTCCTCTCTCCATTATACAATGCCAACACCTAAATACGCTATAATTTGCTCTTTTTTTTTTTTTTTTAAACTCTATCATTCAAATATAGCCACTTCGTAAGGTCTGCAAGATGACATATCACAGACTGAGGCAGTTCACTCCTTGAAAACCAGTGAAAGTTCCTACAACATTAATCTCTTTTAAAAATCAAGTTACAACAAAAGGAAGTTCTCCTAACTTCTACTTTGAGCTTTAATGGCCCTGTTTATTTAAAAAAAAAAACAAAAACCAACTGATGAATACTGGGTTTCACTGAAGTATATTCTTCTGGAAGGAAACTTAGAATGTTTGCACACATTTCACAGTGTGAGTTGCTTATAACAGGATAAGTATCTGTCAATGGTTCTTAAGGAAATCTGCAATTACACTTCATCTAACATTAAGTTTTCAGGAAATTAACAACAATATGAGACTGCAGAGCCACCAAAAATGAATGCTGAGACTTTCCTCTTGTTAGAATGAATGTGGATGGTTGCAGTTAGCACTTTGGGGGTTATTCCATTTTATCTGGAGAGACTAACCATGGCAGTAATTCACACACATAGAATTAGAAAAACTTGCTATGTTTATACAGCACAGGGCAGGGCATTTGATCAACCATCAGAGAACAATTTGTATGGAGTATTTAACTATTTGCCAATGGGATTCAGGAAAATTGCAATGGGCAGTCATTTCTAGTGGCAAACACCTCTCCAGTCACCCTTTTGGTCCCTTCAGCCATCGATTTTGTCTCATTGGCTCTTTAAGTTCCCCAGAAACTACTGAGCAAAAATGAGCATGAGCAACCTAGGACTTTGACCAAAAATTGATGCCATCTATCCCCACCCCTTGAAACCGCCCTCCACGCCACAAAAAAATAAATTATAAATGTTCTAATGCAGTATTTTTTAAAGAATGAACTGAACATCAAATATGACTTTTAAGAGAATCAACTGTTTCAAATAACCTTAAAAACAACAAAGTTAAGGAAGTGTGTAGAGGGGAGATTGAGCTGCAATTCTGGAAGAGGTAACATTGCCTTGGTGACAACAAGGAAACTTACAGACAGGCCAAATGTGTAAGTCTCAAATCTTTTTTCACATGAGTCATCTCCCTATTTTCCAACTGCTTTCTCCCCAACCCTACATGACAACTCTGTGTGGTTAAAGATCACATAACAAGATTTAGGGTGTAGTCAGTTGCTCAATTGTGTCCAGCTCTTTGCGACCCAAAGGACTGAGGCCTGGCAAGTTCCTCTGTCCATGGGATTTCCCAGGCAAGAATAATGAAGTGGTTGCCATTTCCTTCTCCAGGGCGTCTTCCCAACCCAGGGATCGAACCCAGGTCTCCTACACTGCGGATGGATTCTTTATTGCCTGAGCTACCAGGGTACTAGATTTAGGGTAATCATCCTAATTTGACTTAGAATGCCTCTACTGCCCAGCAAGGTAGTCTTGGTCTCAGAGGAAGAAGCAGGGCTTCAGGAGCAAAAGAGCAAGGCTATAGATACCCTTAAGTCCCTAGGACTAACATCACCCAGCTCTCAAACATACTAAAGGCAGAGGGATCCCCCAGGAGAAGGATCAGCCTGTCTTACAGAAGGATAGGCCTACACGGAATCTTCTCTGAGGTTCTGCAGCATCTACTCTCTGCTCACGTTCTGAGATTCTGTGAGAAGGAGGCGTCTTCCACGGCTTCTCACCCTCGCTGACAGAACCTCCCCAGCAACTGGAATCTCTGACAGGAATACAAGGCTACCTCACTGGCTTTGAGACAAGCCCCTCGAAGAGGAAGTTAACAGAATGACTGCTTGTGTAATTTTAAAAATGAACAAACTCCTGAGTTCACAGAATATATATACAGGTATACACACAGCCCACAGAGAGAGAAAGAGAATACAAAGGAGGTTGAAAAGACTGGTTTCAATGTCCTCTGTGACTGGTAGCACAACTTGGCTACTCAGCAGGAAGGATTAAGACTCAAGTAGAACTATAAACCCACAGAAGGATCCAGAGGGTGACTCCCAGATAACTGGAACTTCCAAGGACAGGATGGAAGGGAAAAGTGATGGAGGGAGAAGGAAGGGTCAGAAGCAGGAACACACAGTTCCAGCAGAACCCTGGGGAGAGGAAGAAGGGTTATTCAAAGACATCAAATGCCACATGTTTGACTGGAGAGTGGGGCGAGGACACAGGTCTGAGAAGATTATTTTTAAGGTAAAAGAAATTTGGCTACATTTTGGGCCTTTGATTTCCTCACAGGAAAAAAAATGAGAGTTTGGTAGAAGTGATACTGGAGGGGAGAGGCGAGCAGACTGAAGAGGAAGTGAATTCTGATTTTTAGAGGACCTCTCAGTTCCAAAATTCTAAGTCATCATTCATGGTAGATTTGATCTGCTGACAAGGTTTCAGATGAAGGAAATTTGTACTCTGAATCCAGGCTGTCCCTTTTCTCCCAGTCAGTGTGTGCTTAGAGCCCTCTGCAAACTATAGCCACTTTCTTATTGCCCTGAAAGGAACAACTTGATTTTAATACCCACCAAAGAAACATTGACAAAGTCTCTCATAAAGCTATCCAGTGACCTGCACCTGAAGAATCCTGTTAAAATCTTCCCAACAAAGTCCTTTTTAAATTAATCTCTTTGCCTTTTGATTTGCTTTACAGGTATATAATCCATAGCCAATTTATAAAAATGCTTCTTTAATTTCTAAAGCATTCTAGAGTTTAAGAAGTTGGATTGGGAATAGAGTCTCTCGCACTTTTCACTTTCCATTTACAAAGTCTGACCTTCAGGACATGCATCAGAACTTTTCAGAGTGGTTGTCAGACCTGGTACCTGTTGTAAGCAGACAAATGTACTCTGTAACTTATTCATCAGATGTCAGTGAAGACAGTGGCTTTTCCTATGACATGTACAACTTCTTTCAGTCCATGTGAACCTAACTTCAAAATCACATTTTATGAGAAATGAACTGCAGAAATGTTGCAGGGAGGAAGCCAACTCTGACTCCATGTTGGAAACTTTTGTTGACTTGCTTTTTTTTTTGCTTTTATTATTATAATCAATACTCCACGGCTTATTATTATTGACACTCCATGGCTTGCCTGGAGGACCCTGCGCCTCTGCTTGACTATAAACTAAAGTGCCTTTGTTCAGCTCATGGAGAGAGAGTTTGTCCCTTCCCACCTGTGAACAGAAGAGATTAACACACCCCTTCCAAGGGCTGGCCATTCCCTTGGAGATGTTTGGCAAGACGGAAGACCCTTTCACTTGACTTGCCCACTGCCTCTTCCTCTCTGTTCTGCCTTTGACTTTAGTTCCTCATTGTTTCTTTCTCTCTGATCTATTAAAGAATCTGGCATCCAGACCCCAGGTTATTTTGAGGTGCTAGCCTACCATCTTGTTGGTCTGCCAGCTCCCCGATTAAAGTCTCTTTCTTGCCTCAACACCTCTTCTCTGGGATTCACTGGAGCCTGTTTTAACAGAAACAGTCCTATGAAACCATCCCTCCGTTTCACAGATGGGGTCACTGAAGGTATAGAACAAGCCCACGGGATCCTGCATGATTGCTAATCTCACAGAGCTGATGGGAACCATGGTCCCTGCTATGAAGGGGGGAGGTGCGGGTTGGGGTAGAACCTTCTAGGCTTTGTTGGAAAGACGTTAAAAAAAAAAAAAAAAGCGCTTCTGCTTTTTTTTTCCCCCCCAAACACAAAGGCAGAAAATAAAGACTGCATTCCCTTGAATAGACAAAGACGCTCAGAACCTGAAAGGGGCTTAGCAAACTCTGATTTCACAGAGAGGAGACTGAGAATGCACTGATCTGTTCAGTGGCCGAGAGAAGTCTTGGAAGCATCCTTGCTACTTGATGTCTCCTATGTAATTCCTAGCTGCAGAAAACGTACATCATGGCTCTGATTCTGGAGTGTGTGGCTTTTCCTTGAGCAGGGAAACATCTGTGACAAACAAAAAGCAGTAAAGCAGTGGCTTTTTAAAATTCAATTTGGGGGCAGATTTCTCAGTCCGTTATATAATCAGCTGGCTGTGTTCTTTGTGTCACATCTATGCTTCAAATTTCCCAAGTGCCTGAAGTGGTGAGAAACATCAGTTCTAACCATATGGGTAGATAACACACAGAAAACACACACTTGCATGAAAAAAGCAGTGGTTTCCAACAGAGTTGGGTTGCTGAATGAATGCTCATTCAAGTACATTCTATTTCTCCATGGGTCCTAAAACAAACAACATTCTGCACGGCTATTTCAGGATGTAAAGAGAGAAGCTAAAAAGAACTGCTTCAAGACAGGCAGATAATACTGAAATTTAACAAAGACATTAAGAGTACTTGGGTTTTTACCTTTAACCCAGTAAGAATTGTGACTTGTATAAGTATTCCCTGAACTAGAAGAAGGAGAGTTTCTTTTAAGCCCATAATGTGGCTTTAAAATATAAACTTTATGTAAATTTTACTTTTTTCAACTCCCCCCCTTCTCACTTTTGTTTTACTTAAACAGAAAACCTTACGTGTGGCTTTGAAAAATAATTGCAATTCACTTTCTACTCTTAAAGGGTCAGGTTACAGAGACTTCAATAATTCAATATAACTGCTCAGAGTACCCAAAAACATTCATAAAGGACAGATGTATATTAGACTTGTGTTAGAGAAATATTTATTTCTTGAAAAGAGTTATAAGAAGGTAGAGGAATTATTTTGCTTCCTCTGAGAAGTTTCTAGCAATTAATTTTTCTGTCCAGTTGCCTTAGGTGGAGAAATAGAGATTAAAACACACGTATCAAAAGCTCTCATAATTATTTATTGCACATTTCCAATAAGCCTGAATTTTATCTCTGCTTATCCTATACAATATTTTGACATGCTACCTTTACAGCTAAGTTTTTTTTTTTTAATTGTAGATAATAAAATACAATTTTTCTACCTGACTGGTTTCTGAATGCATGACTCTGGGAAATGTCAAATGTCTTTCTTTAGCTCCAGTCAAATTAGTTTTTTTTTCCCCCTAAGCTGCCTGGAACATGTTAAACACAAGGCTGTGACCTTAAACTCTGAAATAATATTTCTAGTGTCTGTGCAAAAGCCTGCCCTCACATACACCTTTAGACTAATTACTGCAGTGTAATGTTGCCAGTGAACCACTGTAATTACACTTGGAGAAAAGTATGGTCTTGTTCTTTCCTAGCTAATGAAAATGATAACCTTTCCATTTTGATTCATCATTCACAACAGGCAGAGCATGCGATGCTGGGTCTCCAGGGTATACAGTAATTTTCCTGACTGTTTATGCACACTTCTGTTTTCTGGCCCTGCTGAAGCTGGAATTAAAGAAGCAGGCACACTTAAGCTAAAAACAGTCAACAGTAATAATAGCAATAACATTAAAATTTAATATCATCCTTAGCCACAACGCCCTTCTGTAACGAAACAGGGCCATGACACAGGAATGTGTGTCAAGATGATGATAGAATAGAAAACGAGTAATGAGCCTCTAAGTCCAGCGTATTGAAAATGCCTGCTATCAGTTTACTGGTCTACTTAAGGATTCCGGAGAGACGACGGAGGACAGTTGACTGTGAAAGGGGCTGGACTTGGATCCGACTCTTAAACAATGATGGGAAATACATTGTTAGATTTTTTTTTTTTTAATACCAGCCTCTGTGTGAAAAAAAACACATATTCGTTAGCTATTCTTATTATTAGAATTAAGTGTGTTCAAAGGGAAAGAACACTCCTTTAAGTGTATCCATACCTCTAAAGTGTTTATTTATCTAGTAATTGCCATGAGTATCTTAGTGTCTCTATTATTCCTTCCTCACATTTCATAAATAACCTAAACACACGCAAAAAACAATCTGGCTTGTTGAAAGTCCTTCCTCCCAAAGCAGTGATGAAAGTTACAAAGACCAGACCCAAGGTGGTTCTGCTGAAATCGAATCAGACAATGAAATTTCTTCTAACAATTTTAGTCTTCAGTTGCTGGCTGATTTTCTTCTAGCTATGTGCACATCCCAGTAAGACAAAGGCAACCAAAGGGGTTTCTTCCCAGGTGGAGGCAATTTCATTCCTAACAAAGGCTTTTTTTCTTCTGTTGGTTGATCAGTTCTGTCCAGTCGCTCAGTCGTGTCCGACTCTTTGTGACCCCATGGACTGCAGCACGCCAGGCCTGCCTGTCCGTCACCAACTCCTGGAGCTTACCCAAACTCATGTCCATCGTGTTGGTGATGCCATCCAACCATCTTATCCTCTGTTGTCCCCTTTTCCTCCCGCCTTCAATCTTTCCCAGCATCAGGATCTTTTCCAATGAGTCAGGTCTTCATATCAAGTGGCCAAAGTATTGGAGTTAGCCAACAATAATCAGTATAGAAACAGTGCTTTATTGATATAGTAATTCTCAACAGCAAATAATTACATGACAAATGTTGACCTGATTTCTTGGCTGCATTAGAAACCTGTACCTCAGTGCTGACTGAACTTCCAATTTGAAAACCAGTCAAGTTTTATTTATCTGCCTGGAGATTTTTGGTAATCTAGAACATTCTGAGGTATTATCTGCAATGCTTTTATGGAATTATTTTAATTGTGATAAGAACATACAACATGAGATCTGTTCTCTTAACAAACCCCAATAAATTGCCTTTCCTTATCACGTACTTGGCACAAGTACATTACATGTATTTTTTCCCAAACTAGGCAAGCTCTACAATGAAAAAACTCTACATTAAAAACTATCAAAAGTGCTAAAACCAGATGTTGCCAGTAAAATCTATTCATGAGGTCTTATTAATGGGATGACCAAGAGGGGCCAACATGGGATATGTACGTGGAACCCTTTTTTATTAAGATTTAAGTTCTAAGATTGAACAAATTATCTCCATTTGCTTCTGCCTTCCCAATCTTTTCCCATTGGTCCCTATCAACCATTGCTCAGCATGTCTGGACCATTGTTCTTTGATGAGCTTTTCACATAAGTGCGAAGGTGATCATACTTATATCTTAGAACTATTGAACAGATTACCTCCTTGGAAAGCATCTTTAGAATTTTTGCTTCACTGGTAACACAATAAATAATTCAGATTACAAAAAGAAAGGAAGGTAGGCAGCTGAGTTTTAGAGATTTAATGTTAACATATAACTCATCAAGTTTATCTGTAACTTTAAAATTGGATTTTATCCTGACAGGTGCTTTTAGGCTTGTGGTAAATTAAAGAAGTAATCTGAAAATGCACCACCCAGTACCGTGGCCACCAGCCACAGGTGGCTGTGGAGCACGTGAATGTGGGAAACCCTTAGTGAGATATGCTGGAAAACACACACCAGGACAAAAAGCTCAGCAGATTTCAGAAATTTAATGTAACTGAGAGTGTGCAAACTAACTCATTAATTTTACATTGTTTACAGGTTGAAGTCATTAAAACTGATAAACAGAAACCTCAATTAAATTAGTCAAGAGGCCGGAAGGGGAAGCTTGCTTTGTGCTTTAGGAGGATTGTACCACCCAAGAGTAAAGAAGACTTCCTCTACTTTCCTGGCAAGAACTCAGCCAATGTGAGACTGAAACAACGCAGCCAAAAAAAAAAAAAAGTTACAGTAGTGCTCTGACTCAATTCCTCCAGCGAACTCCTGGCTTCCTGTAGCCTCCTGACTTCTTTTTCCCTTCTTGCAAAGAGTGCTCTTCTCCTTGATTTGTGGAGACTGGTATGTGGCTCCATAGATGTGGCTTCTCAGGTGGTGCAGCGGCAAAGAATCCACCTGCCAATACAGGAGACCTAGGTTTTGATCCCCTGGGTCAGGAAGAGCTCCTGGAGGAGGAAATGGCAACCCACTCCAGTATTCTTCCCTGGAAATCTCATGGACAGAGGAGTCTGGAGGGCTACAGTCACAAAGAGTTGGACACAACTGAGTGACTAAGTACCCACCCATGCACCAAGGTGGTGGGCACCAAACTTGCAATTCTTTGTTGATCTGCAATAAATCTTTTTTTTTTTTTTTTTTGAAAAACAAGTGGCAGCCTTATTTGTTGTATGGCAACAAAATAAAACATTTTTATGTGATCTTTAAAAATTTAACAGAAATTCCCCCTTTCACTATTTTAAGGACCAGGTTGATTAATTTTCTCCTCTTTAACTCACCCCAAACACCGTTATTTGGACTAATTATGTAAACGCAATGCTTTAATTTTAAGAAAGAATACCTGCTGCTGCTGCTGCTAAGTCGCATCAGTCGTGTCTGACTCTGTGCGACCCCATAGATGGCAACCCACCAGGCTCCCCCGTCCCTGGGATTCTCCAGGCAAGAAAACGAGTGGGTTGCCATTTCCTTCTCCTACATATCTATAAATTGTTAAAGGCAGAGATTTCAAACTACTAAATTTCTCTTTTTGACCTTTAAATGAATCTTGTTTCCATTTTTTTCTGGTCAACCCTAGCCTCTCCAAAAGCCTAAGGCATGATCAATTTGCTTGTTGTTTTCCAGGTAATCTGGGCAACCAAAGAAAGGCTGTCTAAAATTTCCAATCTGTCATTTCCCATTCTGTGTGGCTGCAAGAACAACCATATAAAAAACAATGATGTGTGGCAGAAATAGACCTTTCTCAAATTCATTTTTTAAAAAGCCAAAATGAACATCCAAAATACCTACCATCTTTGGTAAGATCAATCTTTTGTTAGCAACCCTATTACCAAAGAACTCAGCATAGATGTGAGCAATAAATAACACGTGCAGCGCACCCACCATCTTTCAACCATTTGCCAGTCAGGATGGAGGCAGAGGAAGCAGAAAGGATTAAGCAGAAATCAAAGACAGCCAAGCTCTAATGGTGTCTAATTAACATAACAAAAGGCACAGCTCCAATCTTTCAGCAGTGGGCAATACATCTCATTAAAGAAGACTGAATAACAATTATTCTCTCCTGCTCCCTCCCAGCCCCACCCACCTCCGTGCTTCTTGGCTTAGCTCAGGGAGACCCTGAGAGCTGGGCTTGAGAGCTTCTGCCTTCTCCACCAGGCATTATGGCTGCAGGCAAAGAGGCCACTTTTATTGCTGGGCACCTGCATCTCAATGTTTTATTCTGCTTTCCTCTTTGGCTGTGAAAATGTAGCTTCTTCAAGCACATGGCAAGTCCTACTACAGGGCTGTTTATAGGTATATAATATTGAGAAGTAGCAATGATGACCTAAAAAATGAATACCAATTCCCTCCTAAAATAAATTTATTTAAAGACAATTGATCTGCTTCTCTTCCCTTATTCCGTTTTTCCCCTCCCTTTGATATCACTACCCTGTTTCAGAGTTAATGAAGCTAAATTGAAATTCGACCAAATTTATTGCAACCAGTAATTAGTCTGAGCATGTGTGCATGCGCGCATACACACACACACACACACACACACACACACACACACATGAAATTTAAATGTCTGGTTCAGACCTATCCCTTCTCCCCATCTTTTCTTGATGACAGACAACTGAGAAAATATGTGAAATTCAACACAAGGAAATTGAGGTTGCAGGTGAACACGTGGGTAGTTTTTGTATAAATTTAAACCAAAAATAAAAGATTCTAGTTAAACCAAGGATAAAAAAAATATTCTTCCAGGGTGATCACTAAGAAAGATGAAAGTGTCAAGTAATCCTATGTACTTTTTCATATCAATCTACTTTGGGGGAAGGAATGAGGACTGAGAGGGTAGGAAAGATAAAATAATGCAGTTATTTAAATTGAACAATTTCCAATTCTGAGCTGTATTTTTTTGGTCAGTAACCTTTCAAAAAGGAATCTAGTTATGAGGCCTGCTTTGATTTTTTTTAATGGCCTTTCCTGCCAAATACAGTATTATAGAGTCTACTTTAACCCAAACACTGCTCTAGGAAAAGCTGTTGATCACAGGGGTGGACAGGAACCTCTATAAGTGTTACAGAGACTCAAGAACAGAAACTGAGCCAAAGCCTCAAGCAGCTGGGAAAACGTCCTCAACCTGTGTAGTCTGTCTGGATTGTCCACACTGTGGCAAAGTCACTGCCTTGCAGGGACTGAGAGACCTTGAGAATATTCAGGTCATTCACATCATGCATGGCAGACATGGAGTGAGATATTTTGATGCTACATGCACTCAGCATGTTGGCAGCACACAGTTAAAATAAAATTGATAAGTCACTTTAATCTTAAAAGGCCCTTCTCCTTCTGGTGAACTACTCCACATTCAAGAGCTGGTTGCCACCTTCTACCCGTGAGGAAGAGTGAGTTTTTAAAAATCTTCTCTTCCACTCAGTGTTTCCTGTTTAATAGATCACCTTGTACCTTTAAAGAGAGAGAAAAAAACACCACCTTCTTGTCCACCTTAAAGTTTTGCAAAAAAGTAGTATGCAAATTGGAGAAGGGCAATGGCAAACCCACTCCAGTACTCTTGCCTGGAAAATCCCATGGGTGGAGGAGCCTGGTAAGCTGTAGTCCATGGGGTCGCTAGGAGTCAGACACGACTGAGCGACTTCACTTTGACTTTTCACTTTCATGCCCTGGAGAAGGAAACGGCAACCCACTCCAGTGTTCTTGCCTGGAATCCCAGGGACGAGGAAGCCTAGTGGGCTGCCGTCTCTGGGGTCACACAGAGTCGGACACGACTGAAGCGACTTAGCAGCAGCAGCAGCAGCAGCAGGAGTATACAAATGTAACACGTTATTATGAAGTCTGTCCCGATTTATATTTTAAAGCACAACAATTTGGTGTTTTAACTCCCAGTCAGTAACTAGATCTCTGGAAACCATCACAATCTGAGTCTATGGTCTAATATCTTACAAAGCTTTCTGGATACATTGGTACAATTTCATTCTCTTTTAAGACAGAGCCTTGGTCAACAGAAAAGCTTGAAGAGTCCTAAACAGGGAGTCAAGAAGTCTTTTGTTTCCCAGATGAAGGAATAAGATAAAACCCCAGAAGACCAACTAAGTGAAGTGGAAACAGGAAATCTATACAACAAAGAGTTCAGAGTAATGATTGTAAAGATAGTCCAAGAACTCAGGAGAAGAAAGGATGCACAGAGTGAGAAGTTACAAGAATATTTTAGCAAAGAGAAGACATAACAAACAACTGAAAAATACAGTAACTGAACTGAAAAATACACTAGTAGGAATCAACAGCAGAATGAATGTGGCAGAAGAGCAGATCAGTGAGTTGGAAGGCAGAGTGGTGGAAATTGCTGCCACGGAACAGAATAAAGAGTGAAAAGAAACAAGGACAGTTTAAGAGACCTCCGGGACAACATCAAAAGCACCAACGTTTGCATTAGAGGAGTCCCAGAAGGAGAAGAGAGAGAGAGAAAGGGCCTGAGATAATAGCTGAAAACTTCTCTAACAGGGAAAAGGAAAACAATCACACAAGCCCAGGAAATACAGAGTCCCAAGTAGGATGAACCCAAGGAGGAACACACCAAGACACATAATAATCAAACTGACCAGAAGCCTGTGGTTTGACCTCTGCCACTAATGAGCTGTTTGATTCCACAAACAAATCATTTCACGTTGGGGCCTCAGTTTCCTCATCTTAAAGGGGGTTTGAAACCAGTCCACGGAAAGGCTACTTCTAGTTCACATATCCGTGGAGGAGGCAGGGCCAGCAACGTGTCCTGCAGTGAGGGCTAAGCGCCCACGGAGGAAACTGCACTTCAGCGGGCAGCGTTTGTGGTGGCAACAGCAGCTTTGAGCATCCTCTGGACACCATCGGGCTGGCCCTTGCCGCACACCCAGCACTAGTCTAATCACCACTGTTCCTTCCTTTCACTTCCAGAGCTGACAGGTAGCCTGGAATTAACAACATTTGCCAAAGGCAAGATTGAACAGGAGAATGAATGGGAGTAACATTTCAGGGATTCAGTTTACCTGTCTGAAAGAAACAATTACAATAATTACCTGGCTTGACTCTTGAGTTGTCTTCAGATTAATGACCTAACTTTTGGGAGTCAGTATATGTGCTGGAAAAGTTGGATGACTATTGGCATTACAGCTGATGGGACTCCTGTTCCCACCAGGAGTAAGTTCCCAAATATCATGCATCTTTCATTGGCTGTAGAAGGTAGATCTGTTAGCTGAAACATATTTATGAGTTCAACCTTACTCCTGGATATCTTGATTGAAGGAGTCAGGAGAAAAATTTAATTTTAAGAAGAAAACCATCTTGGGGCTCTGTTCAATTACTGCTGCAGAACAGGCATAACTTTTAGAAAGCAATGCAGTATGGATGTAGGACTATTTAGCGTATATAGATGGTGGCTAAACAAGCTAACAAAACAGAAGGCTGCAGGGGGTCCTTGCTGGTCTTGCTGGGCCTGTTGTCACCTCTCTTGAGGAATTCTGCCCCCAAAGCAGAGATAGCTCTGTACTTCCTTTTCAAAGACATGACTCACAAGGATTTCAGAGAAGACAGAACACATTTAATGGGAAAAAAGGAAGAAAACTGTCCAATATTGATAAACCTACAATTTATGTTTTCAGTAGCTATTGGACAGATGAATTATGCTAAAAAAAGAAGAAAACAACAACACCCCAAGCAGCTTCTTGTCATTTCTAAAACATGATCCTGTGCCTGCCTGAAAGAGTTAAGGCTATATAAATATTTATCATTCTTCTTTCAAAAGGATAAGAAAAATTCCTTCTGCATACATGAATTTCAGATTGCTAGGCAAACATCAGGATATGGTCAGAGGCCCATCATCTTAATGAGGATATGGTAGTGATAATTTTTTTTTTTAAAGCTTGCTTATATGTGATCAAAAACACCCTAGAGGTTTTGATTTTATACTGGGGCACGCACAGACCCATGAACAGTTAATGCTTTCAGAAGCATATGGGTGGGATAACAGGAATACCATCAAGGGCTTACAGTGGGACTAGGGTGAAAGATTCATTAAAAGTGATAAATAGGATATGCCTTGCTTAATGTCTTGCAACTGCATATTTAATACAGCAGGCCGGTGACTATGCATTTTAACTGTCTTTATTTTTAAGAGAGCTGCCAGATTTTAATTACAGATTAAACAGTTATTTGCAAATGAGTACCTCTTCATTAACATATCAGAATCATAATAATAAACAATTCTGTTACCAAACAGTGCATAGGGCAGTGGGAAGTTTAAGAACAGTACATACAAATGGCACTACAGCAGGGCAAAATATCCTACTTACGGTAAGCGAGCTGATACCTTAAAATTTTTTTAGGGGAAATAAATAATCTAGATGAAAGCTCACAAGATTCTACATTTTATGAGATCAGAGATTGTGTTTCTTTTATTTACAGCTATATTTCTAGTGCCAACACCATGCCTGGTTCACTGTAGGTGCTTAATAAAGGCTGAATCAATGAGTGAACTGGTTTAAAGAGTACATATTTGTATTTGCTATCAAGCACTGATATTTCGTAAAAATTTGCTAAACTGGAATCAAATCATCAGTGAGATTATTCTCAAAGGATTTAATTCTCTAGTTTATTCCAAGGAACATAGAAGAAATAAATTTTTCTGTTACCACCTTCATAACAAACTATTGCTGTGTGTGACTCAGTCATGTCCAACTCTTTTGTGACCCCATGGACTACAGCTTGCCAGGCTCCTCTGTCCATGGGATTTTCCAGGCAAGAAGAGCAGGTTGTTATTTCCTTCTGCAGGGGATCTTCCCAACCCAGGGATCAAACCTGCTTCTCTTGTCTCTCCTGCATTGGCAGGTGGATTCTTTACCACCATGCCACCTGGGAAGCCCAATAGCAGCTGCAATAACCTTGCTTATGGAGCTCCTTATTTATTTTTATTAAAGACCTTTTTTCTTATGGCGGTTTTATGTCCATAGAAAAACTGAGAGGAGGATCCAAAGACTTCCCAATATTCCTTGTCCAATATAGGCACAGCCTCTATTGATGTGTCAATGCAGGTTCATAATTTGTAACAAATGTACTACTCTGGTGAAGGATGACAACAGTTCCCTGTTTTTCATTTTCACCTCTACTTTTCTTGTTTCTAAGTCTGAGACCAAGAAACACAAAGTTAAGTAACTAGCTCAAGGCTAAGTGAGTTAGATACAGCTCCCGGGCACCAAGCATCCTAGCCCAGTTGTTTTCTGCAGTCTCCAACGCTGTACCACCCTTCTATTTATTTTGCGTCTGGAAGAGAGCAGGAAACAAGGACCTTGATAAGAGGCATATAAGAAAGTCAAGGTCACATAGTGTATGATGGTGAAGCAGAATAATTTCCTTTTTAGGGAGGCATAGTTCACAGGCTACAATATTCAGTCACAAAAGTTTTATTTCTGATTTTTAAAAAATACAAAGTAATTTATTATGAATCAACAATTACTTCCAAATTCTTCAGCTTGCCAGAAAGCTAGTAGGTAAGAAGTAGAAAAAAAGTTGAGGCTAATTACTGAAATATACCCAGCCTAGAAAATAGGGTGGGGGGAAATGCCCTCCCTCCCCCAAACTACTTGCTTCTAACTAGGCAGTTTCATGTTCAGTGTGTGACTTTGTTGAGCTTAGTCTTGAGGTTAAATAAGGCCACAGACTAATAAATGAAGGAAACATCTGACTATCAACAAGCACACCCATGATAAAGAACTGTTGGGCAACTGACTTTATAAGTCTATTTTGGGTTATGTTTCTATTATGGTCTCATTCATCCTCTCTCTTTCTCTCATTCTTTCTTCCCCTGCCCATCATGACCCCACCCACACACCCCACTTCCTCTTCCCTCTTTGAAAATCCCAGACCTTCTTGGCAAAGATACTGGGGCCTTTTCTCACTCTGAGAAGGGCTGAGGGAAGCTATGCAGCCATACCTGACACCATGGGAGTCACTTCCCTTCTAATGAGTCTCTCACTTGCTGTGTCCTAGGTTAAAAGATAACAGCACTGTTGGCGAGGAAGTTTCTAAACTTGTGAAACTCATTGTGACAGTGATCTCCTCACACTTTTTGAGCTGAAATGTTGTTTGTGTAAAAATTCAGAAAAATGTGGCAGGCTGGACTCACTCCCTAAGCTGTGTGCTCTGTAAGGAACCCAAGCATTACAGAGAGAACATGGAACCCAGCTGCAGACCAGAGCTGAGCTCCCCTGTGTTTTGCTAAGTCCTCTCTGGGCCTCAGTCAGATGCAAGTACTGCCAGTTCACTCAACAAATGACAGCAGGTGTGATTTCTTAAGAAAGTGATGACTGCTCCATGAAAATAAGTTGCTAGTGATGCTGGTATCACCATTACAACTACAGAGGCCCAGAGATTGTACAAGTGAGGAAGTTATTTCTGGAAGATGCCTAGGATTAGAAACTTTTTTGGGTACTATTTTTTATCAAACAATTCCTTCTGCAATGGCTTTTAATAGGATCATCTTTGACAACGTGACTCCTCCTTGCTTTCAGTTAAAAAGCCTTATGTATAACTTAGGGCTTCCCAGGTGGCACAGTGGTAAAGAATCTGCCTGCCAACACAGGAGATGCAGGTTCAATTCCTGGGTCGGGAAGATCCCCTGGAGTAGAAAATGGCAACCCATGCCAGTATTTCTTGTCTGAGAAATTCCATGGACAAAGGAGTCTGGTGGGCTACAGTCCATGGGGTTGCAAAGAGTCAGACATGACTGAGCTGCTGATGCTGCTAAGTTGCTTCAGTCGTGTCTGACTCTGTGCGACCCCAGAGAAGGTAGCCCACCAGGCTCCTCTGTCCCTGGGATTCTCCAGGCAAGAATACTGGAGTGGGTTGCCATTGCTTTCTCCACATGACTGAGCATGAACACACATATACAATTTAAAATTAATGCTAAAAGTGAATATGAAAGTGTTAGTCACTCAGTGGTGTCTGCTCTTTGTGACCCCATGGACTGTGTAGCCCACCAGGCTCTTCTGTCCATGGAATTCTTCAGGCAAGATACTAGAGTGGATTGCCATTTCCTCCTCTAGGAGATCTTCCCAACGCAGGGATGGAACCCCAGTCTCCTGCCATGAAGGCGGATTCTTTACCATCTGAGCCATCAGGGAAGCCCAAAATTAACACTAAAACCAAGCTTTTTTAGAAAAGAAAAAAAAAAGCTAAAAAGTATAGCCTCTTCTTCATTATTTGAGCTCAGAATCTACACAGAGCACATCTATATTATTATTACATTGATATCTTTTCCACTATCAGGGCAATCGCAACATCGATGGTGAAGGATTTATAAAGAACAATAGGCACGGGCTTTGTGCAAAAATTTTATATTATTAAAAATCCTTAAAGATATCACCCCTGTCATACGGTTTAGAATGATGATAAGAATGTAATTTCATGACAGTTTCTCGTTCTCTCTCATCTGACTCTCTCTCCAATAACTTGCCCTCACCTTGGATACTGTATGATGGCCCCTTGAATCTTCATTTCTCATGTTTTTTCTGCTGTTCTGTGCTCGCAGCACTGGCTACTCCTATCTTGTAAGTGACATTTCCTTACGTAGTTGACAGGCTAGACAGAACCTCAAGGAATGACTAAACAGGTTGAGGTCAAGTGAGATTGTGACTTTTGTTTGGACAAGCCATTCACTTCTGCTGCCTAGAAAATGGGAAAAGCTTACATCTAACTACCTTAGAATTAAAGAAACATACATAAAAAGAGCAGCTAAAATACCATGAAATATATTTTTAAATGACACTTTTCATATTGGTTTATTCAACATTTCCGGTTAGGTTGCTAGGCTCTAAGAAAACTTTTTTTAATCAAAAATAAACTATTATTCTATGTGTTTGCTTTCATTATCTTTTTGGAAAATCATCAAATATCTCAGTAAATGATGAGTCTCCAATTTCCTTATGGAACAAATGTTTGAGTAGATCCAGCAGTTATCTTTGAGGTAATGCATCATCGTCTTGCTACTAATAGATGAAAATCTTAAATAATACCTAGCTGGGCTGAAAATCGTATCACACTCTTTAAATCAAGCCTTTGTTTTTATGCATCAAGTCTTCTGGTTTTGCTCAAAACACCTACTTTTTAATATATTCACGTTTAGGAGTTAAATAAGAGAGTAGAAAAATAATTAAAGAAAAAAGAAAAATAATCATGAGGTTTCCAAACAGAATTAAGCAAATAAAATCTACGAAAAATAAGTAATCATTAGAAACTAGAACTAGTTCCTCCTTTTATTTGATAATAGATATATTTTCTACAAAATAGGATTTATGAGTGTGTGTGTGTGATGTGTGTTCAATTTAGCAAAACAGTAATTATCATGATATATAAAAACAAAATATCCTAAAAATGGAAATAAGCCAGTGTATTAATACGGAGGAAAAAAACCCCAAAACCTCCACAGTAGAAAGCAAGAGACCTAGTTTTAAAAACAAGGCCCAGGGAACTCTGCACAATATTCTGTAATAACCTAAATGGGCAAAGAATTTGAAAAAGAACGTGGGTATATATAAGCACATTGCTTTCTGTACATCTGAAACTAACACGACACTGTTAACTAACTATACTCCAATTTAAAATGAAAATTAACAACACATACATATTAAAATGGAGCACAAAATAAATTTCTAATAAGAGTATTTTTTAGCTGTGTAACAACAGTTTCAAGCTCTGCCATACCACAGAGCCACCACTAATATTCGAAGGGATTAACAGCCTCTATTTTCTGTCTCTCAGATCCATTTCCCATAATCCGTCTAAAGAGATATTTTAAAAACTCAAGTCTGGTCATGTCATACACCTCCATTAAAATCCTACAATGGGTCCCCAGTGCTCTCAGGAGAAAGCTATCACATAAAGCCATATTTTATTTTTTAAATCAGTGCACAGGAGGCCATGTAATAAAGATGTCATAATTTATCTGACTACTTTCCCTATTAATAGACATTTGGCTTGTTTCCAGTTTTTGTGAAAAACAACAATGCATACCTTTCTGGACACATGGGTGAGCATTTCTCTAGGAGTGGAATCACCAGGTTGAAGGAAGAATATTTACAGTTATAATTTTCACATATACAACCAAATTGCCCTTCAGAATGGCTTTATCAATTTATACCTTCTCATTTAGCATAGAGAAGGGGCAGGAGGAGAAGGGGATGACAGAGGATGAGATGGCTGGATGGCATCACTGATTCGATGCACATGAGTCTGTAAACTCTGGGAGTTGGTGATGGACAGGGAAGCCTGGCATGCTGCGATTCATGGGGTTGCAAAGTCAGACACAACTGAGTGACTGAACTGAACTGAACTGATTTTGCATACAGGGCTTTCTTTCCTAGACCCAACAACATGGTGTGTGCATGCTTGCTAAGTCACTTCAGTTGTGTCCGACTCTTTGCAAATCTATGGACTGCAGCCTACTAGGCTCCTCTGTCCATCGTATTCTCTAGGCAAGAATACTGGAGTGGGTTGCCATACCCTCCTCCAGGGATCTTCCCAGCCCAGGAATCGAACCTGTGTCTATACCACTGGCGTTGGCAGGCAGGTTCTTTACCAGTAGTGCCACCTCTGTAGCATAATAAGAAAAGAAATATTTTTGGTGTATTTTTCATCTCCCTAGTTGCCAGTGAGATTGCATATCTCTCATACCTTTGTTGAATGCAATTTCCCCGTTTGTCTGTCAAGTTGCAATTACTGAAGTACAATGATTAAGTATGGATGTGAGAGATGGATCAAAAAGAAGGCTGAGCACCAAAGAATTGATGCTTTTGAATTGTAATTCTGGAGAAGACTCTTAAGGGTCTTTTGGACAGCAAGGATATTAAACCAGTCAACCCTAAAGGAAATCAGCCCTGAATATTCACTGGAAGGACTGATGCTGAAGCTAAAGCTTCAATACTTCGGCCAGCTGATGCAAAGAGTTGACTCCATGGAAAAGACCTGATGTTTGGAAAGACTGAGGGCAGGAGAAGAAGGGGGAACAAAGGATGAGATGGTTGGAGGGCATCATTGACTCAATGAACGTGAGTTTGAGTGAACTCTGAGAGACAGTGAAGGATAGGGACACCTGGCGTGCCACAGTCCATGGGGTCACAGAGTTGGACATAGTGACTGAACAACAACAAAATATTAAAGATATTTCCCCCTGATTTCTTGCCTATCTTTTATCATTTATTGTATAGAAATTCTTACTATTTGGTAGCAAAATTTATTAAAAAGTCTTGTTGGCCTTTTGATTAAGATTATATTGACAATATAGAATAATACGGGGAAATTTGACAGTAGCATGATATTAAATTGTCTACAAAAGAATGTGTTCTGTTTTATAATTTAAATATATCCTCTATATTTTTTAAAAAAATCAGCTTTCATCCTGAAGATCTTATCATTTGTTACTGGATTTATATGTTGGTATACGTATTGCCTGGCTCATACCACTTAGTTTTTCAGTTAATTCTCCTGTACTTGTACACTTGTCTGTATTCTCTACCAGAATAAAACTTCCATGAGAAAGGAGATGACGTCTGTCTTCTCATTGGCATGTTCCTACTGCCTGGCACAGATCTTGGCGCACAGTGGGGAATCAATAAACAGTCGCTGAAGTGAACAGAATTTAAAATGTAAATTCACATGTGAGTGTCCATTCATGTTCATTCCTCTCTATGATGGTCAAACTTATTGAATGGAACGAACTTAAGATTCTACTATCTTAAGACTTATTCACCTATTAAAATACATACGAAAATTAGAAACACTATGCTAGTCACTAGACCAAAGAGAAAAGAGAAACTCCAAATAAGTCAGTTTAAGAATAAGATTAGAACGCTACATACTAGACAGGGAAGAAGAAAACGAATTAACAAATACGCAAGTTTGGCAATCAGAGAAATAAGAACAACAACAGCCCCAACAATGGCCACACCCTATGAAATGCAGAATAAAGGAATACAATTAAAGCCAGAAACAGAACACATAAAAATAGGAACAGTTAATCATTCAAGCATATTTTTGTTCATGTTGAGGGGGGAGGAGCTCACAGAACCAAAATGAAACACAGCAACAAATCAATACTGAAGCAGACAAAATGTTAGCAAACCAGTCAAGATGGGGGAAAAAAGAAAAATGAGGAATGAAAAGGGCAAGAGAACATTACATACAACTCTATGCTAAAAAAAGGTGAAAAAGGAAATCTGTAGGACGGATTGTAGGACTGTATTACAAAAATTGACTCAAAATGAAAACCAATATAAGTTGCATATAAGCAACTGAAAAGGTTATTACACAATTTCCTCTTAAAAGACTCTATGCAAGAAAGCTTCTTAGCAGTCAGCTCAACCTTCTGAGAAACAGATAACCTCAAGCTAGAGAAACAGATCCAGAGCATCGAAAAATATGTCAAATCTCCCCGTTAGATTTTTAGGAAGTCAGCATTACTATCATTAGGAAAAAACCTGAGAAAATAATACGAAAAAGGAAGATGAAAGATGAGGTACCTTAACCTCAATACAATGTAATATGTTGGATAAAAGGTCAGGTTCTGGAGCTGGAATCCCAGTCGGCCACTCACAGTTGACCCTTGAGTAGCATAGGCATTCAGAGTACCGACCCTCCGTGCAGCTGTAAATCCTGGAGTAACTTTAGTCTTTCCTCCACATCTGTGGCTCTGTGTCTACAGATTCAGCCAGCTGTGAATTGTGCAGTACTGCGGGATGGATGTATTGAAGGAAAAAAATCCACATAGAAGTGGGCCTGTGCAACTTGAATGCATGTTGTTTGAGCATCAGCTGTGCTAGTTACATCACTCTGAGTGAGTTATTTTCCTCTGTGATGCTCCAAACTGTGAGGATTAAATAAAATAATCCTCATAAAGCATTTAGTATAATGGCAGCCACAATATTTTAAGGGAACGACTGTGGACAGTCCTCCCTTGAAAATATGTAAAATTATGCATTTTGTCGGTATGTCAATTTTTCTGAGAGGAAGGTTAATGGTTTTCATGAGATTTTCAAATGAATCATGACTTCCTCTAAATTAAGACCCACTGTTACACATTAATCTTACTTTAGAGCACAGATGTAGAAAATCTGGATGCAATATAAGCAAAATAAATACAAAAGCACATTAGAAGAATCATTCATCGGTACCCCCAAAATTAATCTTTGAAATTGAAGGCTATACTGGGGGAAGAATGTACAGTGGTCAGCTTTTCTAGAAAATAATTTCACAGTATCTATCAAGAACCCTTAACTGAGTAATATTTATACTCTTTAACCTAATATTGTGCTTCCAGAAATACATTTACTGAAAATGGATATTGGGACCAAAAAATGTGTGATATATGATGCTTATTATGGGGTAATTTATAATAACAAACATGAGAAACAATTTGAGTGGCCAACAATAGAGGAATAGCCAGCAAGCTGATGCATCCAGTCCAGGTTTAGGATATACCCATTCTTGACTTCATGAAATTCAAAGACACAAATGATGTTCACAATGTAATTTTTTAAAATCAACTTGTATACAGAGTATAATGCCAGCATCATAAAATAAAGGAACATAAGCTAAAGGAAATAAATACACAAAAAAGGGCTATTGGTTAACTCTGGGTTGTGGGATTATGAGTGATTAATTTTCTTCCTTCCTTCCCTTCCTCTCCCCTTTACAGATGCTCTAAAATAGGCATTTTTAAAACAACCATATAAAACTCATTTAATAAAAATATCTTACTAATAGGGGCTTCCCAGGTGGCTCTGTGGCAATGATTCACCTGGAACAGGAGAAGCAGGTTCGATCTCTGGGTTGGGAAGATCTCCTGGAGGAGGACATGGCAACCCACTCCAGTATTCTTTCCTAGAAAATCCCGTGGACAGAGGAGGCTGGTGGGCTACAGACCATGGGGTCCCAAAAGAATTGGATATGACTGAGCAACAAGCATGCACACATCTTACTAACAAAAGTGAGCAAACAAACGAATCATCAGAACTACCACTCCCCATTTGGTAACTTTTGCTTATAAAATTGTTTCAGCTTTCTATTTAATATTATGAGAATTAAAGAATACTGACAATGAATGACAAGAGTTGCAAACAAACCATCACCTTACAACTCTCCTAAGCAGTGAAAAATGTCGGCTAAAAACAATATAGTCTGTTTTGGTAGGTTATGGTATCAGTACTTTCTCAGTCTCTGTAAATGGCAGGAAGTTTTCCCTACCTTTCCTGTGAAAACAGTGAAACATATTCATGGCCTCAGAAATATTTTAGAAACAGGGTCATGATTTTTTTGCTCCTTCACGAAGTAGAAGGGAAACCTAAAAAAATCCTTAAGTAGGTAATATGTATGAAATAAGATGACTAATAAAACTATTCATTCTTTTGCAATCTTCCCTCATAACTCCGGCCTTACTAATATTAAATGAGTGCCTGGTCAACCAGCCCATCTTCTATGACGGTGTGGTACGGTCCTGATGATCACCGCGGGTGATCGGGCGTGCTTTTAGGCACCTTATCAGACAAACGAAGCTTCACTTGCACGCTCCACAGGTCATTAGCTACTCTCATGATTACTTTTGTTCTCTCACTGGTAGGTATGTGTTCATCTACATCCATCAAAAACTTGATGGCTTTTCTATTTGCTTTTCTTTTTTTTTAATATAAATTTATTTATTTTAATTGGAGGTTTTCTTTTTTTTTCTTATCCTGTCAGAAGACTGACCAGGCCACCGAGGGTGAGGCTAGGTGTGATACAAGGTCTCAGTGGGGATACAGGTGCACAACATTGGTATCAACATTGCTGTCACTGGGTGGACTTTGTGAAACATTCTAATCTCATATATATTTTTAATGTCCAACTTATAGACCACCTCATTTTGTTTCTTCCTGTATTCCTTTCATTGGGATAAAAACTGTCCTGTGTAGGTTCCCCCTTTCTCTAAATAAATAATTTATTGGCTCTCACGTGGATTTCTCACAAGTCCTCACTGATTTGGAACTTTGTCTTATAGCCCAAGATACCTAGTCACATCACATCAGCTCTTATCTCAGGTAGGAAAGGATAGACTTACATATTTATGATTTGGGGAAGGAGGATATTTGTAAAGAGGAAAAAGGAATCTCTGAGAAAAAGACAAGAGAAAGAGAGAGAGGGACAAACAGGAATAGAAACCGAGATGGAGAGAGACAGAAAAATACTGTAAGTGCTGTTGGTTTGGGGTTAAATATATTACCTAAAAGAAAGCTTGCTATTTACCTGGGCTATGGAGACATTAACAACTGTTTCCATAGCTCTTTGAAATCACCCTGATTTTCAGAATATTCCCTTTAGCCCTTAGAAACAGATGGTGTGCATTTTATTTTGAAATTACTCCTATCAACTTTTCCCAACTGTGGTCTATTACTTTCTGATTTGTAAGACAACAGCTTTGAGCCCAAGGAAATGCACACTTACAAAAATGTCCTCGTGTGTAGCTCTGCCAATCAAGCATTAAAGGTTCTTCCCCAAAGTGACTCAAAACTGATCTCTCTGTAGCCTCCATGTGTTGCTTGTAGAGCATCTGCTCAGATGAGTCGTCTTCCAGGCTGGATGACACTTGACGACCCTGATCATGACCCCATCTTGCTTTAATCTCAAATGCCCTTCATAAGCATCGCTGATGAAGCAGCTTGAGTGCCCAGATGTTACCCGCATGGAGTTTGGCTCTTCACTAGGAGTAGAAAGTTGAGTTCAACGGTGTGAGAAGTTGTCTGTTATCTTCACAAAGGATATACTGACTGACTTCATTTCATCTTCTGCTCCTGTTCTCAAGCCACTAGTCAGCATGCTTCCTTCGGTCACCTGTGGTATGTGGCCACAGATGGGACACATCCCACACACACAGCCTGGATAGACCCGCACCACGCCTCAGGCTTACTGTCAAGCACGAATGCGCCGCCAACTGTGCGCAGCCATTTATAATCCAGCACACCTTCTAGGCTATGTCTAGCATCTATCACACAAGACAGAGTCGAGAGTTTCAGAAGACATCTGTAGAAGGCAATGTAAAAAGGCCTCAAGAACTCACTCATGTACTCTGACATCAGCTTGCAGGCCCTTGTGTCTCCTTGAGTAAGGCGCATAATGCCTCCTGGCAAATACAGTTTATTAAATTAAATAGAATCTCTAACAGTCCTGATTTACTTCAATGGCAGAGAAGTACATGTTAGATAAGGTCTAGTCAACTGGCCATCCGTGTAAACATACTCAGGAGTTTGGTCCTTTAATCAGTTTATAAGCTTTGCTGTAGTCATCTGAGACGGTACATTCACATTGTGTCAAAGGGAGGTCACAGAATAGAGTACAGAGACCATAAAACTGTTGTGAGCAGTGCATATTCTTGGCCACAATGAGGCCTAAGATTTTTAAATAATTCTAGTGACCTAGGCAGAATGATAAAGTTGAGTAGCCACTGCTAGGTAAGATCGTCATGTCTATTATAAACTAGCTGCTGTCTTTGTTTCTGAGCTAATTAAATATTTTCTGGTATTTATTAAATAGCCCTTCCATGGTTCATATGAATTAGTTATGGTTACTTTTAGCAGCATTTTCATTACAAGTGATTAAATCAATCAACTGTCAGCTCTGACAGTGCATTTGGAAGAAATATTTTGGAAAAGCAATTCAAAAATTAAAATTGAATAGCATTACAACTCAAACTCCTACCCTGGCTCAAAAACTCCACAAGAACTAAACCCAAATTCATAAGAACCAGAGGACAAGCAGCTTAAAATAGCCCATGGGAGATGGATAGCTTGACAAACCACAGCACCTCTGCTATTTTTCTGCTTCACATGATTCTCACCTACATTATCACATTTGTTTCTCATGACAACCCTGTGAAGTTCAGATGGCCTTCTATATCTGTAGGTTCTGCATTAGCAGATTCAACCAACCGCAGGTCTGGAAAAAGAATTCCAGAAAGATCAAAAAAGCAAAACTTGAATTTTATGTATGCCTGGAAACTTAGATAGCGTTTTCATTGTATCTACAATGATTTGCATAGCACTTACATTGTATTAGGTATTATTAAAATCTGGAGACCATTTAAAGTATACAGGAGGATGTGTGTATTTTATATGAAAATACTATGCCACTTTTATATAAGGGACTTGAGCACACACAGATTTTGGTGTGGGTATTATGTGTGTGTGTGTCTGCATGTGCGTGCATGAGTGTGCATTCTGGAACCCCCAAGGATACTAGGGCATGACCATATTATCTCCAGGAAACTGAAAAGGAAACCAAGTCTCTCAGAGGTTAAGGGATATGCTCATAGTTACCCAGGGCTTACCCAATGGCTCAGCAGTAAAGAATCTGCCTGCAAATGCAGGAGCCACAGGTTCGATCCCTGGGTCAAGAAGATTCCCTGGAAAAAGAAGTGGCAACCCACTCCGGTATTCTTGCCTGGACAATTCCATGGACAGAGGAACCTGGCAGACTACAGTCGATGGGGTTGCAAAGAGTCAGAGATGACTGAGCATCCACACATGCATAGGCAGTTGTACGGGTTTTATATATTCCACCCTCATAATAGACTGGTGCTGATGCAGGCAATAAATAGATGTTTAGTAGCAACATATGAGATTGTCAAAGTATGGTATCCATGATTAGCTTCTGCTTCAAAATCATTTTAGATAGTGATTGTAACCATGAAACTAAATGACACTTGCTCCTTGGAAGAAAAGCTATGACAGCTTTTCTAGACACCGTATTAAAAAGCAAAGACAAAGGTCCAGCAAAGCTTTGCCAACAAAGGTCCGTATGGTCAAAGCTATGGTTTTCCCAGTAGCCAAGAATGGATGTGAGAGCTGGATCATAATGAAGGCTGAGCGCTGAAGAATGGATGCTTTCAACTGTGGCACTGGAGAAGAGTCTGCGGAAGGAGAAGGGGACGACAGAGGATGAGATGGTTGGATGGTTATCACTGACTCAATGGACATAAGTATGAGAAAACTCCAGGAGACGGTGAAGGACAAGGAAGCCTGGCATGCTACAGCCCATGGGGTCGCAAAGAGTTGGACATGACTTAGGACTCAACAACAACAATAATCTTCACTGAGGTTATTTAATTATTCCTCTATTTAAAAAATCCATACTCCCAATAGTTCACAGCAGGTCTAAATTTTCTTTTCCAGTAATAATTTTTGACTATGCTCTCTTTGGTTAGTCTATTGAAAGCCAAGCCTTTGTCCATCTAAAGATTTTTCAGTAGTTAAATTCGAAATGAGGACAATATACTTGTAGTAGTGTTTGATTTGGCTGATGACTAGTGTATCAAAGGACGTGGCCCACCAAAAGGGATGAAAGCAATTAGCCTTTAACAAAACTTCCATGTGAGGAGTGGAGCACCCTCTCCTCTGCCGCTCCTGTGAGTCCACCCCCCTGCTTGTCTGCCATGTCACACTATCTGCTTTAACATTATCCTCAGTCTCCTTTTCCTGCCTTAAAACTGGCAGGAGGATATTCTTTACAAAGCCCAAACCCAGTCACCTAAAGCCTTTTAATGGGTGCCCCGCCGCTTCATCCCAGAATAAGGTCCAAAGCCCTTTGCTCACAGTTTTCGCCTCTCTTTACTCTTACGTGTAGCACCTCCTTTGGGGGCAATACTGAAAAACTACACAAAGTTCCCTGAGCTTCGGAGGCTCTCTCCCACTTCTATACCCCCACATTGACTTCTTTTCCCTAATTCAACTGTCGGGTCCACTCCTAATAGTAGTTAAAGTTAATTCTGTGCCAGGCGTTGTCCTAAGCACTCAGTGAGTATAACATGAGTCATTTCAACTGTGTAACACTTAGAAAAATTTATAAGAGGTAAGGGCTACATTTACCCTCCATTTACTTATGAGAAAGCTATCAGCGCAGGCAGGTTAAGTTACTTTCTGAAGGTCATGCAGGCGGTAAATGGAAGCATTAGGATATGAATCCGGGCAGTCTGCTTCCAGAATGTCCTCCTAAGCTCTGAACTAGACTTTAGGTTCAGCTCGGGTTTCTCTTCCCCTGTGAAACGTCCCTTCAGTTGCCTGCCTGCCCCAGTCCTCAGGTAGCTAGGGCCCTCCCTCTTCACAGTTATCACCCTGACAGCATGCTACCAACTCTTCGGTAAGTGCTCAGTGATACACAGTGCTGACCCCCACCAGCCTCCCCGTCTGCGACCGTGGCCTGTGTCCTCTTCACCCTTTCCTCGGTATCTGCCACAAGCTTGGGACACAGTGCATTCTGAAGAAATGCATTTTGCTTGAATAAAATGAAAAATTGTTCTTACAATGAGAACAATACATCAACACAACAATTTATTGACCTAATCTCTTCTGATGGTTCTCAAATCTGAGTGTTTTTTAGTAGTTCCTTCTCCATAAGGTAATATCAAGAAATTTTATATGAATATGAAATTAAAAAGAAGCTACTAGCTTATTTATCATGTCAGACCACTCTGAACAAATAAAAACAATCTGATATTTTGATTATCAATCAAGTATTTTTTTGGCTCTTTTGCTTAGACCCCTAAACAATACTATCGATACTTTTTTTACTTTCAATTCGGTCGCTCAGTGGTGTCCAACTCTGCGACTTTTTTACTTTACCACCACACAAAAATTTGAACACCAAATTTTAGGTGAGCTGGGCAACAAAGAAACTGATTTCAGGAGTGGAGTGATTGCTCAGACACTCTTAGAAGAGTTAAGTGATTTAAATAGGAATGAGGTGGTCCCACCCCTCATGAAAGAGAAAGTGGAAGGGAGGGGACGTAAGAAGTGTTCTTTGCTGCTGCCAAAGCTACGGTCCGGTCCGTAGCTTTGCAACAGGGGTTTAATCAGGAAGGAAGTTTGCTCCTCTGAAGGGTCACTTGGAGAAGAAAGAAAGAAAGTGCTTCCATCCTGCTTAGCCACATCTTAGCTGACTGCTCCATTCGTTTCAGTTCAAAAAAATCTTCCGAGTGTGTGCAAAGGTCACAAAGCTGAAGAACCCAGATTCCTTACCTTGTGGAACTTTCCAGCTTAGTGATGGTGACAGATGTAAAAAAAAGATTATTTCTGATATAATGTGCCCAGGCTCTTGAGGAAAGCAGTGAGCACAGGTGTGGAGCACAGAGACAGGTACACTGATGGAGAGGCTGGCAGTCAAGTGGCAAGGATGAATAAAAATTCATCAGATTTTAACACTGCTAATTATTCAGTTCAGTTCAGTTCAGTCGCTCAGTCGTGTCCAACTCTTTGTAATCCCATGAACTGCGGCACGCCAGGCCTCCCTGTCCATTACCAACTTCCGGAGTTCACCCAAACTCATGTGCATCGAGTCGGTGATGCCATCTAGCCATCTCATCCTCTGTCGTCCCCTTCTCCTCCTGCCCCCAATCCCTTCCAGCATCAGAGTCTTTTCCAATGAGTCAACTCTTCGCATGAGGTGGCCAAAGTATTGGAGTTTCAGCCTCAGCATCAGTCCTTCCAATGAACACCCAGGACTGGTCTCCTTTAGGATGGACTGGTTGGATCTCCTTGCAGTCCAAGGGACTCTCAAGAGTCTTCTCCAACACAACAGTTCAAATGCATCAATTACAGAACTGCAAATCAAAACTACAATGAGGTATCACCTGACACTGGTCAGAATGGCCATCATCAAAAAGTCTACAAACAACAAACGCTGGAGAGGGTGTGGAGAAAAAAGACCCCTCCTACCCTGTTGGTGGGAATGTAAATTGGTGTAGCCACTGTGAAAAACTAATTTAATTAAAAAAAAAATCAAACCTCCCCAAATTAATCAGGTTTACAAAGGTAGAAGAGCTGGTTCAAGCAGAAAGGAAGCCATAGGAGAGGAAAGGGCACTCTGATCTAGTCTCAGGACTGAGAACTTTTTGACCCTGTGCTTATGAATATAAGTTTCTCGGTTACTATTATACCATCATTGATGTATTTTCCCCCAGCCAGTACTTTTAGGAATGAATGCCATCCAGCCAATTGAGTTCTGAGACAGGAAATGGTAGACATGATGGAAAGTAGAGGGGGCCAGTTCAGGCCTTTGTGTTGCAGTGAAGCTTAGATACCAATGGGTGTTATAGGGTATTAGAGCAGGAATACTAGGAAAATTGGGGAAGAGGGCAGATGAAGCTTCTAAAAAACGAAAGAAAGTTTATAAGGTTAACCTTTTTTTTTTTTTTTCTTTACTTTACAAGTAGGGACATACTTTAGTGAAGATTTAATATTTATGATCATAATCATTTCAAAATAGGAAGGCATTTTAAAAAGTATCTCTTCAACAGTGATTTTAAATTTACTATATTGTACTGTCCTTACGTTAGATTGGTGAAAACATCACCCTGGACCAGCACTGAAGGCTTAAGAGCACTGAGACAGACCATCCTGGGACTATAATTTAGACAGAGCTACAGAGGCAAGACTGCGAGCTGCAAGCCTACCTATTTAAAACCATAGAATCACTATAAGGCCACAAAGTTTATGATAAGATTTGCTTGAGAACTCAATTCCATATGCCTTTTCCTGATATTCATCTAACAAATGTCTGTGGTGTATAAGCCTCCATGGAGTAAGGATTTTGGCATTTGGACGGAGAACCATTAAGGGTTCAGAATGGTAGGGACTAAGGTGGAAGAGAAACAGGCAAGGAAAGAGCAAAAAGTGGTGACTTGAAACCAAGGGCTACTCTGTCCCCAAACTACACAGGGTTCCCTCTGTAGCTCCACACTGGTGTTTGTTTCATGTTATTGTGACGACCAAGAGGCCAGAGTGCAGCTCAAAGAGGTGAGAAATATATGTGAGGCCTCTGCAGTGTTGAGAGAGGTGTGAAGTGGCCCAGGGTATTACAGAAACTCCAGGGAGGAGCCAGACGCAGCCAGGGCCAAGAAACCACCACGTCAGCTTCTGCCATCTGGAGAGAAGTGTCTTTTTCACAAGGCGGGACTAGTGAGGAGTAGAGAGGAGGTGAAAGGGCCATTTGCTGGCCCCCTACACCAGGCAGGAATTTAAGGCCAAACTCTGTGTGTTTTGTGAGACAGATGCCCTGACTTCACTCTGTGGGTGTGGTAAGTCCACCCTGATGGGCTCAGGTGTGACACAGGAAATGAGACATCAACAGTCTTATTCCAGGTCCATGAGAACAAACAGGTGGCACGGAAACTACAAACTGATGCTCAGCCTGACTGATCCCTGCAGTTTTGTTTTTATTTTCAACATAAGACCAAAACCTCCATTAAACAGAATTCATCCAACTTAAATACTGAGCCAGGGCTGGTTGTACGTAAAACAGTGGAATGAACTTCAGGGTTTTGAGTCCTGTTTATCCCCTTTCCATGAAAGTTTTTGGTTCCAGGGTCTCTTAAATTTTAAAATGTTGCCTCTCTTGGGGAAGTATTTATTTTCATGACCCCAAAGAGATGCAGCTTTATGGGGAATGAGGAATCTGTAAGGAGATAGGATGGGGGCTTCCCAGGTGGCTCAGTGGTAAAGAGTCTGCCTACATTCAATGCAGGAGACTCAGGTTTGATTCCTGGGTAGGGAAGATCCCCTGGAAGAAGAAATAGCAACCCACTCCAGTATGCTTGCCTGGAAAATTCCATGGACAGAGGAGCTTGGTGGGCTACAATCCATGGGGTCACAAAGAGTTGGACACACTGAGCATATATGTGGAGAAGGAAATAGCAGCCCACTCCAGTATTCTTGCCTGGAGAATCCTGTGGACAGAGGAGCCTGATTGGCTGCTGTCCATGGGGTTGCACAGAGTCGGACAAGACTGAAGCGACTTAGCAGCAGCAGCAGCAGCAGCAGCAGCAGCAGAGCATACAAGACCACACGCAAGGAGACAGGACAGGACAGGAAGCATCACCTCTCTGTTGCCCTGACAACCATGCCACTAGGAAAGGCTTTTGGATGTTCTCTAGACTTCTGGAGAAACTGTAAATTAAGGCTCATAATCAGAGAGGCAAAATTTCAATGAATTTTGTGGGGACAGTAAAGTTCAATACCTTACAATATCTACAGAGAGAATTTCAGTACCAAATATATTAATATGCAGGAAAAAAAAAGTCCTAAAAAATCAAAGATACCACACTCACTGACACTCTTCAGACAGAATTTTTAAAAACAAAGGTTGAAACTGCAAGGACACACTGTTTAACCAGAAGAAGGCTGTTCAGTCTTCTAAACCATTCCCAAATTCACACTGCCGAGTCCTGGAGCTGTTTCAGTGTGTTTCTTGAGTCAATAATCAAATTGAAAACCTTTCTAAGATTTTAAATTGGTCTGGCAAATTAGTCACTCACATTTTTGGAATTTGAAACCAATCTCTCCCTTCCTATCAAGGCACATCTCCATCTCCAATGATGACTTCCTGCAATTAACACTGTTTCAAGAAAAATATCAGCATAAATTAGGGAACTCAGGCAAGCAGTGTCTTATTACTTATTAAAAGCCTCATGCTAGGCACAATAGGCACTCGCATTCAAGTGCTGAATTAATGAAAATGGCACTATGTACTTTCCATTCAAACACATCTTTTCCTTTGCACCGTAGTTTAACTTCTTTCTAAATGCGGCTTTTAGCAGAAAATGACAACAATTATGAGCCCTTTGAGATTTAAAACCAGAAACTCAAATTATCCAGCCTTAATAAAAGCCTAATAAATTCCTTTATGTGTTATATTATGTCTGCTTAATTACTCCAATCCCATAATGGCAGCAACGGAGAAGCAGAGTTTATAGTCAGCTTTACAGAAGAGTGATTTTTGAGACTTTTCCCTCTAAATTTAATTTTTATGTGTACAATGAAAAACATATATTCAGAAACATTATAAATCTGAAACTAAGATTGCTTCTATTAATATATTAAGTGGACAAATTCTCTTGAAAGGCAAAAAGTGATTAAAACCACCCCGAAGTTCTTTATCACAAAACAGTATATTCTCAGTTCGGTGGGCATCTCTTCATTATTGCTAACGGTTTATCTTCTGCACTGATTGGAAAGAGTGATATTGGTCCAACTTGCTTGCTAGAACTACCATTTCAATCGTGTTTTCTACAGAACATAAATAATCTTTTAATGAAGCAGGAAGTCACTGTTACTTAGAAAATGGCCTCTGCTTATCTGCTGCTGTTTAGGAAAAAAACAGCAAGCAACATTATTTTCATTCTGATAATGTCAATCTTATACAGTATCTTTGGAGGGGAGAAAAAAATGTAGCCTCGTCAAGTATGGGAGGAAGATGGGCCCATTTATATAAGCTTCCCATAATCTCTCAGCTCAGAGAAGTGGGGTAACTCATTATTCTGCACTTGTGACACGCAAATTGAGCTGGTGACACCAAAAGGTCATTCTCTGTCCACCTTGACCCCAACTTCACCATATCCCCTCAGTTCAGTTCAGTTTAGTCGCTCAGTCGTGTCTGACTCTTTGCGACCCCATGAATCGCAGCACGCCAGGCCTCCCTGTCCATCACCATATCCCCTAGGCTTCCTGTATTACAATTGACTCCTATTTTTCCTAAACTTGCAATTTCTAATTAACAGCTATTTTGTTGACTGAATTAGTCACTGTTTAAGTAAAAATATATATGTTCCAAAAATTATAGTGAATAAAAAAATCATTTTTTTTTCCTCCTTGAAACTAAAAGATGAAACAAAAATGAAAAGGTAGCATACTCAGATGTCATTTTAAAGCCAAAAGATTCTTCCTGATCTTTCCCTGGAACCCTCAAGCCTGGGTCTGAGTGTGGTTTAAAGTGGGTCTACAACTATTTACAGACCACAAACATGCCACATACTGCCCAGCTCGGCAAAGCAATCCCCGAGAGAATGGCCACAAACGGACAAAAGCAAAAGGTAATCCAAAACCACAAGGACAGAGCCTGTACATCTGACGTCATGGTGTCTTCTTCTTTTTTAACATCTCTTGTTCTGAAAACACACAATATGAAAATAATCAGGTCTCACTGGAAGGATCTTTTTCAAGAGGTGCTAGGAAGTCAATAATCTCCCTCTCTTGTCTCTTATGGAAACATCCTCAAACCCGATCCCTGCTGCTTAAAACTAGAGGGAATTCTTTGATTCCCTGGTGGCTCTGACAGTAAAGAGTCTGCCTGCAATGCGGGTGACCTGAGTTCGATCCCTGGGTTGGGAAGATCTCCTGGAGGAAATGGCAACCCACTTCAGTATTCTTGCCTGGAAAATCCCATGGACAGAGGAGCCTGATGGGCTATAGTCCATGGGGTTGCAAAGAGTTGGATACAACTGAGTGACTTCACTTTCACTTTCTTTTTGAATTTCAAACACTGCTTGGAGCAGGGATTTTCATTTTTAAAAGGCTAGTCTATACAGCGGACTACAAAACAAATATATAAGGGAAGCAAGTTCTCAACAGTGATAATTAAGTGAATTAGGTGTCCCTGGTAAGAGTGATTATCTGTAAAGGACAGGTTTGTGACTGTGAGGGGGGCAGGGAGGGACCGATGGGTTGGGAGTTTGGGGTTAGAAGATGCAAACTATTATACACAGAATGGACAAACAGCAAGGTCTTACTGTGCAGCACAGGGAACTGTGATATATCCTGTAAGAAACCATACTGGAAAAGAATATTACAAAAGGTATGACTGACTGAAGTCGCTCAGTCGTGCTGGAGTGGATTGCCTTTTCCTTCTCCAGGGGATCTTCCCAACCCAGGGCTCAAACCCGGGTCTCCCGCATTGTAGACAGACGCTTTACCGTCTGAGCCACCAGGGAAGTCCAACAAAATGTATACATATGTATAACTGAATCACTTTGCTGTACTGCAGAAATGAATACAACACTGTAAACCGACTATACTTCAATTTATTAAAAAAAAGAGTGGCTCTCTGTGAAAACTTGTAAACCAGGGTGACTGAGGATATACTTTCATAAAACAGAAAATTCTACAGATATGGCTGTCTTCATTCCATTCTCCTACACGCTTCCACTGAGCATATACCATATGCCAGGCTTTAGGCTGGGCTCTGCTGACATGGTGAGCAAAACCAGGAATGATCCCTGTCCTTATGGAACTCAGTCCAGTGAGGGAGATGAACCGAGATCAAACAATGACACAAGCATAAAACGGTAACTCGGATGTGTGTTTAAGAGGCGTGTCACCTGTTATTAACAAGGATGGTGATCTGGCCTTGGCAGACAGGTCTGGGAAAGGTTCTCTAAGGAAGCCCTGGGGTGAGATCACAAGGTAATGAGGAGCTAATGGGGTTAAAAAAAAAAAAGGGTGAGCAGAGCATTTTGGGCAGAGAAACGGCACAGAAGGAACAAGGTTTGCATGGAGGAGCACAAGGCAGCGAGGTGTGCTCAGAGCAGAGAGCCGGGGGTGCATGGGGAGAGATTCAGCTTCATGTACAGGAGGGCTTTCCATGGAATGGAAAGTCCACATAAAGTTTCAAGCCGAGAAGTTATATGATCAGATTTATTGGTATGCAAGATCATTCTAGTTTCCCTTCAGTGAAAAGATCTGAAAGGGAAACAAGAATGAATGCAGAGGGAGGAGTGAGCAGGTGACTGCTGAAGCCCACTGAGAGAAGAGGGTTGCCCTGGTCAAAGATTTTAAGGAGAAATATACAAACGTTTCCCTGAACCAGGGCGGCATTTTTCACTACTGGCAGATTTTCTCTTACCTGAACAAGAGAAGTTGCATTCTATCCTAGCAATGAAAGCATCTTTAGGAAGCACAAAATTTCATCCCAGAAAGATAAGTCATATATAATTACATGTATGATGACAGTCATGTAAAACCAAAAATACATAATTATGTACACGTGTCTAATTAAAAAAAGAAAGTCTAGAAGTTGAAGATTTTAAACATCCAATGGGAAATTCATGTGCGTATTTAGCTATTCTAGACTGAGTTTTAAAGGATACAAGGTTCTTATTTATCCAAATTAAATCACTCAGATTACAGATTGCATACTTGTAGTTAGTGATGAAACGCACAGTGAATTTCTAGACTTATACTGTCAATAGTTTCATGAATGCTATCACACATGATTTGCTTGTGGTTATTTACTGCTCAAAAGAAGAGTGATGGAAATATGTAAGAAAGTACCCGACAGCCATAAAATGGACCACACTTTCGCGGTTTGGTGAAGGAAACAGTGGGGCGGAAACCTGAGCTTCAGCAAAGGGTTAACCAGCGCCTGCAGCCTTCATCTCGTGCATTTCAGAGTTTCCCCCAGAGTAAAGCAGGAACAGCATATCAGATCCCTGCAGATGCTGAGAGCTGAAGGTAACGGGAAAGAAAAGCTTTGACATTCTGTCATTGGAATGACAGGACACGCTGGACTGTAATAAACAACAGTTTGAGCACGATAATTCGATGCATTGGGACCTTAAGCTTCTTCAGATGCTGAACTCGGCTTGGGCTGTGAGATAAGAGGACAGCATTTACCCTCTTGGATAAAGCAAGGGTGGGTGAAACCAGAGAAAAGAAACCTCCTTGGGCAAACAGAAATCAGTTCACCAACATGCACAGCTTCCGGTATTATACACACCAACTGACGTGCAGACCACATAGAATATCCATACATGTTACCAACACATGAAAGCCCTCACACTCACACTTATGTATAAAATATAACTTGTCCCTTGTCCTAATAGGAAATGAGCGTTAAGCCAGAAAGAAAAATAAACGCTCGTGAGGAATCTTCACATGGAAAGCGCACTATACCACTATTCAGCTCACCCACTCTCATGTTGCTCCATAACTATTACAAATAAAATGTCTCTGAATAACATTTCTTTTCCAAATAAACAAGCACATGCAGACACAGACTTCGACTGTGAAGATTTAATTCACAACAGAAGGATGTTGCTTATGGAGTGAGAAATGGAATCACAGTCCCTGTGGGCACATCCAGGTGTCTGCCAGTTTTCCATAACAAGGCTGAGTGATGTGCTTGCATTTCTCAAAGACTGTTTTGTTCTGGGAAGGCCAGTTTAGGTGACTGCTAGATGTCAGAATGAAACAGAAGTATCACCACACTATTGATTTTGGTTAGGATCACTCAGAACCAACAAAGCAGCTTGCTTTGACTGGGGAAGATTTGAACTTTTTAAAGATTTTGACTAGTTTTTCTTTACTTAAGTAAAAATTTTTTGAAAATGACAAGCAAAACATCAACACAAGCATATGGTTTTGTAATTATAAGATAACCGTGCTTGTGTAAGCAAGAGCAATGAGAAAAGACAATCTTAAGGACAATAGCTAACATTTATTAGCTCTCTATGACTGCAAAAGGCATTGAGCTAGTGACTTTATATACATCTATCTGGCTTGAAACCCTGCAAGGTACTTGTTATTAGCCTCATTTTAATACTCTTGGCTCAGGGCATGGAAACAAAGTTGTCCAAGGTCATAGAGCTCAGAGTTGATAAAGCAGAGCTTGAGCTCCTGTCTGCTGAATTCAGCCAAGCCCCAAAGCCCATCTCTTTCCACTCTACCCACTGTCTCTCAAAATATCACTGCAGAAACAAACAAGGTGCAGAAAAAAGAAAGCAATAACACATATTAAGAGCCAAAGGAATACACGGCTAATCCTATGCTGAAAACCCACCCAGGCAGAATACAGACCCTTCCTCTAGACACAATTTACCAGGATTCTGTTTTCTACCTACTTCACATGGCTTAACATTCTTCGGAGGATTCCATGCCAAAGCAATGACAAAGATGAAGCATACCAACCTTGCTCCTCAGGTTCCAGGGATCTCCCTGCACCAGGCCAGCTATCCGAGCTCTACTGACCCCACTGGCAAACTCTCTGGTGGCTGTTCCTCTTGACCACTGAGTCATCTGTATCTTGAGCACACACCATCTCCACTCCTCACCCATTGCCCTTTCAATTCCTTTCTCATGCGTTTATCCCACAAAGTGACACTGGAAAAACTTCCTTTCTTCTACCCTTCTACAAAAGTACTATGTGTTTGTTTTAGAAATTTTCAAAAAATTCAGAAAGGCCACCAAAGGAGAAAATGGAAATCACCCAGGATTCTGTCACTTAGAGATAACTACTATTAATGTTGTGGTATGTGTTACCAGTCTTTTTTTTTTCTAAGCAAATGTATAATAATTATTATTTTAATAAAGTTGATATCAAAGATATTATTTCTATTTTTGACACATCAATAAACATTCCCCCACCATTCAATATTCCTTTACAACATGATTTTCAGTGACCTCATGGCCTTATCCTGTGAATGTAGAGTATCTATTAGCTCATTACCTATTGTTGGATATTTAGGGTTTTTTAACATTTTATTATTACAAACAGTTCTGTAATGAACATTCTCACAGATTTATGTTTACTCAGATTCACGACTGTTTCTTTTAACATATTCCTCTGTACACTTGGAAGGCCTTGATATGTACTGGCAGGCTGTCCTTCTCACAGATTTTATGAATTTAATTCCTTGCCAGACTAAGTACTAAGGCATGGGAAATGGGTCTTCTGAACACAGTGAATAATCACTAACTTGCAAAGTGATGTATAAGTGAATAGTCACTAACTTGCAAAGTGACGTATAAGTGAATTCACTAATTCATTCAACACACACTCATTAGCCTTCTAAATGCCCTAGGTACTGGGGATACAGCAAGCAGACTCAGTCCTTGTTCCTAGAGCTTTCATGGTATCAAGACAGAAAATGAATCAATAAGATGTAAAAAGTGCAAAAATGGGAGGTCATGAGAACAGAGAAGAAAGACCAGATTGGAAAAGTGTCTGGAGGTAAAGGGGGAAGTATTGGGGTTGGCCCGATGTCCTGAATGAGGTCGGATTTCTCCATGTTCTTCTCAAGTCAGGTCCCTCATCCTTTCTGCCATCACGATTTCCCTTATTCTCCTGTGTTTTCTATTTCTAACTTGTGCTGAGCTAAAACAGAATATTTTATTTCAAAAGTTCCCTCCCAACTATAAAAGAAATTACTATTAAATAGTGTATCTTTTTTAAGTTGTGCCCCTACAACACCCTGCCACCCTACTTACACAATGATTAAAAGGCAGAATAATTCTGGAGAAAAATTAGGTAAAACAAACAGTTATTTAGGGGAAAAGGTTTTCTAGAAGATTACTTAGATATAAATTATAGTTTTTCATGGCTAAGTTTCTAGATATATTGGAATCAATAAGGTAAAACAGTTTTTACGAACATAAATGGCTACCAAAATTGGTCAGTAGTAAATGGCCTAAAGGTTTACAAGGAAGCAATCAAAACACTCAGTAATTACACTCTCAAAATAACATCACCAGCCTTGTAGTTTAATATTTTACACAGGACAGCATTTAGTAACCGCTGAAGTTAATAACTTCTACAAAGTAAGCTGCTTTTCCATTTTATGCAGACAAAAGCCCAATGATTAAAACTATTAAAGTTATGTATAATGAGTCCTAGTTACACCATTACTTTAGAAACAAAGCACTACTTCTGAAGAGCAAATATAAGCAGATTGGAAAATATATCAAGACTTTGGTAAGATTTTGGTCTTATAAAATATATAATGAAAAAATAAACACAAGATGACATATGGAGCCAAAAATATACAGATAATATATATTGATATCTGTATTTTGTGATATAGATCAATATATAGATATCTATAGATATCAATATATATTCATTCATATATATCAACATATATTGATATATAGATAATAAATTACTCATTTGTTTTAAGTATAAAATACCTTTTTATGTGTAAAAGAGAAATAAGAGTGTTAGAAAAAATGGATTCTGAATCAATTTTAACTACTTAAAATGGGCTTTACAGACTTCCCCAATGGCACAGCAGGTAAAGAATCTGCCTGCAATGTAGGCGATACAGGAGACACAGATTTGATCTCAGGGTCAGAAGGATCTCATGGAGGAGGAAAGTGGCAACCCATTCCAGTATTCTTGCCTGAAAAATCCCATACAGAGAAGTCTGGTGGGCTACCGTCATAGGGGGTCCCAAAAAGTCAGGCACGACTGAGCAACTAAGCATGAGCATGGCTTTTATATGTGTTACTTCTTTGGAACTCAGTTTTAAGGGTATACATGAAAAGCAAACCGAAATGTTCTGACATATGCGTGCTTGCATGAGGATGGACGATGTATATGGCAACATTCAATGCTTACTATGTACAGCATTTTTCTAACCTCTTCACATGTATTAATTTATTTCATCAGACAACTCAGTTTAAAAAACAATATATATATATACACACACACACATATACATACATATGTATGGACTTCCCAGATGGCACGAGTGGTAAAGAACCTGCCTACCAAGGCAGGAGACACAGAAGACGCAGGTTTGATCCCTGGGAAGGGAAGATCTCCTAGAGGAGGGCAAGGCAATCCACTCCAGTATTCTTGCCTGGAGAATCCCCATGGACAGAGGAGCCTGATGGGCTATGTTCCATAGGGTTGCAAAGAGTCAGATGCAACTGAAGCGACTTAGCATGCATGCATGTACATACACATATACATACATACATATATATACACACACACATATACTTTTATTATTTCCATTTTGTGAATGAGGAAACTAAGGCACAGTGCAATTATGTATCTTTCTGAAGGGTACACAGCTGGTAAAAAAGGCAGAGCTGAGAATCAAAGCCAGACACGACTATATATGAAACACAGATGTCATCTGGGGTCTTCTTACTCCTTTAGACTAGGCTCCAATATCTCAAATCTTGTCTTATCAAAAATACAGCTCCTTCTCCACATGACTTTCAACATCTAGGGGTCCTGCATTCTCAAGGTCACATCTAGTTCCCAATTTCTGGTCTTCTGACTCAGTTTTGTGATTAAGGGCACAAAGGGAAAAAAGTACAAATCACTTATTAATTATTTAATTGAACTGAATATTAATTATTTCCCTACTTTATTCCTCTCTTTAATCACTCTTTCTTCCATTTATATTGAGAGAAAAATTCCTTCTATTTTTCTACTGCCAAGCAGTCAGTTCTACCTTTCACAGCGTTGTTTCCTTCTAATTCATGGCCTCAGGTTCTTTTTCCATCCATAAAACTGTTTCTCAAAATAGTTTCCTAGATAAAGCTATTTCCTTTCCTAAGAGCAATTCTTTTCCAAGCTAAGAGAGTGATACCTTCCCCACCTTGCCCTATATATGCACACAAAGATAAAGGTGAGACATCTTATATTTTGATTAATATGAAATATTGCTATTGATGCTATACTGCTGCCGTAACAGAAGAAATCTGACATATGTTCACTGACATCAGAACAGAAGCAGAAGCAACTCAAGTCTAAATGACATTACGTTAATTCATTGAAGTCTTAAATCCATACAAAAACAATCATTCTTCTTTGAGAATCCATGGTTAGAAATGACAACCCTCAATGATAAAAAGAAATCACATACCTCCATCCTTCCAATGAGGTTGTCAATATATATAACAAGTGTTACAAAGTCGTGTCAAAACACCAATAGAAAACAACAGGTTAGGAATATAATTGGAGGCATACACAGATTACTAAATCATATGTGTCTGATTCATAAGAAAATGAATTTTCAAAACATCACCTACTTCTGAATCAGTGACTATGAATTATTTCCACGGCTCTATGTTCTAGAGGAAACTGAAGAGAGTAGGAGAAAGAAAGGATTGAAGGATACATTTTTGAAAACAAAATGATGTTTCATAAATTGCTGGCATCCTAAAAGTCAAACAAATATTTCTCGAGCACCAAGAGTCACTTAGATGGAGATGTATTTGGTCCCCCTGGAGCTGAACAGAGCATAGCTTGAGGGGCTGCAGGAGGTGGCCCTGTGGTTAGAGTCCCCTGTCAGGAAATGACTATGAAAGATAGAAAGCTATTCAGTTTTGGAAAAACAGTCTTTGCCTTCAAAATGTTTCTACCAAAACTGAAGAAAAACCACATGCAGCATTCTGGATACATATAAAATACACTTCAGAATTTGCGACAAGAAACAAGTGCAAGTTCAAAATGAGATGCGAGGCTGGTATGGGCTCACGGAACTGCAAACACTATGCAATCCCCGAGCTAGGAGTGTCATCAGCCATCACTGTGTCACTTGGATTTGACTCAGGAAATGTTTGTGGGGGTGATATGTAGAACAGGTTACCTGTTGAATTGGTTTGACAGCTGTCAGCTACTGAAAAGAAGAGATTCTACCTTATTCGAAGGTATATATATACATACCCACGTGGATTACTTGGCCCAATGTCTGGGAACCATTGAGTATGCATTCATGTTTAGTATTTCAGTTCAGTTCAGTTCAGTTGCTCAGTCGTGTCCGACTCTTTGTGACCCATGAATTGCAGCACGCCACGCCTCCCTGTCCATCACCATCTCCCGGAGTTCACTCAAACTCACGCCCATCGAGTCAGTGATGCCATCTAGCCATCTCATCCTCTGTCGTCCCCTTTCCCACCCACCCCCAATCCCTCCCAGCATCAGAGTCTTTTCCAATGAGTCAACTCTTCGCATGAGGTGGCCAAAGTACTGGAGTTTCAGCTTTAGAATCAGTCCTTCCAATGAACACCCAGGACTGATCTCCTTCAGAATGGACTGGTTGGATCTCCTTGCAATCCAAGGGACTCTCAAGAGTCTTCTCCAACACCACAGTTCAAAAGCATCAATTCCTGGGCGCTCAGCTTTCTTCACAGTCCAACTCTCACATCCATACATGACTACTGGAAAAACCATAGCCTTGACTAAACAGACCTTTGTTGGCAAAGTAATGTCTCTGCTTTTGAATATGTTATCTAGTGTTGGTCATAACTTTCCTTCCAAGGAGTAAGCGTCTTTTAATCTCATGGCTGCAATCACCATGTGCAGTGATTTTGGAGCCCCCCAAAATAAAGTCTGACACCGTTTCCACTGTTTCCCCATCTATTTCCCATGAAGGGATGGGACCAGATGCCATGATCTTCGTTTTCTGAATGTTGAGCTTTAAGCCAACATTTTCACTCTCCTCTTTCACTTTCATCAAGAGGCTTTTTAGTTCCTCTTCACTTTCTGCCATAAGGGTGGTGTCATCTGCATATCTGAGGTTATTGATATTTCTCCTGGCATTCTTGATTCCAGATTGTGCTTCTTCCGGTCCAGCGTTTCTCATGATGTACTCTACACAGAAGTTAAATAAGCAGGGTGACAATATACAGCCTTGACGCACTCCTTTTCCTATTTGGAACCAGCCTGTTGTTCCATGCCCAGTTCTAACTGTTGCTGCCTAACCTGCATATTGGTTTCTCAAGAGGCAAGTCAGGTGTGCTGGTATTCCCATCTCTTTCAGAATTTTCCACAGTTTATTGTGATCCACACAGTCAAAGGCTTTGGCATAGTCAATAAAGCAGAAATAGATGTTTTTCTGGAACTCCCTTGCTTTTTCGATGATCCAATGGATGTTGGCAATTTGATCTCTGGTTCCTCTGCCTTTTATAAAACCAGCTTCAACATCTGGTTCATGTATTGCTGAAGGCTGGCTTGGAGAATTTTGAGCATTACTTTACTAGTGAACACCCTCTTCCAACAACACAAGAGAAGACTCTACACATGGACATCACCAGACAGTCAACACCAAAATCAGATTGATTATATTCTTTGCAGCCGAAGTTGGAGAAGCTCTACACAGTCAGCAAAAACAAGGCTGGGAGCTGACTGTGGCTCAGATCATGAACTCCTTATTGCCAAATTCAGACTTAAATTGAAGAAAGTAGGGAAAACCACTTGACCATTCAGGTATGACCTAAATCAAATCCCTTATGATTATACAGTGGAAATGAGAAATAGATTTAAGGGGCTAGATCTGATAGATAGAGTGCCTGATGAACTATGGACTGAGGTTCGTTTAGTATTTAATGGTCATTAAAGAAGGTGGGCTTCCCAGGCGGCGCTAGTGGTAAAGAAGCCACGTGCCAATGCAGGAGATGCAAAGGTCCGATCCCTGGGTCAGAAATATCCCTTGGAGTAGGAAATGGCACCTCATTTCAGTATTGTCGCCTGGAAAATTCCATGGGCAGAGGAGCTTGGTGGGCTACCGTCCATGGAGCCACAAAGAGTCAGATATGACTGAGCGACTAAGCACACAAAGAAGGAAGGTAAACCGAGAATTACTACTAGGCCCATCAGAAATCAAAAAGACTCCTGGGGACAAGTGAGAGAATTCCAGGGAAGCCGGCAGAGACCTGGTTGAGAGTCGAGGGGAAGAGAGAGAGGAACCTATTTGGGACAGGAAGGAAAGGAAAGATCATGAACAAAGCCCAGGGTTACTTCCGAGGGGAAAAGGCGAGAATATTTAGAAAGTCACAGCGGTCTCCATCTTCCCAGTTAATGAAATAATGATACTTGTTTTAAAAGCGCATAGGTCATGGTCAGCAAAGATTACATTATTACCTGACCAGGAATAAGGGTGGACTGAGTAGAATCTGAGCCTTGAAAATGGAGCCTGAAAGTTACCGTGTGGATGGGGAGGGCGTGGCATGCTAGTGAGAACGAAAACATCGAATGAATCAGATATGGACCGTATTTCCCAAACCAGTGCTGTAACTGTTCAGCAATTTTATCAAGAACTGTGCTAGGCACTGTGGGGAATTGAGAGAAATGTAAGATACGCCTCTTGTCCCTGAGAAGTTAAATAACAACCCGGAGATACTTCATGGTAGAATGTGAACAGATGCCAAAAAAAAAGTGAGAGAGATAAGGGCAAGAAGTTCCAAAACAAGAACTACATTCATGCTATTTCTTTTTACATTAAATTCTAATAATTATCTCTTCTGCCCTTTTTTTTTCTTCTTTGCTGCTGCACATTTTGTTGTTTTCAGTCAATAAATACAGTCATTTTCTGGCTTTCATCTTGGAGTAGTTATTTTAGTACATATTTGAGTTCTTCAGTTTGTGAAGAATTTGCTTCTCCTCAAGGTTCACTGAACAAAACAAATCACAAAGCTTTGGTTGAACACAGGGTCATTTCTTAAGTAGACAGAACAGATTCTTTTAAGAAACATTCTGTGCAAATACAGACCTGTTTCTAAGCTATACACCAAACAAAAACCGTCATTAATGTCGGTCCACACTGAGGCTGGGTCTGAGAGGGTTAAGGTAAAAATCAAGTTATTGTTACTCCTCTTTCAGTTCAGTACGGCTTTTCTGTAATTCTCTAGAGCTAGGCAGCTGACAGCATGGATTTTTATTGAAGAAATGCTATGACATTTGTTCTAAATGTCACATTTCTCCCCCACAACCTAAAAATAGCATGTCACCATACCCCTACCCCTAATAAAATTGTTGGCTTGGAAATGACATTGATAAGCAAAATGAAGCTTATAACCTTTTCTCCCCTTTTCTATAAATGTTTTATTTATTCCTGAGTAACATTTGGTATCTTTTGTAGGCTGAGATCAAAGGGACAACTCAGTAAATTTTACTGCGGAAGTAGTCTTTACAGCACGGGGTTGTCATTTTTAAAGCCTGTTTCAGGCTGGCACTGCTGTCATTTGAGTAGTGATCTAGTGACTGACAGAAAATATCTGTAGAAATAATGTGTGCTCTCATAGTAATGTGACATTTTATGAGCAGTTTGACTGTTTTCATTACTCTGATTTCAGTCTGGTGAAGAGTGAGTTAGAAAGCCAGCAATGGAATATGGAAGCCAGTCAGGAGGAAGTTGACAGGATAACCTTGAAACCAGGCTGCTGTATTTAATAAGGCTCAGTGGCAATTATCTGAAAGCATTTTACATATTAAGTTGGCTGGAGTACTTAATCTGATCAATTCCAAGGTTACTGGTTTTATTGATAAGAATGTTTGGCTAGCTGACATTTGAGCCAGGTTTCAAGAAACTTCATGGAGGCTTTGACTATACCTGCCTTCATCATCTTAACTAGGTTTTAAGGGTGACCATTTGGTTATATAGGGAAATGTGCATTACCACAAAATTCCTGTCTGAACCATTCCCTTCAGTGGTGGGATTCTGTTAAAAAGAACATATTGCTGGAAAACACGGTCCTGAACCAAAGCCATGTAAACAAGCTTCCACCAGATGCTTTCAAAGGCATCACTGGACGTTTTGACTTTTAGTACTGCAAATAAGGGATACCTGCGTACCCTGTTTATGAATACCCAACAGCCATTTTCTCTTGCTCCTCAAAGTGTGTGCTGTTTGATAAATGTGCAATAGTGCAAGAACTCTTCAAACGAGTGTGAGATCTTACTGCTCCTTTGAACTGGGATGTTCAGGACAAGTGTCTCTTGGCTTTTTTGGTGACACACAATCTGGAATTCCCAACTTCAAGATTGGTGGATGGGACGGACTTGCTCAAAGAGTGAAGGCAGCCAGCTTCCCAGTGTTTACATCTTCACATGGCTTCTTCACTGCCAGGGTACACAGTCTATTTCAGAAAGCCCTGAAGCTGCCATGCCTTAATAAATTTTCAAATACTTTTATTAGCATAATGTAGGCTGGTAACGATAAGCTGCAAGGTTGTTGGGGAACCTGTAGTGTCACAAAGGCTCTAGGATATATAGCTGGCAGAATGCCAAAAGGCCACTGTATATACAAATTACTGTAACCAGATCAGTGCTATTTTCATGGTATACTACCAAGGCCATTTTATTATATAAATTCTCCTTAGATTGTTTTTTTGTATATAAATTACTACAATTTCTATTTTGCTTTAACTCCTCGTCCCTCTAATGTTGACTGACACCATAAGCTCCTTGAAGGAGGCTATCTTTATCTCCTGTATCCCTAAGCACACAGCAGATACCAGGCACACAACAGACACTGATGTTTCCTACTCAGAACGAATGCTAATGTCCAGAGATAAAATTTCATCCGAGTATTCTAGGACTTAACTAAAAATTCAGTCTTCATATAGTTTTTAAGATTTTAGTCATGAGTGGCCATCTTTTCCATCTGCAAAGTATGCAGCCTTGGTTTTGGACAATAGTCTGCAGCTCCAATTGTGCCTCATCTCTCCCCCGGCCTTTCAACTTTATCCTCTACTCCTGTGGACATTTTATCAGTATACTACCATTCTCTGAAATTATAATCAGATGCTTTAAAAACCTCTGATCACTCTCTGTAGCTGTGAAAACATAATCAAAGTGTTTGAAAAAAGACTGCTGTGGTAGTTGCTAGCTAAAACAGGAAATCACGTCCAGAAAATCTGTAATTTTTTCAAAAAAGGATAAAATAATTTATTGGGGGCTCAAAAGTATAGCACTGTGATTCTGTGCTTTGCTTAGCATATACAAAACACTGAAAAATCAATGCTGCTGAGTTTCATAAAACAAAGATCTATTCTTCTGTATATGCTCTGAATGAGGTTATTAGGGTATTATTATTATTGTTGTTATTAGATGGTGATTATATCTGAGATCAGATTTTTTTCTAAAGGATGAATTAAGACTATTTCCCAATGTAAACAGTAGCAATAATGTGAAGCACAGAAGGGCAACACCAGAACGTCAGTCGTACATGTCTAGCATTTAACTTTATAACCCCTCAGTTAAGACACAGTCTCTTCCTTTGGTTCATTCATAAACATTCCCATCTTCTTGTCTGCCTCCTCATCCCCTTCCAAAACAAAACATTTATTAACTGAGGCTTCCAACTGTGACAGAAATTACAGTCGTGTTAATGGTACAGATGGTGTACAAAATGCAATCTAAAAACATGATTAAAAAACTCAGGAGTTAGGTAACCCAAGTTCATCTCGGATATGGCTGACCAGACAGCTCTCAGGAAGGAAATACACGTTTTTGGTTAATTAGTTTGCTTTTATCCATCCCTGTAATTAGAACATGCTTTCCCCCTACTTAATCCTCAAACAGTCATTAGATTTAATAAACCTTTCTCGATTGCCACAAATGAGAAAATGAATTAGTTAAAAAGTAAGCATTAAGCTGGTATTAGCAATATGATTGTAACATTATGTGAATAAAAATGTTTTTGTTTAATTATTCAAGATTAAATATATCATTTTATAGCTTGTTGCAAAAAGTATACCAGGCTTCCTGTTTCTTTTCTTTCTTCCTTATGTTGCTTTATAAGGGAGTAAAAGCATTAATACTGCCTCCACAGATTACATTCCACCAAATGGAAGTGATTATTAATCATTCTTTCAAAAAAAAAATCAAGCCATAATTAACTTCTCCTCAAGTCAAAGTAGAGTCAGAATCCCACATGACTGAAGAGAGAGGGTGGTCCTGGTTGCAGGGCACTAACCAGGGAGCTTGGCTCAAACAACTTGCAAGGCTCCTGGGAATTGACAAGGGAAGTGGAGATGCAGGTTAGGCTTCTTTATTGCTGCTAGTTTAGGCTCTAAGCCCTTGTGTGATGGTCTGACCTTTCCTAGATCCAGACCAGTCCAGAAAGGCCTCCTAACTCCACAGGTCCCATTAGTCCCCACCAGGCTCTACTGGCAGAAAGCAAGTTACTCCCACGGTGCTACTTTTCAGACGACTAAAGGTGAAAGCCATTTTTTAAAGTGAAGAACAATACACCATAAAGTTGAGGACCTAAACTTTCCAGACTTTCATCTTGCTGAGCCGTTCTCTTTACTAAATGAAGTCACTCTGTGTTATATGTCAAGAAGCATCTCAATAAAAATGACCTGATGTATGAAAAAGAAGCCAAGTTGGTCCCCACCTGTATCGTGTGATACAGTCATGGCAAAAACCTGTCTGCTGGGTGGCAGGTTCCAGGGCATCGACAGTCAACTCTCTGCCTATGCTGGCTGAAGAGCCTTCGGTCATGGTACCCACAACCATGACGGCTGATGGGCGTGGACAAGTGCAGGCTCCCCCAAACGAATATATGGATCTAGATCAGTTAGGAGAGTGCAGGAGACGGGAGGTTTATTTTGATCCCAGGGAAACAGCAAAGATTTGAAGACACCTGGGTAGGAAGGCGAGTTCAAGAATGTCTTAGTGGTACCAGTCTCTCCCATGAACAATGCTAGACTCTCTAGAAATACATCCGTATATTTTCCTTCCCACTTCAAAACTCGTAAGGTTAAGAGTGGAGGCAACTGAGTCCAGTCCAGTCTTTCCATATTTAATGAGTTGAACCTACCTTCAAATTCGTATGATAGATTGGAGAGGTTAGGGTCCAAAATCAAAATCATTTCTTCCTCTGGGCTATGGGACAACAACTGCAATATTTTGGGGTAATCTTAAAGGAAGAATGGTATGCTGTGGAGCTGATAGCTGGTCATGTCAGCCACCTTATCATTCTAATTTCAGAGCAGGGGAAAAAACCCAAGACCCAGAAAGTACATGCTGGCACTCAGGCAGCTGCCTGGTCCCTGACTCCCAGAGCCATACTTGAGGATACGTTTTCTTTTACTGGGCGATTGTATTGCACACAGTCCAGACCCAATAAGGACAGCAGGGAGATGTAATATTGAATACTAGTTTGGAAGTGCGAAGGCTCCAAGCCAGTTTTCACATGTATTTATTTTAATAAAAAACATTACATTTTCGTCCACCATAACCTTTAGGAAATATCACTCTTTACGTTGCCTAGTGTATCAAATTATAGAATCAGTCAGAAACCAGCCATGTGATTTTTAGACAGACACTCAGCTTCTCTGGACTGTGGCAGCCTCAGTGCAAAATGAAGTGGTCAGATAAGATGATCTCTATGGTTCTTCTAATGCTAAACTTACTTGATTTCACCTATTCCCTAATACCACAGGCTGCAAATCCGAATTACTATTTTTTGTTGAGATTAACTTGGAATGCTCCCTAAAAAGAGGTGAGGAATCAAGTTAAGAAAAAAAATGCTCCTTTACAAATGAGGTAGAATAAGAGAGATGCGTGTCAAGGTGGATGCTTGACCTAGGGGTTAATAGAGAATTCTAGTTTTCTGGGATGTCACTAACACAGGAGGAAAAAAAAAATCTCTTCTCATAATAATGTTACAAGCTTTCAGAATTTTTCTTTTTAAGGAGTTACTACAAAGGAGATATTTATTCTGAACATAAAAAGTTCAGTTCAATAAATGAAGACATTGACATTATTACTTTAAAATTTTTACAGACTTTCTGCTCTTCATTGTTAAAAACAAATACGAAAGTCTGCACACTTTTAACAGTCAAGACACTGTTCTGAGAAGGCAAACGTTTTAACTGCTTGGGAAGAGAGACTGTGACTTCAATACGTGTACAGGAGTCCTGCACACTCAGCTATGCAGACCTCACAGAAACACATGGAGGATGTTAAAATCTTCAAGGCTCCAGGCAACTGAAGGGAATGTGACCACCTAGTGCCCAAGCCTAGGGAAAGTGAAGAACTAACGTTGGTCACTTCATGAGGTTGAAGCCATTGTGTGTAAATCTCTGATTGAGAGTAAGTAAGAATACTTGATTGGAATAAAGATTACCGGGAGAAATATCAATAACCTCAGATATGCAGATGACACCACCCTTATGGCAGAAAGTGAAGAGGAACTAAAAAGCCTCTTGATGAAAGTGAAAGTGGAGAGTGAAGAAGTTGGCTTAAAGCCCAACATTCAGAAAACGAAGATCATGGCATCCGGTCCCATCACTTCATGGGAAACAGATGAGGAAACAGTGGAAACCGTGTCAGACTTCATTTTTTTGGGCTCCAAAATCACTGCAGATGGTGACTGCAGCCATGAAACATCCTAAAGGAGACCAGTCCAGGATGTTCATTGGAAGGACTGATGCTGAGGCTGAAACTCCAATACTCTGGCCACCTCATGCAAACAGTTGACTCACTGGAAAAGACTCTGATGCTGGGAGGGATTGGGGTTAGGAGGAGAAGGGGACGACCGAGGATGAGATGGCTGGATGGCATCACGGACTCGATGCACATGAGTTTGGGTGAACTCCGGGAGTTGGTGATGGATGGAGAGGTCTGGCATGCTGGGATTCATGGGGTCGCAAAGAGTCGGACATGACTGAGCGACTGAACTGAACTGAAGAATACTTGAAATAGAAAAGTCTCAGAAAATATGTGAAGTGATGGCGGGCATTCTCCTGGGCTGCCTCCTCACTGGGGTCCCAGCTTGCTTGCACCCATTTCCTTCATTTTGAAGAACTGACAGGTGATTCAGAGTGACCCGCCCCATCACAGAATCCATTCCTAGAGCCTGTGAGAGAGACACTGGGCTCTCCGCTCATGGCTCAGACCTTACCAGTGGGGTGGTTGCCTAAAAACAGTTGTTAATGGATGTAGGCAACTTCACTTGAGCCAAGGGGAAGATACCTGACACTTGCTTGACCGAACTCTACATCATTTGACCTTCACAGTTCGGTGGGGTTAAGAGGACCATTTACAACTTTATGCCCATTCTTTCCCCACCGCCCCTCCCCGCAACGGATCAAAAAACTGAGGCTCAGGGAAGTGAAATTAACTGATTCAAGAGAACAGGGCTTCATGGTGCCTTGTGTAAAGTACTATACAAATGAAAGTAATTACTAGGATGATTTTGGCACATCTCTATAAATGAAGGTAAAATTAAAACTTCACATAGAAAAAAAAAAACTTCACATAGAAGGGTATGCTATTCTTTTCTGAATATGCCTACTAAAATGTTGGTGTTTCCCACCTTCAAATTCCCTCTTCACCTAGCCACCCATGAAGAGGTGTGCCTCCTGTGTGGCAGACAGCAGGCCGGCCAGCATGGGGAAATACACACTTCTATGACCTGAGCTATTCCAGACGGCCTGTCACTGGGCGTTCAACAGAAAGCAGCAAGACACACAATTACCCTCCCCACGAGGGTCCCTGGGGACACAGGCCTGGAGCGTTAAGAAACGGGGTTTGGTACAATCAGCGGTCTTTCGTGTTGACTCTGTGTGGAAGGAAAACAGTTATTAAACAATTACGCTGCACATGAGCCTGCTCTGGAAGACTGCATAGTTGATCATTTTTATGGTTTAATAAAAATGTATTTGCTTTCACTTATTACAACTGCACCAGGAAACTGAAATACCTAGCAAGACACCGGCTGAAGAAAAAAAATGAAAGGCTGACAAATTTAAGAAGCAAAGTATCAATTTCTAATTTAAATAACATCAAGCCAATTTTGTTTAAAAACAAACACAAAGCTTTTGTGTGAGCTGTTAGTCACCCTCGTTTTTTTGCCATTGAAAAATGAACAGCAGCACTTTGGGGAGGAAACGTTAATATTAAAGGCTGACGTGGACCTGCCTTGCACTCATGAGACATGGGTCATCCTTACAGACACACTTGCTTTGATGACACACACGAAAATACAAAAAAAAAAAACCAAAAAACAAACAAAAAAAACCCCTATAAAACAGAGATATATTCAAAGAAAAACAAACTTCTAGAAATTTATTACTGTGTGTGTTTTTAACTTCCCCAACTAAGGGTATACTGACCTATCCTGGTTGCTCTTATTTTTGATGTCCTGGCAAAACTGTTTTGAGCTTCTAAAAAATAAAATGAACAAATGAAATATGAACTTACAGATTATCGTTCCTTCATTGGAAAATAAGGATTAGGCCGAATCAGCAAATTAATTGTGTTCCCGACATTTTCGGCCTGATGGAATGATTATCTGGTTGGCTACAGGCTGCTGGATCATGCATTCTTCTCGGTAACAAGGCAAATTAGATATTTATGCTGCTATTCCAAACAAAGCAGACATGCTGTCTGGCAGGAATTTTTTTTTTTTTCTACACTAGTTAGAACTCTTGTGAGCAAAGCTTACGAGTTTTGTCATGTGGCACTTCTACCCCATCTCACATAAACAATCTTTATGAGGGTCATACTGTTTCTCATTTAACAGTCAATAAATGTACTACTGCCATTCCTGTCTCTGACTTTTTGCAAGAATTTTGTAAAAAATAATGTTTTCTTGCTTTAATCTGCACACAAACTAGTTCATGTTTATTCATTATGAATATCTTACTACAATTTGCACTTCCTGTTTCTCTGAGAGCACTCTATCTGTGTTCTGGCCTATGCTTTGGCTCAAATTGTCAACACAACTGTTCACCTCTGAATCTTCGTAATACCTGGCACAGTACTCCTCATATCCTAGGCGTGTCAGCTTCCACCTCCCATAACCTGCTCAGTTGCTGCCAGTGAGAGTTCTCAGCTGATGAATGCAGCCAGTCTCACTTAGTTCTTGAGCTAAATCATCGTCCGGGTGGAGGGTACATTGGTGGCCACTAGCTCTCTAGGAGGTAGGAGGTGAAATTAGGTGTGCTAAACCCTGCTGCTTGAAATGAAAATGTAGTATCCCAGTTTCTGTGGAGTCTCAGCTCTCCTGAAACTCCTGACAGGTTGACTTGATCCACACAAATTCTTTTCTTTCTTTCTTTTCTGCTTGATGGCCCCATGAACTATAGCCCACCATGCTCCTCTGTCCATGGGATTCTCCAGGCAAGAATACTGGAGTAGGTTGCCATGACCTTCTCCAAGGGATCTTCCCGACCCAGGGATTGAACTTGCATCTCCTGAATTGCAGGCAGATTCTTTACTGACTGAGCTATGAGGAAAGCCCTAGGTACTCAGAGAGGCCCCTAATTCTAACCCCTTGGCTCTGTCTCAAGTTCACTAGTCCCTTGCCAGGAGGGGAGGAAAGGAAGGTGAGAATTAGCAGGAAGTTCCTGCTTTGGCATCACCCAACTTGAAGTCTTGTGTGAAACAAATTCATCACAATTCTGGGATTGCCTGGACAAATGATGCTCAAATATTTGAGGTGAAGGGCAGCTTAAAAAATTTTTCCCCCCTTTCCTTTCTTCCTTTCTGAAAAATATTTCAGATGCATCAGGAACCAACTGACTTATAAATTACTTTGTCAAATTCTTAAACGCTTACTCCCACCTCTGTACACAGCTCCTCTGAGATCAAAATGTTTGAGGACCTGCTGCATCTGATGATCTCACTTAGAACAGCACAGGCTAGGCTTCTTATGCTCTTGGGTCCCACGCACAGTCTCAGAGCTACTGAGTGAATCAAACCTGAGCTGGCCCCATGGGAAGGATAATTTTCCATCCTTTATCCTTACCTCATCCCTTCCCTCGCCGTCCATGATGCCAACGGTGCTGATACCCGTGTATGCCTCATGGCAAAGGCACTTCCTAGTTATGAAAGGTACACGATAAATATTTGCTGAATGAACTAATTCCTGTGTGAAAATTGCACTGACTGATTCACTCACTCAAAAAATTATTTATGAAGTGCTCAGTATGTGTCAGCTACTCGGTGAGATCCTGGGACATCCAACTTGTTCTTAAATAGATTTCAGTCTAATAAGGGAGACAGGAAACAAACCCATAACCACAGTTTCATGGGGATACGCATCACAGCAGAAGGATGAACACACACGAGAGGGCCACTTATGCCAGTCTGGGTTTGAAACAAGCAAAGGCTTCCTGGAAGAGCTGGTGCCTGAGCTGAGTCCCAATGGGTTAGAAGACATTCGCCAGAGGAGAACGCAGGACAAGAACAGAGGAAACAGAACCTGCAAAGATAACAAAGCAGACGGAGCTCGGCATGACTGAGAATCAAGTAGGGGAGGAAAGCTTAGACACAGCGGATAAGCGGCAAGGCGTGAACACGAGGTGTGAGTAGGAGGAAGGAACAAGTAGGGAATCCAGTGCTTCCTATAAGCTCATGACCACAAATTCATGCTGCACAGGACTGTGCTGAGCAACACTCAGGATGCTGAGCATCCCTGACCCCTGGTACCCCATGTCAGGACACCATCATAGTATGACAACAACCCTGGTTGAAAACTTCGGGTAGACACATTATTTGGTCAAGAAGTGGCTAAGTCTCTTAAGAAGATGCAGTGGAACCAATCAGTCTGAATTAAAAATGTGATCCTAAAACATGTGTTCAAGGAAGATCACATCGGTCACATCTAGGTTTTTCCCAAGAAAAATCACATCAGATTCCTCCAGCGTTTACATCTGGCCTCTACACGGGAGGGAATCCGTAAGTAACTTTACTGTAAATCCAATTCCACTCATCAAGTATCTACTTAGAACCTATTAAATGTCAACCTCTGGCCTAGTTTCCTTTAAAGCATTTGAAAATGTAAGACATGGCCTCTACCCACGAGAAATTTATAATCTAGTTGCCAAGACATAATTAAGCATACACACAAGGCGGTATATAATCCAGTGCTTGACAAGAGTATTATTCATATGTTTCATGGGAACATTTAGCAATTAAGTGGATTCCTCTTTACTCCTTCTTCGTGATCTTTCCTATCTGACCACATCCTCTATCAGAGAAGTGCAACAAAGAAACAGAAAGTCAGCAGAAAGCAGAGATTACCAGCAACTCCCTACCAGTCCTCCCAGTCTCTCTCTTACTAGGGATTTTGGAGAAGATGCAATTTTAATTTACCTAAGAGGAAACAAAGTTATTCTTGACTGTATCATATATCCTAACAATTAACATGATTTTCCTATATTCTCCGTAAGTGGTGATTTTAAGAAAAGACACACTACTACTGATTTTGTGCTGAAGGTGGAAGTTGTTTTTCTCTGTCTTCTCCAGTGCTGCTATGTCCTTCTTAGGATACGTTGGTGACCAGAAATAACTCCTGGTCATTGCGCTGCTGCCGCCATCCTCTCTTCACCCTAGCTCTCTTCCTCGATGACACTACATTTTCCTGAACGACGTGGTCACAAAGTGTTATGGGCTTTGCCTGAAAGGGATAGCTGCCAGTGATTTGTGGATCTCTTTGCTGGGATCATAGTCATCAAAAGTAACCTCCCACTGGGGAGAAGGCTGATTTCAAGTTATCATTTTCATAGATTGCATAATTGATCAGTTCCAGAAAGCTTGTTAGAAAGTAAGAAGGTTCATTAACACAAGTGAGTCAACAATTAGTTATGAGTACTTGGGCTTGAGTCCTTGTCTCTTCTATTAAAATGAAAGCAGCCAGGGAGATTCTCACATTGACCCTTTTCAATCATTTATACCCGGTAATGGACATGTTTAGCATATTCTTTCCTGCAAGTGGCTTGACTGTGAGAGGTGGAGGAGCTTGGGAGCAACGAGCAGGTCAGGCAGAGAGGAAAGGGGGAAGGTAATTGCCAGAAGAGGCAAACTTGACTTCACAACCTTCTCCAGGTCTGGGCTGGACTTTGAATTTATATATAAAAATGGCCTTGACTGGGTCAAGCCATGATGTGTGTGTATTTTCATTACGATGTATTTTTCTCAACTGCCATGGAAAGGCATGAGAAATACAACATGAAAATATTCAATAATTCAGTATTTCTAAGTGTCTAGACTCCTGAGCATATTAAATAGCAATTGTTTAGCAGGAAGGGAAAGGAAATGGGTAAGAGACTTTATGAGCACTTACGTACAATGACTCGGCTGTTTTGAGAGGTTCATTTCTCACAACAATTAGACACTGTGCTCCCCTGCTTTACAGATGACCAATGAGAAGGTCAGACAGACCAGGAATTGCACCCAATGTTTCACAGCTAGTAAAGGAGAAAATGCACTTCCCAAGCTAGGTTCACCTAACCTTCAGATTACTTTCTCTTTCTCCTATTTGCTATGCTGTCCAGATGTTTTGCCAAATTTAGATTACAGAAATGGGGAAAAAAATTATGTTTGCTAAAGGATGGACATTTAAAAAGCTTTGGGTTGTGGTTGCCTGGGTTGAAATGTTAAATAATGGTTTCCTCTAAACTCACACACCCCCTGATAATGTTGGTTACTATGGCTGAGCTACTGACTTTGGAGAAATTGTTTTCTTTTGCATGACAAAATTGAGATGGCAATAAAGTATCTACACAGATCTTCTGGGGTTAAGGGCACCAAGCATCATTTGAAATAAAAATATGGTCCTAGGAACAAATTTGAAAGTGAATTGCTTTGCTAATGTTAAAGGGAGAGAGGGGAAATGAATAAAACAGCAAGAATGAAACTGAAATGAGGCTGAAAGGAGGGAGGAGGATCTGTGAGGAGAACAGGGCACACATACACGGAGCTGTTCTAGGAATGTTTATAAACAATAGATGCGGAATGAAAAGCTGAAGAGCTGTGATATTAAGACTTTCTACTCTTAGGAAAAAGAGGGACACCTTGGCCTAAATATTATTTGATTCTGACAAGCATCTTCCTATCTTGTCTAACCTTTCTATTAACCATGCAAGAAGCTTTCCTTTCAGTATTTTGTTTTTCTGCCATCTGAAAAAAATGAGCTTTAACAGCCATCATGTCATCATTATGCCCTGTGAATAGATTCTTTTAATGAAGAATTCTAGTGAAATTATTGCTTAGGAAAAGAAAACCAATTCACATTTTTATATGTGTTGTTTTTAAAGCCTACATCATAAAAATGAAGACTCTTTCAAATGATAAATATCTCATATATTTAGAAGACTTCAGTCTATTTACCATTTCAAGACTTTTTCATGCTTAAACTACCTTTTGAAAATAGTTTGCAAATAGGTAACAGATTGAAAAAGAAGGTAAGTTAAGAGTAGTTCCTTTCTTTAATATTATAAATCCACCTTTGGCAGTGAAGGTCAAGTGCAGGTTGTGAATAATTGAAATAACTCATAACTAATACACAGGCTGATCAACTATTATAGAAAACAGCTAGCTTTTTATTTTTAATAGCAAGAATGGGTATCTTCAATGTGAAACTAAATAATTACAGCAAACTAGGTTAACTATGACATGTAGAATTCTACAGAGCCAGTGTTCGTTCCCTATTGTAAATGAGCCTTGATGACCTTTGGTTCACATTAATGCTGACAAACTCTGCATAATGTATGACTGTCCCATTCTCTGGCTCCTCCCAATAGAGTTTTCCGCTTTTATTCCAGTCAGTGCACTTACTCCACATCCATGGATGTGGTGCAGGGCACACATTAGTCAGGGGTGGGGGTGAGGGGGTAGAAATGGTAGACACCAGCCTGGACTGTCAATAACTTTGGAGACCTTGGGGAAGATACAAGAGCAAATAATCTATTGTGGTAGAGAAGAGACAGCTAGGAAGCAATCCCTCAGTATTATCTTTATGATTTAAGCTAGCATCAAAAGACATAATACATGAGAGTATTTCCTCCATCAGGGAAAAAGCACCAGGAAGTTACCTGCACAGGTACGTGCTGGTTCTTTGGTTACAATTTAAGCTGGATGTAGAAATCCAAAGAGGTACATTGGGACCATTACCCTCTTGGTGAATGAACACAAGGCCCATGACAATTTTAGATAAACTTCTAAATAGGAGTTTTAGCGGGGAAATGTGGGTAATTTTAGGACTTAGGAGAATGAGGAATACATTCAGTTCAGTTCAGTCGCTCAGTCGTGTCCGACTCTTTGCGACCCCATGAATCACAGCACGCCAGGCCTCCCTGTCCATCACCAACTCCCGTAGTTCACCCAAACTCATGTCCATCGAGTCGGTGATGCCATCCAGCCATCTCATCCTCTGTCGTCCCCTTCTCCTCCTGCCCCCAATCCCTCCCAGCATCAGAGTCTTTTCTAATGAGTCAACTCTTCGCATGAGGTGACCAAAGTATTGGAGTTTCAGCTTCAGCATCAGCCCTTACAATGAACACCCAGGAATACATTGACCTGAATCAAATAATGAATGAGCCTTGTCCCCACAACTGTCTTCAGGTGTGAAGCTGGTACAGAATTCCTTGTGCTTTCAAAGTTTCATACAATGTGGGTCCTTTGAACTGTATCTGTAGCTTGCTATGAACAATATTACTGTAACAGAGTCATTGATAACAGTGGTGTGAGTGGCACTTGGTGTGGCTGTTAGAATTAAAATTAGCTGCTCACCTCTCTCCTCCTCAGCACACCACGTGTTGAGACCTTGGCCTACATGATTCTTTGTTTCCAGTGCCTTGCTTACAGCGACTGATTAAACAAATACAAATTTATAAAATTTCACATAATAATTTCTGAGTCTTGAGCTAAATGGGGACAAAGCTGGCATCAGAGCAAGATGTTTACAGACATCAAAATCCGCTCTGTGATACTAGGCTCAGTGCACAGAGGCACTTCATATCATCTAAAGTCAGAGCAAACACAAAATCAAGCCTTGAATGGAATTTATTTTTTCCTTATTTGCAGAACCATACACATCCCTCCAACAAGCTGGCACATGAAAAAGTGCCTAAAATTCAATAACAAATAAACGTTTATATATTCATGATAATGCCAAAACAGAATAGTGTAGATTCATTAAAAAGTTACAGATTTAAAAGTCACTTGTGTTCTTGTATTTACTATTTGAAAGAGGTTTATTTGGCACTCTGGGACTTTATTGCCTTTTGAATCAAAGTCTAATGATGAGTCGTGGAGGAAGGGGAAAGCTGTCTAGTTTGTAACTTGTGTGTCCGTTCATGCCCTCTCTCTGCATGGCCCCGGTTCTCCGATAGAGAAGTGAAGCACTGGGCTTAGGCAGTGTCTTTCTGGCATTGCTGTTCTGAACCAATGAACAGTTTTGCTCAAAAGCCCTACCATTTCAGTCCTGTCCAAGCTTCAGGATGAATGTCCTTAATTTTAAAGAAGCACAGTCCAGTAATTTAGACGTTGCTTGAAGAAGGAATTAAATTATGTTTGAATTCACTAGCATATGGTCCTTTACAGGAAAAGAAAAGTTTTCAAACTCTGCTGTAAACTCTAAAGGGATTTTATACAAGAAGAGGAACCCACGTGTTATCATCATTTCACTGGTTTTTAAATTTACTGTGATGTAGGACGGGTATGTATCACTGTGCAAACTCTCATGAATATAACAGATAAAATCTAGGGAAGTTTCATTGACACAAATTACAACACATATATTTCTCATGTATTTAAAAGTTAACATGTGCATATTATACTAGTTGACCCTCACAAACCATGTTCAAGATAATAAATCAGGTTTGAATTAAAGATATTTCTTTTTTAGATAAAAAGCTCAGTGAGACTATTATGTATGAGAAGGATGATTATGTATTTTCTACTCTCTAGGTTTTCAATGCAGTGTTCTTAGTAGTTGAGTGTATTTTTAAAAGTCAATTAATAGAATGAATTAAGTCATAATAGGATGTAAATTACTGGAAATAGGCTGGCCAGTTTGAACCTATTTTCAATACTGTTCAGCTAGCTGAGTGGCACTGCCAAGATATGAACCCTGCCTTCCCTTAGCAAAATCAGAGTTTTTCACAAATTCCTAGAACTACATCAGTGTTCTCATGGTCATAGTCCTGTTTATCACAGATTTTCTACTCTAGTTTTTCAATGCAGTGTTCTTGGCAGTTGAGTGTATCTTTTGAAATCAATTAATGGAATGAATGAAGTAATAATGGGACGTAAACTGCTGGAAGAAATAGCTTAAAATAGCTTTAAAATAAGAAACAGATGAGATGAATATTTTATGTTACTGTTTTAAGTCTTAAAAACTATTTTTTTCTAGCTTTATAGATAATCTTACCTTAATATCATAAACCCTTTGGATGTCCATTTGGACCCATGGATTACATTTTATACAATTTTTATTGGTATTGCTCATAGCACTCATGTGACACATTAAACCTCAATGAAATGACATTTCAAACAGAAACTGCAGTTTATGTTTTTCTCAACAAAAAAACACGGTATCAGCCTTGTGTCCCATGCATTCTTCTAGGACTGAGCCCTGTTAAGAGTCTGGCTTGTATTTTGCATACAACCCAAGTTGTATACAAGGTTAACGTGAAGCTTTAACCTTCACTCTTTCTTCAGGAGGTGGATTCATTAAAATACATCCTTAGAATTTAAGGCACACATTAAGATGTAACCACTGAGGAATACGGTGCTTTTAGGATAAAATGTAATTAATAAAACACAAATTATGTTTTACAAAGTTATGGTTTTAATTTACTACCTTAAGAAATATGCTCTTGCAATTGTGTACAAGGGAACTTCCCAAGAGAATTTAAATCTTCTTTTACCCTCCCTCCTCGAGGTGCTGAAACGATTATGATTAATGCCCACTAAATCTCTCTTCACTGGAAAGGGCCTAGCAAATTTCTATAACCAAATTTAAGCTACTGAGAAGTACAACAGTCCAGAATCTGGAACAACTTCCTCAGACTTGAGAATTTCTCTCCTCTCTCTTTTCCCCTTCGGTGTTATCACACAGCAGGAGAGAGAGTGTGTGAAAGGTGGGCCCAGTCGGAGGAAGCACAAAAGAGCAGGCCACATACAACCCCAGCGATCCCAGCAAACAAACGGATGACCGACATTGGACGCAAGCAGTTCACAGGAGAAAAAGTGAATCTGTGTTGCAGCCTGCATTTAACCTGCATTTTAAGAAGCAGTTAGAGAGATATACAAAGTAAATATGGGCAAGATAAGTACTATAAGCATGCAGCGCTCTAAATTCACAGGCGACATCAGCAAAACTATATATGTTCATGTAAATGTACATATGGCCTTCTTTCTCTTAATTCCTCAATCTTCACAAACAAATGTACTAGTGGGAGGTTAGCACAAGTAAAAACAGCATTAATGGGTCGCATATTAATATTTATGCTTTACTATATAAAGACCTTGCATACATTATGACTCTGTTTTGCAAGCTGAATGAATAACTAATGTTACATTATGTATGGGTACATATTAAACAGACGTGTCTACACTTTCTTAGTTCAGGATATGATTAATGCAGCCTATCAGAAGCCAGATGGTGCAGAACTAGAACCATCAATCAAAATGAAAAGACCACTGCGTGCTCTCCACAATGAGGTTCTCACAAATGGAGATGCTGTTCACAGACCCTAACTGGTAATAGGCAGAAAATGCCAAGAACATAGCTGCACTGTCCCACTGGGATAAAAAGTCGCAGCTCAGGCTTGGCGGGATACAAAATCTGGCGTGGGCATTCGTCGCTGGAGCCCTTGAGCATAAGAGCTGGGAAAACCCCAACAACCAAACAGACTGTCCTTAAGGTTAACAAAAAAGAAATTCAGAAGCTTTTTCATTATTTTAATAATGTTTGCACTGATGACAGTATGTGTCAAACAGCATCCATTTCCCATTTGATTTGGGATGGGACAGTGCCACGTAGCAACACAGCAGCTGCCACTGTCTGCCTGACACATGAGCTGGCGTCTTGCTTCTTTTGCACAGGCTTTATTATAAATAACCCCAAATGCTTTAGTATTACTTTGCAGCCTTTCTCCACGGATCTATGGGAAACAATTTTAGTCTCTGTTATGTTTAATACTAATGACTATTTTGGGGGCAGTTGTAGGCAGAAAGGTGGTCGAAAGATGTTTCCTGTTCCTTTAATAGCTTTACATAAAAATAACTACAGAAACACAAGGTGCTTTGTTTTTGTAAATGGATCATGTGTGCTTCGAAAATGTTCACTAATCCCCATGCATTGCAGGACTAGGAAAAAAAATTTAAAACAAATATATATAATAGCCACTGAAATACCATCTCGGAATTCTAATTTTCTAGAATTTAGAGAAGCTAGACAGATGTACGGGCAAGAAGAAAATTCCAGGAAATGTATACTCCTTCCAGAAGAGTTATGCAGCAAAATGAGATATTTAAATATGTTGAAAACCACAAATTTAAAAGGCTAATGGAAATAAAAATATTTGAAAAACTTAAATGTGTTATCTAAAGATATTTGCATCTAAAGATAAAAATTATATGACCTTCATAGCTTGACATGTGAAGAGAATTTGGAAAGAGAACAGCCTACTTTAACTTTTGTAGCAATAATGGAAAAAGAAGTGATTATGCATATTTACATAATTAAGACCTTAAATAGAATTGCAGTACTTAGGAGATTTTTAAATTTATATTTCTATTTTCAACATTTTGTTGCTTTAAACCAGGACTAATATGCAAAGTTATATAAAATTCTGTTACCATCTTTCCCTTAATAATATGACCATTTCTTACATTGTTATAAATTCTGTGTAAATAACAGTTATCAGCTGGGTATTATTCCACTGCACTTATATATTATGATTTACTTATATAATTAATTTCCTTAATGGCAAACATTTGAGTTTTTTTCTCTCTCTTTCCTATTATCATTAATAATATAGTGAACATTTTTGTGAAAAGTGGTGTTTCTGTCTTATGAAATATTTCCTTGGAAAAGATTTTCAGACACAGAATTGCTGCTCTAAAATTTTAGGGCTCTAAAATTTATAATCTCATTTAGCACTTGGTAGTCTCTGTTTAAAAGTCTTCATAATTTTATAGGTGAAAATAATACTTTATTATAATTTAAATTTGTACTACTTTAATTACTGGCTAGGTTAAGAATTGTTCTGTGGTTAAATAACCACATTTCCTTTTTAAAGTCTTATCAATATCTTAGAAAATGTGTCACGCTTATCTACTCATATAATGAATCAAAGATACTCTTTCTTGGAATACTGAATTTGTCTAATTCTTTGAAATCAGTTGAGATTACTTGAAGGTAATAGCTTTCAAGTTTATGTATTTATTACCCATTATTATTTTAGTATAAACTAAATACTCCCTTATTTAAAAATAAATATTTTTCACTAATTTGGACCTTGCATACATTATGACTGTTTTGCAGGCTGAATGAGCAATTAATGTAACATTATGTATGAGTACATGTAAATGGATGTGTCTATACTTTCTTAGTTCAGGATATGACTAATGCAGTATCAAGTCTCCCTGGTGGTGGTGGTTTAGTCGCTAGGTCGTGTCTGACTCTTGCGACCCCATGGACTGTAGCCCGCCAGGCTCCTCTGTCCATGGGATTTTCCAGGCAAGAATATTGGAGTGGATTGCCAGTTCCTTCTCCAGGGGATCTTCCTGACCCAGGAATTAAACTCAGGTCTTCTGCGTTGCAGGCTGATTCTTTATATCAACTGAGCTATGAGGAAAGCCCAAATTGTTCAGTCCAGCTTGCTAAAATGTGGAATCCACTGAAGGTTTGAATTCCAGAGTAGTTAGAAATAAAGAAGCTCTTATTCTGTAGAACGCAAATATTGAAAATCAGTAATAGCTACAAACAAAAGTATACAGTGATGCCCCAAATCTCCAAAGCACCTTGTGGTGAAAGGCCTCTCAGACTAGGAGTTGGCAAATCTCACTGAAAGGTGCAGTTTCATCGTTAATTAGCTAACTACCGGGGCATGTAACCCCTGTGGGCATAGTTTCCATATATAAATTAAAAAAGGAAGAAAAAAGAAGGAATTGCTTATTAATTTGACCTTAACAATTCCTCTCAGTGCTAACATTAATGCTTCTAAATATATACCCTATTACTTTGACTATTTAAGAGATAAAGGTAAAAACCATCTACTGCCCATGTATTAGCATGTAAAATAATCTAAGTAATCTTATTTTGGATTATATATATCTACAGTTATCAGTACACTTTATTTTTTTTCTCCTTGTTATTTTTTGGGGGTGGGGTGGGGGAAATGGAAAACTAGAGTTAGCATCCTGCAAGACAATACTGATTATACAAAGGAATGGCTGGACCACAAGAACCAGGCTGCGATATGCTAATATGGCAACACACGTCTAAGCAGCATTCCAAGGCAGGTACTCTCAGTCAAAGTGTGAATTATGAGGTCTACTTTGGGTTCACACATGTTAGTTAGCTTTTTGACCCTTCACAGCACAGGCTTTTCACTGTTATGCTGTCCTGGAGTGTCTCAGTGCTATACTAAAATGACTTACTTCAAAAATATACATACAGCAGAAACAATCAGTTCACAGAGGGAACCTGAACAATTTTCACTTCTCTCCTTCAGATTTCAAACCGGTTAGATTTTTATCTAGTTGAAGGGCCCTAGTGATATTTTCTAGTATCCAATCACACGGATGCTTTAACTGCCATAAAACTACCTCATTGTTGATATTCTTTAACAGATATCTAATTATAGCAATACAAGTTTATTGGTGGATTTATTTTTTATCATTTATTAAGCACAACATTCAGAGCACTGTACCAATCTCTTCAACATATATTCTCTTTCTTATTTCTTATAATAACTCCATGGGGTAGGTATTATTTTTTAATCTCCATTTCAGAGATGGGAAAGTTGAGGCTCAGAGAAGTTTAGCAAACTGCTTATGTCACAGGGCTAATAAATGGCCTATTAAAACCCAGGCTTCAGTGTTCTCTTTTGAAAACTGTCCAAAATAGTTTGAAAGCTTACTGGGTTTTATAAATTTGATGGTACAATAGCCCATTATGCTGTTCAATGCCCCTTAACAGGAAGATTGATGGAGTATATTCTATTTAGAGATTTGCCCTAAGAAAAGGTTGTCACTCCTCCTGAGTGATATACTTTCCGTTATTACAAAATGAAAGCTGTGCATTTAGCTATTTATCTATTTGCCTTTGCTTCCCAGAAGCCCAGGCTTTTATTCTCAACTGTAACAATGACTCAGACTTTATGGGTAAATAACACAGCTCTTCTTGTTCTATTCTAAAATGTATTATGTACTTTTTATATAAGCCACCCTGAGGCTTTAGATAAAGCCAAAAAATAAAAACAAAACAGGTTTTAAGTAATGAAGGCAATGTGTCAGTAAAAGAGAATCATATTTTAATTATAATGATACTTTCTTTGGTCAGGTAAACTCAACCTGATGAAATAGTGAAATAAATAACAATTAACTTTGTTTGTTATTCTATGCTTTAACATGTATCACCTCATTTGATACAATAACTCTGTGAGATAAATAAGTATCTACATCTAGCAGATAACAAAATAGTGATCAGACAAAACAATTTATCCAACATCAAGCCATGAAGCACCGAAGTTGGTTGAAGCACTTGAAGTTGGTTCTTCAGATTGAGGGCAGGAGGAGAAGGGGACGACAGGGGATAAGATGGTTGGATGACATCACCAACTCAATGAACATGAGTTTGAGCAAGCTCCGGGAGACGGTGAAGGACAGGGAAGCCTGGCGTGCTGCAGTCCATGGGGTTGCAAAGAGTCAGACATGACTGAGTGACTGAACAACAACTTCAGACTCTGTTTTACCATAATTCTAATATTTAGTGGAGCAATTTTATTATTTGTAAAAAAATTAAACTCATAAATTCAAATGACAGAGAGTGATTTCCTATACTGCTTATAACAACAGAGCATATTATAACTATGTTTTGGCATTCGCTTCACTAGAAAATCAAAATGGTCCAATATGACCCAGCAATTTTACTATATCCACATGTATGACATGTCAAATTAAATATACATTGCTCAAATGTGGATAAAATCCTTATAGACAGACTATATTACGGCACCGTAGGGGCTGTGAACATTTGTCGTTTGCCCTAGCTGCGTTCATTCTTTACTCCTTGGGGAATTCATCGCCCCTTCGTCTCTCATGCTGCAGCCAATGTGGTCTGAGTGAGTTTAACAACATCTCTTGCTTCCCGGGGTGAGAATGCTGACTGGCTAATAAGCACACTGATCCCAAAGTCAGGGAAGTACATACAATTCAAACTGATCAGGTTTGGTGGAACTTCAGCTGGATATTTCAGGACAGTGGCTTTCTCTCTTCTTTACGTCTGGTGGTGTGAGAAGCAGGGGTGCCACAGCCACTTTGCTAACTCCAAGGTTGGGGAGAGCTTGAGGATGGCTGATACATCAAACCCTGCCAAGTGATACAGCAGAGATTGCTACTGGTGACTCCATGTGAGTTCTGAATCAAACTTGGCTTAATGCAAAAATCTACCTTGACAGTTCAATTAAGGAAGCCGATAAATTATACATATAAATTGTCTCTTCGTTCAAGTCAGCATGAGTTGAGTTATTCACAACATTACTTTAAATAAAATATCCAATAAGTCAATTAGGATCCTTGGGGATATGTCACATTATCAAATTAAGTACAATGTGGGTAAAACTAGCAAATCGAAACTGTAGACTTGGGTCTTCTGTTTGAGCAATATTAACTTAACAGAAGACCAGTTCATGACTGGGCTGTGGGGAGAGAGAGAGAGAGAGAGAGTGTGAGTGTGTGTGTGTGTGTGTGTGTGTGTGTGTGTACGGGCATGTGTGTGCATGCTACAGGTAGTAGTGAGACAGGAGGACTCAGAAAAGTGATAAAGGTTTAGGATAAGTGCCAAGAGAAATGAGAAAGGGAGCTGACTGCCAATGTAGAAAAGGATGAGATGGAACACATAACTTTATAATGAAGCTGATTACACTCATATAGAACATTTGGAAGCAATGTAACACACACACATGTTGTGCCAACATGTGGGATGCAAGCATCAGTACATTTTAAAGCACCCCATTATTCTAATTTGCCATCAAATTTGTAAACCTTGGGTGTGGAAGAGGCAACATACCCTTGTACACTCCACTCAACCATAGAAGAAAGCATACCCTGCTTTCAAACCATTCTCCTTAATTTTATATAAAGGTAACATAACTGGGAACACAAAAGATAAATTTTAAATATGAAATACAGAAATCCAGTGGGATCACTGCTTGTCTGTACAAGCTTATAATTCTCATGTGTGCACAGATATAGATGCTTCAGAGATACACAGCCAAGAGTATAAGACAATCAGACCTTGAAAAAACATTATGTTCATCTTTTAAATTACCATTTATTAAACATATTCTATGTGTCAGCCATCCCCAATTCTTCGGAGCTACAGACCTTACAGACAAACTCTGTCCTCAAAAACTTCAGTCATCCAGGGGAGACAGAAGGACCAAGAGGTTGGGGGAGCAGGTGGAGAGGAAAGAAGACAAGGATGGCTTCCTGGAGGAGGTGACTGGATTCGAGTTTGGAAGAGGAAAGATGAAACAGGGAAATGAAAGAGCAGCAGCTCCCAGAAATGGAAAACAGGGACTACAGAGACATGGGGGGCAGAAGGAGCATGGGGTACCTGGGAGAGGCATGTAATTCTGTTGGACCTGGGAAGGCTGGAGAATGAGGTAAAAGGAAGGTGCAACCAGCCAGAAAGGGCCTTAGCTATCTCTCTGGGGCTTTATTCTGTAAGTGACTCAGGGCTGTGGAAGTATTTCATGCAGGGGATTAACACAATCTGAATTGTGTTTTATAAATATCCCCATCAAACTGGGAATGACATACACACACTGTGTGCGTGTGTGTGCTCAGTCATGTCTGACTTTTTGGGATCCCATGGATGTAGCCCGCTAGGTTCCTCTGCCCATGGGATTTCCCAGGCAAGAATACTAGAGTGGGCTGTCATTTCCTTCTCCAGGGGATCTTCCCGACACAGGGATCAAACCCACACCTCCTGTGTCTCCTGCACTGGCAGGCGGATTCTCTACCACTGAGCCACCTGGGAAGCCCCATATATACACTACTATATATAAAATAGATAACTAATAAGGACCTACTGTACAGCACAGGGAATTCTACTCAGTATTTTGTAATGACCTATATGGGAAAAGAATCTTAACAAAAAAAAAGGAGTATACACGTCAGTATACAGCAGAAACTAATGTAACAACTACACAGCTATACAACTACAAATACACAACTATAGTTGTAAACAACTGTACTACAATAAAAAATAAACAATCTACTATTAAATTTTAAAAAACACAATCAACCAGGTAAAAAAGCAGTAGGAGAACAGATTAGAGTTTGGGAGCACAGTGAGAACGCAAACAAGGATATCAATCTGAGGCAGGTGAAGAAACTCAGGGGAGAACTGTCAGAGGCCCCCGTGAGGGTGTCTGTAATGAAGACCACGGTCAGATCTAGATGAAGCACAGGAGATCCGGGAAAATCTGACCAGGCAAAGGTGGCGGGTAAAGGGAGAGGGGATGCCATCCTGGGCTGCAGCTGAGAGGCCAGGATGACCTGCTAGTATTTGTCAAGGTGGTAAACTCAGAGTAGGTGTGCTGGGCATGGAGCGGAGGGAGGAGGTGAATTCAGTCCAGGATGTGGTGAGGTTAAGGGGTGATTTCAAAGGAGATGCCCTGGAGCCTGCTGCATGGATGCTCAGGTTCCTGGGAGCATCCACAGGCACACGAGAAATAGAACACTGCTGTGAACAGGCGAGAGCTACCTTCGTCAGAGACACAGAGGAGAAGCCTGGAGGGGAGAGCGGGGAGGTGAGGGGAAACCCTGGAAGAGATGAACAAACTAACATGCGTGTATTACACTATGAACCTATTACCTGAAAATCAGCAAATTATATCCTCAGATCAGGGTTCTGCAATCCTTAAGGGATGTTTTAAAATGCACGTGTGTTCCATCTTCAGAATTTGTCATTATGAATACTTAATCTGAAAGAGCTTTCTCATCCCTGAATTAAAACCATTTGTCTTTATTTTAAAATGAGTACATCTGCACATTACAACTGAAGTGAAGACTGGGGGATGTTTACACCTACCAAGTCCAAAAAGAGAGAGTGAACTCGGTCATCAGGCGGAGCCTTGGCAACTGCTGACCTTCAGTGGCGCGAGCTTAGTGACAGCTTGGTAGCAGTTCTCTTCTGTTGTTCTAACCTCACTACAGACTGTGACAGCATTTCAGCAGGAGAGACCAGGCTTGCCTCAATTTTTCAGAGCAAACTTTCACATTTTGACCTAATCTTCTTCAAGTAAGTGAAAGGTAAGTGACTGTAAAGTCAGATAAACCCATCAGCAAGTGGGGCTGTGATAAAAGGGGACTTTTATAACCCCCAGATTGACCTCCATCTACACTGAGATGCTCATACAACAGCAAGAGGCCCTCTTTCCTCCACCAAGGACCCGAGAGCAGGGCCAGGCTCTGCTGATTTAAGAGATAGCTGAATTTTCAAACGAACTGTCACTCAAACACTCAACTAAATTTAATTTTTGAGTATGGTTGAAGCCATTCAAAGAATTTTAAGGTCACTTCTAAAGTGGGAACAACTACCCAGAAATTGGCTATTTGCAGAGAATTTATTCAAGCTAACCTTGATATTGCTTGCGTGCTCAGTTGCGTCTGACACTTTGTGACCCCATGGATTATAGCCCACTAGACTGCTCTGTTCATGGGATTTTCCAGGCAAGAACACTGGAGGGGGCCGCCATTTCCTTCTCTGGGATCTTCCCGACCCAGGGATCGAACCCATGTCTCTTTGCATCTCCTACACTGGCAGGCAGATTCTTAACCACTGCGCCACCTGGGAAGCCCAACCTTGATATTAGCCAGAGCTTATATTTCAGTCTTATCACATATACACCTCTCTCTACACACTTAAATACACATACCCCACAAATATTTATAAGACATATACACACACTTGAAGTCTATATTTCATATCTCCTATATTTCATGGGTGGTACTAGTGGTAAAGAACCTGCCTGCCAACACAGGCGATGTAAAAGATGAGGATTCAATCCCTGGGTCAGGAAGATCACTGGAGAAGGAAATGGCAATCTGCTCCAGTACTCTTGCTTGGAAAATTCCACGGATGGAGGAGCCTGGCAGGCTACAGTCCACAGGGTGGCAAAGAGTTGGGCACAACTGAGCGCCCCCCGCGCCCCCCCCCCGCCACACACACACAGAGCAACTATTTACATAGAATTTACATGCAGAGTACAGCATGTGAAATCCAGGCTGCATAACTCACAAGCTGGAATTAAGATGCCAGGAGAAATATCAATAATCTCACATATGCAAATAATATCACTTCAATGGCAGAAAGTGAAGAGGAACTAAAGAGCCACTTGATTAAGGTGAAAGAGGAGAGTGAAAAAGCTGGCTTAAAACTCAACATTCAGAAAACAAAGATCATGGCATCTAGTCCCATCACTTTAGGGCAAACAGATGGGGAAAAAGTGGAAACAGTGACAGATTTTATTTTCTTGGGCTCCAGAATCACTACAGACAGTGACTACAGCCATGAAATTAAAAGATGCTTGCTCCTTGGAAAAAAAGCTATGACAAACCTAGACAGGGTATTAAAAGCAGAGGCATTACTTTGCCAACAAAGGTCCATGTAGTCAAAGCTATGGTTTTCCCAGTAGTCATGTACAGATGTGAGAGTTGGAGCGAGAAGGCTGAATGCTGAAGAATTGATAGTTTTGAACTCTGGTGCTGAAGAAGACTCTTGAAAGTCCCTTGGGCAGCAAGATCAAACCAATCAATCCTAAAGGAAATCAAACCTGAATATTCATCAGAAGAAAATGATGCTTCAAAACTTTGGCCACCTAATTGCGAAGAGCTGACTCACTGTAAAAGACCCTGATGCTGGGAAAGATTGAAGGCAAGAGGAAAAGGGGGCAACAGAGGACAAGATGGTTGGATGGCATCACTGACTCAATGGACTTGACTTTGAGCAAACTCCAGAAGATGGTGAAAGACAGGGAAGCCTGGCATGCTGCAGTTCATGGGGTAGCAAAGAGTTGGACATGACTTAGCAACCGAACATCAAGGTATTATAAGCAACCTAGAGATGATTTAAAGTACGTGGGAGGATGTGTGTAGGTTACATACAAATACTATTATCATCTTGTATCAGGGACTTGAGTATCTGTGAATTTTGGTACCCTTGGGTGAGGGGGTTGTCCTGGAACCATCCCCTGTGGAAACTGAAGTATGACTATACTGTGCTTTGACAATGCAAACTCTAAAAATGTAGGACTTACACAAACCTTATTAGTTCTTATTCGAATCATGTATGTGCTAAGTCGCTTCAGTTGTGTTTGACTCTTTTGCGACCCCATGGATTATAGCCTACCAGGCTCCTCTCTCCACGGGATTCTCCAGGCAAGAATATTGGAGTGGGTTGCCATGTCCTTCTCCAGGGGATCTTCCTGACCCAGGGATCGAACCCACATCTCTTATGCCTCCTGCACTGGCAGGTGGGTTCTTCCCCACTAGCGCCACCTGGGAAGTCCTAGAATCATGTACAGATTATATAAAACTTTTTTTTTTTTTTTCAACCGACCTTTAGTCTGATTGTTGTTTGGAAAAAAATTACACCAACAATATCCTGAAGAATTCTTTCTATTCAAAGTTTTTAGCTTTATAAATATAGGCTTTTAAGTGTTTACACTGAGCTCCATAGGGCTCTGCTATTTCTGGAACTAAAGCATATGGTTTTTAATAAGGTCTAGAAGTTTCAGTGAATATGGAGGTGGCAGGGGTGGGGAGAGAAGAGCCCAAGACCACAGACCTCTAAGATCCCCACACCCTGCTACTCAGAAAAAATGAAGATTTCTACATACAATTCTGCTGAAGCTCTGGAGGAGGCAGTAGATTAATTTCTTCAATCAACATGCATTTATAGAGCACCTGCCATAGGCCAGCACTGTTTCTGGTGGTGGAGAAACAGCATTGAACAAAACCAACAAAATTCCTGATTACATTCTAACAATAAATTTTGCATTAATAATAAAAATAATTACAGCAGCAGTTACTTATTGAGAATGTACTATATGCTTAGTACTAGTGGTTAGAGCTAATATTTTATTAATTATGATTTTACTGCAAGAACAATAGCAGACATTTTTTTGAGCACTTATTATGTGCCTGCTGGGTGCTATTCCAAATGCTTTTCATTTCATCCTCAGGACAACCCTACGAAGCAGGTACAAGCAAATTTCACTGATTCTTAACTGCACATTTCTCCTTTACATTTTAGCATTTCTCAGTTTGAGATGTATCTTCTAATGAATGGTGTCTCACTACTATAGTAGCTAGGGTTTTTTCTTTTCTTAGGGTTATATACATTTTCATTTTGCACAGGAGAAAATGGAGATAAATACAGCTTTAGTTTCTTGGCAAAGGTACACAGCTGGTACGTATTGGGTTGAGCAAAACATTCTTTCAGGTTTTTCTCTAAGATGGTACACAAAAACCTGAATGAACTTTTTTTTTTGGCCAAGGCAATCTATGTGTCAGAATTTCAAGTTTTAAATGTGGAGATAGCTACATAAAATCAAAAATTCAATCATTCTATTTTTTGTGGATATTTCTGACAACTGAGTCACTACATTAAAAAAAGAAATACAAATGAAAACTACAAGAAGATGTCTTTCTCTAACAGGAAAGGATTTCAAAAGTCAGTTGACATAGTATGTCAGAGAGGGTGTGGGGCAACGACCTTGTTGGTGAGCATGTACGTTGCAACATCTTGTCTAGTGGGTATTTTGCAACTCCTATCGTGATTTAAAATGCACACACCTATGATCCCGTCATTCCACTTGTAGAAATTTATCCTACAGTTAATATTTATACATGTGTGAAATGACATGTGAGATTATAGACTACAGCAATGAGTCTAAGATCAAAAGATCAGAAGTCATCTGAAGATCTATCAGTAAAAGTCTACTTAAATATAGTACACACCTGGAGCAGCACATATACATCCATTGTTTTATAGAAAAGAAAAAGGCAGCTCTTTATGTACGGACTGAAATTATCTTCAAGCCATACTAGAAAATGAAAAGGAGAAGCATTTGAGATGGGTGGGAAGGAGGTTCCAAAGGGTGGGGATATATGTATACCTATGGCTGATTCATGTTGAAGTTTGACAGAAAACAAAATTCTGTAAAGCAATTATCCTTCAATTAAATATAAGTAAATTTTCTAAAAGAGCATATATGTATGTAAAGACACATAGAAAGGTATGTGTTTTTATGCAGAAAGCAACTTGAGGTATACACAAAGAACTTAAAACAGTGGTTGCCTCTGGAGGGGAACAGGGGTCTCTAATATTGGGTCAGAAGGGAGACTTTCTTTGAATATGGTATTAAGTGCATGTATTACCTACTTTATAAAAACCAAGAACAAACTTAGTGCCTCCTCCTAAAGCGGTGGTCATTACTACTGGAACATTCCAACTACAGTGACATGGCCAGAGCACCAAACTGGCAATGAATGAGAAGGCTGGATTTTCACCCTGTATTTGCTGTGGGATAACGGGTAAGGGCTTGGGATAGTTATGGTGTACAGAGCAAAAGAAGAAAAAAATACACTTCATGCATATAAGACATTCGATTCTAGTCCATCACTCAGGGTCTTCCCCTGGAGGGGAAAGAAAAAGACAAGACATGCTCTTTGTCCTGTTGACACTCATGGTGTAATAGGAGGAAACAGCTATGTCAACAATAAATACATAACAGAACAAAATGACTCTAACGCAGCGTTTGTTGCCACCTCCTCCTCTTGCCCCATTGGATTCTAAGCATTTTATCCCAGGTATGGTACCAGTCCCCTAAAAAACAAACAAGCAAGCAAACCTCATGGCTGTTGAACGGAGCTGAGTTCTAAGAGCAAGACAAGTCAAATAATAAAGACATACGCTCATCATAGAGGCAACATGAGAACAATTTCCCAGGTACATCAGAAAAGATGCAAAGATGGTAAAATGAAACTGAGTCTTGAAGTAAGAGGAAGAATTCAACAGGACCAGACAGACTTCTTTATGTGTACAAGAAGTGGAATGGGGAGGGTGGCGGGATTATAGGAGCTCTCTAGTTTAAGAAGGGGGAAGGGACGGACACAGTGTTGATTTCTCATGTTTCTGTCTCCAAGGGAAGGGAAGCAAGTCCCAGAATACGTCACCAGGTTGAAGATCCCAAGAACTATAACCCATACAACTCCAAGCAGGAACACATTAGAGGGTAAAAAGCAAAAACATCTAAGGAACTGTGTGGAGAGATGTAGAAGTAAGTGGTAATAGTAAGGAAATAGAGTACAAACAATGGATGGGGAAGATATTTAGCTCACAGGGAGAGAGACAAGTTGACGAATAATCAAAGGAAGCACCCAGCCCCTAGAGATGGGGCTGTACGTGCATGCTTGGTCACTCAATTGTGTCCGACTCTTTGCCACCCCATGGACTGTTGCCTGCCAGGTTCCTCTGTCCATGGGATTTTCCAAGCAAGAATGGAGTGGGTTGCCATTTCCCTCTCCAGGGGAGGCAACCAACCCAGGGATCAAACCCAAGTCTCTCGTGTCTCCTGCACTGGCAGGTGTATTATTTACTATTGTGCTACCTGGGAAGCCCCTAGAGGTGAGCGGAGGGAGGCAGATGTAAAAGTGTTAACTATATCATAATTTTAAATTAAATTAGAAAAATAAAGTGTTGATATGAAATAAGAAGTGAGGGATATAGACAAACAAGCAACTTTAAAATTACTCCCTCAAAAAATAAAGGGGGGGGGAGCCTAAGCTGAACTAGAGATCTATGTCAGATTATCATAGTTTACAGTAATTAAAAAGGGAGTCGTTTCCTTTCTTACTCATGTGTGTGCCATATAATGTCAGAGCTACATTAAAAAAAACTTGAGTTTTCAAAACTCCTTTATTTTTATTTGACACGTGCATTTAAAATATTTCTGGAAATCTGAAAAGCATCCAAAGCTAGAACGCTGAATAAAGAAAAGTATTAACAATCATGAGAAGAAGCTGGTTAACTCATTTTTTTCTCAGATGCTAAAATTCTCTAGATTTACAATTTCAAGAGAAGAGTGTTAATGTATACATTTAAAAAACGCCACCGATGCTAACCGTAATTATGTCTTAACCTTGCACAGAAACCCTAGAGAGAATGAATTACTGGCCCATGGAAATACTTTCATTTCACTACTCTTTGTCAAGAGAATTCTGGAATATGTGGAAGTCACAATCTATATTGAAGGTTGGTGATCACAGGAGAGTGGTACACAGAATGACGTCTGTACCTATTGTTAACAATGTGCTAAGGAAGATAGAGGCCAGGTCTGGGAAGAAAGCACTACAAAGAGCATCAACCCTCACACCACCAATGAGAAGATTCTCAACCAGCTGAAAACTTTAACAGCAGAGCTACAGATGTGAAAAAAAAAATCAGGAGTAGTTTCCTCATTTCTCTAGTGGATGCCTGGATTACTTGGTTTAAGCATCACTGGCATTAATGCTTTTTAGTGTCAAAACATCTCAATAAAAAGAACTTCAGCTGGAGAGAAGTCATTAGCATATTTTACGACAAAATGTATTGCTGGAGAAACAAAGTGTACTTTTCAGGGGAAGATCTGAAAACTCTTCCTTGAAAATAAGCTAGGAGCACTTTTTAATTTCAACTTCTGTGTCTTCCAAGCAATTCTCCAAACAGGTTTCCCAGGTTAAAACACAGTCACAAGATTTTAGAGAACAAAAGTTAAATGAGTAACTTGTTTCATCTTCTTCATTAAAACAGTAAATGTTTGAAAAACCATCTGACATTGGTGTCAGTCTTTGACAGGGAGGCCAGGCACACTATACAAGGATGGGGTTAGGAACAGGAAGAAACTTGCGCATATCCTTCATGTGATATATAGGGGAGGTTTCAAACTCATTTTTTATTTCATGCTCTCTGGGATGTTCTTTTCCCTTTCATCTTTCTATCTCAATTTGCCAAAATGAAAAGTGTAATGCACACGCAACTGGGGTTGCCAGATAAAAACAAAACATCCACTTACATGTGAATTTCAGATGAATGAATAAATTTTTAGTACAAGTAAACTCCAAATATTGCATGAGACATACTAAAAAAAAGAAAATGAAAACAAACAAACAACAACAACTTGTTGTTTATCTGAAGTTCAAGTGTAACTGGTGCCCAGTTTTCATTTGCTAACTGGCAACCCGACATGTTGGAAGGACTGATGCCGAAGTTGAAACTCCAGTTTTTTGGTCATCTGATGCAAACAGCTGACTCACTGGAAAAGTTCATGATACTGGGCAAGATTGAGGGCAGGAGGAGAAGAGGGCGTCAGAGGATGAGAGGGCTGGATGGCATCACCAATGCAATGGACATGAACTTGGGCAAACTTCTGGAGATGGTGGGGGACAGAGAGGCCTGGCGTGCTGCAGTCCATGGGGTTGGAAAGGCTCAGACATGACTGGGAGACTGAACAACACCGACAACCCAACATGCAACAGGCCTAATATGTCAAGTGGAGGGTGTGCTAGCTAAGTATGTTGCTGGGGAAGGCTGGCAAGCGATAGTGCCCACTGGTGGTCAGACACAGAAAAAAAGGCTGGGCAGGGTGTGTATCAAGACAGAAAGAGGCTGGTGATACATTTCAACTGCATGCAGAGGCTGATGGTAGAAGACCAGCCTGGGGAGTGACTGGCGGAGCAGAGGGAGGTAAGCAGCTCAGGGCTGAGTGGTACAGGCACATACTCTGGCTCTTGACACTATGCAGCTCCTCTTCCTTCCTCTGCTGATTTCTTCCTCACGCTAGTGAATTTCATATAATGACAGTAGAAAATGAGATACCTTTAGACTTGATACATAATTTAGAATATAGTAACTGCCACTTCTGTGTAGACTTTAGTTTTTTACCTGAGATATGACTGAAACACATTCTGTTAGTTTCAGGTGTACAACATAACGATTCAATTTTTGTATATACTGCAAAATGATCAGAGTGGGTCCAGTTAACGTATGTCCCCATACATGTAAGATATTTTTCTTTTAATGAGAACTTTAAAGATTTACTCTTTTAGTGATTTTCAAATACACACTACAAAATTATTAACACTAGTTGTCATACTGTACATTGCATCTCCATGGATTATTTATGTTATAAACAAAAGTCCTATCTTTTGACTCCCTTCATTCATTTCTCCCACCTACCACCAACATCTGCCTCTGGAAATCATCAATCTTTTTTTTGTTTGTTTTTTAATCTATGAGTTTATTTTGATTTGTTTTAGATTTCACATTTAAGTGAGATCATGCAGTATTTGTCTTTCTCTGCCTGACTTACTTCACTTAGCATAATGCCCCCAAGGTCCGTTAGCAAGACTTCTTTTTATGGCTAAATAATATTCCACTCTGTGTGTGTACATACACATATGTTTTCCTTATCTGTTCATCTATCCATGAACACTCAGGTTGTTTTCATGTCTTGACTATTGTAAATAAGGTGCAATGAACAATGGGGTGTATATCTCTTGTAGAGTTAGTGTTCCTGTTTTCTTTGAATAAATAACTAAAAGTGGAATTGTTGGATCACTTGGTAGTTCTGTTTTTGATTTTTTGAGGAACCACCAAACTGTTTTCCATAGTGGCTGTACCAACTGACAACAGAACGCAAAGATTCTCTTTCTTCACGTCCTCACCAACACTTATTTCTTGACTTTTTTATAACGGCCATTCTAACAGTTTGAGTTAATATCTCATTGTGGTTTTGATTTACATTTCCCTGATGATTAGTGTATGGATGTGAGAGTTGGACTGTGAAGAAGGTTGAGCGCTGAAGAACTGATGCTTTTGAACTTTGGTGTTGGAGAAGACTCTTGAGAGTCCCTTGGACTGCAAGGAGATCCAACCAGTCCATTCGGAAGGAGATCAGCCCTGGCATTTCTTTGGAGGGAACGATGCTAAGGCTGAAACTCCAGTACTCTGGCCACCTCATGCGAAGAGTTGACTCATTGGAAAAGACTCTGATGCTGGGAGGGATTGGGGGCAGGAGGAGAAGGGGATGACAGAGGACGAGATGGCTAGATGGCATCACTGACTAGATGGATGTGAGTCTGAGTGAACTCCGGGAGTTGGTGATGGACAGGCGTAATGCAATTCATGGGGTTGCAAAGAGTCAGACATGACCGAGCAACTAAACTGAACTGACTGAACGGAACTGATGATTAGTGATGGATGATTAGTGAGTGATAAGGGCTTCCCTTATGGCTCAGCTGGTAAACAATCCACCTGCAATGCGGGAGACCCCCGTTCGATCCCTGGGTCAGGAAGATCTCCTGGATAGGCTACCCACTCCAGTATTCTGGCTGAGAGAATTTCATGGACTGTGTAGTCCATGGCATCCCAAAGAGCTGGACACGACTGAGGAACTTTCACTTTGATTCCTTTGACTTCGATGGTCAGCGATGCTGAGCATCTTTGCAGGCGCTTGTTGGCCATCTGTATACCCTCTTCTGTAAAACGTCTATTCCGATTCTCTGCCCACTTTTTAACTGAACTGTTTGTGAGTTACTTTGCTACTGAGTTGTATGAGTTCTTTATGTATTTCAGATGTTAATCTCTCATGAGGTATTAAGATTTGCAAATATCTTCTTCCACTTGGTAGGCTGCTTTTTCATTTTGTTGATGGTTTCCTTTGCTGTGCAGAAGCTTTTTAGTTTGATGTATCCCACTTGTTTATTTTTGCTTCTGTTGCCTTTCAGATTTTCTTTTGATTAATTTTCATCAATACTTTTATATTAAATGCTGGCAAAATATTTGATCATGAACTTTGTTTCTCCTTATTCCTGAATTTCCTGGGAGCAGCTGGGCAGAGAGGTGTAAGGTAAGAGAGCATGCTACTAAATAAAACATTCTTAAATGAGGACCTGAGGAACTCTGTGACTTCTGATTTAGAACCCCAGCTGCCTATAAAAGAAGTCAGAAATGCTAGCTGGGGTCCTGATGAATGGAACAGGTTCCCAAACTGTCCTGCTGCCATTTTCCCTTCTCCACGTGACTTCAGTTCATTCTCTCCTCAACCTTTTTCTGGGCTCTAGGCTTATAGGCGGGCTTGTCCTATTTCTCTGGCTTGGATATCCCCTGCTGTTTTGGCCCTAAACACTCCAACCTTTAGATGCAACTTGTCCCGTCCCCACCCTCACAGATGCAAGCTGAGAGGAGAGCAAGGTGAACAGGCTCTGCAAACAGAGTGCCCAACAGTGCTTAACAGTCATCTGTTAGTCTTCGATGGTAGAAGCCCTGGTGTCCAGCTTAATGAAGTTTCCCTTGCCCCAGGCTGACGGTGGATTTATCAGATTGGGGAAGAGTGGAGGTGAGGTGGTGGTTCTCGCTGCTCTACTGTCTGCTTTATGGGGAAGCAGTCTACGGAATCCTTGATGCTTTTCCCCTGGACTATTTCTGTCCTCTCTCTCTCCTTCTTTCTTCTCCTCCCTCTGTGTCTACATGGAGTTTGCCTATTTAGATTTAGATTTGCAGGTGGAGGGTAAGAAGGCCCATTTTGACCTGGAACTTGAGTTGCGCTCATCAATCCACCTTTACGAGAGCCTCTTCATCTGCAGATCTGCTGCTACTTGTGGCGCAGGGGTGATGAGCATGGCCTCTGGAGCTAAACTGCTCTGTAACTTACTAGCTGTGTGACCCTGAGCAGTTTTTAAACCTATGTCTCAGTTTCATCATTTGTAAAACAAGGGATAATACTGAGTTGGCCAGAAAACTTCTTTGGGTTTTCAGTAAGATGTTACAGAAAGCCCTGAACGAACTTTTGGGCCAATCCAATGACAGTACTGATAGAGTTGGTATGAAGATTAAATGTATATATGCAAAGCTCTGAGAATAGTACCAGTTACATGGTGTGCTTTAAGTAGTGTAATGATGATGATGATAATTCAATCAGATTCCAGTCTCCTTGCCAATCCTCAGGGAAACTGCCAGAGCAGAATTCTGACATCTATGGGTCCCTGGATATATCATTTTAACATACCACTAAAATCTTCAATATTTACATATACTTCGATACAACCTATCCCTGAGGTTACAGTAACAAAATAAATCAATGTGTTAAAAAAAAAAGTTTAATTTTTAGAACAATGCCATGTTAGAAGGAAAAGAGAAAAATACAATGGTACCATATCAAAGTTAGGCTCCAGGAAACATGACCTGTTATTCAACTTGAATCACAAGCTGAGGAAAGTTAAAAATAAAGAAAATGCTTTTGGATCAGGTCGGCATGGATCAGGAAGCAAAAGGGTGTCTAGAGATACCTATTCTTGAAGCCAGAAATAGCAGATCCGCCTCTGTGGTAACAATCATATGGTTACCTTGAGCAGGAAGCACAGATTTTACACCAAAAGAGCTCTTTAGAATGTCCATTATTCTGAGACTGAGTTCCTCATACGGCTTTAGTGTAGAGTTCCTGAGGCCAATGGAATGAGTTTAGTATTTACTGAAGCGTTCACTTCCTTGTGTTCCAAGGTCATAACCTGAGCACGGTTTTAGTATGCTGTATGCTCTTTAGTTTACTAAAACTGCAACTATGGTTTTAGTATGAATGTGACAAATGTTAACTGTAAGGGAAGTCAATCAGACATTTATCCAACTGTTCCTGCTATTTAGCAACATCCCCCAAATTACTTTTCAAACAACTTTTAGTCTTTGCCAAAGATGGGGACCAGAGTTAAGTGCACAAATAGTTTTGTCCAATCTGCTGCAGAGAACCGTTTTAAGCATGGCATAAACATGGCAAATCAATAACTTGTCTCTTCCTCTGCACGTGCCATGAAAATCTGGCTATCAAAGAGTGCTGGATCCATTAAGAACTGAAGTTGCTATTTCCAGACAGCAGATAGCTCAAAGCCCAGTAGGGCCAGCAGGCAATGATCCAAACCTGCATCTCCTTCTCTAAATGTACAACCCAAGGCATTCTGATGCTGCTTCACTCCAAGCACAGGGCATGATGCAGATTTGACAGTTCTGTAGCTGCCTCAGGATTGAGTCAAATGGCTGTGACTCTTCAAACATAAAGAACTGGATAAAGTAACTTCTATGTTAAATTACTAGATAGATGTGATTAATGGAAAAATGTAAATCAGTAGATGATTTTCTGAAATGAAACTGTTCTTTTGGCTTAAGTTGTGTTATGTGGATTTATGAAACTTGATGCCATAGAGATTACTAGTCTCTTAGGGAAGAAAGGACGGTATATAACCAAAGACTTCTTTTCTCCAAGACTTCTGAAATAGATTGGGCTTCTGTCCAAATGAAGCTGCAGAAAATATAATTTTACACTTTCTATTACATAGTTCACTATACACTAGTAGGTACGAGTTCCAAGAAGTATTTGTATCCACAACAGTTCTTAAGGTAATCTTAGGAAGTGTGGATAAGGAAAACACACGTCAATTATTTTCGTACATTTAATACTGCAGGTTAAAAATGCACTGCACTGGACTCCCCTGGTCGCCCAGTGGTTGAGACTCTGCCTGCCATGCAGGGCACATGGGTTCAATCCCTGGTCTGGGAAGAGTCCACATGCCTCAGGGCAACTATGCCCATGTGCCACAATTACTCAGCCCACAGCCTACAGCCCATGCTCTGCAATGAGAGAAGAAACCACAATGAGAAGCCCATGCACCCCAAATGGAGAGCAGCCCCGCTCACTGCAACCAGAGAAGGTCTGTGCATAGTAATGAAGACTCAGTGCAGCCAAAATCAATTCAGAAATTTAAAAAAACTCATTGTACTGATTCACTACTTACCAGTATTCACTCAAGTTATACCTAGAATAAGCTTTAGGATAAAAATATAATAACTCTCAAAGGCTTGAATAATTTTAGAGGATTTAATTAAATAAATAGTTGGGGGGAAGACAGATTCTACCCTTCTCCCCTCTTAGGCTCTCATACATCTTCTGTCCCACCTGGTTAGTTTCTTTACCCAATTACCAATACGTGTTCAACCACTCTTTGACTAATTCTCATTTACTAAACCACTCTCTATAGTAATACATACTTCATTTATCCAATGTTATTAACAACCAGCTCTTCCTAAGAGAGTTTTTAGGATAAAGACGATTTATTCTTAAAAGATCAATGTTTGTAAAAATAGATTATATACATCTCTTTTTTTTAAAGAAAACATCTGTTTCCTGAGGTAATTTAGGTCCAATTATTTTACTCTGGGACTACAAAAAATGTATTATAGGGATATTTGGATCCACATTAAGTGGCCTTGGGCAGCTGCACATTTAGAATCCCTCTGTTAATGACTTAGAGCTTTTATGGCCGACCTTGTCCTTGCATTCATTTTGCATGCTGCCACTTCTTAATGGAGCTCTGACTTCTTGAAGCAATAACCACCCTCTTTTTAACTGCTGCTAGAGTTAACTGTGGTTTGGGAAACCACGCATCTATGTTTGCTAGAACTATTTTTTTTTTTTTTTAAGTGGACTGTTTGTGGATGGAGAACTGAAGAACTAATGAGGCAGGGAGAGAGAGAATTAGACGATTGTGACAGTCTGGACCTAGGCTGGCTTACTTTCAGGTTCTGGGTTGTGTTTTTGACGGCTAAGATCGCTACACAAAAGACCTCCGGTTGAGTGATTTTCTGTCTATTCATATGCTAACTTCTCAAGTGTATTCAATTCACAGGCAGCTGGTTTTTTGGACACACAGGAGTCTGTTTACAGTTCAAGCGATACATGTCTATGTGTCTAGAAAAAAACTATTAAAATAACACTGGTCACCAAAAGACAAAGAAAAGTTTACTTCACCAACACAAGTATGTTTCTACTCGTGTGTGTCCACTGATTTATGTCGAAAATTATTCAAACAACAGTCACTAAAAGAAAATGAGAAGCCCGCTTCACAAAATACAGAAACTATAACAATGACAACCTGTTAAAAAGACTCACTTTTAATGGTCGAGTATATATTAATTCATATAGATTATCTATGTTGAGGAAGCATTGAATTTTGCAGATGTAAAAACCACTACAGACCTAAACAGAATTGTGTACCTTTTCCTTTCCAAGTATGTTCATATTTTATAGTAGCATTTTATGATAGCAAATTATAAACATCTGTGTTTAGCTGATAAACCTAGATTTCCCCCAACACGTAATTCTGATAATATGCAACAAGAAAGAAAAGAAGGCAATAGGAAAGAAGGAGACATCATATATATGCAGGACAATAGGTTCTTCAGGTCGGAGACAACAAGCATATGCTAATCTGCATAGCTTTAATAACAACGTTCTAATGATAACCTATTCCACTTATCCTTGACTTATCCAAAGGAGAAATGCAACTCCAGTTGGCTGTCCTTGGCCTGGGAGATCTTTGGTCCTATAAGCTTGTGGTTAGCTGTGATGTGGTTTCAGAAATTCCAAGCTCTGTTTATTATGTGTTTATTAAAACAACAGAGGACAGAATATAATGTACAAAACACAATCAGATTACCTGCAGCTACTGGATTTCCTTTACCGATGCTCCCTTTTTATTAGGAGAGAGAAATGAGACTTAGGGTTTGGTCAAGCCTTTCTGTGCATGTTTACGAGAATTCCTAAAAACAATTTTTAAAAAAGATGAACATAGGACTAGAGATAACAATCCAAAGCGAAATTCTTCCAGGCTCCAGCAAAATTGGACTTAGAGTATAAAAAAATCCAAATCGAGTATTTTCCTCAAGACTCATCCTGAGTGCTCCTTTTGCCCTAAGCTCTATTTGCTTTTTGCAACAGCACTTAGAGAAAACCAACTGACCATTTACAACCTAAACAATGGCTTTCAAGTCTGATTAAGAAACACACCTGGCTTCACTCAAACAACAAATTTGTTTAACCTGGTGACTTTCCTGTGTCTGGGGTCAGGCAGGCGCAGTCTCGGTTTGGAGGAGAAAAGGAGAGCAAACATAAGTGACTCACTGAGAGCAAAATGGTGGGGCTGACTCCCCTTTCTCATTAAACTGTTTTAACAGTTTCTTGGAGGCAAGACTATCATTTAAGTGACCCACTATAATTATGACCCCAGAAAATTATGCCAACTTTAGAACAAGATTTGCATTTCTGGGTTTGCTCAGCATTATGAACCTTCTGAAATGCTAAGTATTCCTTCTTTGGTACAAATTTACATCAAGGGAAAAATGAACAATTAAAAAAATCTAGCTAGAGAAGAATAGAAGACCATAACACTCACTCCCATGAGTAGACCATAGTGTTTTTTTTACTTCTGGCGTCATTTTTACTATGGAAAATTTCAATCATATTAAAAAAAATACACAGAATAGAAGGATGAACTCCCACAAAACAATAATTTAGTTCTGATAATCAACACAGGCCAACCTTCTTTTTACTGTGCCCTACCCATGTCCCCCTTTTAATTCTTTTTTAAAGCAAATCCCAGACAGCCTATATTTTATTTTATATAAGCTTTCATTTACGACATATGTATATATTTAACCTGAAAGATCTCTCCAGAAAGCTCATTGAGCATGAGGTGTTTAAACCAATTTTAACCACATCTTACAAAACATTTTACACTAAAAGCTATCTGTCTAGAAAACTAATTTGAATATAATTGGGCAATTAAAATGACAAGGTAACTCAAATCACAATCTTCTATTATTTTATTTATGGAGAAAAAAGGAACATTCTAATATTGAGAAAACAGTGTACCTCACTCAATGCCCATGATTCAAGAGACATGGTTAAAACTAAAACAGTTAAATTTGCCTGGAAGGAGTTTAGAAAAACATGAAGAGGTGAGTAAGGGGAAGGAGAAATTTTCCTAGAAAATTTCCCCCTTTTTACTGCATATATAGAATAAAACAGAATGCCATCAGGCTAAACCTTGGGTGCTTCAAAAATCACTCATCAAGCCGTCCAGCTACTTAACAGTAATTTATGACCGACCTTAAAGCAAAGATCAAAGGGAACTCCATCTAGTATTTATGTTCAATTCCTCACTGCCTGATGACTAATTTGTAGAGGAATGAAGTCTTCACAGAGGAAGCCAAAACCATCTGAGGTGACTTTGATACAATGCCACAAAGGATATGAAGAGGAAGCCAGGAGAAGCTGTGAGTAGCTAAGCTCCATTACGAGTTCTAATAAAAGAATAATGGAATTTCCCTTAACAGTGAATTCAAAAAATGTTAGAAGTGGGCAAAATTAGACAAGTCAGGCAAAACCTTTGATTTGTCACAGCTTATTGTTGCTGCTGCTGTTAAATATTAACTTCAGCCGCTGTTGCATTTATGTTAATTAAATGACACTGCCTAAAAAAAAAAAAAAAAAAGGCAACTTTCCCATCGGAAATCTGGCCAATCTCACTCCTCTGGCTGTCATGTTACTTATCAGTCTGCACCTTCCGCCTGCATTGTCAGACACTCCTGGCTTGCTCAAGCTCTTTCCAACAAATTGCTATTCTTCAGTGATCGATTCCACTTGAAAAATTTAACTAGAAATGATAAATGTTTAGTCTTGTACATCGCTGTGGTCACATGGAATACAATATCTCTTTTGACAGATTTTTGACGCTGAAGACAACTGGCTACTATAGAAAAACCAGAAGCTATTCAAATTCTTCCAACTTCTATGAACAACTGGCACAATTTTTTTCCTCCTGAATCCAGACATCTCTGTATTCTCAAATGAAGAAAGTAGTTTTCACACCTCTTATTTTGGCTAGTTAAAAAATCCCTACCACATGTCTCTTTGTAAATTCATAGATATAGATTTAAGTTTATATCAGCATTTCAACTGTGCAAATGTTTTGTTTGCTTCTGAAATCACCTCAAATTAACAGATTTATCAGAACCTTACTTGATATAGAAGATTTGAACAAGTCTCAGGATACTTTCATAAGATGTTATATTGCGCATTTTCTTTAAAAAGTTGGTGGGCTTTTTTAAGAATTTATGTTTTACAAATATATAGTGAAATACTTATCAGTGAGAAGAGGCTTAAGAATTCTTCAAAGACAGGGAGTGGAGAGTGCGGGGTATAAATGCAACAAGACTGGCTGTGGATCTATGAAGTTGATGGATGGAGGGCCAAGGTCATTAACCATGTGGTCTTCGGTACAGCAAAGCTCTCGGGAGTGAGTATTTCAGGTATAATTCTAGGCACTGCTTTCTGTTAGAGTGTGTGTGTTGTTTTTTTTTTTAAAGAAATAGAACTTTCTGTCAGGAGCAATGGTGAACCAAGAGTTGGCAGATAATATTTCAACTATCTTCATCAATTCAAAAGCCAAGTTCATTTACCACACTGTTTGGAAAGGGAAAAAACACACTAATTGATAAACACCCCCAAATCTGTCTTTTGACAGTCTTTGAGGCTTCAGTGACAATAATGTAACCAGATTTTAACGTGAATACAGAAGAATATTTTAGTTCAGAAATACAAATTTTCTCTCTTCTTTACAAGAGATAAACAGTTAAAAATTAAAACTGAAATATGAATGTAATTGGTAGAAGTGCACTTCAAAACCGCTGTGCACTGGTGAACACTGCTCTGTGTTCAGAAGGCCTTCCATTAGCAGCCACACTGAGAACATGCTGCTCTTACCTTGTGATCATATGGGCTGTACGAATGGAATATCCGGGAAAGCTCTTTTGTTCTTTGCTTTTTCTGTGGGAGAAAACACAAACCTTTGAGTTGACAGGTGGCAAAAATACACACATGTGTATATATCTAAATGTAGATCTCTAGCTCTATCTCACTATCTACTTTATGACATTATTTTGAGATTTTTCTCTTTGTGCAGGCCGAGGACCTCCACGGTTAATTTGGGATGAATGGATACAACCAGAAACCAAGGCCACTTGATGGTCATGTGGATCACTGTCACAGACCAGCCAGGCAATGTCTTTATGGAAAGTTTCATAATTACAACTCTACGTATTACAAATGCATAAATTCAGACACTAAAAAAAAAAAAACTATGAGAAGAAAGAAAATACATTTAGAACACTTTCAGTTTCACAGCAACACCCACTTCTGTTACTCTGAGTTGGGCACGAGCAAGGCTTCCCTGGAGGCTCAGCGGTAAAAGAATCCACCTGCAATGTGGAAGCTGAAGGAGACACAGGTTGGAGCCCTGGATTGAGAAGATCCCCTGGAGAAGGGAATAGCAACCCACTCCAGTATTCTTGCCTGGAGAATACCATGGACAGAGGAGCCTGGTGGGCTAGGGTCCACAGGGTCACAAAGAGTCGGACACAACTCAAGTGACTTAGGACGCATGCACGCATACATATATATGACTGCTATAGATACAATGGTGTCTCACACACAGTAGGCACTCAATGAATATTTGCTGAACTAATGAATAAACGAACATACCTGAGTTAGACAGGCATATACCAACTGTATCAGTAATGACAACATGTGACTCTCATACACAGTTACAAGGAAAATAGCCCTCTTCACTTCTCAAGATGTCTTCTTCATTATAAGAAGTGAGGCCTCTCCATCTCTTTTACCCCCAGCATCTGTGATAACGAAGGGTGCTATTCTCTTAGGAGAGGTGACTGTAAGAATCAGCTTGTTTACTTTTGTTTTACTGATTGTTTTGTTTACTAATTGTTTAATCACCGTGTTAATCCACTGTGATCTGTCCACCTTCCCATAACCACTGTGAAAAATTTTGTGGATAGTTCCAGACCTTCTGTGCATGTATCTTCACACACAACTGACAACTTTTACTTTCAAAGAAAAAGGATCATTCTGTATACATTCTTCTGAAATTTACTTTTTTTCCACTTCACTATTTATCCTTGCAAAACTTAAGTGCCTGTATATCCAGCACTGTGATCCCTTAAGAGTTCTAAAATCCAAAAACTCCTGAAATCTGAACTTTCTTCCTGCAATGCATTTCAATTTATAAATATAATGATAATCTTTGCACAAACATCTAGGCCAGCTTGAGAGTGTGTGTTTTTTAAAAGGATAAATTATGGAAGTCCAGTTGTAGAATCAAGGAGTGGGCATGTTTATTACCTTGATAGGAACAGCCAGGCAGCCCCCTCCTCCAGAGTAGACCTACCTTCCCTCTCACCAAGAGTGAATGAGAAAAGGGATTATGGCTTAGGTTGGAAATTCTTAATTTCTCTTTTCCCCTTAAAGGTTAGAACATTTATAAACTTAGAGAAAAGATAAGACATTTTAAAAAACAGGTATTAAACACCATCCCAGCTGCTGATTATAGAATGCATTTCTTGTATTTAGATTTTGTGTATCATAAAGTTAGCCCACTCCAGTTTAGTTCAGTTGCTCAGTCGTGTCCGACTCTGTGACCCCCATGGACTGCAGCATGCCAGGCTTCCTTGTCCATCACCAACTCTCGGAGCTTGTTCAACTCATGTCCATCGAGTCAGTGATGCCATCCAACCATCTCATATACCACATCTTAAAATTCTGTCATGAGAGTGGCCAGTCTGTCCTTAAGACTGCCCCCATCTGGCTTCTGGGTCTTTCTGATGTTGATCCTTGCCCGGTACCCACATTCCCTAGGGAAGGATTTCCTTCCTTTAAACTCCAGTCTCCTCCTGAGCACACCCATTGCACCTCCCCAGGGTGAAACCCACACAGATCTCCAGCACAGACTACATGACCTTTGGCATCTCCCTGGTTGAGGAGTCAGAGCTAATATCAATGAGGCCCTTGTGTTAGAGTCATTTGCATACACTCATGGGTTTCCTATAGGTTAGTTCTCTACTTCAGAACTGTCTTTGGAGCCCAGTTCAAGTAAGCAGTCCTTCAAATCACTTGGCCTGTTTCCATATTCTGACACCCACTAGCCGAAATCCCTCTCTGCAGGTCAGCCAAAACTCCCACTTCCCCTGCCCACCTCTGAGCAGTGTTGCTGGTCAGTAACCTAACTCCATTTCTCTGGAGAGCAGAGATGTATGTCTAACTGTATGGAAACAGTTTCATGGCTCTCTGAGCCCTGGCATCTGTTCTGAACAGGTCACCTGCCTACCAGAGTTTTCATTAGCTTCTAATTTTCTCTTTCCTCTCCACACACCCACTTAGCTGGTTTAACAGTTCTTGGCTTATACTTCAATCAGAAGAGAAATGACGGATATTAACACTTCCTTTGGTAGGAGACAATATAAAACACTGGGGAAAAAAAAATTTTTTTTTTTTCAGAAAGGAAATTATGCTAGAGAAGATAAAACAGGCAGCATATCAGTATTCAGCTTACGAGATCTCCCCAGGACCGCTCAGTCCAAAAATGGCAGAGCTACCAGCTTGAGTCAGCAAGTGGATAAGGAACAGGCAGAGGTAGTTTGGTGTGGCCTTTTTCTGTCGGTTTGGATTTTACATCTTTATTTTGATTGCTAAAACCTAAATATACCTTCTATTATTTGAGGAAGAAAGTAGGGTATAAATAAATAGCAAATAACACTATTCAGATTAAACCCAAAAAGAAGACAGTGAAGAATGCCCCTTTGTCTGACAACAAATTTACTATATACAACTACAGTGAAGTCTTGGCTGTGACTATGGAAGGTTATATATTATTAGTCCAGTTAACTGAATACCACTGCTGTTTTTCCTGTGAGGTCAGAGTCATGTAGCCCAGAGCTGCACCTTCTGGGATCTAGAATAGGGGTTGACAAATGATGGCCCCTGGGTCAATTCAGCCTATTGTCTGTTTCTGCAAATAAAATTTTAATGAAAAATAGTCACACTCACTTGCTTATGTATTATCTATGGCTGCCTTCACGCCATAACAGCAGAATTTCAGTGGTTGCAACAGAGACTCTATAGTTCATAAATGCTAAAGTATTTCCTATCTGACTCTTTACAAAAACAGTTATAGAAAGAGCCATCTCTGATCTATTCATAGAATCTCTATCTTTGACCATGTCCACTTCTGGCAATAGTCCTATGACCCCAAACTAAATGAACAACAATTTGTCCAGCAAAATTCCTTGTTCCTTTTGCTCACCAAATGAAGACAGTTCAAGAATCAATCATAACCTATATCCTGACACAACAGGATGAACATATCAAGGAAAATATCAATTAGCTGTTTTTTCAGGATTTTGCATTCTGAGCATTCTACACTCAGACAGAGACTGTTACAAGTTGTTTTTGACAGCATGTTGAAATAGGGCTTTTGGAGCTTTCTGTAGTCACATTATAACTGCTAGTGACAGAAACTTTGAGAAGAGACCCTTTACTAAGTTCTAGCACTAAAGCCATTCTGAAGGAGATCAGCCCTGGGGTTTCTTTGGAAGGAATGATGCTAAAGCTGAAACTCCAGTACTTTGGCCACCTCATGCGAAGAGTTGACTCATTGGAAAAGACTCTGATGCTGGGAAGGACTGGGGGCAGGAGGAGAAGGGGACCACAGAGGATGAGATGGCTGGATGGCATCACTGACTCGATGGACGTGAGTCTGAGTGAACTCCGGGAGTTGGTGATGGACAGGGAGGCCTGGAGTGCTGTGATTCATGGGATCGCAAAGAATCGGACACGACTGAGCGACTGAACTGAACTGAACTGAGCGCTAAAGCCAAGTAGAAGGTTTTGTGTACGAGTAACTAAAGTAAGCCAGTTGCTAGTGAGCCAGTTTCTCACTCACAGACCATGTTAACAATACGAAGCTATAAGACTTGTTGAGCCTTGCTATCAGCAGTTTTAACTGAAACTAAAAGCTGAGCCAAAAATGGAATAATTAGGTATTTTCCTATTGCATCACAGTGTGTGTCTAAATTACCTCCCACTTTTTCGCCTGTTAAAACAAACATCTCAGTCATGCAACCACCTGTTAATTCTCCAAGTGTTTAAAAAGTAAACATGTTAAACAAGTTGTGTGATGAACTTGGAATGAGGGTGGCCAAAGTACAGTAACTACGGCAAACATCTCCCCGAGAACTGTGTAAGGTGCCTTCAAGTCCACCTCATCACTAAGCTCAAGGCCCAGGTCACAGAGATGTGTGTGCATGCTCAGTCATGTCTGACTCTTTGCAACCCCATAGACTGCAGCCCACCAGGCTCCTCTGTCTGTGGGATTCTCCAGGCAAGAATACTGGAGTGGGTTGCCATGCCCTCCTCCAGGGGAAGTCAGAATCTCACTCTGCAAGGACAGAAAACACCAATGACCCCTTTTATGTCCACGTTTAAACTCCCTTTCAGACAAAACCAAACAAAATTAAAGGTCCTAGGGGAGAATTTTTTTTTAATAGTTCAGGTTTGCAGATAATGTAATTATTTCAATTTTCATCAAAGATAACAACAGAGCTCAGATCTGAAAGGCATTCTCTGTGTGATGAGAACCTGTATTTTGAACAAGATCAAAATATAATCAATTGAGTTTTAACAATATCCACCAATTTTACTTCTCCTGGTTCCCCAAATGAATTCAACGCTTTCTGGGCCCATTCTCTATTTATAGATTAATGTTTTCTAAAATAAAATAATGCTGAGTATAAGGTGAAACTGAAATAACTCTACATATGGATTCTCAAAAACAAGAAAATCTACAAGCTTTCAAGGAGTCTGATGTGTTTAAAATATGTTCTAATAAAACTCAAGTGTTTCAGCAGGTCTTCATCATACTTTGTGGTAAGAAGACAAAAGAACAAGTTTGAGTTTCAGTGAACTGACTGCTGGTTTCTGGTTCTGTCTATAAGGAACTTGGAAGCTATTCTTCTGAAAAATCAGCAACTCGTCTTGGACCCAAACGAGAGCAAAGGACACATGGAACACTGTTCCCCACCCACCCACCCTGAACTGGAGAGACCAACAAGCAACCGAGCAGAGCAGGCCCTTGTTGGGACCAGAGTTGGGGCAGGGAAACCCGAACAATAATTACTGGAAGCTCAGTGCTGACAACTTTGGGAGTTAAGGACTCCAATGGGATCCAGTTGTAGGGGCCCCACAAGGCTGTGACATTTACCAGCAGAAGCTCCACAGAAAAATCAGAGAAAAATCCCCTTGGGCTTCTGGCAGGAGGAGGGGGAAATGGAATCATTTTGGAATACACCAGTGCATTTTTCTCTTCACAAGGTCCGCCCCTAAGAGAAGCTAGCTAATCAGAGCCTAACCCGCTAGGGTATTACCTAACTGACCTCAGAAGGGAACACACAGCTCCAGCCCACCTCACCATCCAATCCCACCTAAAGAGAGAGAAAAACACTGAGAAACACTTGTGAAGATCACAGTGCAGAGGCCTAGGCTGACTGAGAGACTGCGACACAATCACAGGAATACAGAACACTCCCCCCCACACACGTCTTGCCATATTATTGAAGGCAGTTCCTTTTAACCAGGACACCATATCTGATGATCAAGAAACATCACAAGGTATGTCAAAGGCAAAAATCACCCCCAGTTTGAAGAGACAGAGCAAATGTCACAACCAGACATGGCAGAGATGTTAGAATTATCATAAAGCAATTATGATTAATATACTAACATCTCTAATGGGTAAAGCAACAGCATGCAAGAACACATGGACATTGGAAGCAGAGAGATAGGAATCCTAAGAAAAAAAACAAAAGAAATGTTAGAGATCAAAAATAATGTAACAGAAATGAAGAATGTCTTTATGGGCTTATTAATAGAGCAAAGACAGCTGAGGAAAGAATCTCTGAGCTAGGTGGTATTTTGATAGAAACCTCTAAACTGCAAAGCAGAGAATAAACACTGAAAGAAAAGAGAATATCCAAAGATTGTGAGATAAAAGGTATAACATATATGCTATTGGACTTATAGGAGGAGGAAAAAAGAGAGGGGAAAAGACAAAATAACTTGAAGTAAGAATGACCAAGAATTTCCCCAAGCTAAGGTCAAATTCTGGAAGGTTCTGGAACTAAACCACAGATTTAGGAAGCTCAGCGAACATCAAGCAGGGCACATGCCAAGAAAACTACACCTTGCCATATCATCTTCAAATTACAGTAAATCAAAGAGAAGAAAAAATCTTGAAAGATGCCAGAAGGAAAAAACATATTACCTGCAGAGGAGCAAAGGTAAGAAACTTCTCTTCAGGAACCTTGCAGGCAAGGAGAGAGTAGAATGAAATATTTGAAGTATTGAGAGACAAAAATCCACCAACTTAGAATTCTGTACCCTGAACAATGATCCTTCAAAAATAAAGGAGCAATTAAGACCCATATCACGTATGCGTGTGAGAGTTGGACCATAAAGAAAGCTGAGCGCTGAAGAATTGATGCTATTGAACTGTGGTGTTGGAGAAGACTCTTGAGGGTCCTTTGGATAGCAAGGAGATCAAACCAGTCAATCTTGAAGGAAGTCAGTCCTGAATATTCATTGGAAGGACTGATGTTAAAGCTGAAACTCCAATACTTTGGCCCCATGATGCGAAAAACTGACTCATTGGAAAAGACCCTGATGCTGGGAAAGGTTGAAGGCCGGAGGAGAAGGAGACAACAGAGGATGAGATGGTTGGATGGCATCACCTCCTTGATGTACATGAGTTTGAGCAAGCTCTGGGAGTTGATGATGGACAGGGAAGCCTGGCATGCTGCAGTTCATGGGGGTTGCAAAAGCTCAGACATGACTGAGCGACTGAACTGAACTGGAGACTCTTTCAGACAAAGAAAAATTGAGGGAATTGGTTAAAAGAAACTCTTTAGAGAAAAGGGAAATAATATATGTCAGAAATGTGAGCCTTATTCTTAATAGATCTAATAGGCAACAGTTTGTTCAAAATACATAAAACAACCACAATGTATTTGATTATGCATGCTCATGTATATGTGAAATAAGGCCTTACTCCTCCTGTAAGGCCATCATACAAGGGATGGGAGGAAGGACTGAGGATTGTTTTGTTATTACAAAGTATTCACACTACCTGGAGAAGGCAATGGCACCCCACTCCAGTACTCTTGCCTGGAAAATCCCATGGATGGAGGAGCCTGGTGGGCTGCAGTCCAGGGGGTTGCTGGGAGTTGGACATGACTGAGAGACTTCACTTTGACTTTTCACCTTCATGCATTGGAGAAGGAAATGGCAACCACTCCAGTATTCTTGCCTGGAGAATCCCAGGGACGGGGGAGCCTGGTGGGCTGCCGTCTATGGGGTCACACAGAGTCGGACACAACTGAAGTGACTTAGCAGCAGCAGCAGCAGTATTCACACTACCTGTGAAGTTTTATTATCCTATATGAAAGTGGATCTTTTTTTTGGGGGGGGGGATTANTGAGAGACTTCACTTTGACTTTTCACCTTCATGCATTGGAGAAGGAAATGGCAACCACTCCAGTATTCTTGCCTGGAGAATCCCAGGGACGGGGGAGCCTGGTGGGCTGCCGTCTATGGGGTCACACAGAGTCGGACACAACTGAAGTGACTTAGCAGCAGCAGCAGCAGTATTCACACTACCTGTGAAGTTTTATTATCCTATATGAAAGTGGATCTTTTTTTTGGGGGGGGGGGATTAGTTAGAAATGGATGTTGCAAATTCTAGAGCAACTGATAAAATAAGTTAGTTGCTTTTCTAAGTATAACTGATATGCTAAGAAAGGAGAGTTTCAACACACTTATGTTTTCCTGCTTCCTTTCTGGCAGTGGTCTAAGAAGTGGTGAGCCGATTAACTGGCAAGGAGCAGCAGCAAAGAAGTCAGAGCGAGAGGACGGGAGCTGAGCAAGCTCACCCTCTGGACAGTCAGTTCTGAACAGCTGCCCTTTGTGCTTGTGCAGGGGCAGCGGCGACTATCGGGCAGTGATGGGGCTGAGGGGACTAGGAGAGTGTGGCTCTAAATTCAACCCGCGGGGCTGGAGTCAAAACTCCAGGTAGTAAGGGCTAGGGAACAAGGGCTGGTCAGTCACTGCATGACACAGAAGCAGCAGGTGCTCCACAAAAGAGCCACAGAACCATGTCCTGAGACAAAACGGTGGAGAGAGCCAAGACTTGCAAGGCAACAACCAAGGACTGAGAATCCAAAGGGTTGTTGGTGAAGGACTAGGAACTGGGAGAACCACAGTGAGAACAAGGACTAAGCACAGAGTAGTTACAGACATTGAAGCCAGGGATGAGAAAGGAAGTAGCCGGGACACCTTCAGAGGTCAGCGAAGGCCGTGACTCCCAGGGATGTGGTCTGCGGCTGAGGTGGGTCTGATGTCGACCATGGGATCCTCTATTATACTTTCTGCATCGGCAGGTTCCTCTAGTCAGGGTGTAGGCAAAGCGTAGCCCATTAAACTCAGCTGAAATAGGACAACGTTTGGTTGAAGAGGGAAAATGGTCTCGCCTACTGGGGGAGGTCAGTTTTTGATAAAAGCAGAAAGAAAAGAATTGAGTCTATAGATAGATTGTGCCATTTATAAACCATAAGAAAGTAGGTCGGGCACAGGCATGCAGAGACAGAGAAAAAAGGACATGCTTTGTTGAACCAAAGAAACAGCTAAATGATTCGAGCGTGTGGTGTAAGAATTGTGAAAAACCATCAGATGTGTGTCTCAGAGAGAGTTTTGTCACAGTGTTACAGATGGAGCATGGGAGCAAGGCTAGAGGCTGAAGACAGAGAGAGGAGGGTGCAGTGGCTCCACAAAGTGACACTGTCCCACAGGAAGCGAGGGGCAAGGAGAGGAGTTGAGATGAATGTGAGAAACAGCCCAGAGGCAGGACAGGGGCGCTTGGGTTAGACAGGAGTACAAGACGGGGGAGGGCAGAGGAAGACACCGTGATTTCTGGCACAGACGGCTGAGGGGAGAGGGCTGCCTTATGCTGAGATGAGGAACCTAGACTGGCAAGACCTCTCTGACCACTGGGCGGGGCATCTGCTCTGGACCTCAGTGCCCAGTGAAGGAGTCGGGTTAGGTTCCACCCTGCTTGCAGGTCAGAATCACTGCGGAGCCTTTCAAGTACACCTGAGCTCCGGTCTTCATCCCTGGTGATGCTGATTTCATTGGCGTGGTGTGACCTATGCAAGTGTGTGACTTAAATGCTCTTGAGTTTTCCAGTGAGCAGCCAAAGCTGAGAGCCACTATCCCAGACGACCTCTAAGGTCTCCTCCAACTGGTAACCTCTGTCCCTCTATTTCAGTTCCCCACTGTCTTTCAGCTGCTGCCATCCTGGGTTGTGAATTCTACCAGACATTCTCATTCTTAATCCCCATATTATGTCTGTGGCTTTGCCTTATTTCCTGACCTTTTCCTTTCCTTAAAAATGGATTCCATGCAGGAATTCCTCTGGGGCACGTTGAGGCTTTGACTGCAGAGAACAGGCTGCTGTTATATATTTAGTTCCCTATGTGGTAAGAGTTTTTGAAAAAGCAAGTCGGAAGCTAATTTAATAAACCTGAACCTTTATTTTGTTATCAATGTATAAAACGTCAGAAGCTTAATTCAAAGCACTTGACATCATCAGTGTTCAATCACAACCTCACTTTTACGTTGTATGTCTTTGGCTGGTGTCCCTAAAATTATGATAATCATTCAAGGTCACTGCAAAGAAGGAAAAACAAGTCCCTGGAATTTAAACAATAGACCCCCACATTTAGAAATTGGTGGAAAAAAATTAGTGATGTGAAGTATGTTTGGTGATCAAAAACACCCCAAAATATTCAGGACAACAAACAGATTCTTCAGAATATCATCTGTTTTTCCTTTATATAATATGTTTACTACTTCTGTGTTCTTTGAGAAACAACTCTACTGTGAGGATGGTAGGAAAAAAAACCCTGCTCTAACTTCATAGATTTTTTTGACCTCTTATTTTCTAGTAAGATCTGTAAGAAAATGGAAATGACCATGAACGCTGCTGGCTGTAGTCTTAAATCTCCTTCTCTCCCTCCTGTAAGAGCAAATCCAAGGAGAGTGAGTGTGTTCTTTAGTTCTTCAGTCTTCACAGTCAGGAAAGGGGTCAGGATAGGCATTTCTCGGAGAACTCTGAGATAGCAGACTTCTAAGAGCAGAAGTCAGAAAACAGGTAAGTGAATCTGTTCACTCGATGTAATGGTGCTCAAATAAAATAACCAGGCCATCATGGAAATGTACCACTGATTCTAAAGCACAGTAGGTATCAGTGGGAAACTTTCACCAGTCTTACGTTTCCTAAAATAGTGGAAAGAAGGAGCAGCAATCAGCCTCTGGGTCTCCCAGTCGGGGTGGTGGAGGAGCAGTGGCGCCATCTGCCCTGGCAGGTCCTTAACTAGGCAACAAATGCTGGAAGAAAACGTAGAGGGAATTCTGCATAAATTCAGTGGTATCTGATAAAATAAAATATAAGTAGCCCTATCTCCTTATATCAGGCTCACCTTACTTTCTAAAGAGAACATTTGTTTGTAAGGAAAGGTCATTCTTTGAAAACAAAGGCATGGCTGGCACAGAAGAAAGGAAGGAGACTTGGCTATTTGGTGGTGATGGGTGCTGCTGAATGAAAAGCCATCACAAGCAGTGGGAAAAGAAACAGCCTTTCAACGCAAAACAAATCCCCGCAAAGAGAACAAAGTCAAAGGGAACTAAGCTCTACACACCACCAACAATGGTTCCTCCTTCCAGGCTCCTTTGTACAGTAACCTCTGGGTGCTCGAAAGTAGTGCAGGAGAACGTGAGTTGCTATAAATATCGTCTCAGTATCACTTATCTTCTCTCTGCCCTTGCAATGAACCACAAAAGAGAGTTAACTTTACCTCTTATCTGAACTGCTGTAGAAATGTTTTCTTTCCTGGACTACCTGAGGCCAATTTTTACCCTCTAAAATCAAGAACTGGCAAAATAGACTCTGCGGGCCAAATAATGACTGGCTGCAAGTTTTGTACAGTCTGCAGTGTGCTTTTATATTTGCAAATGGCTATTTGAAAAAAAAAAAAATCCAGAGAACAAGAATACTGGTGACCTGTGAACATCATATGAAATTCAGATTTCTATAAAGTTTTATTAGCACACAGACACACTCATTCATTCACATATTGTGTGTGGCTGCTTTTGTGGATCAAGGTGGCCTGGGATGGCTCCAACAGAAACCCTGTGGCCCATAAAGCCAAAAATACTATCTGGTCTTTGACAGAAAGAGTCTGCCAAGCCCTGTTCAAAGTCACTGGTGTGCAGTCCTCGTTGCATGCTAGAACCGCCGGGGGATTTAAAGAATACCGACGTCTGGGTGCCACTGTTAGAGACTCTGGTGACTCAGATAGTAAAGGGTCTGCCTGCAATGCAGGAGACCTAGGTTGGGTCCCTGAGTTGGGAAGATCCCCTGGAGGAGGGCATGGCAACCCACTCCAGGATTCTTGCCTGGAAAATCCCACGGACAGAGGAGCCTGGCGAGCTGCAGTCTATGGGGTTGCAAATGACTGAGCGACTAAGTACGCACAGCTGATTTAATTGATCTGGGGTTCAGCTTGGGATTTGGAATTTTAAATCTTTTCAGGTGAGGCTAACGTGAAACTAAGGTTGAGAACCACTGCTTAACCCAAGTCTGCGCTGAGGCTGGAATGAATTTTCTAAGACATGGTCATCTGTCACTCTCCTCTTTCAGAACCTGCAAGGGTCACTCAGAGAATCAAGTTTCAAGTATTACATCAGGGCTTTGTCCCACTTTCCCCACTAACACCAAAGACAATGTCCTGTTCCTGGTAGACCCTGCCTTTTCCTGAGTCCGTATCTTGCTAATGCTATGTCCTTTGCCTGGAATGCTTTCCCTACCACCTCCACATATTATACCCATTTGAAAAGCCCAGTTTAAATTTGTGCTGGATCCCCGCCCCTCCCTAGCCAAACAGAAAGAACCTTTTAAACCATGGGCTTCCACAGATCTCTTCACCACCCTCCCTGTATGTCACTGCCTCCTTGGGGCAGAAGCCATGTCCTGGTCATCACTTCTGTCCACAATGTTTTATTAAAGAAAGTGACTTGCATGTGGGATCTGCCCAACAAATGCTGCCACCTCCATAATCCCACATCATTTTGGTTTAATTTTCACTGATCCTTTGAATTTGAGCCTCAAATGACTAACCCAGGTCACCTTTTCCCCCAGGCTCTTGGTTCATGAACACAACACTCAAGTCGGTAACCTTGGCTTCCGCATATTCCTTTGTCCTTCATTTTCCCTATGACGCCTGCTCCCCCACCTCACATTAATCCAATCACTTGCCCCCTGGGTCATTTGGGTACTATCTCTGAACCAAAGCCACTGCAGCATGCCTGGGTCATTCCTCAGAGCTTCCTCAACAGTTTCTCTGTCTTCACTCTCTTCCTCTGTATCTAAAATACCCTCTCTAAGCTTTAAAATTTAGTTACTAAACCACTATGTGTGTAGCAGCATTATTTACAAAAGCCAAGACATGGAAGAAGCCTAAATGTCCACTGACAGATGAATGGGTAAAGAAGACGTGGTGCGTATGCACAGTGGAGTACTGCTCAGCCATAAAAAGGAATGAAACGATGCCATTCGCAGCAACATGGACGAGCCCAGAAATGATCGTACTGAGTGAAGTGAGTGAGAAAGAGATGACACATACCACATCACTTATATGTGGAATCTGAAATACGACACGAACTTATCTACAAAGCAGACTCCCAGCTCTAGAGCACAGACTTATGGTTGCCAAGGGGGCTGGGGGAGGGATGGAGTGGGAGTTTGAGATTAGCAGATGCACACTGTGATATACAGAACGGCTAAGCGACAAGGTCCTAACTGTATAGCGCAGGGAAGTATATTCAATGTCTTGTGATAAATCATAATGGAAAAGAGTATGAAAAACAATGTATATATACAACTGAATCACTTGTCTGTACAGCAGAAATTAATACAACATTGTAAATCAACTATACTCCAATAAATTTTTAAAAACCCTCAGCTACTAATAGAATCGATTATTCATTCAACTGATGCAGTGACCGTGTACCCCGGGGGTCATACTAATCTCTGTTTAGCTGGAAACCAAGTCAGATGAAGCCACTGGTCTCAACAGAACTTACAAACTAGCAGGGAGAAATAATCAATCACATTTAACCACAACCAGGAACACAGACAGCAAGTACTGAAATGTTTGCTAAATGAATCGCAAAAATTCTGGCTATTAACATTTTGGCATTAACACTGTTTATTAAGTGACTGTGCTAACAAATGACCTGTTTATGGTTTGTATACAGATTACTAAGTCAATGCAAATTAATTTTATGCTTGATAGTTATTTTTATAACCATAAAATGCTGCTTCAAGATGATAATTATAAAAACTCCAGAATTTGAAACTTATTTCCATGGGACTTTGCTTTTGAGTCAAGTTATATGTATACAAAAATTTTTGTTAGCATGTCTACACTCTCATAAAGCCTGCTCCTCTCTCTGACAAGTTATACACAGGATGGGGAAGGACAGCACCAGTATCTTTTGCCAGGTAGAAAAAACACTAGGAAAGGACAAAATCAACAGCTATAAGTCACGCATTACCCACAAGGGCTTCCCTAGTAGCTTAGATGGTAAAGTGTCTGTAATGTCAGAGACTCGGGTTTGATCTCTGGGTTGGGAAGATCCCATGGAGAAGGAAATAGCAACCCACTCCAGTAGTCTTGCCTGGAGAATCCCATGCATGGAGGGGCCTGGTGGGCTAGAGTCCATGGAGTTGTAAAGAGTGAGACACGACTGAGCTACTAACATTTAAAATAAACAGATAAATAAAATAACCAATAACAGTTCAGAATAGAGCCAGATAACTGATTCGCTATCCATATATTCAGTACTAGCTTTTACAACATACCCCAAATACTTGCTGAGCAAGATAAATATTACCTCCGTACAGAGGTTTTTCCATTCCCCGACCCCATCCCTTTGGGTACTCTTTACCTAAGTAGTTTGGCAAAGCAAAGAAAACTGGGCTTAATCTAATTCCTGTAAAATTTGCTTTCACACAATTTGAGAATTTCTAGACCAATTCATATATACAAATATTACCAATATAAGAAGAGGTTTCACTGTTACTTAAAAAATTTTAAACATCCCTTTAACATGTGACAACTGTTCTCACCGTGGTATTTTAGAATGGCCAGTTAACAGTGCTAAAACCCTCTGGATGTCTGGCCCATCATCACAACCCAGTGAACAGCACCAGGCAACAAATCCGCTGCCATCTATGCACTTCATGGTCTTTATTTTTGTCTCCAAACTTTGACTATGCTATGACCTGCCTGAAATTAGGGAGAGGGCAGGGACAAGTGATTTTATTAAATGGTTTTTCTACTTGCTTAATAATAACATCTGATGTCTGTAAACCATTTTAGTAAGGACAAATTATATAACTGAAAAAAGGTAAAAATAGGAAGTTGTATCAGAGATGTCACTATGAAACGATACTATTTTGCAAGTGGATAAAAATACATGCAGGTTGGCTTTTTCTAATTTAGTGCCCTGGAGTCCTATGTCTTCCTGTATTGTCATTAAATACTTTCCTTCCTGTCCTTTACAGAGAGACAGTAACATGCTTTTACTGTATCTAACATTTGGTGAGTTTGGAGTCCAACATAGTGAAATGCACAGGGTTGTAGAGTCTGGATCTGCACAAACTCTATTAAGGCTCAGAGCCTCATTATGGCTTCCAGAGGCTAACCCACCTCTCACCCAAGGGGAAAAACGATGACACGAGAATGAAAGAAACTAAATTTCTCTGACCCACAAATAAGCTGCTCTACGGTTCTAAAAACTGATCAAAACCAATGTATCTCCTTCATGACCCAAAAGAACCCCTGGTATCACTCCATTCAAAGAGAAGCTCAAAAATTGTTCTGCGCCAGTTATTGCTGCATCTCGAGATAAGCCCACAACTCGTTTTTATTATGATTCCACGACTGGGACCTGGAAGGTCAGACATGACAATGTAGTTTTTATAACTCTTCTGCTTTCTACATCTAATTCAGCACCTACTGTTAAAAAATCACTTTTATCAGCAACGCGACCATCACCCATATCTCTCTCTGCCCCATCACATCAATAATAAGAGTCTAAAATTCATTTCAGGGGCGGCTGGGCTTTTTGACCTATTTTCTCTTCCAGTCCTACATCAAAAATAGACTTATTTTTGTTCTATGTATTAAACATACACATTTTCTTTTTTTATCTTTGGCCTTTATGACAGAGGACTCTTTATTTGATAACCAGAAGACAATTTAATATATAGCTCAATCTTCTCCATTCTCTTGTCCTCGTCACTTCAGAAATCAGTCGATTCTTTTTCACGTTGCAGAACAAGGTTACTAGGCATCCAGCCAGTGGATGGAAATTTCTGAGGCTGGCTCTAAGACAAACAATATTTTCAGCCACTGTCAAGAAAGATGCAGGTGGAGGTGGGTAGGTGGTTGAGGCCTGGGAAGTTAGACAAAGGGCAAGACAGGAGGAACATAGAGTGGCTGCGGTTTGCCCTGTGCCATTCCATCACTAGACAACTCCACCTAAATGTAATTCATGTTACATAATAGCTTTTGGAGAAATTAACCCATGTTCACACAAGCAGGGAAAAAAAAAAAAAGTGCCCAGAGCGGGTAGGTTTCTGTACCAAATGACAGGCCTGACTAAGGTAAGTAACGAGAAGACAGACATGCTTCTACTAAGTCCAGGATTGCAAGCTTCTGTGGAGGTTGGAGAAGGAAATGGCAACCCACTCCAGTATTCTTGCTTGGAAAATCCCATGGACAGAGAAGCCTGGTGGGCTACAGTCCATGGGGTCACAAAGAGTCGGACACGACTGAGCAACTTCACTTCACTTTGGAGGTTGTACAACTGTTGTCACTTCAGCCACGCTCCTGGTTCTTAGGGAGTCATCCCCTGAGGCATATCCTCGGGGCTCGGGGTAGGACTCCCTCCTCAGCCTCTTCAAACCACTCTCACACCCTCAGTCTCTCATCTCTCACCTATCTTTCTGTCTCCAAAGAGGAAGAGCTAAGTGAGAAGACCCTGATAGCTACTTGTTGTGAATATTGTATGCTTTCTGCTTTTTCACTGGGAGATGATCCTAAGGTGAAAAAAAAATAAAAAGAAAAAGAAAAGGCCTGTAGGTAAACATACATGCACGTTTACAATGCAAAATCACAAGAGTGTCTTAGAAAAAGCTGGATAAACTACCTGACTACGATGATTTTAAGAGTTATGCTTAAAGTAACTTTAATAAATGTCAAAGTCCAAACACTATTTTTTGACATTTATACAGTGCTTTATATATTTTCAAAGTGCTCATAACTATACAATGGTAAGTATTTATCCATTGACTCAAAGATTTACTGAATGCTCCATGCATTTTATCAGCAATTGGGCTTCCCTGGTGGCTCAGCTGGTAAAGAATCCACCTGCAATGCGGGAGACCTGGGTTCAATTCCTGGGTTGGGAGGATCCCCTGGAGAAGGGAACAGCTACCCAAATCCAGTTTTCTGGCCTGGAGAATTCCACGGATTGTATAGTCCATGGGGTCACACAGAGTCAGACACGACTAAGCAACTTTCAACCTCCGTCTCGGCACCCAGTGACCGGATACACTGGTTTCCTCTATTACCAACAGCAAATGACCATAAGCCTCATTTTTTTTTTTTTTTTAAATTTCAGAGCAATGTTGGAAGTTCTTTATGAACCTATTAGCAGTAGAGAGAGCTATGCATTCTTTACAACTCTTTTTCTCCTTCAACACCGCTGGCCTTTTTGGCTTTTATGTGCACCTCGACAAGTTCCTAGGTTGGAGAGTTTGCAGTGATGGGGTAATCTCTTTTTTGTGAGTGTTGTTTGGTTTTAGCAACTCTCTTAATCCTAATCTCCCCATCATTTGCTTTTCTTTTCAGTTGTTTTCCAAAATCATTTATACCTGCATCTAATCTGAAAGAGTCAACCTCAACATACTTCCCAGCTGCCCTTTCCCAATTCTGCTTCCTCAGTAGTATTCAGTCTATTTATCACCATATTGCTAAGCAACATGTCTTTATTGTTATCCTTACTTTTTAGTCTTAAATACTATGTATTGATCTTTCACTATAGGACATGAGCTTTCACACCTTTCCCTCCCTCTGTTTACTTGTATGTTCCCTCCCTCCACTTCCTGCTATGATGACATCATACACATGCTATTCAGCATCTGGCTGTGTAACAACTATGGTTACATTTCCTTTTATGTATATTTTCTTTTCCTGGAGTTAAAGCCATTTTTCTCACTTACTTAATCTTCTATGCATTTGCTAATTCAACCCCCAATTCCCTTCCACTTATCTAAGTCTTTGTTCAAGAAATTCATTCACATGAAGTAGTCTATCCTTTTAATCTTCTTGAAGCCTTTCCCTCAGACTAAATGTTTAGTCTGGTTGTTCTCCAAGCTCTTCTGATTCATGGCTCTCTCTTTAACCATGGTCTTGGAGACTCTGCTTGCCTTTCATCTGTGTTGAGTCTTCTGTTTCCTTTATCTTAAATCCTTTCTCAGTATACTCCTTTGTTTTGATGATGCCCAGAAATTCTCTAAAAGTTTTCTGAAAAAGAGGTATCTTGGAATCTGATTGATACTTTGGTGAGATATTAAGTTCTAGGATGGGAAGCATTTTACTTCAGAATTGGGATGGCATCATTCGTTTTCTGGGTGCCACTAAAAAGTCTGAAGCCATTCTGATTACAGATCCTTTTAATGTGACTTGGATCGTGTCTCGTGTCTTAGTATAGGCCTAGTCTTCATACGTACTGCTGGGCTCGGGGTGATGGCTTTCTGTTGGCAATTCATGTCCTATAGTCATAAGAAATATCCCTGACTTATTTCATTCATAATTTCATCCTTCTCTGTTTACTTATTTTGGAATTCCTATTATTTGAATGTTAGCCTGTTCCGGATTGGTTCTTTAACTTTCCTTTCTTTCCCTAGTAAATTTGCTATCTCATTTCCTTTTGTTCTACTTTCTGGAGATTTCCTCTACTTTATTTTCTAACTCTCCTGAATTTTTCACTTTGTTACCATGCTTTTAATGTCCAAGAATTATTCTTGTTCTCTAAATCTTTACTTTTGGCAGTCTGATCTTGTTTCAGAAATATAATACCTTCTCTCATTTTTCTGAGAATATCAAGGTCTTTTTTTTTTAAAAGCTTTCTTCCTTCTGCATAGTCCTATGCCTATTTTTTTTTCCTCTCATCCCACTTCTCTTTGTTTGCTTTGGCCCTATTCTTCATATTAGTTGCGTTCCTCAGCTGTTTAGTAATCTTTGATTGCCTAAGCGTAAGGTACATGAACTGAACTGTGTCTCCCCCAAAATGCAGATGATGAAGTAAACTGGTTGTTTGGAACTAGGCTGCACTGTTTTCATTATAAATAATGATTACATTCTGATAGAAGGTCCATATCCCCTAAACCCAAAACAACAACAACAAAAAATCCAACCAATCATTTAACCTACAGAGCATGCGTGTTGTTGCAGTTACATTTAAGTGCCATTTATAAACTGCTTCAGTGAATTCTCTTCCAGTTTCAGGTCATATTTTTACGACTCTTAGAGTGGTCTCTTTCTCATCCTCTCTCAGATTTCTATAAGCCCAGTTTCTAGAAGTGCTGTGCTATCTTTGTTCTTGACTTGGTTTTCTCTGTTGGGTTTATACGAAGCATATTCACCAACCATATGTTCAAGTATGTTTTCCTCATCAAAGAATCTATTTATCAAAGTTAGTGTTTTTATGAGACTTCTTCAGCAATTATGTGGTTAGTCTACACTTAATCTTTTATTCCATTCAGCAAGCATTCACTGTTGGTGCCTGCCATCTCTGAGGAAATGTCCAACTGCGGACAGGAAGTCAACAGAGTCAACAGGGGGCCAGTCAGGTGACACAAATCACTCTGCACACTGTTCCTTACCATGGGTGGCTTAAGGATATCTATATACTCTAAAAACATTAACATTTTTAGGAAAATTTGCTTTTTTTCTGGAAAGAATGCACATGTATGGATATATATGCATGTATATATGTGTAGTAAATATTATATATATATATTTATATATAACATCAAATTCTCAAAAAATGTTAAGACCCACTGACCTAGAATTAGAGACCTAGACTAACACTTTGACTTTTTTGACCCTAACTATAGTTTTAACTATATTTTTAAAAACAGCAGATCCAATCTCCAAAGGGATCAAGAGACTGAAATTGCTCCCCAGCACCATGTCATTGGTCATTATGGGCACTCTGACTGCTGTGGTTACGTTATACTGGTGCGAGGTCCCAGCAGAGAGCCTCTTTCCATCTTCCAATCTGTCCCTGTATAATTCTGGCTGCTAATAGAAGATGAAATCAAATTAAACTACTTCACAGTGGTCTTTAAATTCTCTAATGGAATAGGATTTCAGGTACCCGACAAATTATCCATTTGGATAACCTTTCTAGACCCTTGAAGCACACTCTGATTTTCATTTTAATAGCATCTGAATAAAGAGGGCTGCTCCCTGGGGGGTCCTGGAGCTCCTGGGCTCTCTAAGACTTAATATCAAGTTAGTTGGGAAGAGATCCATCAATTACTGAATCTTTCCATTAACTCTGTAATGTCCCTGGTGATCTCAATCATGTTTCTGTGCTTGATTCCAAGTAGAACCAACAGTAACTAGATTCCGCCATGGAATTCACATACAGAATTCGCCCTCACCTTTTTATATTTGTTTGTCCTAAATTAATAAGTTAAAATGACTCAGAAAGTAGTTTGAGAGGATACCTTTTCATTTCACCGATAACAAAGTTCAAGAGGAAAGACAATAAAGGAGTAAAAGATACATGGAAAATATTTCTTATTCCAACAGTATGACTTTGACACTCAGTATACTCCAACAGAGCTGGTAAGTGTAACAGTATTTCAGGAGAAATATCTCACTCATGACCTATGAATTCCCTCCAAATGTTAAAGATCCATGAATTTTCCTAGCTCCTCTTGACCCACACAAGTTTTTGAAATGCACAATTTTTAAGAATGAAAGTTCTACATGTGCTTATTTGCTGTGTAAATATACAGGGACGTCAATGAAACAATTTTTCTGCCTTTCCAATTTTAGTTTCCCCTCTCTGTCACTGCACACTCAATTTAAAGTGTCATGTTCAAGGGTGGGGAGGGATAAATTAGGAATTTGGGATTAACAGATATATACTACATTAAATAAAAAAACAGATGGACAACTAGGATTTGTTGCATAGCACACATAACTATATTCAGTTTCCTTCAGTAACCTACAATGGAATATAATCTGAGAAAATACACAAATATACACATTCACAAAACTGAATCACTCTGCTGTACACCTAAAACATTATAAAGCAACTATGCTTCAATTAAAAGATGGGGAAAGTATCTTGTTTAAAACAACTGTACTCTAAGGATTAAAAACTGATAGAAAAAAATCTGAAGATTTAGAATATATTAAAACTAAGAAATGAAAATTTGTTTCGATTACATCATTATGGCAGTTCAAGGTATCATAGAATTGAAAGTGTGAACTAAACCACTAAAATTTTTGAGTTTTCAAGGCCTTTTTTTTTTCTTATTCCTGTCTATGATCCTATTAAATACTTGAGATTAAACATTCTTTTGCTAAAAATAGATAAGTATTCAGTGGAGAAAACCAGACTCCACCTTAACCGCATGATCACCAGCAAGGGACAGAAAGGCATTATGTATCTCCGGATGTGATATGCTGAGAAGGATATAACATCATTTATTTACTTAAACAGGGCCAAATATGTGACATGAATCTAAACAGGAGGAAAATTCACACCCCAATTGAGGGACATTCCATAAAATAACTGGCCATTATTCTTAAAAAGTGTCAACACACCATGAAATATAAAGAAAATCTGAGAAATTATCTTGATTAAAGAGGACTAAACAGCTTAAATGTAAGATTCTGAACTGAGTCCCATATCAGAAAAATGACGGTTATGAAGGACAATGTCGGGATCCTTGACAAAATTGGAATCTGAACTGTAGATTAGAGAAAGCACTGTATCACTGTTAAGCTTCCTGAATTTGATAACAATAATGTGATTAAGAAACTGTTTTTAGGAAATGCACACTAAATATTAAGGGGCAAAGCAGCATAATGTCGGTTTTGTGAGTGTGTGTGTGTGTGTGAGTGTGTGTGCATTTTCTCAGATTATATTCCACTGTAAGTTAGGGGGAAAAGCCAATGTCTAAGTGTCTGTTTCTTGAGAAAAAGCAAGTGTAGGGAAATGTTAAAAATTGGTAAGTCTGGGTAAAGGGTATACTGGAGGTATACAACTTTTCTATCAGTTTAAAATCATTTATAAGAAATAAAAATTTTTAGAAATCACTGCTATGACAGAAAAACAACATTGGAAGCCAACACTCCTTGGTCAAAATATTCTTAAATTATTTTGACTCTGTGGGATAAATACTTACTTTACTGTTTATAAGAGTATGGAGCCAAGAGTCAGAAAAGAATGGGGTCTCAGACATGTCACTTATGTGTACGAGCACGCTCAGTCGTGTCCTCTTTGTAACCGTGTGGACTGCAGCCCACCAGGTTCCTCTGTCCATGGGATACTTCAGGCAAGAATAGTGGAGTGGGTTGTCATTTTCTTTTCCAGGGGATCTTCCTGACCCAGGGATTGAAATTGCATCTCCTGCACTGCCAGGTGGATTCTTTACCACTGAGCCATCAGGGAAGTCCATGGATGAGTTCATTTAACTTCTCCGAGTCTCACCTAACTCACCCCTAAAGTATGAAACAATACCTAAAAGTTTTGTTGGAGTAATAACATAGGACAAAGTACATGAAAAATACAGACTATATGATTCAGGCACATATTAATAATCAAACAATGGAAGCTTCTTTTCCCTGCCAATATATCTTCTAATCTTACATACCACTTTGAAAAAGGTATTTTATTATGAGTAGCAAAAATGAAGATAGTCCTTAATCATGAAATAAACATGATCCTAAGAGGCAGAAGTTAGAAAAGAGTGTCATATTAAATTACCAAATATATTCTGTTGACCTAAATACACATTTAACATTAGCTCTAATACTTGGAACTACACATATAAATCCCTTGGAAGGTTATAAATATGGAGTTATTAATGAACCATAGTTATCACAGAAAAAAATAATATAAGATCAAAAAATAGGAGGTTCTTTATCTTTAGAAGTTACTCCGAAGAGTCTACTCAGTTCTAAAATTGTTATTAAGGTAATAAAATGAGTTCAAATTGAATATTACAATTTTAATAAATCAAATTCATATAAAAGGCATAAAAGAATTATGTAGATCTTTCCAACTTTTCTGAAACTTGTATGAATCAAAGCATGTAATCATCACTGAAAAAGTTAGACTAAAATATAATAAAGATGACTTTGCAAAGGATAGAGTTTATATTCTCTTTATTTAATACAAAATCACTCAGTCCTTCTCAACCTGAATACCCACAATTATTCAGCATCTGATAGAAAACTTATAACCACATACCTTCCCACTAATTTGGTAATTATAAATTCATAAAATAAGCATGCTAAAAATAAATGCCAAAATGAAAGAAAAAAATCTAAAAAAATCATAAGAAACAAGCGAATTTTTTTCTAAGAAAGGTTAAAAAAAAAAAAAAACCTTCTATGAGGTCACCATAAAGTATGAACTCAGACTGCTAACACTGAACTCAAGGTTCTCAAATCATATCCGACTTTTCACTGTCCTAAAATTGGGTTATCTTAGAAAACTTGAAATACTAAGGTTTTCAAGACAAACCATGGTTCTAAAGTATAGCCATCTCTAATTTTTTCTTACAATGGCTTGTATTTTAACAGAAGAGTCATATGAAAGGGTTTCAGGTACCAACAAAAATCTGTGCTTTTTCTTATCTTTACCATCCTGAGCAAAACATGGCTCCATCCTAGAGTTACATTCTACATAAGTCTAGTTCTGTAGGCTTGATTACATGAGAACTGATTTACATGATTATGGAATTAGTTCATTACCATCACATCAGGACTTAATAGAAAGTTAGGCAGTGCTCTGTGGCAGGCAGGCAGGCAAAAGGTCAGATTCAGAGTGCAGAAATCAAGGTAGGGGCAGTGAAGATTCATGGAGGGAGGGCCGGGATTTTTTGAAGAATGATTCAGGCTGAGAGGAATCAGGAGCAATCACCTTAAAAAACAAACAAAAGCCCACCTATGGCGTAAAGATGAACAGTGGTTTCACTGATGTTGCCTCTTTCCTAGTTTTGGAGGTGAGAAGCCTACAACCATGCCTCATGGGCTAAAATCAAGGTGTTGGCAATGCTGTGTTCCTTCTGGAATATCTAAGGGAGAATCTGTTCCTGGCCTTTTCCAGTTTCTAGAGGCCACGTGCATCCCTTAGCTCATGGTCCTGTCCTTGATCTTCAAAGCATATTACTTGATCTCTGCTTCTGATCTTACATCTCCTCTCTGTAGGTTTAACCTTCTTGCCTTCTTCTTAGAAGAATTCTTGAGATTACACTGAGCCCACCCATTTCACATGCTTTCACTTACTCACATCTTAAAAGCCCTTTTTATTCTGTAAGGCAACACATTCACACATTCACAGGTGTGAGGATTAGCCGGTGGACATTTCTGGGAGTCAATTATTCTCTCTACCACAGTTGGTCTTACTGCCTCCATTACAGGTCCCCACAAAAACCAAATTATTATGTTTACTATTAGTAGTTTATAGTCAAGAAAAAGCCATTTAATTAACTGATTATACAAACAAAAGGTCATCAGATTTATAATAAAGGAAAAGGTGAAAGAACAGGGAAATGCAGAAAACATATTTAAGTGGATGATCTAGGAAACTAAAGCACCCAAAGTTTCTAAATATTGGTTTGAATGGTGGCCTTAAGACCAAATGATAGAGAATCAAAGACAATTAAGAGTTTCAAGGGGCCTTAGAGACCGTTCCAGTTGATTCTCCATTTGTTAAATGAATACCATGTGTATTAAAACTCATACAAGGTAGGTGATTCCCAACCACCTACATGGATGAAAATCCAGCTCATACTTCTCACTATTTCTATAGAGTCATCATAAAAGATTCTAAATAATCTGCTGAAATCTATAAAAACAAAACTATTTTTAGGCTAAAAACTCTATCAAAAATGGAAGTAAAGAGATATGACATGTCCAGAAAAAAGAAACTTAAAAGACCCACTAGAGGAACCAAATGCGATTAATTGCTCTAGAAACCCAAAATATTCCTTCTGAAAAGATAAATCAAATGAAAAAGATCATGAGAAAAAGGGCTTGCCTTGAGGTATGATTGGAAATTGGTTTAGAATAAAATACAATGAACAATCTAGAGTACAAAAACTCTGGAAAATACTTTTCCCTCTCCTCCCAAAGAAAAAAGTTTAATTTGAAAATCAGAAACTGTGTAAATAATGTAATTATGCTATCAAAGGTAAAACTATCAGAATTCCTTCCATTAAGGCAACTTGAGATTCTCTAAAATATTGAGCTGTTAAACTTTTACATCATACTTAGAAATAACAAAAAGTTTTAAAAACATTTAGAGAAAGTGACAAAGTTCTTGTCTATCTGCTTTATTTCTCCATTCTGCTTTTTTAAAGAATCCATAGGCAGCTAGATTTGGGAGAGCAGTTATATGTCACTGTTCTTAAATCTGCATATGATTTAAGAACATTTCTTATTTGACATATATTCCAAGTGGTCACCTCGCCCTGATCCGAAACACCTCCAGCAAAAATTCACTCCCTCAGCGAAATCCACTGGGGACATTTTCAGTGAAGCTACCTTCATCTACCCCAAGGATGGCCCTGCAGCTGTCTCAGAAACAAGCACCTACACTCTTCAGAGCTGAGGAAGAAACGTTATCCCTAGGGTAGTACTAGAAACTGCACGTGAGTGAGTTATGAGTATTTTATGCTAACATAGATCTAAACACATTACCTCTATTTCTGGTTTCAAGATGTAAGACAAGCAAGCAGGTGGATTTAATATTACAAGGTAATGTTTTAAACCAACATGAACATTCCAAAGCTAGTCTTGTCACCTAAAAAAAATTTTTTTTCAAGTCATAGGCCTCTGAAAACACAGACTTCATTAGAGTTTCATTATTTATTCTTCATCAAAATTTTCTTAAAAAACAGTCTGGAAATGATAGCTAAGAATTAAAGGACTTTTAAAACTTAAGTTACCTCTTCTAGCTAGACTAAGAACCTCAGCCACAATTTTTAAAATACTAATAGAATTACTTAAGATTAATGAAGACTAATAAAGGAAGACTCAATGAAATAGAAAATATAAACATGCCAATTTGACCTTTGGAAAGAACATTTGGGAAGTTTGATTTTAATGGAAATATAATATATTCAAGGCAACAACATATTTTCACTGAGGCAATCTAAAGACAGGATAAAGAGTGTTGTTTGAAAGTAACTGTTATTTTGTTTTTCTTTCAGTATGGGTTAGAGCCTATTTTTATCACTGATTTTTTAGATAAGGAAATGGGAAACAAATTAGGGGAAAATCTCCTATCTAAGTATTTGGTAGCCGTGTTTTACTTTAGTGAAGTCTAGTTACTAAGGAGTTTCAAAAGTACCTACTTTAAAGTAGACAATTGTTAACTTTTGATAAATTTAAGAAAACCAATGAGATTCAAGGCACAGGATACATCCTCTCTTTGATGGAAAGCCTCTAAAGTTTCATCACTAATACTTAATTCCCTTTATTTAAGATTCTGAATTTTATAAAGATGAAAGTCTTTCAGGCTACAGTTTTCACCTAGAGCATAATTACAGAAATTTAGAGAAGTGCTGTGGATTATGTTGTATGTCGAAGTCATAACCCCTTAATCTCAGAACACAGTCTTATTTGAAAAGGGGGTTACTGCAGTATGTGTATGCTGTGTCTAAGTTGACAAAAACAAGCCTCAATATTTATGAAATTACTTAGTATATGGTTCGCTGCTCATGGTTGTCTAAGAAAAATAAACAAAAAGGTAATATAAAATAAAAAAAAAAAATGAAAAGGGGGTTACTGCAGATGTAAGAAGTTGAGATGAGAAGTGCAGTGGGTCCCATACCTGTTCTGACTGGAGCCCCTTACAGGAAGACAGCCACATGAAGACAAGAGACACGTGGGGACATCATGTGACCATGAAGGCAGATATAAGCAAAGGGAAGACGATCGGGAAACCACCCAAAGCCAGCTAGAGGCAAGGAAGGATTCTCCTGTGTGGTCCAGAGAAGCAGGGGCCTGCCTCTGGGCTTTAGTGTCCAGAATTGTCAGACCATGAATTTCTGTTGTTTTAAAATGCAATGAGCTATTAAGCCATAAAAAGACATGGAGAAACTTTAACTGCATACTACTAAGTGAAATAAGGCAATCTAAAAAGGCTACAATACCCTAGGATCCCGACTATATGACATAGTTGAAAAGGCAAAATTATGAAGACGGTAGTACTGAGGGGCAGGGGAACAACAAAAAGGGAGAGCACAGAGGGTTTGTAGAGAAGATCCAACTATTCTGTAAGAGACTCTAATGGTAGTTACATGTCTTTACACATTGCCCCAAACCCACAGAAAGCAGAGTGAAACGAAATATAAGCTACTGACTTTGGGTGATAATGATGTAACCAACATACCACTCTGGCGAGCGATGCTGGTATTGGGGGAAGCTGCATGTGTATGTGGCAGACTATAAGGGAACTCTATGTCCCTTCTACTCAATTTTGCTTTGAATCTAAAACTGCTCTTAAATATATAAAGTCATTAAAAAAAAAAAGGTTCTGCTATGCCACAGCTGGATGACGGAAGTCTAAAAATGCAAGGAAGATGCTAAGGGGTTATGTGTAAAAGATGAAAGAACAAAATAAAAAGCATCTGAAAGTTGATTTTATGCAGAGTTCTGCTTCTGGCTAAGGCAAACCAGCTTGTATCAGACCAGTGATCTTGGCAACAACAGTTAGAAAAGGTGAATAAAATTTATAATATGTACTGTTTCAACATCAAAAAGCTATCAAGGGAGTGAGAACCTGAGAAATTAAGATCCTAGAGAAAAGCTCAATATTTGAATCTACTTTTCCCCTCTGGGTATTTAGCAATTTGTAAGCAGTGGATGGGAGCCTGAGCAGCCAAGTAAAACCGAAGAGACTGAGTGACTAGGCACAGCCTTCAGGGTTTTCATGAGCTTGCAGAGACAAAAATTAAAAGTTGAAAACCTCCCATAAAGAAAAGGCCCTGCTAACCACCAAAGAATTTTGGTTTGCTCAGGCTTTTGACCAGTTCACAAGAGTTGATTATGTGTTTTTTCTTTCCAATTTCATGTTGAGTGATATCACACTGGTGATTTGAAATTGGCAACAGTGAAAGTATTTACACTATGGAAATCGGCGAAAGCTACAAGTCAGAACCCATCCCACTGAATGCCAGCTGTTAAATACCAACCCGCCACTGTCCGCCTTCAAACAGTTAGGGCAAGCTAGAAATAACCCAATCCTCAGAAAGACTGAAAAATAGTTTCAAAAATCAATCTCAGATCAGTTGCAATAATCAGTTTTTGTTAGAGTCTAACAAAACTAAAGTCCTCCCAGAGGAAGATATATTACAGTCTAGAACCCATAGCTGTTTTTTTTTTTTAATTAATAGACAAAGGTAATCGTAGAATGAAAATGATCATATATATGGAAAGAGAAGACAAGTCATCAAAATCAAGGGAAAAAAGTCAATACAAGCTGACATTAGATTCAGATATTAGAGAATTCAGTATGGGCTTTAAGGTAACTAATTAAACATAAAAATACAGAGGAAAGTATGGGGAACTTCACCAGAACACTAGAATCTATAAAAAAAAAGAATAATTTTGTAACTCTAGAAGTAAAAAAAAAGATTCATTAAAGTTAGAAATTCCTTAGGTGGATTTGAGGACAGATTAAAAATAGATGAGTAAAGCAATGGTAAACTAGGATCAGTTCAGTTCAGTTGCTCAGTTGTCTGACTCTTTGTGACCCCACGGACTGCAGCATGCCAGGCTTCCCTGTCCATCACCAACTTCTGGAGTTTACTCAAACTCATGTCCATCACGTCAGTGATGCCATCAAACCATCTTATCCTCTGTAGTCCCCTTCTTCTGCCCTCAATCTTTCCCAGCATGAGGGTCTTTTCCAATGAGTCAGTTCTTGGCATCAGATGGCCAAATCCACTGGAGTTTCAGCTTCAGCATCAGTCCTTCCAATGAACACCCAGGACTGGTCTCCTTTAGGATGGACTGGTTGGATCTCCTTGCAGTCCAAGGGACTCTCAAGAGTCTTCTCCAAGACCACAATTTTAATGCACACACAAATCACTTGGAGAGGAAAACTGAATGGGGAGGTCTGGGGTGGGGTGGGGCTTCAGAGTCTGCATTTCCAGGAGCCCCATGGGGGGACAGCAGCTTTACTTCTGTAGGGACAAAACATGTCACTGCTGCTCTTCACCTCGCTCCTCGCTACCACAAACAGCAAGAAACCAGAAAAGAGATGAAGAGAAAACATCTAGAAACACACTTTTCTGCATGTATTTCATAGCTCAAAAAAATTTTTTTTATTAAAGAAGTTTAAAAAAGAATTAGACTATTTAAGGACAATAGAACAGTAGTTGCCAGGAGCTGGGGATGGAGAGAGTAGATGACTACAAAAAAGTACAAGGGAATTTGAGGGGATCTGATGGAACTGTTCCGTATTTTGATGGTAGGTGCAGTTACACTAGTGAATGCATTTATCAAGATTTGAAAAACCACATGCTGGAAAGAGGTAATTTTGTTGTATGCATATTATATGTCAATAAAATTTGTAATTTAGATATAAAAAGGAAAACATTTTTTTAATGTTTATGAAAAATTAATGGTAGCACACAATTTGTTTTAGTTATCAGAAACAAAGCAGAACATTTTCATTGAAAATAATCTACTTCCTCTTAAGGCTTACTAATATTTTTTCATCTTGAGCCAATGAATTTAACTGAAATTGGCTATTGTGTGAGGCGATTAATTTCTGGGGCATTCTGGGGAACAGTTTGCCTTTCCTGGATCTCAAACTCTTTCACATATATTTCATGTCATCTTATTCTAATATATCAATGAACATGTAAGGATGAAATTGAGGTTCACTGTGAAAGCAATACCACATCTGAAATAGACAGCATCAAATCTATCCCACGGAAAGGGAAGAAAACCAGGGGACTCCCCAGTAAGCAACAAATTATGAAAAGCAGCTCTTATGAAGTAGGGAAGCCTCTTTCACTCACAGATATTTAAATTTTGCCTTATTTTCAAACATCCAAGGACTTATCTTGTAAATACAGTTAGTACTAAATACAAATTTAAAAAAGTTTTTCCCAGTGTTATCTGATCCTCATTCCCCAAGAGGGAAAAACAAAAAGTAACATTTTAGTCGCCTAAGGTCATTTAGTGTACTGAAGTCTCCCTGCCCCTGACCCCACCTGGGAACAAACGCTCCATAATTTGTAACTTAAGGGTCACACCATGAGTTGGTTGCCTGAAGGTAGGCAACACAGCTGCACTGTTATAGCTACTGGCTAAATTTAACATCTTGTAAGAAAAGTATCTTACCACTTGTGCTGGAACTTGTTCCATTTTTGCAGCAGGAGTTCCTGGTCTTGGGTAAAACTGGTTAATAAAGAGACTTGGAAATTTGTACTCTTCAACAAGTTTCACTGTTTCTTGAAAATCTTGGTCTGTTTCTCCAGGAAAACCACAGATAATATCTGTAGCAATAGTTATTCCAGGAACTCTAGAAAATAATGAGACAAAAAATGTACAAAGTTAAATGCAATCCATAATTATTCTACTTCCTTGACATTTCAAACCCCATTATTCCTTTAAAAATTAAATTTTATTTTTAGGAAAGAGACATTTGCAAAGAGTTTTAAAATGCCCTAAATAGTTAAAGTTTATAAAAAACATGGCTCCCTACCATTCCCCAAGAGTACCTATTTTTTAAATAATTCAGATGTTTGTCTTTTCTTTTACATTTTAGTACTGATGCTTATTCTGCTATTTCTAGATTTACTGATTGTTAGGCAGCACTTGACGACTTCAACAAGGATTTAGCTTTTAAACTACTTTATCCTTCTCCTCCCAACATAATCAGTGCTCAACTTTTAGTTAAGTTAACAGTATTAATGGTATTTCCATTGGTATAATTGCTAAGATATTGTTCACTCTACAGTCAACTGGTATGCTATCAATAGGGTTTCTTTTGCACATCTAATTTTTTGTATAATTAATAACTGCCTGTTTTTTTTTAAATATTTACTATTCTATGTACTTAATTAAATGTTTTCCAGATCCATCAGTTTTGTCAAAATCCAATATTATTTTCTAAATTTTCAGAGTACCATATAATTCACCGGTTCCATTTTTCTCTCTGGAAATGCCATTCCTAACTTTCTTCAAGTATGAGTTGCTTTCATAATGGACCAGCTCTCATTCTTGAATATGATTCCTTGGTCTTTTCTTCAATCACCTTTTTTCCCTGGATCCTATGTCATCCTAATTCTTGACTATTCTGTTCTCCTTAATTCTGCTGGAGTATTCTTTCAAAAGCTTCATTAAAAAGAGTGGCAGGGAAATTTTGTTGTTATTGTCTTAACATCTCTGAACATCTTAATCCACACAACTGACCAATAGTGTGGCTATGCACAGTACTCCAAAATAAAAAGTATTAGCCATCAGAATGTTGTGTTGTTCCTCTTTTTTTTTTTTTTTTACTAGGCAAGGATACTGATGAGATTTCCAGACTGACTCTGATGCAAACTTTTTACATGTGCCCCCCCTAACTTTCTGTAAGTTTTTAGGGGGTTAATTTGTTTTGAAAGTATAAAAAATTTCACGTTAGCATCTTGGCAGTCATTTCTCTTTGGCTATTGAGTTTCTCCATAAGTATGCTACAATATTGTGTGAAAGAATGACAATTCATTTTTAAAAATGTTTCTTGCTTTCTGCTTAGTCTCACCCAGCTATTCATTTGGCTGAACTTTAATTAGTAAAAGTTCCAAGTTCTGGAACTTGTCTATGTACTGCTAAACAGAAAAAGAGACAAAAATGCACAGAGAAGAATGAAACAGCATATTTGGAAAAAAATTTTTTTTAATTTTTATTGTGATATAAAATTATTTTTTCTTTTAAGGGTAATTATAACAATTATTTTTAAATATCATAAAAAACATATGCTTTAATAGTAAGTTTTAAATAAAAAGATGATTTCTAGACTTACTAAAGCATGTGAAATAAAACTATGTCAATAACTTCAATTAGCAATTTTTTTTTTACAGTTGACATAAAACTACTTCTGAACAAAAGAAATCCACAACTAAAAATAAAAGCAATAGATCACAGCAGAAATGACAGAGACGAGTCTATCTCCCATAGGAAATTAGAGGAAAAAAAATCTGAGAAATTGCCTGTGAAACACTGCAGTGACAGAGACAATTGGCTAGTGTACTAGGCTATGAATTGGAATGAACTTGGCACTGGACTGCGGGGCATTCCCAAAGGAAAGTACCTACTGCTCCTCCCCCTCACCCAGCATCCTTCTTGATCCCGTGTAATTGGGTTCAGCATGATGCAACACCTGCTTACTTTGGCCTTCAAGTCGAGGGCAAAAAAAAAAAAGACAAACCTTCACAGTAGTCATCATAAATGTTAACAAAGAGGGTGTTTAACGCATAAATACATTTGATCATCCACAAAAAAGCTGACCAATAACAGAGGTGAGGGTAGCACACTATGAGTTAGTGAAAGACCTCAGTTAGAATTTTAAAACAAATGCAATTTAGGTTTCAAAGTATATAACAACATAAACTGACTACCCATAAAATGTCTCAAACTAGAGACTACACCTTACTGTTGAAACTCATCTATACATTGATTTTGTATATGCAAATCATTCTACTTAGGTTCTTCAAAATAACTGGGCTTCTTAGGTGAACCAAATAAAAAAATCTCATATTTACACTGTTAACTGCCTAGTAAATAATTCTCTTCAGTACATGAGAAAAATCAAACAAGTTTGAAGTGGACCAAATTCTAAATTAATTGCATATGATTTTAGAGTCTGTGAGGAAATTTTAAGGGGCGTAAAACAGAATACTAATGCAAATATTTAATGCTAATTGTGACTAAATGCTGCTTTTTGAGACAATATAAGTTTTCAAAATACTAATATTTTTAAATGACCATTTCTACAAATGTATTCAAACTGTGAGTCTAATAAATATAATTACTAGCTGTTAAGGCTTTTTAAAATCTAGAAGACCTTCTGTATTTACATTTTCATAGTAGTATTAATTCTGAAAGAATGATGAAAATGTTCAATTAGCGTAAATAAGAGAAATTTTGATGCATTTTCCCCGAACTACACTAGTTATGTACTTGCAAAAAGATTCATTAAATAACTTGGGAATGGAATTAATGAGAACATTTCCAACTATGCCTCTGCTCTGATCTTATGATTAGTTCTGAGAAATCAGTCAGGGACATGTGAAGAGAATACGACCTATGTAGTAGGTAGGCCAGCATTTAAGAAAACTCCAAATATTTTAAAATATTTATTATTTAGACTAAAAATATTTACAAATATACACTCCATACTATATCTGAAATGCTACAAAAAATGTGGTGCTTTAATTCACTTCTATATTTTCACTTGCAATTTGGTGTTTTATTGGCAAAAGTATAAGAAGGATGATTCTACATCATTATTTAGGTCTCAATAAATCATGAGCTTCAAATTGCACATATGAAAAAAGTAAGACTAACACACATGCTATCTCAAAGCAGTAAAAATGATCAGAAAAAGGATCAGACCTATTGAAATTATTAGGCATAAACAAAATACATGATTAAAAGAATTATTTTTTAGTCTTATGGAAATTAATTTTAGGATGATCAGTCCACACTTTCAGGAAACACTAAATTAGAAGTAGAAAGAGAAAAAAACAATCTTGAATGAAAATAAAAATATAACCTTTCTAAATATATGGGATGTAGCTAAAGGAGTGCTTAGAAATGAATTAATAAATTTAAATGTCTGTGTTAGAAAGAGGTAAACAATAATCTAACCTTCCATCTTAAGAGGTTTAAAAAGGAGCAAATCAAGTCCAAAGTAAGACAAATAAACTAGTAAAGGTAAAAGAAGGAAACAAAAAAATAGAAAATAGAGAAAAAATAACAAAAGTAGGGTGTATCTTTAAAAGTAATAAAATTACTAAACTAGTAGTAGACTGAGAAGATAAAACACAAATAATCAACTTCAGGCATGATGAAGGAGAAGCACTATAGATGTTATCAATATTCAAAGGATAATAAGGGAATATTATAAGCAATTTTGTGTCAATAAACTAAAAACACTTGGATGAAATGGGCAAATTCTTTGAAAGATGTAAGTTATAAAAATGGACCAAAAAAGACAGAAAAATCTGGATAGTTTTTTATCTATTACAAAAATCCAACTTGTAATTTAAAATATTGTCAAAGAAAACAACACAAAACAACCCAGTCTAGATGACTTTATATTTAAGAGGGAATACAACCAATTCTACAGAGATTCTTCCTTTTTTTTTTTTTTTTTGGCCAGTTGGCATGCCATATCTTAGTTTCCTGACCAGGGATCAAACCTGGAGCTGTGGCAGTGAGAGCACTGAATTCTAACCACTGGATAATCAGGAATTCCTAGACATGATTTCAAAAACAGATGAGAAATAAACTCATTTTACAAGTTCAGCAAAAGTGGTCTGTATGAAAAAAGAGAAAGAGATGGAAATATTAATATTTTCAGACCAATAATCCTCATGAACTCGAGACAAAAATCCTTAACAAAATATAAACAAACCGAGTACTGAAATACATTAAAAGCATTCTATATCATGACTGTTTTTAATCAGAAATGCAAGGGTTGGTATGACACGCAAAAATTAATGAAATAAGCCATATGAAAAGAAAAATGGATAAAAACCCCATGGTGATCTTAGTACTTGCAGAAAATTCAGTTTACAAAACCAACCCTGATTCATGATAAAAATTCTCAGCATAGAAAGAACAGAAGGAAGCTACTGCAGTCTGATAAAAGGTCTAAAGCTATGATCATATTTATTGGTAGAATTAAGAATAGCAACAAGGCAAAGAATTCTGTTCTTCTTCAATTCAGCATTTTAGTGGAGCAGAACATATATTCAGGGCAGGAAAGCAAGAGAAAGAAATTAAAAGCATATAGATTGAAAAGAAAAAGTTTTTTGGGGGGCAAGTGACATAATCTCATATGTAGAAAATTTAAGGAATCAAAAGAATCCAGTAGAAAAAATGAGTTCACTAATGCTAAAGATCAACATATAGAAATTAATTGTATTTTGATATATTAAATGAAAAATGAGAAAATTAAATCAAGAAAAGAATTTCATTCACATTAGCATAAAAATACTTAAGAAAACATTTGAGCATAAAAACAGATAAGAGAGTTTCTTAAAATTTGCTGGATTATTAAAGAATAGCTAAATAAACTAAAAAATATCATTTTCATGCATTGGAAGATTTAACTGTTGTTGAGATGGGTGGTCTCTTCAAATTGATGCAAGATTCAATGCAACCACCATCAAAATATTTCAGCATGTTTTCCCATAGAAAACATCAGTAAGCTGATTCTAAAATTTATATGAAAATGCAAAGGACCTAAGATAGCCGAAACAATTTTGAAAAGGAACAGTTAGTGGAATGCATAAACCCAGCTTCAGTTCAGTTCTGTTGCTCGGTCGTGTTCAACTCTTTACGACCCCATGAATCGCAGCACGCCAGGCCTCCCTGTCCATCACCATCTCCCGGAGTTCACTCAGACGTCCATCGAGTCAGTGATGCCATCCAGCCATCTCATCCTCTGTTTTCCCCTTCTCCTCCTGCCTCCAATCCCTCTCAGCATCAGGGTCTTTTCCAATGAGTCAACTCTTCGCATGAGGTGGCCAAAGTATTAGAGTTTCAGCTTCAAAATCAGTCCTTCCAATGAACACCCAGGACTGATCGATCTCCTTTAGAATGGACTGGTTGGATCTCCTTGCAGTCCAAGGGACTCTCAAGAGTCTTCTTCAACACCACAGTTCAAAAGTATCAATTCTTTGGCACTCAGCTTTGTTCACAGTCCAATTCTCACATCCATACATGACCACTGGAAAAACCATAGCCTTGACTAGATGGACCTTTGTTGGCAAAGTAATGTCTCTGCTTTTCAATACGCTATCTAGATTGGTCATAACTTTCCTTCCAAGCAGTAAGTGTCTTTTAATTTCATGGCTGCAATCACCATCTGCAGTGATTTTGGAGCCAAAAACATAAAGTCTGACACTGTTTCCACTGTTTCCCCATCTATTTGCCATGAAGGGATGGGACCAGATGCCATGATCTTTGTTTTCTGAATGTTGAGTTTTATGCCAACTTTTTCACTCTACTCTTTCACTTTCAACAAGAAGCTTTTTAGTTCTTCTTCACTTTCTGCCATAGGGTGAAACCCAACTTAAAGACCTACAACAAAAGCTACAGTAATCAAGGCATGTATACTACCATGTAAGAATTGAATCGCCAGTCTATGTCTGACGCAGGATACAGCATGCTTGGGGCTGGTGCATGGGGATGACCCAGAGAGATGTTATGGGGAGGGAGGTGGGAGGGGGGTTCATGTTTGGGAACGCATGTAAGAATTAAAGATTTTAAAATTAAAAAAATAAAAAACTAAAAATAAAAATATAAAAAATAAATTTAAAAAAATCCAAAAAAAAAAAAAAAAAAAAAAAAAAAAAAAAGACAGCATGGCAGCAGTATAAGAACAGACCAGTGAGAGAAACAAGACAGAGAATCCAAAAATGCACCCATAAATTTATAGTGCATTTTCAACAAAACAGCCAAGGAAATTCAACAAGGGCAAAAGACAGTGTTTTCAGTAAATGGTGCTGGAGCAATTATATACCATGTGCCAAAAAAGAGAAAAAAAAAGAACTTATTAGACCCTTATCTTGTGTTATACATAAAAAGTACTTCTATATGAATCATAGATATAAATCTAAGAGCTAGAATTACTAAATTTCCAGAAGAAACTTTGAGACTTGACTAAAACGGCAAAGATCTATTAGCTGTAACACCAATACCAAAAGCACAATCTATGAAAAGAAGTTGGACAAACTGATAAATTGGGCTTACTGAAAAACACACTGTTAAGAAAACAAAAAGAGAAGCTACAGACTGGGAACAGCTTTACAAATCATATATCTGATAAAAAGATTTGTATAGTTTGTACACAAAATATATTAAGAACTCTTTTGGCTCATCAACACAGGAAGACAACGCAACTGTACACTGGGCAAAGGATTATTAGCCCTTCACTAAAGAAGATATACAGACAGCATAAAAAAGTGCATAAAAAATTGTTCAACATCATTAGTAATCTGGAAAACCCCAGGTGAAACCGTGTAAGATGCCACATACTCAGGAGAGTGGCTATACTGAAAAAACTGGAAAACAGCAGACATCAGTGTGCATATTGAGAAACTGAAACCCTTATCCCATTGCAGGTGGGAATTTAAAATGGCACACTTTGGAAAATGGTTTGGCAATTGTTTAAAAAGTTAAAAACACACTTAGTGTTACTGAGAAAGTCTATTTCTAGTTATGCACCAAAGAGAAATTAAAACATATGTCCACACAAAGACTTGTACGTAGATTTTTACAGTAGCTTTCTTCATAATGGTTCCAACCCGGAAACAGTCCAAATGTTTATCAGCTGGTGAATGAATAAACAAATGGATATCCATACAATGGAAATTTATAAGTAAAAGAGAACCAACTAATGATAGATGCACCAACATGGATGAACCTTGAAAACATTCCTAAATAAAAGGGAGACACAAAGGATTACTTACTGTTTTCCACTTGGGTGAAATTTCTATAAGAAGCAAAACTATAGAGACAGAAAACAGATCAGTGGTTGCCTGGGGCGGGGGGCAGGGATTCACTCCAAGTAGTCATTAAGAGAATCTTTGTCATAACGAAAGCATTCTAAAACTGAGCTGTGATGACGGTTGCACAAATGTATACGTTTACTAAAAATCTTCAAACACACACTTATGTTGGGTGCATACTGGATGGCGTCCGAATTATACCCACAACAAACCTCTTAAAAGTGAAAAAACAACACCCAAACAAAAATTATCTGTCTGAAGATAGTTATGGAATTCTCCATAATATACTTTATTCTAAGAAGTCCTTAGCCAACAGTTAAATACAGTCAAATAGGGGAGAAAAGGCAGAGATAATAAAAGGTAAAGTTAAGGTTGAAAGGGAGTTATGTTCAGAGCCTGCTTTCATGATGGACTAGAAGGAAGAAAACTTGCACTTATTTCCCAACTACTGATTTATGACAACAAGGAGTCATTTTCTTCATACTAAAGGAGGAAATTTAGGGAGAAACAGTATGACATCTTCAAAGAAAGTTGAAAAATTTTTTCAGCAGCTTTAAATTTATTTTCATAAGTTTGCAAAAAAGTTCTCAAAGGACCTGGACTGAAAACAGAAAAACCCCTGATATATTTAGCTAAGGGCTGAAAAGCCAAAATGGGTCACTAGGACAAAGAAAGACTAGAAGGCTTGGGAATCCATTCCTAATCTTTTAACATGGGTGACTAGGAGAAAAATCTTCCCTGAGGGGCTCTGCTACTAACAAGCTGCAAGCTTTTGGGCAAGTTACTTATTTAGTACCAGGATGCTTCAGTTTTCTTCTCTATAAAATGAGGATAGGGAAAGTATTCACAGATACAAGGATTAATGAGTTAGTACATATACTAGCTGCTTAGGATGGTGCATGCTAGTACCATGCAACATACTACCTGCCATGTTTTAACCAGTATTCTAATCCTGTCAGAGAGATGTTAACAGTAACCATCATTTATCATATGGATACTAAGTAACAGGCAATATGTAAACTTAAATATTTTGTTTAATATAACCTCCATGTAAGGTAGTCTACTTAGCCCCTATGAGAAGGAAAGTAACATTAGTGAAATAAAATTCTGAAAGGTAGAAGAAATTGCCAGTAGTCACAGAATCACTAAATGGTAGGACTTTCCTGGTAGCTCAGCTGGTAAAGAATCTGCCTGCAATGAGGGAGACCTAGGTTCAATCCCTGGGCTGGGAAGATCCCCTGGAGAAGGGAAAGGCTACCCACTCCAGTATGAGAAGGGAACAACTACCCACTCCACTATATGGCAAAGGAAGGGTCAGTCTTATCACTTACCTGTGTCACTTAGGTACTGATCACACTTATGTACATATTTGAGAAAACCTTACCAAACAGAAAATCGTGTACAGAACTGGTGGTTAAGTTACGTTCTAAGTAGAAACTTGGCTCAGATATTTCAAGTTCTACTTATTTAATTTTATTTTTAGTTATCAACTTCTATGGACCAGTTTTTATTTGTGCAACAGGCTTTAACATAATTAACTTATAGAAACAAACTCAGTGCTCTTATAATTCCTGTGTTAGATATTTTTGGACTTTTGTCAGGTTGCACTGAGGCCAGAAATTGCTAGTATTAAGAGTATTTTTGAATTTCTTATACTTTACACATCGTTCACTTGCTCAGTCGTGTCTGACTTTTTGCGACCCCATGGACTGCAGCACGCCAGGCCTCCCTGTCCACACATGAACTCCCAGAGTTTACTCAAGCTCATGTTCATTGAGTCGGTGATGCCATTCAACCATTTCATCCTCGGCTGTCCCCTTCCTCCTGCCTTCAATCTTTCCCAGCATCAGGGTCTTTTCAAATGAGCCAGTTCTTGGCATCAGGTGGCCAAAGTATTGGAGCTTCAGCTTCAATATCAGTCCTTCCAATGAACACCCAGGACTCATCTCCTTTAGGATGGACTGGTTGGATCTCCTTGCAGTCCAAGGAACTCTCAAGAGTCTTCTTCAACACCACAGTTCAAAAGCATCAATTCTTTGGCACTCAGCTTTCTTTATAATCCAACTCTCACATCCATACATGACCACTGGAAAAACCATAGCCTTGACTAGATGGACCTTTGTTGGCAAAGTAATGTCTCTGTTTTTTAATACGCTGTCTAGGTTGGTCATAACTTTTCTTCCAACTTTATACATATTCATACATATTTATACTTCAATCACATCACCATGTCAGTATCTTCTAATTTTTTGTGTGATGAAGAGTATCAAACTAATCACGGCATGTCAACTTTTAGTGTCTTTTATATTCTCATCATATACTACTGCTATAATTTTTTACTAACACTTACCCACACTATCCTGATAGCTCAGTTGGTAAAGAATCCACCTGCAATGATGCAGGAGACCCCGGGTCGATTCCTGGGTTGGGAAGATCCACTGGAGAAGGGATAGGTTACCCACTCCAGTATTCTTGGGCTTCCCTTGTGGCTCAGCTGGTAAAGAATCTGCCCTCAATGCAGGAGACCTGGGTTCGATCCTTGGGTTGGGAAGATCCCCTGGAGAAGGGAAAGGCTATCCATTCCAGTATTCTGGCCTGGAGAACTCCACGGACTGTATAGTCTATGGGGTCGCAAAGAGTCGGACACGACTGAGCTCCTTTCACTTTCGCTACCCACACTATCAGATACAGAAGAAACATGAGCAGAAGTAGGGGCCCTAAGTGTAGCAGAAGGAGGCGAGTCCACATTCAAGGGAGCGGGCATGGTCTTGTTCCCCATTTCTGTTAGTCTCTTAAGGAACACAAAAGCAAGCTGGCATCTATTAAGCACATACTGTACAACAGCTGCTATTATAAATGTTTCATATTCATCACTTTACTTGGTCGTCACAGCAGTCTAGGAAGGAATGTGTTGTCATCTCTGTTTTGTGAAAGAGGGACCTGAGGCTCAGAAAACTAAGATAATCTGTAATTGAGTAGCTAGAAACTGGGGCTAGAAACCCAAATCTGCTTGGATTTAAAACCTGATTTCTTCCTAGGGATATTATTACTGCTTCCTTTCTCAGAACCATCTGTTAATAGGAATAATTATATCTACCCATTTCTTGATGAGTGATGATAAAGATAAAAAGGTATATATTATCAGGTAACCATTTAGGCTTTAAATGCTTCTATAATCACCAGAGAAGAGCAGTGGAAAGAGCACTGATCAGGCTGAAATGTTTGGGTTTATTAAATATCCTCTGTTAGAAAAAGCTTGCAAAATTTTTCCTCACGAAAGGACACTGATCAAAACAATCAAATACATCAAAGTTCATATTCTACTATCTTAATGAGATCACATTTACACAGATCACATTCTCTGAGGATAAAATTACACATAAATGGTAAAAACACAGGTTTAGAAAAACTTCAACCCTATTTTTTAAGAACCTGAATACAGTAAGAACATAAATGTATTCCTACAAATAAATAGCTGTGATCTTTTTCAAAACAGAACATATAAAATTCCTGACCTTCAGAGAGCAGTTTAATCTACTTGTTTGAAGAAATTACTTTCAATAGTAGCCAAAATCTACATGCTAATATATAATTCACATTTTAAGTGATATTTATAATCAGGGATAGACTTTCAAGGTCTCTCTCTGAGAAACAGCAGCTAGTAGTAATTAGTTGTTTTTTTTTAAATTCCTTCTCTTTGAAAGTAATAAAATCTTTTGATAAGCTTAAAAGAATTCAGATGTTTACTGTTTAAATTTGGTACAATTTTACTTTTTTAAAGTAAAAAAGTAATATACATGAGACAAGCAAAGGAAGATGGATAAAGTGACAGATGATCTGTTAAAGCTTTGCAAATTTCTAGAATTTCTAAGAAATCAGGATTTAAAATGGATTAAAATTTTTAAATCAGGATTTAAAAAGAAATGGGTTGGCAGAGGGATGGCATGGGAGGTTGTGGTTAGCAGATGTAAGCTTTCATATAAAGACAAAGAATGGATAAACAACAAGGTCCTACTGGATAGCACAGAGAACTATAGTCAATATCTATGATAAACCACAATGGAAAAGAATATTTATAAAAAAGAAAGTATATATGTATAACTGAATCACTGCTGTACAGCATAAATTAACAACATTGTAAATCAACTATACTTCAATTAAAAAATATTAAAAACTGAAAAACAAAACAAAATAAAATGGTAAAAAAAAAAAAAGGCTATTAAATGTCTGTGTAAAAACTAATCAGGTTCATGGGTAGAAGTGTTTCTCAAACTCAGAAAGAAAAGTAGCTGGTAAATAAGGGGGGAAAAAAAAGATGGGGCTGTGCATATGCATAACACCAAAGAATTTAGTGTCATCCATTACATTTCTAAACCTGGTTTAAATCCAGAATATACAGTTTGGCTTCAAGCAAAAAATCAAATGAATCATCACAGTTAACTAAAAACTAAATAAATACTATGTTAAGTAAGTTTTTTATCCTGTAACACCATGTTTGCTTTTACAGCAAGTACGTAGGAGTAAGCACAAAGCCCTACATAAGACCAAAGATATTGCTTTAAAAATTAAAAGTAAGCAAACTGGATAATATTGTTATAATAGTTAAAGGAACCATATTAAATTTCACAGAAGTTTTACACATCTTTTATTAAAATCATTTTATGATATTGCTGGTTAAAGTGAAGGTATTTACTATCTATGCTACTGTTAACACAATTCTTATATGAGTTTTTCTGTTTCTATGGTAACATGAATTATAAGGTTCAATGAAGCCAGATTCTGTAATGTGTATTTTTCTGTTACTCAAGGTGAAAAGGAAATGAAACATTTCTAACATTCATAAACTGCCGCAAATGTCTGAATTCCATTTAGAGATAAGACGATAATTACTAAAGTAATTAGAATTCTTCCTGGATGGAATTATTTTGCACACACTGGAAATTTAGATTTGGGAATGAAAGCAGGGGCCAGGGTATATTCAGCATCGGTAATTAATTACAACCAGAACCAATACACTATTCTGATACCTTGGAACAGACTAAACCTTCTGTCTGCTTCCGACTACAATATGAAAGAGAACTGGTCCCCCACCCCCATCCCTTAAGTCAGAAAGATAAAGTGGGTAAAATCATTTTATTCAAGAGAAAATCCAATTACAGAAATAATCAACTTTTCTTTCTTGCTTAATTTTTTTCATATTTGAAAGGGTTTTCACATTAGCAGAACCAATTAAATGAATATCAGGACAGGGCAAAAACTACAAAGTTGGGCAAGTTGCTTAATTTTTTCTTAAATTAAACTTTGAAAAAAAGAATCACTTATTGAAATTTTAGAGACTCAGAGCCAGATCACAATAGGAAAGCATGACTAGAAGGTGACTAAACACTGGATTCAGGAAGAATAATTTATAAAATGCTACAGTGATAATTACGTTATCACTATGTTATCCAGTCAACTACAAATAAGAAATTAGGCACATTTCTACTTTTAATAGAGGTGTTGTTATCATTAAGAACTCAGAGACATCACATTTCAAGTCTATGCCATCCTAAACTGCAACCTGTATAGCATCTTAAGTAATACTGGAAAAATACAGACAGAGGGGGCATGCCCAAAGCCATCAAACCAAAACACAGAAGCAATATTCAAACTTTTTTTTTCAATCCCTCACTGGTTGAACTCCTGTTTCGCTTACTCTCAAAATCAGATCAAGGGTTGGCAAACTATGGCCCATGGGGCAAAATCAGCCACTGCCTATTTTTATAAATAAAGCTTTATTGGAACTTGGCCACACTCATTCATTTCCATGTCAACTATGGCTGCTTTGGCTACAAGAAAAGAGTAACTGTGATGGTTGCAATCACAAAGCCAAAAATATTTATTACTTGTATCATAAACATCCAAACAAACTGATGAGTCTAAAATTAGTAAGTACTCCCAGGGACACTCCAGGGTAACTGGCGGGGGACGGGGGAGAGGTGTCAGTGGGCATATGATGCTGTGCAAAATGCAGCCCAAATCAATCTTTTCATTATCACCAAAGTCCTCTTGATACAGTTCAAATCAGAATACTCTTTCCCTGAGGAATCCTAGTGCACAATCTATTAGCACCTATCTGTACAATTCATCCCTCATGACACATCTCTCTGACAAAATAATTTCTGATTTTCTCCCAGCATCTCGACTCCCTGGTTCCTACTTCGTATGTCTGTGAAGGCCAGATTATGATGGCACCTGGCACCTCTCACATTTGTTTCCTTGTCTTATGTGTCCTAGTAAATCATAAGCACCTGGTGGAACTAGGATGGGGTCAGAGTCACATTCTCATACTCTTTGGCAAGGCTGCAGCAGCTTTACTGATAGCTGAGGCTCCATAAAGGTGCCCATTGAATTAAAGGTGATGGGCAAGGGAGAACTGGGAAAAAAGACAGGGGTGATGAACAAAAAATTTCAATAAAGTAACAGGCTTTATTCATATGCGCGTGTGTGTGAGCATGCTCAGTCATCCAGTTGTGTTCGACTCTTTGTGACCCCACGGGTGTAGCCTACCAGGCCCCTCTGTCCAGTGGAATATTCCAGGCAACAACATTGGAGCAGGTTGCCATTTCCTACTCCAAGGGATGGTTCCAACCCAGGGATCAAACCCGTGTCTCTTGCGTCTCCTGCACTGGCAGACGAATTCTTTACCACTGCACCACCTGGGAAGCCCCTTATTCATATGCACTGATGAGTAATCTCTGTTCTGACTAATATCAATCTCAGCATTCTACTTCAAAGTCCTAGAAGCCCACTTCTGGCCTTTATCTATCTGGCAAGGGAAGAGAACGGGCGATGTTCAGGGCTTTTAAGTGTCAAGCTTCTCTTTGGAGTAAAGGCTTCATGGATGCTGCCCAGACACTGGCCACCAGAATTGATCTTTCCTGCTTACAATGAAGGCAATGATTCTCCAGCGAGCACTTTTAAAAATATGTATTAATTCACTAACAGTTGCTTCACTCTCAATTCTTATTTCTAGAAATAAGTAAAACATTTATAAGGGGTCAAGGCTTATTTTAAATGACCTGAGTTTATTTGTAACTTTCAGTTTAAAATTTGGCAAAATGGGGTTTGAGCTAGAATGTTTGAAGTTGAAGCCAGATTTATGAGATTTAGGAGAGGGGTTTACATTCTAATTCTGCATTAGAGTTGCTTCCTTGTGTTTTTCAGGGTGGTAAGTCCCATCATTCAAAAACTGCTTATTAACTGGATGGTATGTTCTCAGTAAAGCACACTCAGTCGCTTCCATTGCATCCAACTCTTTGAGACCCCACGGACTGTAGCCCATCAGGCTCCTCTGTCCATGGGATTCTCCAGGCAAGAATACTGCAGTGGGTTGCCTTGCCCTCCTCCAGGGGATCTTCCTGACCCACGGATCAAATCGGCATCTCCTGCGTCTAACACATTGAAGGCAGATTCTTTACCCAGTGAGCCTCTGGGGAAGGCCCTCTCAGCAGATGGATAGGGAACATCTCAAAGGGCTGCTGTGGCAGAGAGGCAGCAATGGACCGAGAGCCCTTTCCACACAAATATCACATGAAATGGGCCTGTTCATGAAACAGTATAGATTTTACATGAAGAGCCCATCACTCTTTATGACACTGCCTTCCGGATCCCCCGTTTGGGCCACATCTTTACCTCCAAAAGAGCAATTCTGCTCTGTCTCACACCACACTAGACTGGTCTGTCAGCAGTGGGGGTCCCCCAGCCCTCCACAGCATGACCTAAGACATGCTTCTCCAAGCCTTAAGATGCTTGAGGCTCTCCCTGACGGTGAGTAACCTGGTTCCATTCTGATCACAGCAGCTGTGTGCGGGCAGCCTGTGCCTCATACGCTGGGTTTAGCGGGGCTGGGATGCTGGGCCTTCTTCTGAGGCTGGTGGAAGCCGATCCTAAACCAAGAAACGTTCTAAAAGCCAGGAGCAAAGCATAAGGGAACATCAGGATGCTATAACAAACTCCAAAGTCACCGTTAGGAGAGAAGACAGACACAACTAGCCACACCTGAATTAGCTCAGTGCCAGGGTGACTGCGTGGTGCTTTCTGAGGCCAGCCTCTCTGAACCTTATTGAACACTTACCCTATTCCAGACATTCTTCAAGTATTTTCCATATACTGACTCGTTTAATCCTCAGAGCAGTTAATGAGATAGGTAATATTTTCTCCATTTCATAGATGTGGCAGCGGAAGCACAGAGGGATTAAGTCTCTTGCCTAATGTCATGCAGCAATAACCAGTACAGCCTGGGTCTGTCTGGTTTCAGAGTCTGTGATTTTAAATGACAAACTGCCTCCCTGCAATGGTGGGCAGCGCATCTCCAGTAGTGCTAGATACAATTATCCCCAAAGACCTCCATTTTCAGAAATATGAACTACCGGATATCACTGTAGAGTGACTTGACTGAGACGTTATCCAGAAACACGAGTGCCATCTGATGAGACCACAACCACGAAATTACAAAAATACCCACGTAACATTATCTGCTCAGTCTCCCCTCAGTTATGCAAGTATCACTTCCATGCTAAGGTCCCTGAGGACAAGGTCGCTTGTCCATGGTCGCAGAGTGAGTTAACAGGACAGCAGCCCTGGTATTATGGTTTCTGACTCCCAGTCCTTTACTCAGATACTTACCTTTCAGCCAAGGAAAAGAAATGTAGAAAGAAAAGAAAGAGAGAAAGAAAGAAAAAAAAAAATCCTCACCAGATAGCCTATCTGTGCCAGTAGCTAGCAAAAAGATATTCATGAAAGTTCAGATTTTATCACACATATTTTCAGCAGTGCCCAAATGAGAAGGAGAGGTAGGTTCCCAGGAGATTAGAAACATTAGCAGACAGAACTAGCCCTTGGCTCAGAGAGCCAGTGAGAAAACAAAAAATCTTGTTCATTTTGAACACTTTACAGCACATCCCAGATTATGCAAGTAATCTAGAAAGTAGCCCTGATTGTATCCTTTCTTGGTGAAATAATCTAAGGAATAGTTAGAAGATAACGATGGTGGTGCTGGATTCCAAGTCCTGGACAGTTCACAGCCTGGTACAGAAACCACAGTATCTCTGTCTCTCACACAGTTCAGACACTACTGACAGCTCTAAAGAACCACAGTGTGGCACACGCTGATACTGCTTTCTCTGCGCTGTTTCACAGACATCAAAACAACCGTCTCAGAAGGATGGGGTGAGATTTACAGAGGTTCTGAGAGGCAAACCCTCTGCACAGAGGAGCACTACTACCTCTCAAACCTACTGAACTGAACAATTCTCAGGAACCACAGTCCATCTAAAAGGTTTCTGTACTGTGATTAGACCACCAAAAATTTTTGTGTGTGAGCACCAATGTAAACCGAGATGTGCAGTCTATCAGAAAGGCATTGGGGTGGTAGGAGCTACCAGATGAAAGCCTGATTTAAAGGCAATTTGATTCAATCCAACATACAACAACTGAAAGGTGTGGGTGTGCTCAGTCGTGTCCAACTCTGTGACGCTATGGACTGTAGCCCACCAAGTACCTCTGTCCATGGGACTCTCCAGGCAAGAATACTGGACTGGGTTGCCATTTCCTCCTCCAGGGGATCTTCCTGACCCAGGGACTGAACCCAGGTCACCTGTGTCTCATGTATTGGCAGGCAGATTTTTTATCGCTGAGACACCTGGGAAGCCGATAACTGAATTTTACCTACAGACCAAAGGGCTGAGCAAATAGAATCAGAGTCCACTGGAGGGCTGCGCACCCATGGGGGTGGACAGTAATGTAGCTGATGGGGCCAGATTCCATACAAGGGAGAAAGCGGTGAAATAAATGGGAGTATGAACCACAGAGAACACGAAATTAGGAATAACACGGGTTTGGAGATGGGGAGAGAAAGGACACAAGGAAAAACTGCAGAGGCTTGTTGGCATGATAACAGCATGGCATGACAGGGGGCACAGGGCCCCAGACTGCCACCTTCTAATATACAATCTCCTGAAATGAACAAAGTGTGACGTCACTAGAATCTACATGCCACTTCAGTCTATGTATGTAGTGCCAATCATAGAGAATACTTCCAAACATCTTTAACAAATCAATCTCTGATCAAAAAAATGAAAGAAGAAACTCAAGGTGGTGAAACACAACCAATAGCTATCACATCACATCTAAAGAGTAGATCTTTTTTAAAAGTCCTCATCGGAAGTACACACAAAATTTGTAACTCTGCATGAAGACAGATGTTAACTAGACCTATTGTGGCCATCATTTCATAATACATGCAAATATCAAGTCATTATGTTGTACACCTGAAACTAATATAATGTCGTATATCAATTTTAGAAAGTGTTAGCACAGGAGCAGGGACGGGGTGGATGGCGGTAGTGGTGGTAGAGTACACAGCAGGAAAGTTAAAAGGTAAAGTTGAAAGGAAAGCATAACGACTATATATGAAGCGCTGGAAAGGCAGGTGCCCTCTCTCAAAATGGACTCAGACTTGCTCTATATTTCCCATGCAGTTCAGAACATTAAGGGAATAAAAACAGGGCCAAAGGGGGGGGGGAACTACACTTTTATCAGAAAGCAAATTGCACTCTAGCATTATAGACGACTATTCCTTTATACAAAGCTAAAACTGTTATGCATGTAATTTATTGTATTAAAACAAATTGTGCTGATGAACATGAAATAAGAAAATGAATCTTTGTACATCAACCATAATAAAGAGATGTTTACAAATCTGTATGCTACTCACCATAAAAATTACAACCAAGAGAGACATTAAACATTAAGTCCCTAATAGTCAAATATTAGAAATTCTACAAAAACCATTATCATATTATGCAAAGGATACATCACATATGATAGGCAATTATTGTATACTGTGTGTTAAAATATTTTCAAGGGGAAAATATGAAATACCCAGAAATATGAATTTCAGAATACTAGTGAAAAATCTAAGATAAAAGGTAATTTGATGCAGAAACTCTATTTTATTAAATTGGAAATTCAGTTTAAAGGAGTTACATGATTTTAAGCCTGAGTTTTTTATTCAAACTTGGTCCAATTACTTTTTACAAATTTAAATCTGCTGATGGTGTGCATATTTCCAATAAATACAACAGCATGAGATTCCATACTAGCAGGACACCTGCTAACATCTTTTATTCATGTGCGTGTCCCCAGTGCAAAGCAATTATATTATTTCAAATATTTTAAAATGTTTTCTATTACTGCCTAACATAACTGCAGGTTACCTTACAAATCATGACTTTCTTTCTGCACTCCCCCTGTCTAAATCTCTGGGCGGGAGAGGGGGAGACTTATTTGTGGTGTTATTTGTAGAAGTCACTAACAGCTCAAAAAATAATCTCAGTCTAGTTTACCTGCATCTGATTACAGATGGGAGACTATAGCTGCTTCCCATCAAATGCAGGGAAAAGGCATGCATATACAGATTTTGTTTATGGGCCACTGCAGTCTTGTCAGCTTCTCATCCACAGGAGCGGGCATAGAGATATGCGGGGGCATGACGCTTCAAAGAGTGAGGGGTGCAAGGAATTAAGGAATGCACAATGTGTGTTTATGTGGTATTTTTCTACATTTGTTGAAATGACAATCATTTAGGCATATTTCACAACTGAAAATGGTAAATCTGAAAGGCAATGAGTTTCTTTATATTAATTTCAGATGATCCTTTTATAATTATTATGTTAAATTATGTTAAATAATTTACATTAATTTTAGATCATCCTTTTACAGATAATATTATTATAAAAATAATCTACAATAATATTAATAAATAATAAATAATATTGTTATTATAAATGACATTATATTATGTCATTTATTTTAGTACAAGTAGTTGTACTAAAAGATACAAAGGTTGGCTTTGAAGATTAATACAGACATCTCACTTTTAGCATTGAACTAAGGACCCCAAAGTATTAATGTAACAATATTTTTAATAAATCTGAAACTCTTAATTGACATATGCCTAAAGTGATAAAGATTTTTCAAGAAGCTATTCAATCTATTTAAATCCATTATGCATATGGCTTATAAAGTATTAATTATAGCTAGGATCTAATTTTTAACAGCCTACTATTTACTCTATCCCTTTTTTATCTAACTTTCTCAGCAATGGTGAGCACTCAACAAAAATATTTTTAATCTTGACTTGACAAAGAGACATTCATCTAAAACAGAACATGCTCACAAAGCTTTATCACAGGGGCACAGGACTTCAGACCATTATTGTTTTATGACTAAAAAATGAATGACTTAAGACAAAAAGCTCAACATCCTTAAACTTCATTTCTATTCATTCTCTAATAAATGCCATCTGTTGTGTACTTTAGGGATATAATACCCGTCAAGAACTCCATCGTATTATGAGAACCGGCACCAAGTTGATCTGAAATGCATATTTGAACAGATGTGTTTAAATTACATCTCCGTCAATCCACATGCATAAATTCAGAGCAAGCGTGTGTTGATTTAAAATGCATAAAAAAAGGGATTTGGAGATGCATCAAAAGTGAAGAGCATCTCAATGGATCAAGGCTCACATTACGAAAGGTCATTACTAAAAATAAAGTTTGCATTTATTAAGGGTTGCACCAAGGGGCTGTTCATGGGAACTGATTTAATGTTTGTTGCACAAAATCAGCCACTGAAACAACACTAATTTTTTATATAACTTCTCCATGTAAAACATTAAAACCATCATGCATGAACAGAAAAAAAAGGTAATAGAAGACATAAAAATAGAGAAAATTATATGACAAGTCTACTGACTGACATTGGTTCATATGGCTCGGTTCCCTACATTTCAGCCATACTTTGCTGTTGTTCAAGGGGAAATATCTGAGTGATTTCTATAGGCATAATACTGCTCTGATTTCATTTTTTACAGACATGCTTCCAAAAAAAATTAATTAAATCTCTTAGAATTATGAAGATTATGAAGTTCATCAATATTTAGCAAGAAATTAAACATACTAAAATACAAGTATGAAGGTTCAGTTCAGTTCAGTCGCTTGGTCGTGTCCGACTCTTTGTGACCCCATGAATCGCAGCACGCCAGGCCTCCCTGTCCATCACCAACTCCCGGAGTTCACTCAGACTTACGTCCATCGAGTCCGTGATGCCATCCAGCCATCTCATCCTCGGTCATCCCCTTCTTCTCCTGCCCCCAATCCCTCCCAGCATCAGAGTCTTTCCTAATGAATCAACTCTTCACATGAGTTGGCCAAAGTACTGGAGTTTCAGTTTTAGCATCATTCCTTCCAAAGAACACTCAGGGCATTCTGTCATTTATAATAACACCCTGTCATTTATAATAACAAATCTCCTTTAGAATGGACTGGTTGGATCTCTTTGCAGTCCAAGGGACTCTCAAGAGTCTTCTCCAACACCACAGTTCAAAAGCATCAATTCTTTGGTGCTCAGCCTTCTTCACAGTCCAACTCTCGCTTTCATACATGACCACTGGAAAAACCATACCCTTGACTAAATGGACCTTTGTTGGCAAAGTAATGTTTCTGCTTTTCAATATGCTATCTAGGTTGGTCATAACTTTTCTTCCAAGGAGTAAGCGTCTTCTAATTTCATGGCTGCAGTCACCATCTGCAGTGATTTTGGAGTAGAGACCCTAATTAAATGGTCCCTATATTCTACAAGGTGCTCATTTCTAAACACGTTTTTCACATGTTTAGAGCAGGCGTGTATCAATGTAAAGCTTAATGGTGAGCTGTTGAAAATCATGCCCACTTCTCATTAGGTTAGTGGTGTAAGAAGAAGACAAGTATGCTGAGTGAAATTCCTAGTTGTCAATATCATCATCAGACACTGAATTAATGTATACTATTTTACATGATATATATATATATATATATATATATATATAAACAGGTCCCATATATTTAGCTCTCAAGGAAAAAACTGAATATGACAGTAAATATACTCATGCATGAGGTTTCATTCTTAGGCAGTGCTACTACCTACACCAATACTAAATACACTGGGCAACTCATATTTTCTTTATTCATAGATGAAGAAAGTAAAGATTAAGCATAAAACTGATACAGGAGGGAGGAGAGATAAACTGGGAGATTGGGATTTATTGACATATACATACTACTATGTATAAAATAGATAATTATAATGAGGACCTACTATGTAGCACAGGGAACTCTACTCAATACTCCGATGACCTACATGGGAACAGAATTTTAAAAAGACTGGATACATGTATATGGTTCACTTTGCTATACAGGAGAAACTAACATGACACTGCAAATCAACTATACTGCGTCAAAAATTAATTTAAAAACTGATAATGGAAAAGCTTTATATTCTGGCCATCTTTCAAGTGAAGCTTCTCAGGTGGCACAGTGGTAAAGAATCTACCTGCCAAAGCAGGGGATGCAGGTTTGCTCCCTGGGTCAGAAAGATCCCTTGGAGAAGGAAATGGCAACCCACTCCCATGTTCTTGCCTAGAAAATCCCACGGACAGAGAATTTTGGTGGGCTAGAGTCTATGGGCTTGCAAAGAGCCGGACATGACTGAGCTCACACACGTGTATCTCTCGAACAAGCCTTTAAGGTACTATAATATGTTAGGGCAGTTTAAGAAAAATGACCATTTCAAAAGGAACTTCAGATTTGTACAAAAAGGATATTCTTGAGGTGTAAGAGGAGAATCATCTTTCTAAAAGTGGAGATTTACAGTTCTTCTTACTGAGCGATCCCCCTAATTCTCTTAAGACAGAATTAATTAACAAAGGGATGGTAATGAAAGTAAGCATGACTAGTAAGTGCAGTAATAACTACTATAAAAAAACCCTGCTTTTTATTAAACTTCAAAATATCATTCAGGTTTTATAATTTCTGCTAATTATTCTGTCCCCTGCCAGCCATTCCTAGCCTCTGTGCCCTGCTATGTGCCCCCAGAGAACTGAGCTGTGTAGGGTACATCATCTGAACTTCGCATCCTGTGTTACAGTCCATCCCACTGAACCTCCAACCCTTCTTTGCAGTCCCTGCTCTCTAGCTGAAGACATCACAAACAACAGTCTCTTTACTGCTCCTCCATGTCTTCTTGGAAAAGCTAAGCCTGTCTCATTATTCAGACCTCTAACTAACGGGCATTTCCTCTAGGAAAACTTCCCTGCACTTTGACTCATTCACTCCTTTTCCAAGTGGCCAAGTCCTCCATGTTTTCTAAGGTTCCAATGCAATTGCTTGTTACGTCTACGTTTTCTCCACAGGGACTGGTAAGTTTCCTGACGACACTGACTGTCCTGCTACCACTGCATTCCCAGGGTCCAGCTCAGTGCCTGGCACAAAGTGGGTGCTGACTAAACATTAATCAATCAGTTAAAGACCTAGTCCTCCTTTTAAGGAGGAAAAATCAAATCCCATAAATGCTTTTTATTGAGGCATGATTGTCAGTGTTTTAGTTTAAATAAGTGAAATTAAATATTTATGTGATACACATAACAAAACAGTCTAAGATAAATATAAATCACATAATAATCTTTCCAAGGAAATGAAAGTAAGAAGATCATTGGAGAGCCAATCAGTTTGAATGAGATTGTTACTTAGAGCTGAATTTTCACATATAGGAGATGCTATCTAGCTATTCAAATGAAAGTGAATTAAAAGCAAATAAATTTAAGATTCAGTTCCTCAGTTATACCAGCCACCTTTCAGGTGGTTCGGTAGCCACATACACCTACTTTCTATTATCTTTGACAGCACAGATATAGAACCTTCATTTGTAACTATCACTGCAAAAAGCTCTATTGACAGCACTGTTTCTGAGAGCTGAGATTCTATAGATACTTAAAAAAAACACCTCTAACCACGAATTTGAAGTTTCTTTTTCCCCGTTTCACAAATTGGTGATATCTACTCATTATATTAAAAGACACTTACTCCTTGGAAGAAAAGTTATGACCAACCTAGATAGTATATTCAAAAGCAGAGACATTACTTTGCCGACTAAGGTCTATCTAGTCAAGGCTATGGCTTTTCCTGTGGTCATATATGGATGCGAGAGTTGGACCGTGAAGAAGGCTGAGCGCCGAAGAATTGATGCTTTTGAACTGTGGTGTTGGAGAAGACTCTTGAGAGTCCCTTGGACTGCAAGGAGATCCAACCAGTCCATTCTGAAGGAGATCAACCCTGGGATTTCTTTGGAAGGAATGATGCTAAAGCTGAAACTCCAGTACTTTGGCCACCTCATGCAAAGAGTTGACTCATTGAAAAAGACTCCGATGCTGGGAGGGACTGGGGGCAGGAGGAGAAGGGGCCGACAGAGGATGAGAAGGCTGGATGGCATTACTGACTCGATGGACGTGAATCTGAGTGAACTCCGGGAGTTGGTGATGGACAGGGAGGCCTGGCGTGCTGAGATTCATGGGGTCGCAAGGAGTCGGACACGACTGAGTGACTGAACTGAACTGAACTGACTCATTATATTGCCATGAGGATTGAGATATTTAAAAGAGTTACTAGCTCAGCGTCTAATACATAACAGGGATTGGTTAAGTTTCTTTCCTCTTGCTCTAGTAATGCAAAGGCACTTTGTTCAAAGGACAGTTTATCACATGTTCCCCAGTCAAGCTAAAAACAGTGGTTTCAAACTGTTCTGCACGAAAGACTAAGGGAATAGGGCTTGAGTGGCACTTTAAAGGACCACGGGCTCTAGGTCTCCCACTTCCTGACTTTTCAACCAGAACAACTTCAGATTTAATTCTTCCAGGTTGGGTTTACCCTGGAGATATTTTTTTTCTTCTCAATAAAGGCCTGTGAGGCCAATCAAACTAACAAACAAAAAATCCTAAAACTTTCAATGCCCTGTAAGATACATCTCTAGTATTATAAATAGCAAGCAGGTAAGGCCTGTAACAACCTAACTCCTCTGGCCTCATCTCTCCCCACAACCTCTTTCTTTTCAATGTTCTATCCACACAGAGTTGAGGATTTTAGGACCAAGGTCAACAATCAACCAGAAAACAAAGCAAATGATTTTGACATGTAATCCTTGGCTCTGATGAATTAAGAGATGTTACAAGTACTGCAAAGTTATTTTTGTTTATGAGTTAGGTAGAAAATGTGTGTGTGCTCAGGTGTGTTCAACTCTTTGCAACCCATGGACTGTAGCCCACCAGGCTCCTCTGTTCATGGGATTTCCCAGGCAAGAATACTGGAGTGGGTTGCCCTTTCCTTCTCCAGGGGATCTTTCCAACCCAGGGATTGAATTATGTCTTCTGTGGCTCCTCCATCGGCAGGCAGATTCTTTACCACTGAGCCACCTCGGAAGCATGTTTATGAGTGAAGTCCATGCCAAAACTGAAGTAACTGAAAATTAGTCTCTGTGAATAATCTGCATGGCACACCTATAGGCAAGAATATTTTCAAAGGAGTTGAGAAAACAGTAATTCATTACAATCCAGAGTGGAATCTGCTATGACATAACTGATGGCAGGTAAAAATAAAGAATGAAACACAAAGAAAGCCTTAGGTGAACAAATCTACAAGTTTGTGAGAATGAAAGCTGATGATACTGATGAGCAGGTACTCTGTGGAAATATTTGAATCTTATGTTAGTGAGCCAAGAATACCAACAATTTCATTCACTCTTGTGGACTTAACTTTCATCAATTCCTTGAATTTTTGTTAGAGACAGAAGTTGAATATTTGGTCTCACCCTACTACAAACCACTTCAAAGTTTTAGCAGTGGTAAAGTCATATAGTAATTTTCTTGAGATCGAGGCTGATAACTGAAATTTTTCTTGACAAGGAGAATCAACTTCAACCAATATTATCAAAAGGTCTTGAAGATCATATTTTGTTATATATATGATAATGTTTCTTAATGAATTCAACCCAATTATTCAATTTCTTAATGAATCAACCTATTAAGCGGTAAGTTTTGCTTTTATGCAAAACTTATTCTACTGCAGTAAAGTCATTTATGGGCTTCCCTGGTGGCTCAGCTGGTAAAGAATCTGTCTTCAATGTGGGAGACCTGGGTTTGATCCCTGGGTTGGGAAGATCCACTGGAGAAGGGAATGGCAACTCACTCCAGTATTCTTGCCTGGAGAATTCCATGGACAGAGGAGTCTGAGGCCTGCTGGGCTACAGTCCATGGGGTCGGAAAGAGTCTGACATGACTGAGCGACTAACACACACACACACACACAGTCATTTATGATGACAACTAAGTTGTTTAAATCACAATACTGTAAAGTAATTAGCCTCCAATTAAAATAAATAAATGTATATTTTTTAAAAATCACAATGTTCATCTGCTTTGTATATTTACTATGCTGTCAAAAGTGAAGCATGCTCTTCATTCCCACACAAATAAATAAATCAGCAGATTTATTTTCTGAGGTCAAACTACAGTATAAGCAGCATTTTTTCTGATCTTAATACAGGTGCTTGGGAAACATCCACATTTAAAAATAATTTAATTGTATGACTAAGAGGAATTTCCATTCAACCTTCAATTGGAAGTGACAGACTTGATAAAAGGAAAATATATATATATAAAAAAAGGATCTAACAGAATTCTATAAATGACAAGTGATAGAAATTTTGAATTAAAACTATGAAATACTGATATCATGAAGTGATACCAATATTCAGCATTATGGATCTGTGTGAAAAGATATTTTCAAAAAAAGAAATACAAAAAATCTCATTAGATATCAACATTGACAAATGAATACTAGCGACTGAGTGATGACAGGAAACATTAATTTTTGTACTCCAATAAGTGAAATGTTATTCAAATAAATTAATCCTATCCTTCTTACTAGCAGGCCAATAGTTTAAATACTGTAGTACATTATTATTATATTTTTAATTTCAACAACAATAATTTGTGAAGGTTGGTCTTTAGAGATGGACTGTACATAAATCATCGTTGATTTTGTTTCTTGAGCCCTTTATCAAAAAATCTTGCTGATCCCTGTAATAGATGCTTCTCTAAATACTCTGAATAGTTTAAAATATATATAAAAGTAAAGCATTCCTCTCAGATATGTTATGCTGAAAACAAAACCTACGGGAGCTACATCATTTAATAGTAAAGATGAGCACCAGAGCACAGGAGACTGCCAAGAGGGTACTAGGCAGTAGTACCTTGTCTCAGAGATTGCCTGTACTTTAGTCTGAATAATTCTATAAACAGAATTTCAATAGATTTGAAACAAGCCCAGTCTCCAATCGAGGGTCTCAAAACCTTGCTTATTGAGAACTTAACTCTTTAGGCAATATTTGATGTTAATTAAATCTTGTATGTTCCTGTGATAAGTTTCTAAGACTACCTAAGACTGCTGTTGATAAGGAGAGAAAGGTGCTGAAATAAAATTTGTACTGAATCTCAAGCATAAACACCAAGAAGCATAAACATTAACGGAATAAATATTTCAATATGAAAAGTTCTTAGCATCCTGTAAAAAACGAGCACCAGTAAAACACATTGTATCTTTACACATGCCATGCAGACAAATCCACACATTGCAAAATTTATAGATTAAAAGATTTCAAAAGTAATTGAGTTTACAACTCACAAATACAATTCTTAAAATGGAATTTTGTACCCTTGTCTCTTTTGTTTGCATAGGGAAAATGTCATACATGAATTGCTCATGGTTTATTTCTTCATATTTATCTTGAACCAAAATTGGTTCTTTAAAAAATAACAAAAATAATTTGCTGAGATTAGATTATCCATTTTTTGGTTGGATGAACAAACAGCTGCATTAAACTAACCCTATGTTCACATGAGCACATCTTTTATGCATTGAACTTGTAGGCAGTTTGTGTTGGCCTGATAACAAAACAGATGTTTTCCTCAGTGATTTGACTAACTTTACTAGGTACAGGCCAGCCTTCAGATCAAACTACATGTGTGCTTTAAAGGACTGCATTCATCTCTGTAACATAAAGCCTACCGGACTAGCTCATCTATGAGCTGCTTTAACTGGCCACTTACTTAAAATTAAATAGGTGTAATTTCAAACAGTTGTTTACTTTACTTTTTTTTTTTTAATTAAAAAAACTTAGAGGATGTTGGAATCTCCAGAGATAAGACAACGATGGCTCAAAGGTAAAGAGTGGGAAACTCATAACAGGATCAGTTGCAAAGCCAACATGGTGACAGAAAATAACACTGGCTGCTGGCAACCCACTCCAGTGTTCTTGCCTGGAGAATCCCAGGGATGGGGGAGCCTGGTGGGCTGCTGTCTATGGGGTCGCACAGAGTCGGACATGACTGAAGCAACTTAGCAGTGGCAGCAGCAGCTTGAGGGAGAAGATGGGGACCACCTGGTTGGACCAACATTTTGTCTTCATCCACATATATCAATATGGTTTGGTATCATTTTCTGTATCTTCCTTCCAGGTTCCTAGAAACACACTTACTTTTTCTTTGTGCTCTGGATTCCATTTTGCTAGAGACCCTGATGGGGTTTCTTGTCCTTAATGCTTGCTCCTTCCTCTAGCAGCACCAAGCTCTTCTCTATACTATGGCTTGCCTACATTAAGTAAAAAATCCACCCAGCTGATCTTGCCTGGGTCTTCCATCCCTTTCCTCTAATTGGTTCCAAATATTTCCTCTTCCTTTCCCTTCCAGACTTCTGGAAGAACAGTCCATTGTTGCTGCTTCTTCTTCCTCATGATTAACTTCCTGGTAAACCTGCTATAACCTGGCTCCTGCCCCAGCACAGTGATGAAATGATCTCATCTCTGGCAAATCCACGGATGTTATTTTCTGCCCTGATTCCACTTGACCTATTTACCGTGTTTGACGCTGTTCAAAATCCTTTCCTTAATTGTGCATATGACAAATGATGTAACGGGGTGAGCTTTAAGGTCGGTGGGTTGTCAGTATATAAAACATTATCAGGATGGTAGAAAGAAGAAGCTGAAAAAGATGCACTTTGTGGGAGCTAAATGATACAGATTATGTGTCTAAGCTATTTATCCTCCATACAAGCACAGGCACTACGGAGTGAAATCATGGTGTTATTAATAAATATGCCAGGACAACAGGCATAAACCAGGAAGGTCCTAGGCAAACAAAGGTAAAAAAAAGTCACCAGAGGTAATGTAGGAATAAAGGCCTAGATGACTCCACACTTTGGGGAACCTTGGGACATTGAAACATTTTCCTAATAATATTCAAAGGTCATGCAAATAACACACCGAAAGAGACTGGGCTTTGAGATGTCGTAATCTATCACTCAGTAATAAGAAATGAAGACAGAAAGAGTGAACTAAGGCCAAGTCCTAGACTTTTACTAAAACCCCTGTCAGCTTCAATGAAAAGAGAGGATGGAACGAGAGAGTAATTAAATCAACTCCTTTCAATTAAAAATACCCCAGAAAAAGAGAAACTGACTGGCTGGAGTGAGAGACTTATTTTTTACTGCATCCCCTTTCTACTTTTTTTGAAATTTTTTCTCTATTACAAAAAAAACAAGAATGAAATTCACCATGACATATCTGCAGATGATTTCAAGAAAGCATTGGAAGATGAGATTTAGTGGAAACTGATGTTCATGTATGGATCACAATAAACTGGAAAATTCTGAAAGAGATGGGAATGCCAGACCACCTAACCTGCCTCTTGAGAAACCTGTATGCAGGTCAGGAAGCAACAGTAGGAACTGGACATGGAACAACAGACTGGTTCCAAATAGGAAAAGGAGTGCGTCAAGGCTGTACGTTGTCACCCTGCTTATTTAGCTTATACGCAGAGTATATCATAAGAAACGCTAGGCTGGAGGAAGCACAAGCTGGAATCAAGATTTCTGGGAGAAATATCAATAACCTCAGATATGCAGATGACACCACCCTTATGGCAGAAAGTGGAGAACTAAAGAGCCTCTTGATAAAAGTGAAAGAGGAGAGTGAAAAAGTTGGCTTAAAGCTCAACATTCAGAAAACGAAGATCATGGCATCCAGTCCCATCACTTCATGGGAAATAGATGGGGAAACCGTGGAAACAGTGTCAAGCTTTATTTTTTGGGGGCTCCAAAATCACTGCAGATGGTGATTGCAGCCATGAAATTAAAAGATGCTTACTCCTTGGAAAGAAAGTTATGACCAACCTAGATAGCATATTAAAAACCAGAGACATTACTTTGTCCACAAAGGTCCATCAGTCAAAGCTATGGTTTTCCTAGTGGTCATGTATGGATGTGAGAGTTGGACTATGAAGAAAGCTGAGCACAGAAGAATTGACGCTTTTGAACTGTGGTGTTGGAGAAGACTCTTGAGAGTCCCTTGGACTGCAAGGAGATCCAACCAGTCCATCCTAAAGGAGATCAGTCCTGAATGTTCACTGGAAGGACTGATGCTGAAGCTGAAACTCCAATACTTTGGCCACCTGATGCGAAGAGCTGACACACTGGAAAAGACCCTGATGCTGGGAAAGATTGAGGGCAGGAGGAGAAGGGGACAACAGAAGATGAGATAGTTGGATGGCATCACCGACTCAATGGACATGGGTTTGGGTGGACTCCAGGAGTTGGTGATGGACAGGGAGGCCTGGTGTGCTGCAGTTCATGGGGTTGCAAAGAGTCGGACACGACTGAGAGACGGAACTGAGCTGAACTGATGCTCATATACACATACAAACCTTAAAGTTAGAGCGCTTAACCCTCATATCAAAACGAATTTATCCTACAGAGAAGCTGTAAGTTTTTAAGGAAATTTTATAGGAAAACAGGGCTTCTCCATGACTACTTCCATCACTCTGACTTCCAATGATCTCCACTTAGACTTTATCTAATTTTTTTCTCTTGTTCATTCAGAGATTTAAAACATTTGACTCCTTTAGTAAGGTTTAAGCCAGACTTCTATAGTCATATTTAGCAAACTGGAGGGGGGAGAAGTGAATGCTAGTGGTAGAGGCAAGGCTAGTGGTAAGGTGGGATTAGAAGTAAAGGAATGTCAAAGCTGTTATCAAAGAATGTCACTGAGAGAGGACAATGGGGTCCAGGCCAGGTGGAAACCGGGAGATCAGAGAATTAGGAGAGATCAAATGATGAGAGTTCATGACAAGGATGAAGAACAGGAAAGAGAGAGCACAGGGAGGCTGAAGTTTACCCTCTGGCAGCCACTCATTATTGTAAATGGACAACATAATTTATAAAATCATGCCGAATAAGAGATGAAGAAGTGTCTAGAAATGAGGCCATTTTTTCTGACAACATCTTAGTTAAGACCACACATTTGTTTGTTTTCACACATGAGTAGTTTCCACTTTTCTCCAAAATAAATTCCTGGAAAAAACGTCATGAAAGTCTGCCTTTTCTCAAAGGAATAATAAAGATATTGGTTGCTGCCCTCCTGGTTGTGACTCAACATTAAGTAAATCAGAGATGAGACTAAGAATATATCATAAAATGCAAAGATAAAGTAATAATCATGTATAACAATTTAAAACAGCAAAACTATGTTTCTAGTTTTAGAATGGTAGACTTTTTAGAGCAAAGGTGAACTTCAGAGCATGTTGAAACTATTCTCTGCATGCAAAAGATGAGACTCAAATTGAAGGTACAATGATTAAATCAATTTTCCCAATTCAACAAAGCTATTTTTTTGACTTCAAATAAATGTTTTAACTGCTGCTACTGCTACTGCTAAGTCACTTCAGTTGTGTCTGACTCTGTGCGACCCCATAGACGGCAGCCCACCAGGCTCCGCCGTCCCTGGGATTCTCCAGGCAAGAACACTGGAGTGGGTTGCCATTTCCTTCTCCAATGCATGAAAGTGAAAAGTGAAAGTGGAGTCGCTCACTCATGTCCGACTCCTCACGACCTCATGGACTGCAGCCCACCAGGCCCCTCTGCCCATGGGATTTTTCAGGCAAGAGTACTGGAGTGGGGTGCCATTCACAGCCTATTTCAAAAGAATCCCATAATATGAGCAAAATTATACTGTTTATTTTGATTATATACTGATATATAATCTACTTACAGTGAATCTACAGAAATGAAAAATGCAATTGTATAGTATCATAATTTTGGACTATCTAACATTAATACATTAGCTGTACATACAGTCACCCATCTGTATCCAAGGATATGGAACCCATGGGAGCTGAAAGTACTAAGCCACTTTATGTAAGGGACTTGAGCCAACATGAATATGGAAAGCAGACTGAAAAAGAAAACCCACGGATTCTGACATCTACTGGGGCTTGGGAACCAATTCCCCAGGGAGACCAAGAAATAGCTGTACGATGAATTTTAACTTGTTTCTATAGTCTCCACTTCAGAAAAAATGAAAAGGAATTCTTAGCCAACTCTTTACATGGTAGTTGGAAGCTGGACACAATTCAAATGTTCAACAATGAGGCATAACTAAGGAAAGAAGTGAATGTTAACTTTCTAAAATGTTATATAACCTCTTAAAATGGACAACACTGAATCATGGAAATGTGTATTCGAAAGAATGATGTGAGAGATATGGACACAAACTAATAGGTATTCAGCGGTAAATTCAGCAAACAATAATAAATAGTTGAAAATTAACTGACATTGTATTTTTTTCTATAAAGTTCTTTCATGTCCATAACATAAACCAATGAAAAGCAAGAAGATGAAAGAGCAAGCTGTCAGGCAAGTTTGGGATGAAGTTTTCTCTCTCTTGATATTAAGTTCCTTGGCAGCTAGAAAGAGGAGCAAGGGTTCACAAAAATCAGTTTACTATTTATTTATTTCAAAGAGAATGACTACAGCACATATATATTCAAAGATTTCCCTTAAAGCTTTTGTTTCCAAGGCCCAGAGAAAACGATAGTTTGAATCCTTTTCATTCATCTCCATTTCACTGCTCATTTAACAGACCCAAATCTCTGTCTCCAAATGGAATAAGGAGGAAGTCAGAGGGGTGGCCTGTAAATTCTAGAGGGAGAGGGGTGACAAGAACACTCATCCTCCTTTGCGTTTTTTTAAAACTTGCTTAAATTTATAACAAATATAAACAAGCAAAACCAAGTCAAGACAAAAAACTAGAGCAGACAAGTAAGTCTTTGAGAAAAAAAAAAAAAAAACCCGAACTGAAAGCATACAGAAAAGCAACTAGATAAGAGCATGCTTAATCAGAAAAAGTGTGTCTGAGTCATAAATACGATCTTATAAATACTGATAAATACTATCTTAGTCTATCTTAACAATCCACAAAGCAGAAGGAATTTGGAGGAAGAAAAAGGATGGGATGACAAATGTACTAGTGACAATTAACCAGAACCAACTTGAAAAGTGCTTGACACTGGAGGATGTATATTTTTAATAATAACCTGACCATTGGCATCATCTTATCTTGCCTACATTAATTTTCACCTTTTTCTTGATTTTTTCAATTGCATTAAAAAAATATATTTCACATTTCTCTATAAACTACTCAATCCCTGAGAGTAGGTATAAATGAATAAATTTGTTAATATATGTTAAAATGATATAAGCTCATGTCATGTATCAAACTGTTTCATACCTTGTCCCCTCAAACATTTACTTCTAATATTGATGCTTTTTATCAAGTCATCTCTGTAAAGTAAAACCTAGCAGATTTAAGCATAATATGCATATTATTTTGTTGGCTAAAATGGAACTGCCATGCCATGTTACTTTACTATCTCTATATTTATTTACAAATTAATATAAAAGGAAATGGCACACACTAAAATTCATGATACTTTCTTCAAGGACAGTTTCCTCTCATGTGAAGACATTATGTAAACCAAAGGAAAACAATTGTAACTTTCCTTTCCCATGTCACACCATGTGAGTAACTAACGTAACCCATTAAAGTGAATAACACAGAAAATGATGAAAGAGCCATGATGGATTTGTCCCCATTTTGCCAGGGAAAAGTGAAATGGCCATGATCAATGGTAAATAAAAATATATCATGCCATTCCATTGCTTCTATTCTCATGAAAATTTGCACTCTGTTCTAACATAACTGAAAAGCAAACAGAAAAGTAAAATAAAAACCAAGGGAAATTTGTAGCAGATATTCTCTAAAAGGGGGGTTTCCCAGGTGGCACTAGTGGGAAAGAAGCTGCTGCTAATGCACGAGAGAGACACTGGTTCAACCCTGAGTCAGGAAGATTCCTCTAGAGGAAGAAATGGCAACTCACTCCAGCATGCTTGCCTGGAGAATCCCATGGACAGAGCAGCCTGGAGGGCTACAATCCATGGGGTCACAAAGAGTCAGACACGACTGAAGCAACTTAACACACACACATTCTCCAAAAGATAAAATGCTAGTTATTAGAAAATGGAATCATTTATGATTGAGAAGCAAATCTTTTAAATGATTTGGAAACTTCCAAAATTGTAACAGGAAAGAGATAGGGAATAAAGTGTGATAAGGCAATGGAAGAAGAAAATCATTTGATTTATGTACTTCAAGAGCTGCAGCTTTTTGGCTTTCCAAACCAAAAACTAATTTATAGAAAGAACATGAAGATAATCCATACCAAAGCACAGTCCTCAAGGGTTCCTGAGACTCAAGAGTCAGGCACTAACAGGAGGGTGTGAGGTCACAGCCACCTTAGCTCACCCTCTGGGGTCCAGTTCCTCACAGAACCTCCCCATGAAATAAAAGTTCCCTTTAAGAGGATCTACTGAAACAAACATACCTAGAGATGGACATTCAGTCACCTCAGAGTAAATAAATTTAAACATACATCAAAGGGCTAACAAGTTTCCATTTGTCTGTGTGTCTCAATTTCAAATCACTACTTATCTTGAAAGACTAATGGCAGGAAAAAAGTGACTACAAATTGAGAAACATTTACCTTCAAACTTAAAACAAAAAAATCTTACTGAACTGCTAATGTTTTGCCCATATTCATCCTCATGCTTTCAACCTTAGATCACTCTTTCAACCAGTATTTAACCCGAGTGATCTAATCATAAGGTAACAAGGATGATTAATGCTGATGCAATGTACTTCTTGCCCTGCCCTAGCCTAAAATATATTGGACAGATATGATTGCCTCTGAGAATCATGAAGTGCAATACCAATGTGGCGCACGATAAAGTGAATACTAATGCACTTCTTATTAAACATCACTAACAAGACAGAAATAAACAGAAATCAGACAAAGCACACAGTATAAAGCTTAGCTACTGAGTGACTAAAACACAGCGGAGTCAGACATGACTTACACTGGCTCCACACCACCGCCACACTGGCATCTCCCTTGGGCTGTGCGAGGGTAACCAGCGATGGGGACAAGCGGTGTGAAGAAGCCAAAGCCTGGGCAGAGGCAAAGTCATTGAGAGAGCCTCGTGGCCAGGCTGTGAAGGCCACTGAGAGTGGGAGGAGGGCTAACATGACCAGAGGTCATCCCCTCCCCCTCCTCACACACAAAAGCAGCCTCCTTTACTGGTAATGGTTTACAGATAAGTCAGCTGATCCAAGCTGGTGTCAGGTCTAAGTATGAGTCAAGCTCTCTTGACAACTTAAATCAACAGTTTGGGCGCAGTCAACCCGCCACTTACTGGAGTTCCCGCCACAATCTATTGTTTAGAATTAACTGAAACTGATTACATCTCCCAGGACTCTGGGCAGTAGCCAGGCCATGAGAGTTCTGAAGATAATCTACCCTCTTTCAATAGTGCTCAAAATTAACTCTTGGGCTAGGCAGAAACCTGTGCAACAACTCAGGAGAATACTTTTCTGTATTTATTTTAAAACAGTGGAACAAGGTAACGTCTTACACCACCCAGAGCGGACAGAACTAAGTCTGCTTTTAAATGAAATGACATTTTGTACCTGGGGGCAGAAAAGGAAGAGGCAGCGCTAGCAGCCTGTACTATTCCACATACTAAATGGGTAGGTGGGTTCATTCAAAAACATGCAACTTCTGACATTTCTTTCTGGACAAAATTATCTTGCATATTGGCTCTTCAGAATTCTTAACCTATTCTCTGTTATTTCTTCTTTTCCTTAAGTCAATAAAGACACCAGCCAAATGTAAATTTTATTTAGGAAAGAAGTTCTCAGGCATTATCAATCAATGACATTTCAACAAGAATAACTTCATGTAAAATTAACTGCCAGTGACGAAGATTCTGAGGTGTTCCAGGAAAGCAAAGGTTTACAGTGAAGAGGCAATTTGATTTCTGGTTCCTCTGCCTTTTCTAAAACCCAGCCTATACATCTGGAAGTTCTCAGTTCATGTACTGCTGAATCCTAGCTTGGAGAATTTTGAGCATTACCTTGACAGCATGTGAAATGAGCACAATTGTACAGTACTTTGCACATTCTTTGGCCCTGCTTTTCTTTTGGATTGGAATGAAAATTAACCTTTTCCAGTCCTCTGGACACTGCTGAGTTTTTCAAATTTGCTGACATATTGAGTGCAGCACTTTAACAGCATCATCTTTCAGGATTTGAAATTGCTCAGCTGGAATTCCATCACCTTCACTAGCTTTGTTCCCAATAAGGAGAGGGGAGCCTGGTGTGCGGCAATCCATGGGGTCACAAAGGGTCAGACATGACGTAGTGACTGAACAACAACAATGAAGAGGAAAGACTGAAAGGTTTAGAGGACTGGAACAACTGGAGATTGAATGAGGCCATGGGGTAAACAAGGGAGAAGGGTCTTGAAATGGTGATGGAAATTCTAGTTCTCAAAAAAAAAAAGTGACCCCAATTCAAAGCATGATCTTTAGAGACATTCAGTTCAGTTAAGTTGCTCAGTCGTGTCCAACTCTTTGAGACCCCATGAACTGCAGCATGCCAAGCCTCCCTGTCCATCACCAACTCCCAGAGTTTACCCAAACTCAAGTCCATTCAGTTGGTGATGCCATCCAGCCATCTCATCCTCTGTCATCCCCTTCTCCTCCTGCCCCCAATCCCTCCCAGCATCAAGGTCTTTTCCAATGAGTTAGCTCTTCGCATCAGGTGACCAAAGTATTGGAGTTTCAGGTTCAGCATCAGTCCTTCCAATGAACACCCAGGACTGATCTCCTTTAGGATGGACTGGTTGGATCTCCTTGCAGTCCAAGGGACTCTCAAGAGTCTTCTCCAACATCACAGTTCAAAAGCATCAATTCTTTGGCACTCAGTTTTCTTCACAGTCCAACTCTCACATCCATACATGACTACTGGAAAGACCATAGCCTTGAATAGACGGACCTTTGTTGGCAAAGTACTGTCTCTGCTTTTTAATATGCTATCCAGGTTAGAGACATTAGTAGACTTTAATTAGCAGGTGTTGCACTTTCACCTTCTTCTCAATCTTTTGGATGAATTCTGCCAAATAAACTACATTTTTAACCTAGTGGGACATTTTCTAAAAATTTGCAGAAGAAAATAAAATAGAAAAATATTTTCAGTGAGTTTTTCTTCTTCCATACTGATTTTGCGTGTATCTTAAGACTGCATAGGCCACGTGCATTGTGTTTTTGTTTTTCAGTTATCACCTAACAACTGTTCTGTGTAGTGGTTGTGCTGTTGTTATTGTTATTAGAAGAAAAAGTAGCAGCAATCATTTAATGAGTGCATACCAAGCACTGTACTAAGTAAATCTTGCTGCATATTAGCTCACCAACGTCTTAGAATCTTAAAGAAAGGGTACTGCTATCCTCATTTTAGAGGTAAGAAAGCCAAAGTCAAAAAGGTTAAGCAACTGGGTCAATATTCCAAAGATAGTCAGGATTTAAACCTAGCTTATCTGGCCTGTGCTCCAATATTCTGACTTTAAGTATTCCCACCCAAAAGAGTTCTTGTTCAGAATGAAGATATGGGGCCATCTCCAATACAACCAACTTACAGATTTCTGTCGGACATTTTCAGAAGCGAGCCTTTTTATGTTCAGAAATGAGCCTCTTGAGTCAAGAGGTGCCACAGAAAACCCTAGAGACTGACTTGGTCATTTGTTGGTGTTTAGCTGCTCAGTCACATCCGACTCTTTTGCAACCCTGTTAAATAGATATAAAACAGAAAAGACAAAAACAAAGAAACCCCAAAACTTCTCTAGGCTTTGGTTGAGAATACGGAAAGACAGACTACGTTTCTAAGCTTCCTTCTCATTCCTTACATTCATGAGCACACTAATTAAACTGGCAAAACCACAGATCTTTTCTTTTTTTTTGGAGTAAAGAATAAAAGAAAAAGAGGAAGAAACATGTGTTTCTAATGAGGTTACCACCATAGCTCTTAACAGTATCATTTAGGATGCTGGTGTTAAAGAAGCATTTTTACTTTGGAGATAAAATATTTGGGGGGTGAAGAAGGAAAGAGAAAATGATCATTGCATAAATAAAATGATTTGAAAAAAAGGTAAAGCGGGGTGGGGAGGGGGGAATATATATATATATAAAGCCAGAAGCAACATTTGAGGCTCCTTGCTTCATGCTAGCTGACGTAAGTAAGTTAAATGGCCATATTGTTATTTAGCATCTCCTAGTGGCCTACCGACATATGAAACATTTTGAAGGATAGACTTAAATAGGTTATATGTTGCTTAATGCTGTATGGATGATGATCCCTATGTACATCCCTATGTACTAAGTAAGGAAAAATTTTTTAAAAGATGCATGCCACACAAGACAGCAGTTCACTGTGTGTAACAGCTGAAGCACAGGCTGCTTACTGCTATACTGAGTGACTTTTAAGGCTCTGGCAAAGGTATTATTTACATTTCATATATCCAATTCATACCCAAAACCACTAAGATGTACGCCATCTACACTCCAGTCTGTTTTTTTAATGCAAAAAACGACTCCTTTAGAAACTCTAATTCTGTACACAGCACCTGACACAACAGTAGAAAGAATAACACATGGGATCTCAATTAGGAAAAAAATAATAATACATCTGCAGTTTTG